>OU612045.1:49286343-50486343 GCA_914767935.1 Coremacera marginata
TTAATCTGACCTTCAGGCTCCCCGACTATTGCAGTGTAACTTGGCTACAGATGAATGCAATATCCTCCATGGATATCTACATACTATCTGACAGTCAGGTCGCCTTGAAAGCCGTAGAATCTGTTGAAGCAACATCCAAAACAGTAATTCGCTGCCGCAGATCCCTAAATGAGATGGCAGAGCAGCTCAAAATACACCAATGCTGGATTCCCGGACATAGAGACTTTCAAGAAAACTGCAAAGCAGATGAACTCGCTCGCACTGGAACAACCAAACAACTCTTGATAGAGAAAGAAAGTATTGGTATATCCCTCACCACATGTAAACTACTCACAAACGAGCTATCCCTAAATAAAGCTGTAGTGTCCTTTTCATATGCAAAATTGTTATTACTTTCATTTGTACCTTACTATTATTATACTTTATATTATTAAATACTTGTTTAATTTAATATTTTCCATCTAGAAATATTTTAAAAGACTTTCTTTAAAAAACAAAAATTTTGATATATAATTTTCATTCGAATGTTTATAACTTAAGAATTGTGTTTAATAATAAATATTGTACAAAATATATATGGAATTTTGACTTCTATATTTGGCGATCCTGAAGAACCAAACCATCAAAAAGAACACCTAAAAATTTAAAACTAACCAAACTTTCTAAAGTTTTTGCCGATACTGCGTCGTTTATGAAACCTTGGCGCTTACAACAACAGAAGCATAAATTAAATAAATATAAAGAAAAAATCTTCTCACTATCCAACATTTTAAGAACTGCAACGCATAAAATATAAGAGGACTTTTAAAAAAAAAAAAAAACTCAATGTTTGAAATATAACTAAATCCAGTTGCAGCAAAACGGAATGAAGCACCTATATAGATACCATTCTTCAATCAACTCATGTTCATCAACTCCATGAACCCCATTTTATGCACTATTCTTCAAAAGAATCAAGTCTTGATAATTAATTAAGTATACTAATTTAATTTTAAATAATCCTTTTATTTATCTTTTGATTTTATCAATAATTAATAATATCATTTATTCTCGTTATACTGCCATCGCGTTATCACTTAACACTCATAAATTTTTTAATTCACCATTCTCTATTTATATATTTTTCTTCTTTAATTTTATTTCACACCATTTTAACACACATTTGTAAACAACTCTCCAGTGAAAATAATTTAAATTATACTTAATTGAAATTAACTAAATTTTAATGCCGATAACACGATCATTTACGGTCAAACCCTCCGTTTACCCGGAGAGTTAATTGTGCACAATAATAACAATAACGATAACACAGATCAAACTCTTCAAATGCTAAGAAAACATTTTTCTCATGTACGAACAAAAATTGTTCATCATAACCAAGATAACAGTTTTGTTCCAAAAGCACTAGATACTTGTGAGTACGTCTTCGTTAAAATCAATAGAACTTCAAGTCTTCAATCACCTTTTGAAGGTCCTTTTAGAGTTGTATCCAAACACAAAAATACTTTCAAAATTCAACAAGGCAATACAATTAAAACCATATCTATCGATCTTTTAAAACCTGCACATGTATCACATTATTCCACAACTCAAAACCCTACATCCACAAATTATACACAAAGAAAAAAAGTAACTTTCAACATAAATTAACTAATTCATTTTCTAAATCAACTCAATTAAATTTTCTTTGTTCGTTTCACTGGAGGGGGAGAAATGTAGTGTCCTTTTCATATGCAAAATTGTTATTACTTTCATTTGTACCTTACTATTATTATACTTTATATTATTAAATACTTGTTTAATTTAATATTTTCCATCTAGAAATATTTTAAAAGACTTTCTTTAAAAAACAAAAATTTTGATATATAATTTTCATTCGAATGTTTATAACTTAAGAATTGTGTTTAATAATAAATATTGTACAAAATATATATGGAATTTTGACTTCTATAAAAGCCAACATTAAATGGTCAACGGGAAGCACATGCCATACAGCGCGTCAGGTTTGGCCAGAAATCACCCTAAAACGCTCAAAAGAACTGATATATCTGAGAAGGTATCAAAATCAGTACTATGATAGGTATCCTAACAGGACACTGCCTAATAGGCAATCATGCACGAAAATTGAACATCCTCCACAACGACTTCTGTAGAAGCTGCAGAGATGAGGAGGAGGAGGAATTTACAAAACATCTTCTCTGCACTTGCCCAGCGCTAGCAAAAAATCGCCACCTTCACTTAGGTAAATGATTCTATAAAGATCTCGATAATCTCTCAGTCTTCGGTCTACCGAATCCTTAGCTTTGTCCACAGCTCAGGATGGTTTAAATAAAGAGGGAAATTAACCCATGGTATCGCAATGGGCGTCATTGGCCTAAATGTGTCTCAAACAGCCGCTTCAACCTAACCTCAACCTTACATCAGATGTGCGGATTTCAAGATATTGCAAAAATTGTCCTTTCGTCACATACGTCACATTCGATACGATTTCTCACAAAAAATTACTAAAAATCAATTTTTCGTCCTTTTTTAAATAAAAACAAGCTACGCCCACATTTAGGGTGTATTCTATAAATGTCAAATTCGTCGGTTGAAGTATTAATATACGGTTCAATTTTTCTATATAAAATTTTAGGTTTTTTTTAGTTTTATATAATATAAAACTTTAAAATGTATTTTATATATTTTATTTTATGAGCACAGGCTAGAATTCCACCACTAACTAGTACTCGTATATGTACATATAAAAAAAAGCTGTCTTGTAAATTTTTAACACTCATATTAAACTGTGTTCACAATACTCCTAACAGCTGTGATTTTTTTGACTTCACCCTAAGGCGGTTTTTTGTTAAAGGGCGCTTTATTGCAAACTTATAAGTTACTTTTGTTATTTTGAAAACATGTCTAGAAAAAGCCGCTTTATAAATATTTTAATATTATGCTTCAGTTATGTGTTGCATATTTTTTTTCTTCTCGTTAATATATTTTGACATAATAAAATTGCGTTACAAAATACGAGTATGAAAGCGTCAAAGCACTGCTGATGACTATACAAGCTATACAACATTGCCAAGCTAGACTGACACAAACACATACTTAAATAAGAAACCTCAATCTAGTGTTCATTCGCAAAGATGGCAGCCATTAAACCAAAACCACAACTTCCTGTCATGTTGGTCGTTTTGTCGTCGTTTATACTATATTAAAACCAGTTTCCGGCATGATTCTCGTGTGTGTCTTTATGCTGTACCTCTCTGTCTATGGCCTGTGTGGATCTGTGGGTGTGTATTTTTCTTTATGTATCCTTTTTCAGCACTTTACCACCACCATACATAGATTCACTTTCAAAAAACCAGTTATGATTTTTGATGTCTTAATAAATTCTAATTTCATTTTGTGCTCCACCAAAGTGTCGGTAAGTGCCAACATTAATGTATGAACATATAACATCATGTATGTTTGTAGGTATTCTTTGGCATTTTCGTTCTGACACGCTGTACAAATGTCAGTCACTCACACTGACAGTTTGCCAGTCAGTCGCGTAGTGTGGTTTCTTCATTGGTTTTTAACATCTAATGAATTTCTTCTTTGAGCTTCCCTGCCTAGTCAAGTCGTCCTCTGTATAACATTGCATTCTTTTATATGCACATAAATACAGGCCTAGTTTTTCTTACCTTCTTTCATTTTGCTTTTTTGCCAAGTTTTCAAAATTGGCTTTATGTTTTTTATTTAACTCATCCTAGTAGTTATTTGAATTTGTTTTTTTTTTTTTTTTAATTTGGTCGATGTTGGCGACATGTTTGCAATTTCGTTCGGTCATTGAATTCCGTTCCGTTTCTTTGAGCTGGCCATTCTTTTGCAGGCAATAAGAGTTAAATTAATTTTATGTAAGTTTTTAGTTTTTCAATAACACAGTCGTTATGGCTATATATTGGTTTGGCGCCAAGTTTTTCTGCCGTTTCGGCCATTAAGATTGAGTCATTAGAATAAACAGGGTGAGTTATTTTCTGAAAACATCTAAATATCTCGAAGAGTAAGCAAAATTGCGAAAAACGTTTGAGATATATGTTGCAATGTTTCGAGGAGGTTAAGTTATAGTGACTATGCCATTGTCCTTGAGCCCAACTTTCAAGTTCAACTTTGATTTTTCAAAATAGAAAACCGTATATTTTTATACCCCAACGCGTACTGCGTAAGGGGTATATTAACTTTGTCATTCCGTTTGTAACGCCAAGAAGGAGGCGTGGCAGGTATAGAAAAATGTATATATTTTCGATGAGCATCGTCTACTGAGTCGATTTCCGTGTGTCCGTCTGTCTGTCCGTCTGGCCGTCTGTCGACACGACTACAGCCGCAATTTTAAAGCTATTGCGATGAAATTCAAAATATAATTTCCTTTTTAAAAAAGGAAGATCAAGTTCACCAAAACTGGGCCAAATCGGATGAAAATCACACCTACCTCCCATACAAAGTGACTTTATTTTAAAAGTAAAATCTCTTAAAAATCTGCTCAAATTAAAGAAATGCTTTGAAATTTTGCATACAGGCTTTGATATTTGGCAAAATCGAATGAAAACCACGCCTACCTCCCATACTAATTGGCTTTATTTTAAACGTTAAATTTCTTAAAAATCCACAAAAATTAATGAAGTGTCTTGAAATGTTGCACTTTAGCTTTGATATATAATATGAACCATCACTATGATATATTGCAAAATCGGATCAAAACCACGCCTACTTCCCATACAAAGTGACGTCATCAAAATAAGAAAACTTTCGTTAATATATAAAACTGAATGTCATCGTGTATGTCGTGGCTCAAGACTACGAATATACTTCAATATAGCCGCGGGGGGATATTTTAGCTTCGGTACCCTGCCTAAGCTCCACCCTTACTAGTTTCTTGTATTGAAAATGCTTTGCTCAGGCGCTAGAGCACGCTATAACATTAACTTCCCAGGTAATATCTAAAAAGTTAGGCAAGATATAAAAAAACCTTATAGCGAAAACGTTATATCGCCCTGTAGCGAGAGTAAAAAGCATTTTACTTCTGTGAATATAATCCAAATCTTCAGTCCAACATTTTGTTCAATTCGCCACAAAATATATCTGAATTTTGAATTCGCCGCAAATACAAAATAAGGTATTTAATAAAATTGTAACATGAAAACTAAAATTTATATGCTGAAATTTGTTCCCTCCTAAAATTGCTATCAATGTCCTTCATATCGTAAAAAGACGTAGGAGTGAAATACTCTGTTAAGCAACATTTGTTTTTTTTTCAGTAAAAGACAAAAAAAAAAAGAGATCGAAGATAAAAAGTTTTTATCCTGAATTTTTGCTTGAAAATCAAGCCTTATGCAAAAAATCGATTGGCGATATGCTCAAGCCCTGGTCTACCCGGTCCGTGGTACCAAAATTTGGGCCGAAATACGAAAAAAAGTGACTTTTATATGAAAGTCAGAATTCCACACCCCAAAACATGTCCCAAAAAAGAATTTCTCATCCTGAATTTTTGCTTAAAAATCTAACTTCATGTGGAAAATCGATTGGTGGTATGCTCAAGCTCGGGTCTATCGTCCTTGGTATCTAAATTTGGGCCGAAGTGTGAAAAAAAGTGGTTTTTGTATAAATATCAGAATTCCATACCCCAAAACTTGCCCCAAAACAAAAGTTCTCATCCTGGATTTTTGACATGTAGTAGCTGATGCCAAAAGGATGATTTTGTATCTTGTTCCCCAAATTGCTATCAATAGTCCTTCTAACCGTAAAATAATCTGGTCAAATGAAAATACTCGGTTCAGCAAAATTTGTTTTTTTCATTAAAAATCAAGAAAAGGATGGAAAATTAAAAGTTTTTATCCTGAATTTTTGCTTAAAAATCTATCTTTATGTTGAAAATCGATTAATGGTATGCTCAAGCCCGGGTTTATCATCCTTGGTAACGAAATTTCGTTGGCACTTCGCCCCAAACCACTAATCGAATCGACACATGAAGGCTCAAGCTCGGGTCTACCGTCTTTGGTAACAAAATTTCGTTGGCACTTCGTCCCATATTTAGACCAGGGTTTGAGCATACATACGGGCTTGAGCATACCACCAATCGCTTTCCTCATGAAAGTAGATTTTTAAGCAAAATTTCAGGATGAGAACTTTTGTTTTGGAACAAGTTTTGAGGTGTGGAATTCTGATTTTATACAAAAAATCACTTCTTTTTGAGGTTGATTTTAAGGCAATAAATCAGGACGAGAACTTTTCTAACTATATTTCCACTTTTTTTGTTTTTTACTGAAAAAATATACTTTGCTGAACTTAATGTTTCACTTTTAGGTCACTTTCGATATTAAGGACGATTGAAAGCAATTTGGGATCAGGGAAGGAAATAATTCTTTTGCATTCAGCTATTACATGTCAAAATTTCAGGATGAAAACTTTTCATCTTCTATCCTCTTTGTCGATTTTATTGCAAAAATCTCCATAAATGTTATAACTTTTGGCCATATAACTCGGTAAAGAATGATAAAATTATTTGTTAATTTTTGGAAATAATCTCATAAAAATCAACAATGCACCTTCATAGCACAGTGAGCAGTTTTAGATTAGCTTATATTATGCTTAAATGAATAACATCATTTGTTAGTCATGAAACTTGCAAATGTTATTTATATTCATTCATATATTTTAAGAATTTCTTACGGTATTTTTTAAGTATCTATTAAAAGTATATTATTTAGTTGTTTTTTAGCATTTTTAACATTTCCGACGAATTGCAAACTTTGGATTAAAGTTTACGGCGGATTTAAAAGTTGGGATAAGTTAAAAATTTGGAAGAAAGATTTTGGGCTAACTTCACACCGGTAAGCATTTTGAAGCAAAATTTTTTCACAAAAGATAACTTTTTCGTCTAGATAATACACATGTGCGATAAAAAATACGGGTGTTCATTAAAAAAATCAAAGTTGTCCTGGATTTGACCATCAAAGTTGGGGTTGAAAATCAACAACAAGGTCACCATTATTGGACCCCATTGTCTCTTCCCCCACCATCCATGCAACATTTATATGGTCAATTTTTCGTCCATCATGACATCCATCACATCCAGCACTTATTTTCAAGCTATTTAGATGTCTCAGGAAAAAAAGACTCACCCTGTAAACGTTTGTTAACAAACATTGAAGTCAGTTTTGACTATAAAAATATATATCGTTGTTTACGGATAAACTTTTAACTAAAATAAACATAAAATCGCCGAAATGGCTTTTCACAACGAAGTTTTTTCACAAAAATTTCACATATCGTCCCCTTCATGCCAAAAACGCGAATGTGAAAATAAATAAATCGGTTAAATGGTTGCACAAAAAGACATTTTTTTAATGTTGTTGTAAAGCAACGGAAACCAAATTTAAACTGAGTACTATTAAGGCATGTACCATTTCCATTAAGAATCATTCCGAAAAGAATCTTTACACTCGATTTCTCAAAAAGACATAAAAATGCACATTGACGTTTTTGGCATGAAGGGGATGATATTACGAGTATATAGATTTTTTTTTTTATTTATTTATACGATGTGGTTTTCTTCACAAAATGTGAGAAATAACACTAAATTGGGAAGAGAAAAAAAGCATTTCCATGAACAAAGCGGCACTCATCACACAGACAGCTTCTTCATGGCAAAATAATGATGTAAAATGTGATGTACCCACCCGCTAATTTGAGAGAGATCAGATCGTCCAATATCATTCCATAGATATAATCAACGAATTCTGGCATGATGAAGATTTCTTTGGGTGACCTGAACATTCACCGCCACTTGTTTTGTACGACCACAACGGAATTCAGTAAACCACTTCTTAACCATTGAAATTCCTTTCCATGATTTCAGTGATGGTTTTATTACGCAAAAAATAATGCTTGATGAGCATACGTAATTCACTTAATCCATTTTCATCGAAATTTACAAGGTTGTCTGCTATCAATGGCTGTCAAACACAAACTAAATGAGGCGCTATGAAAAATCGCCCAAAAGAACAATCGTCAGAAAAATAAACGAAAATCACCCATATGAAAAATAGCCCAAAAATTAATGTAAAATGGCCCAATGAAATTTCACCCAACAAAAACGAAAAAAAGCCCAAAAATTTAGAAAAATGCCAGAGTTTTTAAGGCTGAACTGAAAGGGGAGAATCGGCTCCAAAAGACAGAGAATCGGCGAAGACAGTTCCATCTGCAGGCAAAGTCATGGCGTTAGTTTTTTGGGATGCGCGTGGGATAATTTTCATTGATTATCTTCAAAAAGGAAAAACAATCAACGGCAAGTATTATGCGAACTTATTGCAGAGTTTGAGTGATGAAATCAAGAAAAAAGTATGTGTGTGGCCGCCACGCATGGTAGATGTGAAACATCACCGTTATATTATATTGGAACAATACAGTTTGGGATATGAGGGATTTAAGAAGCAAGTGCAAAAAAAAAATTTTTTTAATTGAATTGAAAATGTTTAATTTAATGTCTCGTCCCAGCAAAAAATTTCAATGCGCATTACTTGTATGCACATAAAAAGCGCTTCAGTCTCCTTGCAAGTAGTGCTGTTTGTATAGCGCTATATTTGTAACACTTTCCATAACGATAACGTTGCACTTGAAAAGAAAGTAGTAATGTCAAAAAAAAATGGTTTCAACAATTTTAAAAATTCATTTAATCGTTTCACGTGAATAAACAAAATTTGATTTATTTTATCAAACTTGTTGTTATTTGTTATTAAGAAACAATTTTTTAATTGAGATGTGGCAGACTGGTTGACGTGTTTGCCTTGTAATCGAAATGCCCCGGTTCAAACCTGGCTGGCGGCGATTATTTTTCGTTTTTGTTTTGTTTTGTTTTGTTTTTAAAAGTTGCTTATAAGTTTTTCTGTTATTATAAACCAAATTTTACACCTAAATTGTGGTGGCCATACTGGTTGGGGTGCTTGTTTTGTAAGCGAGATGCCCGGTTTCAAACCTATGGCTGGGTGATTGTTTTTTGTTTTGTTGTAAAAATTTTAAATATTTACGTACAGCTCTCGGTTCTTGCTACGTTTTTATATCAAATACAAGAAGAACAAAGCACTCGGCTTTCGCTACGATTTCATATTTTCTACAGCGGGAGCGGAGCGCATACATCTGATGGCATGACTATGTTTAAAAATGCGCTATACACAAGGAGAATAAAGTGCTCTACAGTTTTTTTGAAGCGCTTCAGATGCGCTAATGGAGCGCTCGCTTTCCTGATGGGATCAGTTCTTTCTTTTACAGTTGTATTCGATTCTATGAACGTTACAATGGGTCGATTTTAAGTAAAATATATGATAAACGTTTTAGATTCAATCTGTTTCAGATATCGCGAAAATACTGCATCTATGATCCTTGCATACCTCGTTGTTAAGTCCTGCGCATGGTTATTCATAATCAACAGGAAGTCGGGTTGAAGAAAAGTAATAAGTGGCAGTGATTTTTCGGCGGCAAAATTTATATTAAAATCTCTTGCTTAAATTAACGGAAGTTTATGGGGTTTTTTTGTAGTATAATAGAACCAGATGGACTGTAAATAATTAGACGTCGCTGTAGAAATTTTATGATATCCGCAATATCTTGATTTGGTTAAATATATACAACAACCATAATCTGCTGTCTTCCGTCGGCCATAACCATTTGAGTGGCACATAAATCACCAACCGCAGCCTAGTAGATACTCGAAAAAATATACTGACAAAATTCTAGCTCAATCGGGCCAGTAGTTTTGGAGATATAACATTGTAATTGTTTTGTGGGAAGTAAATTGGGGAGTGGCCGCAATTTTTTTAAACCATCTTTTACTGGAAGGAAATTTACTGTCAAAATTTCAGCTAAATCGGATTAGTAGTTTAGGAGATATAGCATTTTATTGATTTGTGGGCGCTAAAAGGGGGGGTGGCAACATTTTTTCCTAAACTATTCTCTTATTGAAGGAAATGAACTGCCAAAATTTTAGTTGAATCAGCACGGTAATTTTGGAGATATAACATTTTTATTAATTTGTAGGCGGTCAAAGAGGGTGTGACCAAATTTTCCTAAACTAAACGTTCTACTCAAAAGAAATGTACTGCCAAAATTTCAGCTGAATCGACACAGTAGTTTTGGAGATATAACATTTTTATTGATTTGTGGGCGGTAAAAAAGGGTGTGGCCAAAAATTTTATATTTATGTATTAATATTTATGTATTTATGTATTATTATCTTGTTGAAGATGAAAGAAAACAATAAAAAACGTCAACACGAAAGCAACTGATATGCATTATATACGTATGTAAATTTTATATTCCAACTAAAAACAACATCAACAACAACAACACAAGCACTTACTGAGAAATATTCGTAAAACGATTCGCTTCAAGAAACGACAAGATGTTGCGTTCGTGATTTCGCACACAGCCTAGCGTCGCCTGAAAATTTGGCGTCCACTTTACTCAATCTGCGCAATGCGCCACAAGATGTTTCACATCAAAAACAGCCTCCTTTGACGTTTTATCAAGCCAATGCACCAGTTCACACATCCACTATCGCGGTGGCCAAAATCCATGAATTAAAGTTCAAATTGCTTCCTCACGCACCCTGTTCGTCAAATTTAGATTCCCCGAATTATTTTTTTTTTCTAAACTTGAAAAATGGCTCGGTGGTAAAAGATTTGCCAACAAAGAAGAGGTAAAATCTGTATTTAATGGCTTTTTTGAGGCGCTCGACGGTACTCACTATAAACAGGGTATCGATGCTATTGAACATCGCTGCGAAAAGTGTGTCGAGCTGAAAGGAGACTACGTTAAAAAATAAAAATATTTGTTCTCAAATTTACTGTGTTTTCTGTTTTAGTTCGAGTACTTTTGAGACCACCTTCGTAGCCAACAACTTTTCCTCATCTTTTAGGCAGCATACGGATTCCGCGAGAAAAAAGTTGTACACCCGCTTCTTCTAGCCGTAATATTACGGCTCTCGAAAAATTTAACTGAGGCTGTGACAACCTCACACGAAGTTATTATAACATTCAATGGTAAGAGCAATTCGGTTTTGATAACCGAATTCTGGAGGCTTGACAACCTCACACGGGGTTGTTGAAACTTTCAATTGTGAGAGGAATTCGGTTTAGATAGCCGAATTGTGGAGACTGTGACAACGCTTTTTGCGCTGCTATAAATCGTGATCTCGACTTTGAGGTCAAATCGAACCTCGAATTTTGAGGTTATAACGAATTTTATAATTTCGTTTAATTGATAGAGCTATTAAAATTACATTTTTTTATTTAAATTGAAATTTACATTTAATAAAATAACAAATATTTAACTATTCAAATAAATTTACATATTAAATTACTCATATTAAACTTTGTTTACATTCTGTTTTTTATTTTCTGGCAATCCTAGTGCACTCGAGAGTGGGATCTTTAACTTAAATGTATCCCGATAAGCTGATAGCTTATTAAATTTTATTTGTACTTACTGCGTTTATTTTAAATTCACTTCGATTTAAAAGTAATATCTGAGATGTCAAAACTTGATTTTCTCTCCTTGTAGTTTTAGTAACCTCAGCGAAAGCGTGGAAACCGTATTGAGGAAAATACAGCCTAATTGAAGTTACTGTAGACCCAAAAATTAAAATTAATTTGTAGTAACTACAAAATTGATTGCGTCACAACTGTAATCATAACTGTTATTTTCGAAAGACTCTGAGAAATTATTCAGTTTTGTTATGTGATAATTGCAGCTTCAATTACGGTTATTAGAGCTATCATAAGGTTCTTGCCATTAACTTTCGGCCAAGGCAAATTGCTTCCTATATAATAACTCTAGTATGGCTATTAAAGCCTCAACTTTTCCAGCCATATACTAAATTCAACATTTCTCTGAGTGTAGCATAGAAGTAATTAAGAGAAACACCGGAAGCAATGAGGATCCTGAGACAAGATAAACATAAAGTAGAGATATACAAGGTTTCAAATGAATATTTTAAAGGAAGTCCGTGCAATGCCGAGTAATCTATGGTAGTTTGTTATAAAAAGTAAAGTTTATGTTAACGTGTATCAATTTGCTGAACGTAAGAGTTGTTTTATCTTTGAAATAAAAATTTATTTCGTTTTTAGCAGGAGTTATTTCTTTTGTTTAAGGAATTATTTCATTCGACAGTTATTTTCTAGCATCATTGCAAGATTTTTAACTTTGGGCACAAATTATTTTATATTACTTTCCTTGCCTACCTTTAAGTGGATGTTTATTATTATATAGTAGCTACACTTATAAAGGCGTCATATGTGTGCACCATAATTATGCTCTAACATTATTAATATCAGCAAAACAACAATTACAACAACAAGCGCAATAACAACAGCATCATCAACCATATCATCTTGTGGCTTTACTACATGCAGCTGATGCTGTTGCAGCTAAATACAGTGAAGCAGCTTTTTAACCGCTTGCCTTGTCTTCCATTACTATCTCCTCTTTTGCTATGTAATCCTGCTTCTTCACCAGAAACTCCATTAATACAACAAAATACAAGATAAACCCTGAAACCACGAGTACCACACGAGCGCCACATAGGCGCACAACAGCAATCATTGGAGCTGAAGTCGTTGTTGTAGTCGTTGTCGCTGCAACATACAGAATTACATTTACAACAATCATGATAGAGTGTAGCTTGGCGGCATATATAAAATTTATAACGAGCCCAGGCTGCAGGGTGGAGCAGGTAGAAGCGAAAGTATCATAAGCAACAAGCTGGCTCATGCACTGAAACAACGCTAAAGCGACTTTAAATTCTTGGCCTTTTATGATATGAAACAGCGCATGCGTAGCTTATGGCTAAGAAATTGTGACTGTACCAAGTGTCGTTGAGACTGACAAAGTGGTCGGCAGTGGTTAACTATTTTGAAATTGATTGTTTTTCTCTAGTTTATTTCTCTTTTTTTTTGCGATTATACGACCAAAAAAATCAAGCAAAAATCAAGAAATCATCTCAATTCGTGACTTGTTGCTGCTTGAGATGGTGTTGTTGAGGGGCTGGTATGGGCTGGGCTCGCAATTCTTAGTTGTTGTTGGGTGTTTGTTTCGATTGTCGTTGTTGTGTTGGCTCTGTTCGATTGTCGTTGTTGTTGTTGTTGTAATCTTAGAGGCGCGTCATGTAGTCATCGTGTACTTAGTATCTGAATGCATGTTAGGAAAACATGGTAATTATCAGAGAAACGATTAATGTGAACAAATTTCTGTAATTTATTTTTTTTTTTCAATTGTTTTTGTTTTTAAAGTGTCTGTAGTTTTTATCTAGAGCAATTCTGGGGAGTGATTGTTTTTTGTAGTTATTGTTAGTAGGCATAATATGGACGAAGTGTAAAAATGTGCACACACTTCGATTAAAAACTATTTATTCGTGCATCTAATGGCGAATGGAGAAAGGATTCTTTCAGACTGGAGTCTTTGCATCAGTCAGTGTACTATCATAGATTAATAGTGCCTGGCTATATGCTCAGTAAAATCAGTTAACTCTATTGTCTCAAAACATGTAATTGAGTCAATTTGCGTGAGTAAAGTTCGCTCAGTTGGTTTAATTCAGTCAATTAATTCAATTGGCTTGATCGACTTAATTGGGTCAATTGATTCAGTTGACTCAAATCGCTGTCTCAATTGTCTCAAAACGTTTAATTGAGTCAATTTGCTTGAGTTGAGTTGGCTCAATTGGTTTTGTTGGCTCTATTGATTTGGTTGGCTCAATAGACTGAATTGGGCCAGTTAGTTCAGTTGGCTTTATCGACTTAATATGGTCAAATAATTCATTTGGCTCAATAGACTTGATTGGGTCAATTAATTCAGTTGGCTCAATCGACTTAATTGAGGCAATTGTTTCAGTTGGTTTAATTGGTTCAGGTGAATCAATTAGCTCACGTTTAAATTGACTCGATCGACTTAATTGGATCAGTGGGCCAATTGCTTCAGTTGCATCAATTGATTCAGTTGACTTAATTGGTTTTATTGGCTCAGTTGTCTCAATTGTATCAAATCATTTAATTGAGTCAATTTTCTTGAGTTGGATTGGCTCAATTGGTTTCATTGGATCGACTGATTCAGTTGGATTAATTAACCTAATTTGGTCAATTGATTCAGTAGTTTCAACCGACTTAATTAGGTCAAATGTTCAGTTGGCACAATAGACTTAATTGGGTCCATTGATTCAGTTGACTCAAACAACTCTATTGGGTCAATTGGTTCAGTTGGCTCAATTAGTTTAGTTAAAACCTTTGACTCAAGCTTCAGTTGAAAAAATCGACTCAATTGGACAGTTCGCCAATTGGTTCAGTTGTATGAATTAGTTGTCTCAATTTGATCATATGGATGACAATTGGCTTAGTTGACTGAATTGATCAATTGGACAATTAGCTCAATTGGCCAGTTTGTTCAGTTAATTTGATTGTGTCAAATGACTCAGTTGCCTCAATTGACTTAATTGGTTCAATTATTCTATTCTACTCTGTCAGTTCGATGAAGAGGCTCAATTGGCTCTAGTGGAGCAAATAATTCAGTTGGTTTACTCGGCTTAGTGTAATCATTTAGATAAATTGACTCATTATAGAACAAATGGCTCAGTTGACACAACTGAATCAGTTGTATCAATTGACTTGATTGGCTCAGTTGAATTAATTGCTACAGTTGGCTCAATTTGTTTAGTTGGTATGATTGGTATGACACAGTCACAGTCCCAATTAGCTACGTTTGCTTACTTACATCATTTGGCGCATTGGATCAATTGGCGCAGTTGTCATCAACTGTCTCAGTTGGCTTACATGGCTCGAATGAATCAAATGGCTAAATTGCTATAAATGTTTCAGTTCGATAAAAGGCTAAGTTGACTAAATTCGATCAATTTGCTTTGTTGAATTAATTGGCTCAATTGGTACAGTTGGCTCCAATTGGCACAGTAGGCTCAATAGACACAGTTGGCTCAATTGACACAGTTGGCTCAATTGGCACAGTTGGCTCAATTAACATCGTTGGCTCAATTGACAGTTGGCTCAATTGATACAGTTGGCTCAATTGGCACAGTTGGCTTAATTGGCTTGGTTGACACAATTAACTCAGTTGACTTAATGTCTGTCCCAGAAAAAAGTCCTTTTGTTAACATTGTAAAATAAGCTGTAATTAGGGGTATTCTCTATGTCTTGTATATGGCCATTACACGGTGCAAGAATAGGAAATATGAAATCGTTCCAATGTTATGGCTTATGTAAAGATTGCGCATTTCCTATTCTTGCACCGCGCAACGGCATATATTAGACATAGAGGACCCCTATTGCAAAATAAGCCTACTTTGAGGTGCACTCAATAAAATACACTTAAAAAAATTTGTTCACTTTATGATTAAGGTCCTCTCTATTAGGTTTTTTATCGTCTTTTTATTGACTGAAATATATGCCCGACGCCATTTATGTCGAAATATTTCGATGTTTTCGCAGTTTGTTTGGTCAACTTAACAATTTCTTTGCATTAAAGCGCAATATCTTTCGATAAGCCGAAGTTCGGGGCGATTCGGAGGATTCGCACTTTATGGTATCATGGTATTACGCAATCAAATTTGGTCAGTTACTCGCAAGTTTTAGAGCTCTCTTTTTAGCTTCAGCGTCTTTTTGTTCTGTTCTATCAGGTACTTTTTGCACTTTATAACGCCTCAGGTTGTAAAAAAAATGCCTGTAACAGATGTTTCGATGTTCCTGCTTTCACCGCTGTATCACGAACCGAAGTGCCTAGATTCTTCAAAAACAGCCGCTTAACTTTTTGAGTCACCCCTTGGTTTGCTGGACCGCTCTTTCTACGTGTTCCTGGTTTCTTTAATATACCCCTTTATCAAGGAAACCAGGACCTCTTTGTATCGTTTTATGATCCTTCCCACAGTTTTTGCACACACGTCAACTTTTCGAGGTATTTACAAATAATTGCTTTCCGCTTTGTTCTTGTTGAGAAAACATATTTTCACCTGCTCAATGAGTTCCCAAATTATTATTATTTTTACAATTTGTACCTTATTTAGGTACCAAATATGTTGCTAAAAAATTAATACTGCTTTATTAATAGACTAAAAACAACAGGACTTTTTGTTCTGGGATAGACCTTAATTGCCAGAATTTGTCAGTTTTGATTTGATCAATAGGCTCAATTGGATCAATTGAATTAGTTGACACAATTGACTTAGTTGGATCAATTGGCTTAGTTGAAACAAATCGCTCAGTTGACTCAATTGGCTTAATTAGAACAAATTGATAAATTTGCTCAATTGACTGAGTTGGCTCAATTGGCTAAATTGGCTCAATTTACTTAGTGAGTTTGATACGGAACGTGTTTTTGTTTTGATATTTTTTTTTAAATATAAATAGTTTTTTAATTACTTATCTCTTTTGGAATATATTATAAATATTTATAGCATTCACTTGTAGTATTTAAATTTAACTTAGGGCTGTAAAGTGAGACTTTTTTCCTTAGAGAAAAGTTTCCTTAATGAAATTAATACTCTGCTTTCCTATGTTTAGGCATGATCGACATATAACCAAGCAACAGACAAACACCAGCGTAACGCACACTTTTTCTGTTTTTTGTTTTTTTTTTTTAGTTTGGAGAAATTTCCACACATCACCATCACATCAAAGTCAAAACCAAAGTCATAAAGAAAAACACGGATGTTGGCAATCTGAGAAGAAATCCTGTCAAGGAGTAAATGAGATTTCAACAATATCTTTGGTGTTTTCTTTGGAATGCGTCGTCACGCACATTTACCACCCAATGAGTTTCAATTCCATTTAGTTTTAACGGAATTACAAATCAGGTATCCAAAAAAAAAAAACAAAAGGGTACAGAGTTGGAGCGTCTTGCGCGCTTTATACATGTGTTTTGACAGTCGCGTAAAATCTTTGCCAAGCATTCAGTGTCAATTTGATGGACAGCGTGTAGACAGACGAGCTGCCAACGCCACAACAATCCCACATGTTGGCAGACACATTTTTAGGCAGTTATTATATATCTATCTTTTTTTTTGATTTTTTTTTTTTCATTTAATCTAAAAATAATTTTCTCAACAACTTTGTCGACGTGTTGTAATTCGTGTGATTATTTGGGTTGAGTTAATATAGGGCGCTTGTTTATTTAAGCCTACAACAAGAGCAGCAACAGCATAAGTAACAACAACATATGATATCTGTCATTGCCAAATTGATTGTTGGCAGCTTGCTCTCGTTGCCTACCGCATTGCTTGCGGTTGTCGCATTAAAAATAGATAGCTGCGATCGGTCGATATTTCTAGCGTTCAGCCTGCCAGCTTAACAGCATACACATTGATGCCATAGAGCTTGAACCAAACTAATCAACTCCTTTTCGAGTTGGCACATTTTTGACCATTTGCAGTTTTAATTCCTTAAATGGTTTTCCACACATTGCTATTTCCATAGAATTTTGTGAAGATAGTTTTGTATTGAATTTCATAACTGAAGCTGTAGCAATTTTCTTCGACTCCAAACCATTGCTTGTCAATTTTTAAATGCTTTGAATAAAAGTGTATGAACATTTTTTGTTTGGTTTTTCTTATAAAATTCAAGTTCAAATCGAGCATTCAATTTCGCAAAGTTTATAAAAAATAAAAATTTTTTGCAGCATTTTTGAAGTGAAAACTTCTATAGGCGTGTTGAGCACTTTTAAGTAGGGGTAAAAGTTATGAATTCGCAACAGCACTGCTAACGTCAACAATGTTAACTTATGCCATGTTAACATAAGCAATGTGATATTATTACCACTGTTAATACCATCACAGCTAACGTTAGAACTGTTCTGGCTTGCCCTGTTAATGCGTGCATTTCTTCAGCTATCAGGCAAACAGTATGGTGACTCTGTGTGTGTGCTTTTTGCATGGGGACCCCCAGAATGTTGGCTGATAGGGGTAAGTGCGTTCAGAGGCAAAAAATAATAGGACCAGCTCATATATTTGGCTCCTCTAGGGATCAATTCAGGAAAGATATGAACCATAATCGACAGTTTTTTCTATGGGTACCACCAGAAGAGTGACAGATAGGGGCTAGGTGTGTATAGAGGAAATGTTGGAAGGCAAAAAATAATAGGACTCGCTAATATATTTGACCCCCGATGGGATTAATTCGGGAGAGATATAAATTATAGTAGACAGTTTCTGTGTTTTTTGTGTGGGGATCCCCAGAAGGGTGGCAGATAGGGGTTAGGTGTGTTTAGAAGGAAACAAGTAATAGGATCAGCTCATATATTTGACTACTGTTGGGGTTCGGGGGACATATTTTTATTTGAAGATTTTATGAATTATTCAAAAAAAAAGGTTCTTAAATACTCGAAAAATGATTTTCCGAAAAATTTTAAGATGTACCTTTGATACTGAGTGGAGACTTTAATATTTACTTTGCAGATGATAAAAATCGGGCACTAATTAAATTTTGATGATCGAAAACTCAGTACTTCTAAATATAAAACGACGATTCTTGCGGTTTTACACGATACTTACAGAAATTCCGGCTTAAATCTACTTTAATGAACCTGCTGAATTTCAAGGGGTCGCTTGGGCCACAGGGAGGATAGATAGATTATAATCTACGAAAAAAATGCTACCTTGTACGCATGATACAATAATAAATCGCATGAGACAATAATAAAACTGCCAAACTATACAGTTTAATGTCTAGACAGTTTAATGAATCCGCTTGAATTTCAAAAGTTCTGAAATTCCAATCCAGCATTTTTGTTTCTTACTTCCATACGCTAATGTATCCCTTTTGGAATGAAATAATATTATATAGCCAATACATAAATGTTTGTGATATTTATGAAAGTTTTTTTTTTTGACTTCACTTTCTATGGAAGATAGGGAAACTTTTCATTCGATTTTGCCAAGTAAAAGCTCAGAGCCCATATTAAAAATGAAAGTATATGTGTATTTTTGTAGAATTTAAAGAGATTTTACCGTTTTCATATGAGCAGTTTTGTATGGGAGGTAGTCGTGGTTTTCATTAGATTATGCCAAATTTCATAGACAGAGCTTATATTAAAAATATGTGAAAAATTTCAAATCATTGCGTTATTTATTGTGGAATTTTAAAAAACTTTACCGTTTAAATAAAGTCACTTTGTATGGGAGTTAGTCGTGGATTTCATTCGATTTTGCCTTATTTCAAAGTCCGAGATCATATAAGAAAGCGGGGACTTATATGCTACATTTCAAGCCACACTAAATTGACTTTTGCCGAATTTTAAGAGATTAACAGTTTGGATGACGCCATTTTGCATGGGAGGTACGGTGGTTTTCATCCAATATTGCCTAATTTCGTAGTCAGTGTTCATATAAGAACATATATTAGAAAGAATATCAAGACAATAAATTCACTTTTGTGGAATTTTAAAAGATTTTACAGTTTAGATAACGTCACTTTGTATGGAAGGTAGGAGTAGTTTCCGTTTTATTCTGCCAAATTTCATATTGAGGGTTTATATTAAAATGATAGCTTAAATTCTTGAATTTTTGTGGAATTTAAAGAACTCTACAGTTTTAATAAAGTCGCTTTGTATGAAAGGTAGGCGTGATTTTCATTCAATCTCGCTCATTTTCAAATGTAATCTTTATATTTTAGACAGAAGCTTATATTTCAAATTTCATCACGATAGCTTAATAATTACGGCTGTTCTCGAGATTGCATGGCTAAATCGACTCAGGTGGTGATGCTGATCAAAAATATATATATACTTTTCTATACAAGCTGAGTGACAAATTTAATGTACCCCTTACGCAGTGCGCGTGGTGGTATAAAAATAATCTGTCAGCGCCAGTAGTCGAACCACCAAAATCAAGATTGATATTACGACTGCTTCGACCACAGAGCTATCGAGGCAATTTTTGTTCGGCGAAAAAAGTTCTTATACGAGGTGTGGCTATTAAATTACAAAACTGATTTCATTCATAAATTTTTACTCATTATCACCTTCAATGTATAGCCCTTCCCTTCGCTCCATACGAGTCCTTCATTGTTTGAAACATTG
Organism: Coremacera marginata; assembly: GCA_914767935.1. Taxonomy (NCBI): domain Eukaryota; kingdom Metazoa; phylum Arthropoda; class Insecta; order Diptera; family Sciomyzidae; genus Coremacera; species Coremacera marginata. The sequence goes on from OU612045.1 coordinate 49,306,432, forward strand.
ATGGAGGTCTTTTTCTGTCAGCTCCTTCAGGACACGTGCCGCTTTCTCTTTCACAACTTCAACGGACTCAACTCTTGTTTCTTTTATTACAGATTTCACCTTAGGAGACAGATAAAAGTCGCACGGCGCAAGATCTGGCGAATAAGGCGGTTGGTCTAACACTGGGATGCTGACTTGGATAGAAACCTCTTGACAGACAATGCGAAATTGGCGTGAAAGGGCGACCCGGGCGTGAATCATATAGAATGTCTTCTGGGCCATTTCGAAAACGCAAACTTTTAATATTGACTTTATCTGTTTTTTTAAATCATATTTTTAACCGAACTTTTAAAAACTGTAAAATACAAATGCAGATGTTTTGCAAACGCTTTTTAAAAAATGTTCACAAAATTTGAATGAACCTCTTTACTTTTACCTTTTAGATCTGTGTGATTTTAGACAAAATTAAAAATTTTAAATCCATTTCCATCATATATTCGCAGGAAATAATATAAACTAAATTAAGTTATTTAAATCTATAACATTTTTAACTCATTAGGATTTTAATTATTAACAGACTGGGCACAGAGTCAAACATATGCCAAAGCACAGCAACCTAAGGTAATTTAATACAAGTCACAGCTTATACAAGAAAAAAAGTAGGGTGTGCTTCATATTAAAACCAACAATGACAACAGGGTGGCAAACATTGGTTAGCGCAGCACTACTTTTGTGAATATAATAGTGTGGGAGGTTTATAGGAGGATATCAAATTTTCGCTGTCATATGCAATGACGACGACGGCGATGACAACAACAAAAACAAAACAACCTCCTCGTCATCCTAAAATGAAGACAATATTTTGTAAACCATCGTGGTTGGGGGGATATAAAATATTGCACACGGTGCAACGCTATTATTTTTCAAAGTTTTTCACGATATTTATTGTTGTTTCTTTTTTTTCCTATTTCTTTTCTATTTTTGCTATTCTACATGCTGCTTTTCTATTCTTCAAATGCAAACAAAAGCGCATAAAAGACATCAACACACACCAACACATACACGTTCATAGTCAGCTATGAGCAAAGCACACAAAAGAAGCAAAAAATGTTGTAAAAGGTATCATTTAATTCCCTTTTGTTCAATTTTTGATGTTGTTGTTTTTGGTTATTGTTATCCTGCCAATAATGTTGTTGTTTGCGTTATTACTATTTTGTTGTTTTTGTTGTTGTTGTTGTTGTTGGTGGGAGCTAAGGACCTACGGTGCGATATACCAAGGGATCGCGTTGTGTTTGTCAACGCGTTGTTGTCATAGCTGATATTGTTGTTTTTGTCGTACGTTTTGTTGTTGCTATTATTATTATTTGTATTATTATTGGTATTGTTGTTGTTGGTGTAGTTATTGTTGTTACACTTCTATATCCAATTACAATTTTGTTGATTTTTCCATAGAAGCAGCGGCAGCAGTAACATTTTCGACTTTGACTTTCTTTACACGCTGCAAATCCTACGAATGTTCTTTTGTTTTTTGCAGCTACTACTGCTGTTGCTTTCCTCTACTGCTAGTTTCTGTTGAACTCAAACACTGAACACTATGAGGACGTTTATTGTTCGAGAATCTGACGATTTCTGACTGCTACTGGATGTAGCCAAAGAAAAACATTGACTGAGACATAGTTCTTGTTTATAATGATGATGATGATTATAATAATGGTGATGATTGTACTGATTATAATGATAATGATGCTAACGATAATGATTATAGCTGTTGTAATGTTTGATTTAACTTTAATCTTAAAACTAACGCTTACTTCTACTCTTAACTTTTACATGCTCCTACTCCTATTCCTATTTCTACTCCTACTCCTACTCCAACGCCTACTCCTACTCTTTCGCCTACTCCTAATTCTACTCCAACTCCTTTTCCTGCCCAGTATCCTACTCCTGCTCCTACTCCTCTCCTACTCCTACCTCTACTCCTACTCCTACTCCTACTCCTACTCCTACTCCTACTCCTACCTCTACTCCTAGTCCTACTCCTACTCCTACTCCTACTCCTACTCCTACTCCTACTCCTGCTCCTACTCCTACTCCTACTCCTACTCCTACTCCTACTCCTACTCCCCTACTTTTACAAAATCATATTCATATTCATATTCATATTCATATTCATATTCATATTCATATTCATATTCATATTCATATTCATATTCATATTCATATTCATATTCATATTCATATTCATATTCATATTCATATTCATATTCATATTCATATTCAAATGCATATCCATATTCAAATGCATATCGATAGTCAAATGCATATTCATATTCATTGTTATATTCAAATGCATATTCATATTCATTGTTATATTGAAATGCTTGTTCACATTCATATTTATAGTCAAAGAAAGAGATGACCGCATCAATGACGTGGCGGATGACTTCGCGATGCGAAAATTTTACTTTTTTCATTCTTTCTTTTCGAGTTCGCTTGATGATTTTTTTTTTTTGTTTCGTTGCAAAAGGACATCTTATAATTGAATTTTTAAATTCATTACGTCAAAATCTCTCTCCCCAACAGAACTTTTAACTTGATTATTCTTCAAAGGAAAACTTTAAATTATGAAATTTGAGAAGGCAGAAACATTTGAATATTAGAGGAAATTTAATTGATTTGGTCGACTAGAAAATATACACTACAGAGAGGGGGTTAAAGTTTACCTATAGCAAAGAAGTTAAATTTACCTACGAAATTATTAAAATATTCCAAATGAATAGAATTTTGACGCTCATGCTGAGCATAACAGCAGCGTAAAATTTTACGAGTACTCGCATTTGAAATAAATATCAACAAAGTTACAATAAAAATCTCAATTACAGGTAATGTTTACACACTTTCCAGTGCATATACAACTGAAAATAAAATCGAAAAAATTTGGAACAATCTTTTTACGAACTGCTCCAAAGTCAAAGTAAAAATTTGAATATAATCCCAAAATTTCATTCATGTTGCCTCAATAGTAAATCTCAATGAATGTCATAACTTCATTAGAATCAAAACTGTCAAAGACATAATCAAGAATGACATTTTAACACACTTAGATACAGTAACAAGCAAAAAATACAACAACAACAAATTCTCAAACTGTCAAAAAGTCAAAGTTAATGAAGTAGGTACAAATGAAACTGAAAGTAATATCAAAATATGACAAGTTGAGAGAAGAAAGCAAAGAAAAAAGAAATAGTAAATGTGCACCTTCTGGACAGGATTTGCATCTGATGCATTTCCAGAGAGAAACACTATGCAACAAAAAAACATGTTTATTGATGTAGCAACAACAAACAAACCTGACCATATGCGCCAAATATTCACATGCAAAAAGCAATCCCAACCGCCGGTGCATGTCAAAAACTTCGACTGATGTCTGTTTGTCAATCCATTCGTCCGTCCGTGCGACAAGCTGTCAAAAAGAATTCTCGGGCGCTTGCATTTGCCTATTGAATTACACACTGATGCAGACCATAGGGAATATGAATGGTTCTGGTTTTTTTTTTGTGTTTTTGTTTTGTTAGGGATTTCACTCATTTTCATTTTTGTACGCGTTGTTTTTCCCTGATCTAAGATATCAAAGCGCTGAGCAAAAATTAAATCTCATTTTACAAAAACAACAAGTCTCGGCAAAGAAAATTTTTCGTTGCGTTTTTTTTTTTTTCATTTTGGCGACATATGTAAAAAGTGTAAATATATAGAGTACAAAGTGCAACATACAGATAGCTGCAACTTAATTTAATGCTCATCGTTAGACCAACAGAACAGCAATATGCAGTGTAGAAGATTTTAATAATCTAAAGGATCTAAAAGGATCACCCACCAAACAAACACTTGATAACTGAAAAACTATGAAGGGTAGTTCGGCAGGATGACAGCAAGATTCGGTACATTTAAACATTATCCTACTTCAGTAGTCATCATAATCAACATCCTCATCATCAAGACAATGGGATGAGTAGTCAATCAAATTGCAATGATGAGGGCTTAACACGCTGCTTGCTGAGGAGACAGCGGACAAGCGACATGCCGCCAGCCAACCCTCAAACGTGATTCACGCGATGTCGAGCAAACGATTCATGTGCTGTCTACTGCCAACTGACACTAAAGTTTGTTACCCTCACCACATGGTTAGAGGGCTAAAAGACCCTTCCGTTTTTGTGAGTCTGTGCCCTGCTGAGCCAAGTCAAGGCTTTTGGGAATTTATAGACCATGCATAAAAGTCCATGCTGGTGAATTAACACGCTAAGTACTTGAATGCACCCAATGTTGCGTAAGTAATTCCGACAATATATTCAGGCATTAAATTAATCACGAATTTTAATTTTTTTGAAAGACCGTAGAGATTTTATAAGAAGAGTAGAAGATTTTGAGGAAGACTAATAAAAAATTACTTCAAAGGTCAAAACCTGAACCCGGAGAATTTCGCGAGCGCAGGTGACGTGCCAAAGATGAGTGTAACATTCTTCGTTCCTCGTTCCGTGCTAAAGTACAAAGCATGTTTCACTTTGGCTCGAGAATTTCTGTTAACATTTTGGAGGTCTGCTCTTTTTATGTTTTTGATATATGAATAGGTGTAGGCGTTTTATAAGAATATTCGTGAATATGCCTGTCTTTAAATAACCATATTAGAGATGACAAGGGTTAAATAAATCTTTTTATCAAATTCATTTTGAGTACTAAGTTTTTGGTTTTTGCCTATAATTTTTTGAAAAATGGTAAAAATTGGGAATTTGAAATTATCTTTTAAGAAACATAATTCCGAAAAATAGCACAATAAAAATGTATGGCAAAATTTTACTAATACAACAATATAAGTTTGAAAGGTAAAAATATGTAAGATATCTTGCAGTATAAAGAATGGAGCTTTGGCAGGGTACCGAAGCTAAAATACCCCCCCGCGGCCGTACTGAAGTATACTCAAAGTCTTTATCCGTCTATAAAATGTTTATGTTTAACCTGCAAAAATATTTGTGCCTCGCTTAATTTCATTTTATTTACCCTTAGCTGCTACATACAAAAATTTGTAGACTGCTCATTATGCTAAAGAATATATGTGCAAAATTTGATTTGCAGGTTAATCAATTTCGTAAAAACAATTTCGTTTAAAATTAAAGTGCCACGCCCCGTTCAATTCCATCCAATTTTCTAGACTACTGACTGCTCATTATTCCAAATAATATGGAAAATTTAGAAGAATTCGGACAAAGACTATAGAAGGACTTTGATTTAAATTAAAGTGGCACGCCCCTGTCTAATTCCGCGCGATTTTTTAGACTAATCATTGATCATTATTCCAAAGAATATATTTGCAAAATTTTTTTTGAAAACAGAAAAACGGTGTAGAAGGAGTTCGATTAAAATTAGAATTGACACGCCTCTTGTCCAATTTTACTCACTTTTGTAGGCTTAAAACTTCTCATTATACTCAAGATTATATGTAAGAAATTTGGTTGAAATCGGACACACGGTGTAGATGGAGCTAGTTTCTAGTACCTAGATTCTAGTACCGCCCAATTTTATAACCTTAAGATTGCTCAAGTTACCAAAGATTATGTGCGCAAAATTTGGTTGATGTCAGACACACGGTGTTGAAGTAGTTCGATTAAAAGTAAGATGCCACGCCCACTTTCCAAGCCTAAACACTTCACATTACACCATATGTGTGTATAGAATATATGTGCAAAATTTGGTATGGGTTGAATAAACGAGGTAGGTGGAATATGGAAAACGAAAGTTTTTCTATTTTGAAGACGATACTTTGTATGGGAGGTAGGTGTGGTTTTCATCCGATTTTGTCAAATATCATAGTGATGGTCTACATTAAATATTAAAGCCTGCGTGGATAATTTCAAGACCTTTCTTTAATTTGAGCAGAGTTTTAAGAGATTTTACGGTTAATATAAAGACACTTTGTATGGGAGGTAGGCGTGGTTTTCATCTGATTTTTCCAAATTTCATAGTCAGAAGTTATATTGAAGATCAAAGCTTACATGTAAAATTTGAAGGCATTTCTTTAATTTTTGTGGATTTTTAAGAGATTTTACTGCAAAAATAAAGTCACTCTGTATGGGAGGTAGGCGTGATTTTCATCCGATTTGACTAATTTTTTAACTTGATCTTCATTTTTAAAAATTTGCTTACATTTTGAATTTCATCGCGATAGCTTTAAAATTACGGCTGTTATCGTGCCGACAGGCAGACAGACGGACACACGGAAATCGACTCAGGAGGTGATGCTTATCGAAAATATATATACTTCTCTATAGCTGCCACCCCCCTTATTGGCGTTACAAACGGAAAGACAAATTTAATATACCCCTTACGCAGTACGCGTTGGGGTATAAAAATTGCAACTTTTTTTAATTACTTCACCTGTTGAAGCTTGATTCACAACTTTTATAGGATATTTCAGATAAACGGAAAAACAAAAAAATACTTTTGTCTTTAGATTTGGTTTCTTTTTGGCTATCTTACGCTTTAATTGATTCCCATTTTGTGTACAAGTACTATTTGAACCTGTGGACTCAAAATATTACTGTTCTCGAAAACGATTTCGACAATTTAAATTATATTCAAAAGAAAATATTTTAAAATCTTTAAAAATTTAATTGCTCCATTTCCTCATAAAAATTTGATATGACTAACAAAATCATTCAATTCCCAATAACAATTACTACACATATTTTTTAATAAATTTTTTTTGGGTAGAGGAATCGAGGAAACCATAATTCGAAAACTGGTTTTTCGACCAATATCTTATACCCAATATATTATTTAAGTTATCACATCATAACAAGACTTTTTTTGAAAAACATTACTCTGCTGGATTTTTTATAAAAAGAATTAAACAGCAACCGTTTTTTCGATATTTAAGAATTTTATCAGTCGTTGATCTAAATTTAAATTATTTGAAAATAAAAAATTAAAAAATATAAATAAAATTTTTGAACTTCTAAATTGTTTTTAAATTTTTTAACATAATAAAAAATAATTTTTCTTTTATGAAAATTTGGTAACATGATTAAAAAAATCATCAAATCCCCATACAATTGGACTGTATAAATGTTTTTAAAAAATTTTTTTTTATATATTTTTTCAATAAAAGTATATTTAGAATGTAGGTGATTTCCCGAAACCTGTAATTTGGAAAGGCTTCCAAATTCCACAGGGCTAAGTTCTCGAGTCAATTTTGAGATTTTAGATGTCTTATATAATTGATTGGTACGTCGCTAAAATTAAGCAAAGAGACAAACTTTTAGAGCCATGGCTGAATAAAAATCTTAGGCAGCTAAGAAATCAAAGAAATAACCATTACAAACTTATACAACGTTAGTGATGAAGAAAATACCTTGGAGGAACTGTCCAAGGAGTTCTCTATCAAGTCAAATGAAGCGTATAAATCCTACACAAATTTAATTAGGGAGAATATAATTAAATATCCTAAAAACTTCTTTAATTTCGTTAATACAAAACGAAAATCATGTGGACCTTACGTCTATGCTTATAGGCAACGTGGTTTGAGGTACAACCCTCAAATGATCTGTAACCGCTTTGCTGACCCTGTAAATCTAAATCGGATTTTATCACCGTATCCCTATCCAAACACATCACCCCTTATTTACGACCTCCATCTAACTCAGGAGTAAAGTCTCCTGGCCCCGAACATCAAATACCTTCAAGCTTATTAATCCAATACGTACATCAATTTGTCAGACCGCTTTATATAATTTTTAATATATCTTTGGTTCTAGGTACCTTTCCAGCGTACTGGAAATCTTTCCATCTCACACCTATATATAAAAAAGGTGATAAAAGGTCAGTTGAAAACTATAGGGCTATTGCTATATTGTCCGCTATTCCAAAACTTTTCAAAAAACTCATATGTGAAAAGCTTACAGGTTAAGTGAATACATTACTTAACGAACCACAGCATGGTTTTCGCAAGGGGAGATCAACCACAACAAATCTTGAAATTTTAGTATCACATATCGCACCTTAAATACAAAACAGACAACTCAAAACATAAAAAAAATTTGACTTTTTAATGTAAAACTGTTCGTAGTGATCATATACTGTTACACATCAAATACTTTTTGTACACATCTTCTTTCTCTATAGTTTAAAAAAAAGTTTTTCTCATTGCTTTGTATGGAGTTCCTTCAAAAATAAAATTGTTTTTGGCTTCATCTAGAAATTTAAAAGTTTTGAGTTGTGACTGTTTTGTATTTAATGTACGATATGCTTACTGAAATGGAAAATGGACATCAGGTCGACGCTGTATATACTGACTTTAGTATTAGTATTGGCTTTAGATTGTGTTGATCATGAAATTTCAGTCCTAAAATTATCTTTATCTCTGACTTTTCTAAAGTATTAATCGACGTCCCACATTTTATGTACTCGGATGATCTTAAAATGTACCACGTCATTAAGTCGAAAGCTGATGCCAGTTTCTTACAGTCGAAACTATATGCTTTGGAGCAATGGTGTTACCTAAACAGGCTCTATCTTAATGTTAGTAAATTTAACGTTATAAGTTTTTTCCGGAAGACTCTAGTGGAGAATAACCAGTACTTTATGATTAACATTGAACTTAACAGAGTAAATGATATCGTAGATCTTGGCGTAATTCTGGACAACAAGTTACGATTTAATCTTCATTACGCTAAGAATTTATCAAGAGCTAGTAAGCAACTCGGATTCATATAAAGGCGTGCAAAAGAATTGAAGAATGTGTGGGTGACAAAGGCCCTTTATGGTATATTAGTGCGCCCACTACTTGAATATGCCTACGTAGTCCGGAATCCTACCTTTAAGTCACACAGCGTTAGATTCGAATACATCCAGAAACAATTTCTGCTTTTTGCACTAAAAGACTCTTATGACCCTCACGACTTTAATAACCTGACACCGTGCGAATACAGACTAGGTCTTTTGATCTGATGCCTCTTTTATCAAGGCGAATCTTACTAAGTTCATGCTTCACATTTGATGTTATAACTGGAGTTATCTCGAATAAGATTACATTTAATAATAACTGCTAACTAAACTGCTGAATGAATACCAACACTACACTGTTTATGATTGTTATTCACCATTCATGCCCAAATACACATTTAAGTGCACCCTCTCCAAATACCTGTTCCCCACTTAACGCCCATTAATCCTGTGCTCTCCCTCTCTCTGTTGTCTTTATAGTTTGTTAGAATAAAAAGTCAAATCTACATTTTATGTATAATTACGTATAAGTCTCTTATTATTTGCCTATTCTTTTCTTTTCTTTTTGGCATGTTTGGAAAAAATTTCAGTCAAGTGGGCGGCTCACGCCCACCTTGCGTAAAAAACCCCAATCAACAAAACAAGGAAAGGAGAAAAAGAAGAGACAAAACAAAAATAAACCTGTTAGTATAAGTAACTTTGTCTTGTTTGGCTAAATATATTGCATACAAAATTTTAGTATAATTTTCCATCTATATATATAAAAATATAATGGTGTCCGTATGTTACTCCATCACTTCTGAACCGTTCCAATGGTGTTGTGCAAATCATGTGCAAAGTCATGGCACGGGTTTTAAAACTTATTTGCCAACATCGGATGAACGGTTTTCGAGATATTGCAAAAATATCTCGCCCATACGATTTCTCATATTAAATCGCCAAAAATCAGTTTTTCTTTATTTTTTTAAATAAAAATGAGGTACGCACACTTTTAGGGGATAAGCGCTGAGCGCAGCGCAGCACGTCGGGTATAAGCTGGTAATTTATAAAATTGTATTCGTTCTAGGTTCCGGATATCAGGGACATTTTGAGCATCAAAATCCACAAAATAAAAAAGGTTCCTAAAAATATACAAACTGCTTGCTTGCACAAAGTTAATCTTTCCTTTGGCAAAAAAATTGTTCATTAATTAAGCGAACTTTTTCAAATTGGCTTTGAAAATGTTGAAACTTTTGCATCTTCAAAAATCGTTATCTCAGTTTATCTTAAAAAAAATAACATTTAGAATTTAATAGTCTCATTTGTGTTATTTTCTCATACTTTCTGAATCCTAAACTTTTTGATCACCTAAACCGTCCTTGGCCACGGGCCTGATATGATGTATGCTGTATTTCACCCATTATCGGTTTTGTATGCACCTAGAAGAACCACACAAAAAGAAGAGAAATAAAGAAAAACGTTCGGCACTGTTTCGTTCGATTTTTTTTTTCTTTACACTACGGTATGCGTTCGGCAACAGTCGCCCATGAGGGAAAAAAAAAAAGCAAAGAATATAAACAGAGACGAACCATGGTAAAATAAAAGAAGGTAGATTCATGGCTGAAAGCCGGATGTTAGAACTGTCAAAAAACGCAAAACGACACTGAGCGGAGACACCGACAGGTGAAAAGCGACAGAAAATTATTAGCATTGATTTTGACAATTCTGACAATGAGAAAAAAAGCATGCATATACCTTATTTAATTCTACTATGAGACGAACGATTTTCTGTGTATACTCGTATTTTGTCCGCCAAAAGTACAGACAAAGAAAGTTGCCTATAAACGTTGAAGATCCACACAAAGTGAAGAGAAAAAAAGCTCGCTTGCCACTTGACGCCAAATTTTTAGTTTGCCGCTCACATTGTGCTCTCTTCTCAGCGAGAGAACTGGTGGCGAATTCATTAGGAAACTAAAATTTATTAAAATTTTCATGGAAAAACATGCTTTGTTCATTAATTCTAACGAATTTTATTTTCAAAAATTTCAAATTTGATTTGAATATGCATGCATGTTACAGTGCATGCATGCCAATTAATTATTTTCAACATAATCTTTACGAAATAAACCAAACTAATCCTTGATTCAGTTCAGTAACAATTAATTTTATATTCATTTCTTGTGTTACCCAAATATAATGCTCAATTTAATGTTTTTAACTTTGCTGAACGTTGTTTAATAAAAAAAAAATTTCATTTTGAAAACAAACGATAGTAGTTTTTATAAAAGCTCAATACAAAAGTACAATAGAGAACTTGAGAAAAAATACAACAAATGAACATGAAATTTACTAATCTCGTTACCCGACAGACTCGATTCTTATTTCAAAATATTAATATGCGCTTTGAATCATTTTCAAACACCATATTATTTTTATTAGCCTTTATGGTCTTCCTGGAGGGAATTTACATAATAATTAGCAATAAAGTAGCGAACTCGAGATAAGATTGATAAGAAATCGCGTGAAGAATGCGTCAAGGCGACAGCAAAAACACCAACATGATGTTGTGACCAAAAAAAAAAGGGCGCAAATATAGATAATAAAATGAATAAACTCCCAAGGGAGCATAATAAAGCAATAACAATAACAACCAAAAACTATTTTTAAGGATCACAAGAGCGAAGTACACCAAAAAAAACATGAATTTATTATGGCAAAAGATGGCATCAATAGCAGAGCACAGCGACCGAACGTCCGACTGTCATTCGATACGGTTACTTAAAGGGTAATTAAATTATTGCATACAATATGGCACGCCGAAAATAGCAGCAACACCAACCGACAACAAAGCAGCACGACGTTGAAATAACACAGCAGGACATGAGGTAGAGAAGGAAACAGTAGAGTGATGTTCAGCTTAAGGAGGTGAAAAAGTTGAGGGAGGAGGAGGAGGATGCGCTTGCTTGATTATCATAGTTGTAGCAAGAAATGCGTGTTCATTTTCTGTGGCTGCCAGCCGATGATGAGGTGCATGAAATTAATTTGAATTTAAGTTTACCCATCCTTATGAATTAACCCGCTGGCAGCGATGAGGGGTGAATATCGCACCTTAACGCGTGTCAGTTGCGCATCATTAGCTCTATTCTATTATTTGTTTAAAATTAATGATCAGGTCATGATGCCAACAAAAAATGCTGCTGCTCTTTTTAAGGGGGTAGCGAAGTGTGGGTTAAAGCTAAAATATGTTTGTGCCTTATTTCTTGAGTTTGAGTAAACTAAAGAAGAAAAAAAAACGATTAACGATTACGAAATGATTTTTTAATATTTTTGTTTACGCTGCGCACAAAAGCTTTGCAACCCAAAAAAGCTTAAGAAACTTTTTGCGTGTGGAAAATAAAGTATCAAAAACTAATTTCCGTGAAAAGTTTTCAACGAAAGTTTTTCAAGTGTTGTGTTAAAAAGTTTTTTGTCTTTTTTTTATTTTTATTTTGTGTTTCCAAACTTTTCACGCTATTGTTTTTGCCACTTTTATAATAATTTTTTTTATAGTTGTAACTGTTTTATGAAAACAAAAAAGTTTGCAAAAGAGTGCAGATGCAAAAGTTTTTCACATGCATAAAAGTGTGTAATGAGCACAGGGTGTTGAGTGAATAAAGGTTAAGTCAGGAAAGTCAACAAAGTCACAGCACCAAAATTTTTTTTTTGAAAAAATTTTAAGGTTTTTACAAAATTATTAAGATAAAACAATTGAGGACAAAAATTATTTCCAGGACGAACTCGAAAATGTCAGAGAAACAATTCTGACATAAATACCTGTCGCAAAAAATAGCAACTTTTTACTTTGACACAAAACAAAATAAAGCAGAATAACAACGAAGTTAAAAAATTCAACAGCTAAAAAATTCATAGTTTTCTGTGCAACCCAAGAATATTCCACACAAACATTACAAGCAAAGTTTTTCTCTCAAAAATAAAACTTCTACAACGTAAAAGACAATCAAATTCTGAACTCGAACAAAACTTTGAAGTTATTTTCAAAACATTTAATGCATTTCTCGTTGGCCAAATGCAAAAAAAAATACAAAAGCACAAAAAAACCTCTATCAATATAAGAACAGAGAAAGAGCGGAGTAGAATGATGATGATGAGAATTTTAATCTTGTTAGCAATAGAAGAAAAATCTCAGCACAAAAATAACAGAACTTTGACCAATTAAAAGTAAACAAAAATGTAATTATGTATCTACAGGATTCAACAGAGCAGATACTGAAATTGAATTACGTTAAATGCGCACACAGACTGAGATACAGTAGTGAATGGCTAAAAGATGAGAGCAGAGCAAGAAGAATGACTGTAGATAAATTAAGCTGGGCGAAAAATGGACTCGACTGGTTGGGGGTCAAAATAGAAGGCAGTTTCAAGGAAAATGTAAAATAATGGTGAACAACAAAAACCAAGAATACAAAAAAAAAAAATGCGGTAAGTGAATCAAGAGAAACGAAAACGAAAAAAAAAATAAGAAAAAAGAACAAGAAATGGACGTTCTAGGAAGTCAGTCAGAGGCAGTAAAATCATGACAAGGTTAAAATCATCAAAAACTGTAAGAACGAGCAACAGTGGGTGAACTGAGTGGGCTGGCCATTGTCAGTTGAAGGATGTGTGACTGCCAGCAAACTCGACCACAGCAAATCAAAGCCAAAAGAATTCCCAGTCCTTAAAAAGTACAAAGTTCAATAGAAATTACAAAATAAACACACTCAAACACACAGTTTGGCTTAAGCATTGCCATAATGATGGATAGTTTGATTGCATTTGTTGTTGTTGCTGTTGTTTTTGTTGGTTGGACGAATGCATGCCATTGAATACTGCTGCAATAGCGCCAATTAAGCTTGTGGACAACAATTGCAAGGTTGCACTTGTAACGAGTTCGTATAGGGTAAAGGTACCTTATGTAAGCATTTTATGCTTAAGCGAAATTTTGCAGATGTATTTAATTTTGATTAAATTTTTCGGTTCTATTTTTTGTTCAAATTGTAGAAATAAAGTTATTATGAATTAACAATAACATTTTATAATCTGTTTAATTGAGAAATTTTTCAAAAGTTCTTATATCAGATGGTACCTTGAACGATTTCTTAATATACAACTGAATTTTTTTGAAAGTAGATTTTTTTACCTTTGAAAGTAAAACTTTCCAATAAATTGATTTATTTCTCCTAGAATAGTGATAAATACAAATTGGATATGCCCGACGTCCTTAGAAAGGTTGTCCCAAAAGTCACTGATATTTTTAGTGACAAGCTTAGGGCCGTATTGTTCAGCTCTGGATATCTTTAACCAGCTGATTTTTGCAAGGTTTCCAGTAGTTTCGTATTGTTCACCTCTGGATAGCGCATTTATCCCGAGCTTATGTCAAAAGATAACCAGATAATAAAGATATTCAGAGAACAAGTTAACCAGTCGAAATCGAGATGAGATATCCAGAGGTTTATCATGCGTTTTGACATACCACCTTGTTCAAAAAGAAAGGTTAATTTATTGAAAAAAATTAAGGAACAAGTTTATTCATCCAAATCAATATTGTCGCCTTCAAAGTAGTTCCCGCCAGCTGCAACGCACTTATGCCAGCGCTTAATCCAGTCACGGAATCCTTTCTGGAACACAGTTTTTGGTATGGCCTTCAGAACGTTTACCGATTTTTCCATGACCTCTTCTTTGCTGGTTCGGTTTTTTGACAGGTCAGGTGAATTTGCCGGCTGCTGGATGGTTATCGAGTTGTTTTTGGCCAAAATGCCACGAATAAGATGAGCATTGTGCGATGGTGCATTATCGTGGTGCAAAATACATGATTTTTTTTTTGCCACAACTGCGGTCTTTTTTGGCGAATTGCTTCACGTATACGTCTCATAACGCCCAAATAATACTGTTTATTGACAGTTTGACCATCTGGCGAAAATTCATGGTGAACTACACCATTGTAGTCCATGAAAACAGTGAGCATCGCCCTCTTTTTTGACTAAAAACGACGTGGTTTCTTCGGTCTCGGTTCGTCTGGCGACCGCCATTCACTCGCTCGATGCCTGGTTTGGTCATACTCATTTCCAGCATGTCTTTCGCGATAGCAACTCGTTCTCCTTTTTGCATGAAATTGAGTTCTTTCGGTGCCAACTTCGCAGCGACACGTCTCAAGCCCAATTCATTCTTGAAAATGTTCTGGACAAATCCAATTGAAATGCCGACGTCCTCTGCTATCTCTCTAATCGTCAATTTGCGATTTTTGACCAACATTTCTTTGATTTTTTCAACGTTTTCTTCGGTAGTCGAACACGATGGCCGCCCGGTACGAGGGTCGTCTTCTACTTCGTCTTGGTCACTCACAAATCGGGTAAACCACTTGTTTGCCTTCTGATACGATAGAGCAGAGTCACTGTAACATTTTACCAACATTTTACGCATATCGGCGCAGTTGAAGCCATTTTTCACACAAAATTTGATACAAACTCGTTGCTCAATTTTTTCTTGCATCGTAAAAATCGAAGACACGAAAAAAGTTGTTGTAAACAAAACACTGTCACTTTACCAAATGTCAACGAGAAACGCTGATATTTGGCAGTCTTGTCATAGACATGTGTGGCAACATACTAAAAAAAATGTTACTAAAAATTTTCGAATCGAACAGTTAAGTCTGGTTCACAGTGTGAATAAACCTTTCTTTTTGAACAAGGTGGTATACAACTAAAGTTTTTTTAACCCTAGAATACTAACCTTCCGTTCACTATACGTTATATTACTCTTAAGGAGTGAGTAAATTGTACGTAGGTTAGAACTCGAGCGTTTAAAGTAGGTTTTTTTTCTCTTGAAGAAAAATTTTCCAATAAATTGATTTATTTCTCCTAGAATAGTAATATAAAAAAATATTGGATATGCCCGACGTCCTTAGAAAGGTTGTCCCAAAAGTCACTGATATTTTTAGTGAAAAACTTATTTAATTTAATCAATAAATTTGAGTGCACTGGCTCTGTTGTGGACTCGAAAAGGAGTGGTCATCCCTGCTTCGCCCGTTCGGACGAAAACGGAAGTCCAACTGACCATTGCAGCAATTGATCCAGAATTATGCCAGAATGTCATGGAAAATTTCATGAAAAGATCTCGCATGTGCAAGCAAGGTCGAAGCGGCCATTTAAGCGATATTATGTTTCATCACAAACGTCCAATTAAAATTCAATTAAAAACTTACAAACATTTTAACAAAACAACGCATTTTTTTTTAAAAAAATTTAAAATATCAGTGACTTTTGAGACACGCTTTATATAGGTACATAGTTAAGCTGAAGAGAGGAGGTAAGTCGATTAGATTAGATTAGATTAGACGAAAATAGAACAAAACTTTTTTTGTACTTTAATAATTGTCTGGCAAAAATCCTCTACCTAACCCTCCGTGTGGGTGCCGGCTGGAAATAACTGCTACAATGTCTCAATCCGGGACGTCGGTTAGCTAAGGGGAGGATGCAGCCACAGTGCTCTGCCTCTCAATAGTCCCAGTGCTGCTGGTGCGTGTCCTTCCCATCGGTTTTAGGTATGGGCTGGATCAAGGTGTCAGACGACCCATGCCAAGGATTTACTAGGCTGGAGGACCATCAAAAATAGTCCAGTCGCTCACGGAGCGTATCGGATACCACGCGCCCTCCGATACTATTTAGCCTTACCCGCACACAGGGACCTGTGTGGGGGTAGACCTTCCATTGTTCTACACTCGTGGGAATCAAATGGCAACAGACAAACACAAAACAAAAGAAAAATACAAAAACAAAATAACATAAAAAAAGAAGAGTCCGGTACTCATAAAAAACCGGAAGGGAGCTCTACACCCGTATCCACCCGATTGGTGGAACAAGCCAAAGCTGCAAGCTGCAACGTAATTTCGGTGGGTGGGTTGATCCCGCCTGAAGTCACACAAACACAAAGGACTGTAGAGCCAGTCACAGGAGCAGCCACTGAGGTACTGGAGGAGAACCTTGGCCCGAGCATTTCGGCACAAGCCGCTGCCAGATTAAATTCGGGCCGTGGAACGTCGGGTGCGAAGGCCTGGAACAAATCCAATCCTGGTATGATTGCTCATCGGCCCTCAGACGCGCTCGGTAAGAGCAAGCGTTACCGTCCGTCCAAACTGGCCTGGTACGAAAGGTGTGCCAAAGCAAAACTGCTTAAGAGCCAAAATAAGGAAGCGGGAACTCCCCTGAAGGTCGCTCCCCTTAAGGGCAAACTTGCCAATAAAAGGCAAAGATCTGCGGAGGAGATCGTACGCAAAGTCGGGTTACTGAAACCAGGTCGTCTAGTGAAGTGGTCAAGGGGGAAGGAAGGGTGCTGGGCATCATTGACACTGGCGAACGGGGCACTCCTCCGGGGCAAATGGAGGTGGGTTGAAGCTACATTAGTCGATTCCTTATTCCAGGTCCTGGAGGAGGAAAAAATGTCTATCTTTAGGTACACTATAAAAAAACCGTAACTTTTTTAAAAGACTTAGATGAACATACATATTAAAATTTTATTTTTATAATCAAATAAAAAAAGTTTTAAGATTTCTTAGTGACCTTACTGCATCTTGCTGTAAAACGAAACGAACACTTTCGATTGTGCAAGACACGGTAAACACTACATTATTTATACCAAATTAACGTATTGTCGCTCACTTCTTCGTTCGTTTAAAGTCTTCGTTTTGTTTTACAGCAAGATACAGTTAATTTGTTTTGATGAAACAAGCTTTTGAAAAGATGCATATATTTCATCTTTTTTACTTCTTTTTCATATTTCAAACCCCTAACTCACGGAATAAACTAGAGAGGAACTTAAAAATCCATTTCCAATACCCGGTAGTTCCGATCTTTAAGAAATCGTAAGAGAAGCATGCGTAATTTTTTCGATTCATGGACGAAACATGCTGATTCGGCCATACATTTCATTGACGAAAATCTCATAAAAATGTTCCAAATTCGTGCAAGAACGGAATACAGAAACATAGAGATTTTTCGTGCGCGAATACAACACCGATTCGTTGGGGAAGTTTCTTTAACAAATAAAAGACAGAAATGTGAAAAAAAATTTTTCTCTTTCTTTTTTATTTATTCTTTGATTTTATTTTATTTAATTGTACATGTTATGTTTTCTCTTTGGATCACATTATCTGAATCTGTAGTCTTTGATATATCAGTCATTCAGGCCATTATTATACCACGTTTACAAAATTTATATATATATATATTTCAACTTTTGACGACAAAGTTCTCCCGAAATATAAGCAAAAATTAAGCTTTAAAGGGAAGTCATAAACGAACAAAAGACAGAAAATTGAAGAATTTTAGAGAAATTTTTTAATAAACGAAAACAAAACAGACGCGTTAAAGAATTTTCGACAAAAAATAAAAGAGAGAATAGTTATAGCGTGTTCTACTGTTTTTGTTGTTGCTTTGTTTTTTTTTTATATTGTTGACGAATCCATTGCAGATGAAGTGAAGAATATTCTGCAAGTCTGTTATTGACGTATACAAGACAGACGCGTTTAAGAATATTCTGCAAGCCTGGCTTATGCAGCAAGTTTCTTTAAGAAATCATCAAAGATCGATTCATCCATGATGCCCGAGACTACTGGGTATCTAAAGATACAAGTAAAATTTTGGTAATTTTTAAAAATGATCGAACGTAACGATTGGCGACTTTGTTATGTTTTCACCCTATGCCAAAAATGTTGATTGAAACCATAAAAATTTCAATAGAGTTGTAAATTTTGACTTGAATTTTTAACCGTGTAGATTTTGTGAAAATACAAAAAAAATTTAAGCTGTATGTTTATGTGAAAAATTAATCTTGATCGATAACAGTTACAACTAACCATAAAACAGTTAAACGAAAAATATACAGTTCCTTTAACTACTCCCAAAGTCAACTTCTTACAGACAAAATTGTGATCGGCTTAAAAATGAAAGGATAACACATTGTTTGACAAACATTTACAAACTGTAGTTATTGGCCAACAGGATGCACCTTGACGCTATATATTTAGACACACAGATAAACTTTGTTAATTTTGCAAATAAACTTCTGCTCGAGCAGAGATCAACAGAAAAGCAAAATTAGCAGAAATTTACAATGTTGTTGTCTCACTCACTCGCTCACTCACTCATCACCTCAAACTCTATCACCCACTCATGTTCTGCAAATTGCTCTACAAATGGTTAAACACTACAATATTTGAAATACAAACTGCAAATAACGTTAAACAACACAAAAACAACAACGGATTCTTTTTTCAATAGCAGAACAATAAAAATGTATATATATATATATATACCTATATTGTAATAAAATAATCAAAAGCTTTTGGCTATAAAATTGAAAATGCAAATAAAGTCAAATTAAAGATGGCATAGCGGAAGCGGAAACGGAAGTTAACAAAACTGAAAAAAACAATGTGAGTAAATAAAATGGCTGACGTGATGCAAAAAAGAAATATATTCAAATTTAAATTTTACAGCAAAAACAACTACGTGCAGCAGGGTGCAGATTGACTGTCAGTCATGTGGGTGGGGCGGCATGAAAAAAGAAAAAACAAACCATAGCAAAAACTCAAAATAATATAAATTCAAAATTTAACAAAGCAGCGCGGCAAAAACAACAAAAACTGTTGATAGTTTTTAACAAACGTATGCAAAACACAAGCAATAAAAATAGAAGAGAAAACCTGACAAAACAACCATAAAAGTAAAACAGAAGTTAAAAAACACAAAAAAAAAAAGAACAACTTTAAAAGAAAACAGCAAATAAGAGAAAATAAGAGCGCACCGCCATAAAGGAAAATTAAATTTTTCCAACATTAAAGTGAAAATTAAAGCGAATGCGAAAAAACAACACACAAACAACTAAAAAACAAAAACTAACAAAAAAAAAAAAGGAGCAAACACAAACAAGTGCGAACAGTTATAAAAACGCAAGGATATACAAGCAAGGATATATGGGCGACCATAGGATATAAAGCAAAAAAAAAAAATAAAAAAACAACAATAACAACAGCAACATAAACAAAGGAAATATTTTACGTTGGCGATTAACTGCGTGGCGCGCTCCCCCATTTTAAACGAACAAATAATAAAAATAAAAATACAACCAAAAAAAAAACACTCACAAAAACAACACAAAAGGTGGTGTGCATTTGGAGAGAGTGTTACTCGCGAAAGAGACAACAGCATAAGCAGTCTCTCTTAACGATAAACAACAGTCTCACTATAGCTCTAGCTCTTTCTAGCGGAAATAACTGCTAAAATGTGACCACACCTATTTTCGCACATTCAATTCGAACATGCGCCTTCACAGCTAGTCAGCTCTTTCTGACACACATTTCACATTTGAAATTTCGAATTTCTCCTGCACAATATTCGAACAACAGCAGAGAGCTTGAAGAGAGCGCTCTCACTGCAAGCTAGATTCTACGAATTTTTCTTTTTTTTTTTCCTTACATTTTTCTTTAGCCTCATCTTTCGTCATCACTCACCTTATCAGATCCGGTAGGCGTTCCAGCACCTTAGGGTGTGCGTGTTTCTTGGCATACGTTGGCGACAGCGCCACCGTGCAGGCCAACATCAACTCTGTGGATAACTCGACAGGATGTTGCGGTGATTTTTCTTCGGGAAGCTGCAAAGAAAAATAAACACAAAAGAAATAGTAGTATATTGAGTAGGTTTCTATTATAAATGGCGCGCAAGAAATTTGCAATAACAATGGGTTTAAGGAATATATATCAAATGCTGTTGTTGTTGTTAGTGTGTTGCGTGTTTTTGTATCACAAGTGAAATAAATCAAATCAAGACCAAGATCAAAATGATGACATATGCGTGTAGGTTAGCTTTGGGTTATTATTACAGTGGAAGTTAATGTAGAGAGTGAAAGAGGATGGATAGGTGGAGTTAGGGTTAAGTGTTAAATATTTAACAGTTGAAGAGAAACATTAAAACTGATCGTGAGGCTTATACGGCTCGCATTAGAGAACAGTTTCTTATCTGCCCTAAAGGGAGCAACTACTTTTGGATATTTATTTAAAGAGTTCAAAATCTAACGTCTTCGTCGACTCTAACTCTTTTAAAAGATGAACAGAACTTCACTGACTCGGTTGATAAAGCGAACCTGTTGGATGGATTATTTGCACATAATTCCACAATCTCGGATAGCAGTCAGCCAATGCCCTTTGTCGAGATTAGTTCTTCTTCAATGAAGTAGGAGAACTTTCAAACGAGAGCAGTCAAGAGTCCTTGCAAATCTTAACATAGACAAAGTCTCTGCTCCCGATGGCATACCACCAATTGTGCTTAAAACGTGTGCTTCTACTCTGGCTCGGCCTTTACGCAAACTTTTCGACATCTCCTACAGAACAGGAGTATTTCCATATTGTTGGAAGGTCGCAAATATCCAACCGATACCTAAAACGGGCGATGCCACGTGTTCTGCAAACTACCGACCTATTACGATATGCTCTACGCTTTCTAAAGTTATGGAGAGCGTAATAAACTTCCACCTAATGAACTACCTGGAGCACAACGAATTGCTAAGTGACCGTCAATATGGTTTTCGTAGGGCGCGCTCTACTTATGGCGCTCCTTACAGAAAAATAGAACCAATTTGTTCACCTGTTCGCTGAGAGAAGAGTTGTTGCTCTGGATATTTCAAAGGCGTTTGACCGAGTGTGGCATAAAGCGATCGTGTCAAAATTAATTGCATTTGGTGTCGGTGATAACTTTGCTCGGTGGATTACGTGTTTCCCTTAAGGACATAATTATCTGTGTCGTAATCGACGGCGTCCAGTGAGCACGCCATCAACGCTGGAGTACCGCAGGGTTCAGTCCTATTGCCAACTTTGTTTTTGGTTTTTATCAACGACAGAAGGTCGTTGACTTACAACCCAATTCATTCGTTTGCGGACGACAGTAGCATTTGTTATTGATATTTTTTCAAAAAACGCACGTGTTCTTTGGAGACTGAGAGTTAGAGGCAAAATATGATTGACACACTTCTAAATGACTTGGAAAAAATCTCCGAGCGGGGTCTTGCTAACAGAGTAGAGTTAAATGCAAGTAAGACTCAGTGTTGCCTGTTAACCCACAAACGAATGAACTGTCCCTTAGCTTCCCTAAATATGAATGGTGTAGATCTTTTGAAGTCAGGCCCTCTTGACGTTCTGCGCATATACAGTACTCTGGACAGAGAATATCCGTATTTAACATGTACGCCTGCCTTGTAGGCCTCAGTACATGGGTCTAAGGACCGAGGGTATAAGTTCATGTAAGGGATGACCAGCCCTTGTGTGATTCACCCCATCACGGACCCGTTTGTGGCATGCAGTGCACAAACACACGGTCATCCGGCAAGGTTAGCGCGAACTGGAAACAAATAAGCATCACCCAGTGCCCTACCATTCAGAACACTACGATTCCAACATATTATACAAATTGTATAACCATGGAACCGCAAAGCTTCCAATAGCAGTACCAGTTTAACTACCAGTCATTGTCATCTACTGGTTAAGACGAGACCTACCCAATCTCTTGCACACTAAGCAGGTATGCCAGCCCGGTCGTACTACTGCGCGACCCCGCCGGTCAATCTAGACTTGTGTAGCATATACACAACCACAGCCAGCACGAGCCTCCCCGAAGGACCAACCCATGATAGTCACCTGGGCAACTCGGTCCCGTCAAAGAAGCTCCACAACATCCCAGCAAGGAAACAAAAAACTGATTTGAGTTTTTTATTTGGCCGTGTCCAATTAGAGCACTTAATTATGCATTACCGGCAACTTCAATCCAGGCATGAAATTTATATTCACTTACCATGGAAGAAGTGCCTATTACCCCTGTTTACACAACAAGCAATACATCGAATATATGAGCATTCATTCAATACACCTCAATTCATTCACCCAATTTTACAACTCTCATATGTCTCCTTGCCATGGATAGATAGGGTCGTCCTCTTTGACGAGTATGCCTATCCCCGTGCTAGCAAGTTTTTAGGTCCATTGCTATGCCTTCGTAGGCTTGTTTCATATCGATATATCGAATATGACCTGCTACCAAGATGGGCGCCACCCCGAGCTCTTGGTTGGCTCTAAACTTTTTACGGTATGGGACGTATCCCATAACCAACCCTCCTCCTTAACCTGGCTTGAGACAGGCAGGATATGTCGAAAGAAGCGGCCAAGTGCCTAGGTTTTTAAAACGGTATAAGCGATACTTCAACCCATCTGATCTTCGAATGATCTATACCTGATATATAAGGCCTAAAATGGAGTACAATTCGCACATTTGGGCAGGAGCTTTGAGATCTTATTTAGAGCTTCTGGACCGAATTCAACGTCGTGCAATATAACATATATGATTGGATATGAAAATATTTTATCTCCTCTTAGTTATCTAGGGCATCGGTGCAATGTTGGCTGCCTAAGTCTTTTGTATAGGTTCTACCATGGGAAGTGTTCAATGTAGGTGCATGGCCTGACACCACCAGTTTGTGTATTTCCTAGGTCTACTCGGGCAGCTTTTCCATTACGATTGCATCGGTGCCCAATAGATACTCGCATTATCGAGATAATTCGTTTTTTAGTCGCACAGTAAGATGGTGGAATAATCTTCTGGTGAGCATGTTCCCCGGCAGTTTTGATCTATGTAAGTTTAAAGCAAATCTTTACCATCACTACTCCATATATTCACCATCCAACCAACTATCACCCGTCTTCCGAATTAAAGCAATGCTTTTGCATTTAAAGGGGGCATCCCCTGAGCGTTGGTTAATTTAAAAATATCATAATATCATAGATAAATCATATTCAATAATATTGGTATTGATTTCACTGCAACTTTTTATCTATAAATTGGATTTTTTGATTAAGCCTAAAACACTTTTTGACTCATCAACAAATAATTTTTGATTGTTTGATAATTTATATTCTTATCAGTTTTTGATTAATGAAAAAAGCATTATTATAAACTTAACATCTTTTTAATTTTTCTATAAAATAATTTTTATTTATCAATAAATATAATTTCTGATTTGATGTAAATAAAGTTTCGATGCATGAACTAATAACATTTATCTGTAAATAAGTTTATGATTTTTATGTTATGTGTTGTATAACTCTAATATTTTTTTAATTCTTAAGATTTATTATGAAAAAGGTCGCAAGGAATTTACAAAAATAAAGGTTATGATTTTTTTAATAAATATATTACGCAATTTTTAGTGAAATAGTTTTTGATCTTTTAGTTTATTTTTCAAATTTTATTAATAAATTTAATTAAATTTTTAATAATCAATAAATAAGTTAATATTATTAAATTCATTTATTTTATTTATTTGTTTATTATTAGTTAATAAATTTATTAGTTCCTTATTAATATAATCGTTTGGTTTATAAATAAGTCCACTCTAAGCCCATAATATATATAAAATAAATCCAGAGACTATAAGGGATAAGAGACGTCATCTCCAACCGAAAAAAAGAGAGACAGAAAACCGCGTGTGCGAAAAGATTGAGATGTATGTCAACAGGAATATGGCGCGAAAATTTTTCGAAAAGTTCAGACGCCGGGTTTTAGGATCTCTGGTCCTCTTGCAAGGATGAAAACGGGAAGATAGTGGCAGATGTCCAGAGTACACTAACGTTATAGAGGGAACACTTTTCTAGTCATCTGAATGGCGTTGCTGACAACAATACCGGCAATAGAGATGACATTCCGGAAACCCCAATACGAATAATAGCGTTGAGGTTCCGCTACTTGACTTTAATGAAGTCTTGACAGCCATAGCTCAGCTTAAGAACAACAAAGCCGCGAGAGCCGATGGTCTAACAATTCACACGAAAGGCGATCCCGCCATTTGTGCCAAGTACCGTGGGATAAGCCTTCTTAATATCGCATATAACGTCCTGTCGAACGTATTATGTAAAAGACTGAAGCCAATTGCAAGCCAACTGATTGAATCTCAACAGTAAGCCTTCAGTCCTGGAAAATCTACAACCAACCAGATAATTACGCTACAACCAATTTTGGAAAAGTCCCTAGAAAAAGAAATCGACACCGACCATGTTTTTCCGATTACAAATCCACCTTCGACAGTCTAATAAAGAACCACCTAAGCTGCATCATGTCTGAATGACTTCAATAACTTAGAGGTTGTGAATGACTTCGTCTATCTGGGATCCATCATAAACTTTACCAACGATATCAGTATTCAATATAATAGATATCACCATAATTAGGATCAAACGAATGATAACTTTTGCCAACATGTGTTACTTTGGGCTCAGTTGGCAATTGAGAAACAGAGTCCTTTTTCGACGCACAAAAGCCAATATCTATAATACAATAATCATGCCCGTACTGTTACATGCAGCACAAACCTAAGCACTGAGCAGTTTTGAGGAAATTCATGGGGGGAGTTTTTGAGTAAAAGATTCTTTACAAGATCTACGGTTCTTTCTGCGTCAATGGCGAGTACCAAATACGATGGAACAATAAGCTGTATGAACTCTATGTCGACATTGAGTCATCTATAAATAATTATTTCACCAACTTTTTATTGACAACACGAAAATCCTTACAATGCCCCTACTAAACGGTCGTACACGCAAAATAAAATAGACCATCCACTGATCAGGAAGAAGTTTCTTAGATCTCTTATGCATGTGGGCTCAGCGACAACCACCTTCTGATCAGTATCTTCAGACTCCGTTCGTACGCTGCGGTTGAATCAACTCGCGCAGCTATGTAGATGCTACGACGTGAAGAGCCTCCAAGACACCTTGAGTTTGAAAATAGATTTGCTACAGCTGGTCAGTATAACCAAATGGCAACTTGACCAGAGCTGACGAACAAACAAAACAATTGCGGATGATATACTGTGCACACCAACATTGAATGGCAAAACTGGGAAAACGCTTTCTACGGACCATAAGTTGCTTTAATAGTTCTTCGCAGAACTTACACCAGTAAAAAGAAATTTCTCATCAAATTAGATTTGGCTGGCTCTGAAAACTTGGCAAACAAGATTTTCAAGGCAACAGTTTTCACCCTAACACCTGTTTTTTAATCGCTGAAGAGGGTGGGATCATCACCATAAAGAAAAAAAAGTGACTTAGGTGAATGTAAGAACTGACGAGGAGTTTTATTGCGTGAACGAAAAAAAACGAATTGGCTTTATCAGTTCTTGAAAAAACTTTGAACGAGCTTTTTCAAAATTTTTTTTAACCCAAATCTCATCTCCACAACCGATGCACCGCCCGATACATGCTAGTTTTAGGCCAAATCGCTACTGTGTTGATCACATCAACAAGTTGAGGATGGAACTCCTCGCTCTTTCTTCTGTTTGCCAATTTCGAGCGGGCATTTGACATGATCCATAAAAGCACCTTCTGAAACGAACTGAGAAATCTCCAAGTGACAGACGCCATAGTCAGCATCATCAAGGAACTATATCGCGATGTCCCGATGAAGGTTCATCAGAACCTTCAGAAAGGCAGAAAGTCTGTCTGTGTCTTATTGCCTATATTATTCATGGCCACCCCTGAAAGCGTTCTGGACCAAACCAGCAAAGAAACCCCGAAGGACTCTCCATCGATAATTATACGATTTTGACTTTGCTAATAACATCAATCACACACTCCCAGAGTTAAAGCATGCACTTGGCCGGCTGGTATTAAATACTGCAAAAGTAGAACGTAAGGTGCGGCAATAGAATATGCCCCGGTTGAGGAAGTGGGCAAATCCAGCTACATTGGCAGAATGCTCTGCAAGGCCGGGGGAGTTGAACATGTGAAAACGCGCATTAACAAGGCACATCAGGCCTGCTATTCGTTCCGAAACGTCTGGCTATTTAACTAACTATTCACCTAACTATTCATCTAAAGGCAAACTACATGGTTTAACTGAAATTGATGTAATACGTTATACGAAAAAAATTTAGTTGAATCGAGTCAACTTACAAGGAAAGGTCCCCAGGTGTCACTCACCGATTTGAATAATTTTTGGATATGTGATAGAGGACAAAAATCTAAGGTCGACGAATTTTTTTATACGTGCTCAATCGATAGTTTACGGTTTCAAAATGACGTTTTAAAATCAGCGAAAATTTCGTTTTTTTACCACAATTTCACTATTTTCCATAGAAATATATACAAATTTGGTATCAATCGAAAGGCATTTCAAAGCCACACATGATCAATTTTGGAGAAATAAACTTTATTGTAATTTTGTTGTTGTAATTTTTAACAGTATTTAGTCGATATCATAAGCAGCGCATTTTCGAAATTGTTTCATTTTCATTTATGTTTGATTTAAGAGAATTCTAAAAGTTACCTTTTTTTCGTTTTTTTTAAATTTTTAAGTTTTTATATTAAAATTTTATTTATTAAAATATGCATTTATTTTCTTAAAAATAAATTTTTTTTTAGAGATGAAGACCAATATATGGGTGTCAAAAATTTCGTTTTTTCTCCAAATTTCCGTATGTGTAAATATTTGATCGGAAAAGTTTATATTTAACAGGGCTTCTATACAACTTTGTGCTTTTAACTTGTTTGCCCGAAGGAATGAGAAAAAACCATCGGAAATTTAAAAATATGACTTTCTATGTAAATATCTCCGTTCGTTTTCAACATATTTCACAAATTTTTTTTTTTTGTAATAAAGTTTAATAAAAGTACTTGCCAAAAAATATTTTAACAATACCAATTACTGTACATTTGTATTTTTAATAATATTTCAAAAAAAGCCCAAAATATTCAATGTTTCCTCAAAAAATTAAGTAAAATTTGTTTTTGTTGTAAAAATAATTTAAATTAAAAATTGCATTTTAAACTAATTGACATTTTAAACTAACTGTTTTAAACAAAAATTTATTAACTATTCCTATCATTAAAAAACAGGGGTATATCCCTTTTGATTTTTTTGATGAAATTAATTTTTTTAAAAATGTTCTTTTTATATTTTTTATAAAAGAGTATAGCTTCAAAAATAATTTATTTGAAAAAAATATCCCAGTATTCTTTTCCAATCAAAAGATATTACTAAAAACCTATTTTCATACCATGTGGATCTGTATTAACAAAATTCCTTTTCTGTTAATTATTAAGTTTCTATATCCTTCACATGCCCATTTTAAGAATAATCATGCTCATTTTGAAAATTTTAAAAGAAATTTTTCTTTTCAGTTATTAACCCTTGTTTGCCACACCTCGCTCTAGTAATATAGCTTCCACCCTATGGTAACCCATTACCCTAACTATCCAAGGGTTAATAACTGAAAAGTTAAAACAAAATATAGAACCTTAATAATGAACAGACAAGGAATTTCGTTAATACAGATTATTTTTATTATTATTATTATTATTACACATGGCATGAAAATAGGTTTTGTAATATCTTTTGATTGGAAAAGGATATTGGGATATTTTTTTCAAATAAATTATTTTTGAAGCTATTCTCTTTTATAAAACTTATAAAAAGAACATTTTTAAAAAAATTTATTTCATCAAAAAAATCGAAAGGGATTTTTGTTTAAAACTGAATAAATTTTTGCTAATAAATGTCATGCCATGTGAAAGGGAGTTTAAAATGCAATTTTTAATTTAAATTATTTTTACAACAAAAACAAATTTTACGTAATTTTTTGAGGAAACATTGAATATTTTGGGCTTTTTTGAAAAAATTATTAAAAATACAAATGTACAGTAATTGGTATTGTTAAAATATTTTTTGGCAAGTACTTTTATTAAACTTTATAACAAAAAAAAAAAAAAAATTTGTAAAATATGTTGAAAACTAACGGAGATATTTACATAGAAAGTCATATTTTTAAATTTCCGATGGGTTTTTCTCATTCCTCGGGCAAACAAGTTAAAAGCACAAAGTTGTATAGAAGCCCTTTTAAATATAAACTTTTCCGATCAAATATTTACACATACGGAAATTTGGAGAAAAAACAAAATTTTTGACACCCATATTATGGTCCTCATCTCTAAAAAAATTTATTGTTAAGAAAATAAATGCATATTTTAATTACGAAAATTTTAATATACAAACTTAAAAATTTAAAAAACAAAAAAAAAATAAATTTTAGAATTCTCTTAAATCAAACATAAATGAAAATGAAACAATTTCGAAAATGCTCTCCTTATGATATCGACTAAATACTGTTAAAAATTACAACACCAAATTTACAATGAAATTTATTTCTCCAAAATGGATGCCATCATGTGTGACTTTAAAATACCTTTCGTTTGATGCTAAATTTGTATATATTTCTATGGAAAATAGTGAAATTGTGGCAAAAAACGAAATTTTCGCATATTTAAAAACGTCATTTTGAAACCGTAAACTATCGATTGAGTACGTATCCTCTATCACATATCCAAAAATTATTCAAATCGGTGAGTGACACCTGGGGACCTTTCCTTGTTAGTTGAGCTGTAATACATAATAGGAGCCATAAACTTTTTTATATTTAAATAAGCCAAATAAAAATATGAAATTTTAAAAAAAGGGTAAAGAATTTTTCTACTTCGAAGGTCTTTAACTCAAAAAATGTGTAACTTCAGTCAAACCGAAGCCATGAATTAAAAGATAAATAATTAATAATGAATGAAAAATTAATAATGAATAATGAATCAAAAAATAATAATGAACAAAAAATTAATAATGAAGAGCAACTTAAAAATGAAAAACAAATTAATAATGAATAAAAAATTAATAATGGTTAAAAAATGAATGATTGAAAATCCTAAAATTCTTTGTGATTTGCAATCTTTATCAATAGCATTCATATGAATAACAAAATTGATTCATTATTCTGAATAACGAAAATGACTAATTGAAATGAATAATTAATGAATTTTTTTAAAATTGAATGTGAATTAAAAATTTTATTTATCAATCAATTTTGCATATTGCAATTTTGCATATTCATTTGTACTTAAAATTCTGAGTATGAATGCAGATTTTACAGCTCTGGTGTCCGGGAATGTTTTCGTAGAGAATCTATGGCTGCACTATAGTATTGCCAGATGTCCCGTATTTAACTATTTTGTATTAAATTTTAAATGTCCCGCCGGGACAAAGTTTGTTCGTACTTTCATTTTTGAAAAAGCTCCATTCCTTAGTATTTTTTTTTAAATTACGTGTATAAGGTAATGAACTTATTGACTTGAATTTAAAACCCGTTCATTCCATCCAAATATTTTATATTTAATAAACAATTTGTTTCTAATAATATAACACTTTTTCAATTGTCCCGTTAAATTTTTAAAAATCCCGTATTTTCCTTAAAAATTTTGCTTTTGTCCCGTTTTATTGGAAAAGAAATTTGGGAATACTAGTGCACTATCTACATATTGTCATATAGTCAAGCGGCATTAGATGTCCTACCCAGTGAACCAAAACTACCATTTTTGAATTCATTTATGAACCTTTTCGGGTAGAAACGTTCATTTTCGGCACTCATAAATGAACCCTTTTTGTATCATTCGTCGGACTAAAATGCCTCTCAAAAACGAATCTTATTTTGTTCGCAAATGAGTTAAAAAAAGAACCATAAATTATCCTTTTTTTTTTGTTCGGAAATGAGTTAAAAAAAAAAACCATAAAAAGTTCTTTTTCGGCACTCGAAAATGAGCCCTTTTTGTATCAATCTTTGGACTGAATTGCCTCTCAAAAACAAACCTTTTTTTGTTCAGTAATGAGTTGAAAAAAGAATCTTTTTGAATTATAAATTTTATTATTGCATAATACTA
Source organism: Coremacera marginata (assembly GCA_914767935.1). Lineage (NCBI taxonomy): Eukaryota > Metazoa > Arthropoda > Insecta > Diptera > Sciomyzidae > Coremacera > Coremacera marginata. The sequence goes on from OU612045.1 coordinate 49,336,985, forward strand.
TTTGTTATTACATACCGATATTTTGTTAAAGAAGAAATGATTATTGCTGGAATTCCCGCATTGTGTTTTTCATGATATTGATGTTTCAAAGGGGAAAGGCGTGATTGTTTTCCAATTTGACAAACTTCCAAATTATATATGAAATATCAAAATAGTTAAGCTATTAATTGAGGAATTTATTTGATTACTTTTTCGCATGGAATTTTTTTGTGGTTTTCATTCTATTTGGGGCTAATTTTAATTTTTGATAGAAATGTTGAAATGTTGAAAATTTTCATACGTGTAGCAGTACATCCATCTCGCACTGGTAAAAAAGTTCATATGACGTTTTTACGAAGGTTAACATTTTAAGTTCCTTTTAAGTTCCTTTTAAGTCATTTTAAGTTCCTTTATTTAACAGATTTTAGAATATAAAAAGTAACATTTATGATTCATTTGTGAACTCATTTATGAACAAAAAATGGTTCGTTTATGAGAAATTGTTTCCTACTGATATGATAAAAAAATTATTCTTTTCTGAACTCATTTCAGAATGCAAAAAAGAAACATAAATGATTCATTTCCGAACTCATTTATGAACAAAAAATGGTTCATTTGCAAGGAAGTCTTACCTACTGAAATGATACAAAAATTATTCATTTTCGACTCAAAATAAGTTTTTAATTAATTTCGCAAAATATGTACAATTTTTATTTATGGGAAAAGCTTTCACGAATTTAATCTTTAATAGCAAGCACTTTTAAGCGACAAAATAAAAAAGAAAAAATTAAAAAAAAAAAATTCTAACCAAAAACGTTCGCAAAACTCTCACCTTACTCAAAACCTTCGCTTATGGTTCAGTGGGTACAGTCTAATAAGTTTCAATCAGGACGAGTTTCTGATTGCGTCGAAATACCTAAAGCACTGGGACAAAACAAAGAAATTAAATTGTAGTGGGTACAAGGTCATGCGATTTCAAGCACAACGAAAGGGCGGATTGCCTTATCAAAAGAGGAGCATCTCGACCTCTTATCGGCCCCGAACTATTCTATAGTCTGGCTAAAGGCTACTTTGCGGAAAAGGTTAGAACGGAAAAGGTAATATTGTTTGGCAAAAACGAATTTTTCAATTAGAAAAACATCAAGTTTTCGATAAAAAAAAAAATCAGAAATTTAAAATTTGTTACATGTCGTTTTCTTTTAAAAATTTAAACTTGATGATAATAAATTGATATAAATTTAATAATGATAAATTCCAAGAAATAATTAAAAATAAAAAATAACAATTTCACATCCCAATTACACATAAACATTCACAAAAATATGATTTTCGCCTCTGTTAACTTTGGTAAAACATATTTAGAATATGGCACTATGTACTCAAACGCGTTTCAATCTCACATTTGTTTCAAGCCAACCAACCATTCATTCATTCATTCATTCATTCGCTTGTGATTTAATATTAATCATTATTCAAGAGCACAACACAGCAGAGCACAACATAAACTATTTCGTTTTCTATTTCGATTTGTTGGAATTTATACGAAAAACTGTTGCATGTTTTTAGGAGTTCAACACTCGTTTGTCATTGTTTGACTCGTTTGCGGTTTGCAATTCGGTGAGTGTCGTACTTGTGTTCTTGATTGAGTGTGTATGTGTGTGTGTGTGTGTGTGTGTGTGGAAAATGGGGGAGTTGGGGACGTCTGTCTAGTAATAGATGAAGTCTATTTTTGTATCTATTGGTGTGAGTTTGCGTGTGTGTCAATATGTTTGACTGTTAATTTTTGAATCGGGTTAATTTACATTTTGATTTGTTATCAACGACAGTTTTAGTAGAAGTTGTTATTCTTGCTTTTTGGGTGTTTTAATATGTGTATTTGTGTGCGTGTTCATTTGATGTGTGTTCATCTACTATCTGCCTGGCACATGAATTTTAAATTTTATTTATGAACTTGTGTGACGGAATAAGTTTTAATGACTCTTAAGATTTTTATGTGGTCTTCATTAGATTTGTGGTAGAGCTTTTGAAATAATTGTAGCTTGTAATTGTTGTTGAAATAACTGTGTAATTACGAAATCACAACTGAACTTGGTTCTGTTTTATTTTGTGATCAGCCACATTGGATATTAACCAGAACTATCCATGTCTCTTGGTTGTTACACGCAGAAAAATTTTTTGTTTACCTCAACTGAAAAATTAGCCAACTATACTTCATTTGCGAAGTATAGATAGCAGCATTCAGTAGCTGCAAGCGAATATTCAGTTGTGACTAACGAAAAAATAACGAAACCCAATTCGTTTTTTTTTTTTAATAAAAATAGCACTGCACTACTTATACTGAATTTTAACTGTGCGCAAAAATTTATTGACTTCGGCGCGATGATACAGCACTGAACTCATAACCGTGAGATGACTGGTTCGAACCCTACAGTTGGAACTATTTTTTGTTATTTTTATTTTCATAATTTCATTTTAATTTTATTTAAACATTCATTTGTAAATATGTAAATTTAATATGATTTAAAAAAATTTACACTTTCTTACTTCAATCGTTGGGACTCGAACCCGGATCGCGTCGATGTCTGGTTTACTGCTAGCTCTGCTTAACCTGTTGCACTACCGTCTATTGTATTTTCGGCTAATATTCGATCGGCTAATATTCGAGTAGTGCTGCTAATGCTGCTGCGTGGCATTTAATTGTGTTGAAGTAAAGGTACACGATTTTTTTTTTCGTTTATGGCAAAAGTTAAACATTTATCATCGACAGAAGCCCGACAATAACGAAAAATGTACGTAAATATTTGTGGTGGCCGTGGCATACTGGTCAGGGTGCTTGATTTGTATGCGAAGCAGCCCAGGTTCTAGTCCCCAGCTGACACAAAATATTTTTTCGTTTTTTTGTTTGGTTTTATTGTTACATTTTATTGATTAATTATTTTTAAATTTAAATAACCAAATTTAATTGGTTTTTACTAAAAACAAGCAAAATAGAAGTAACTGGTAATTATGCTCAAGTTTTGCTTAATCTCCAAACAAATTTAGCAAACATTTTTCTCCATGTACAAACGAGTTTTAAGTTGTAGCAAGCAAATTCTTCATTTGAAGCAATTGAAATTTAGAGCATAAGCACGCGCTTAAGACAAACGAAGTAACCCGTTTCCTCGTAAACTCTTTTCGTTTCTCGCAACTGTTGAAACGTTTGCAAGAAATGTTTTTTTATTTATTTTAAAAATTCTAAATTTTTTATTTAGTGAAATTCGGAACAGGTGCTAGTAAACAAAATAGTTCATGTTTCTGGTGTTGTTTTTTTTAATTTTGATACCAGATAAATTAAAATTAATGAGAGCTCAAAATTAATTGGCCAGGGCGGCCCAGAATGCAACGATCCCATATCGTTCCACTGATCAATATTTTTGACCAGATTTATAAGGCTACATGTTTTGTAACTAAAAATTGATATATTTGAGTTTTTAAAGTCGTTGATTCCGAATTTGAAAACAAAATTTAAAAATTCAAAATGGTGGATATAATATTAGTTTGGCAACTAAGTAAATGCGGATTTTTTCTAGAAAATAAAAGACAATTTTTTCATGAAACGAAATTACTTTATTCTGTAATGTATTGCCGATTTTAAGCAGTGACCTTTTGCCATCTTTCAGGCAGCATCATAATTCCACGTTCATAAAACTTCTGGTTTTTATCAGCAAAAAACTGAACCAGGTACGATTTGACATCATCATTATTATTGAAATTTTTACCATTCAAGGAGTTTTGCAAAAATCGAAATAAAAGTAATCAGATGGTGCAAGGTGAAGACTATATGGTGGATGTGACAAAACATCCCAACCAAGCTCCAATAATTTTTGCCGAGTGACCAAAGATGTGTGTGGCCTTGCATTGTCATGGTGGAATACAACACCTTTTCGATTTGTCAATTCGGGCCACTTTTCTTCAACTGCATAGTTCAATTTTGTTAGTTGTTCAATGTAGACATCTGAATTGATCGTTCGGTTGGGTGGTAAAAGTTCAAAGTAGACAATTACTTTGGAATCCCACCAAACTGATAACATAACTTTCTTTTGATGAATATCAGCTTTTGATGTTGTTTGAGCTGATTCACCTGGCTTGCTCCACGATCTTTTCCGATTGACATTGTTGTAAACAACCCATTTTTCATCACCAGTAATCAATCGTTTTAAAAATGGATCATTTTCATTGCGTTTCTTATGCGTAGTGTTAAATGATTTTCTTTCAGTTCATGAGGAACCCATATATCGAGTTTTCGTACATAGCAAAGTTGTTTGTTATTATTGCTTTGATTTGGTCGTCATCAGCTTCAACTGGACGACCAGAGCGTTTTTCATCTTTGAGTGAAAAATCAGAAATACCAGAACGAAATTTGGCAAACCAATTTTGACACTGCCATTCTTTTAAAGCTTCGTCACCATAAACAGCACATAACTTTTTGTGAGCTTGCGATGCGTTTTTCTTTTCCGGAAATAAAAAAACAAAATATGATGAAAATGTTCGTATTGATTTTCCATTTTTCAACAGACGCCAAACAAAAACTACACAACCGATCAAAAAAAAATGTTTTACTGATTGACAGTTGAAGTACCAACTATCAAATAACAAAATGTGTTTGACATTTCGATTACGTCAGCAAACCTAAAAATTCAACTAAAGCCATCTATGAGTGAAGTCCGCAATTACTTAGTTGCCAACCCAATATATTTAAAAAAGTTTAAAAAATCAAATTTAAATTCTATTGAAATCCAATTCCCAATAGCAAAGAAATTTTTCAGTATTTTTCGTTTAAAATTAAAAATTTTTAAGTTAGTCTAACGAATGTTTTGAAAGGGAAATCTATTTTATCACACTTCTAAAGCTTAAAATATCAATGGATGAAGTTGCTCATACATTACCCTTCGAATAAGTTTTAAAACAGTGAAGTGAGTAGTAACGCTATTTTAAAGAGGCGTTTTTTAACTTGTGTATATTCGTTGAATTTAGTGAATTTTTTTTTTCGAAAGTAACACCCTATAGGAAACAAAGTGCTCCAAACCCGCTTTGAAAGCACTTTACAAAAACAAAAGAGGGCTTTGTTCTCGCTTTAAATAGAGCTTTTTTTAACACTGCCATATCATTAGGGAAAAGACCTTCGCTCTGCCTACGGAAGTGAATTAAAATAACGCTTTGATCTCGCTACGTAAAGTGGTTTAGGAAAGGGCTTGCTTCTCACTACGAAAAAGGATTTAGAAAAGGGCTTCGTTCTCGCTTTGCTGTCACTTCGTAAAGTGATTTAGGAAAGGGCTCCGGTCTCACTTTGAAAAAGGGTTTAGAAAAGAGGTTCGTTTCGGTTACGAAAACTGATTAAAAAAGCGATTTACTCTCACAGCGTCGGCCATGGCGTAGTGGGTAGAGTGTGGCCCATACGCCAGAGAACCTTGGTTCAATTCCCACCTGACGCAGAAAGTTTTTCTGTGACTTCTCTGCAGACAATGGCAAACCTCAGAGAGTAAAAAACTGCCATTAAAAGCTTCTTGAGAACATAAGCCGTTCGGAATCGGCATAAAACTTGTAGGTCCAGTTTTCGATCATTTGTGTTCAAATGTTTCAAACACGCACAACACAATTGATCATAAGAAGCTCGATCAAAGTCCTTTCAGTAGCTGAATTGGCCATTAACTTTTTTTTTTAATTTCAATTTGGTTTTCAATTATTTCTTTTATAAGAAAGTTTCGCGGTACATTTTATTAGATTTAGACGAAATTAAATTTTCATTTTTTTTCAAATTCTGGGAATCCTATTTCAGGACCATTTGCCGCATCTATAGAAACAATCATGATTACATTTAATTATTTTCATTAGCATTTTTAAGTAAAAACTTTCAGAACATCACTTTTTCGAAAAAATGCATGGATTTTATTAGAAATTTGTTTTGTCTCCCGTTCCAGTTTATTTCACGTAAAGCCTAATAAGAATAAGAAGAATATAATCTAAGAATAATAAATGAAAGCATTTAGAAAAAGCTATATTGCAAATAATGGTCCGAACGTAGGTTATCTATATATGCATGGGGAAAAATAAAAAAATTCAATTAATAATATACTAACCACACAAAGCACACAAATCAAGTCACAAATCATTAGGTGAAACAGTGTCAAATTTTTAACTTCTTCCAGTGTTTTCAATGGGAATATTATCAAATTTTTAAAAACTAGGGAAATCTTTGAAAAAAAATTTTTCAACATTTTATCATGAACTTTTTGAATTTTTAGATTTGAATTCAAATCACTATTAATGCGACTTTCAATAGTTTCCGAAATAGATACATATTGCGCTTTTTTACATCATATTTCGTAGCGAGAGCAAAGCACTATACATAGGCAGAATGAAGCGCTTTTTAGTTGCGTTTTTACAAAATGTTTTGAAATTTCCGATTCCAAAGGATTTTAGTCACTGTAAACAAGTTTGAGGAATAGAAATTAAAAATTTTAAATAAAATTTTTCTTTAGACACCTTAAATTAGACATGCTCATCCAGTAGCTCATCTCGCGTTACCCGCCATACACATTTTTTTCTATCATGAACTTTGTCTTTGCGCTTATGCGAAAGCAAAACAATGCATAAAAAAGAACACAATCTACAAAAAAAAAATGCACATAACAGCACCACAAGCCGCTGTTGACGATCATCTAATTTTCAACGCGTTAACAACAACAAATACATGCAAATTATCCCGTTGCTTTTAACTTTAACGCAGTTAAGTCAAGTTAATTTCATTTACATTTTTTTTTGTTTTTTTTTTCATTGCCAAAAGTAACGGTGCGCGATATTTTGTGTTTTATTTTGTTTTTTTAAAAATTATTTGCTCTTTTGTAAAATTCATGAGCTCCACTGCTTTAAACCACACCATGTTTCCTCTACTTCTCTGAAAGCATCAATCCGTGCATAAATAAATATGAAGTTACGCCTTTTAATTATAGGCTCATTACAAAATTGTTGAAAATACAGGGCAAATCTTATCCCGACGGGACATTTAAAATTTAGCGCAAAATACGGGAAATCCCATTAAAAACAAGCAGGGCATCTGGCAACAATTGTTCACACCAAATTGGTAGCTTTACCATAGAAACGATCTGCATTATTTATTGTAGAGATAAAAGCATTTTTCGTAGTGTCCGACTGAATGTGAATTTTCTGCCGAAGCTGAATAATAAAAGTCTTTATAAACTCTTATGTCCAACTTTTATTCATAACACAACCTCTGATCATAACAAAGTATGCTTTGCTCAAACCACAGCACAGTGCGGTATTTTCAATTCTAGCGTGCCAAGTCATATATTAAAAAGTATTATAGGTAGACACATGAAATTTTGCTCATAACTTAATAAGGCAAAAACAATAACTCCTACAATAAAATGGGCGTAATCGGTAAACTGCAACGCCTACCTCCCATACAACTGGAGCATAATAACGACCTAACTTAGGTTGTATACAGAATATGACAATAAAATGTGGTGTCTTCGTTTTTTTTTGCCACTTAAAACCGTTTATCAAAAAATGGGCGTAATCGGCAAACTACCACGCCTACCTCCCATACTACTGGAGCATAATAACGACCTAACTTAGGTTGTATACAGAATATGACAATAAAATGTGGTTTCTTCGTTTTTTTTTGCCACTTAAAACCGTTTATCAAAAAATGGGCGTAATCGGCAAACTACCACGCCTACCTCCCATACAACAGAAGCATATAAAACGACCTAACTTGGGTTGTATATGTACATGCTATAACAATAAAATTCGATTTGTTAATTTTTGTTATAACGAATTTGACACAATATGGACAAACAATATATATATTTATTTTTAAAAAAATTATTTTTTAATATACACAAACAAAAATTATGTTTCTATTAAAATATTAGGAAACACTGAACACAACTGTTTCCACCCTACAATATAGTTACAAAAATTAAGTCCTTAAGTAAGACATATTTTAGAAAAGAGACGGCAGCCGTGGCCTAGAGTGTGTGACAATACGCCAGAGAACATTGCTTCAATCCCCACCTGGCACAGAAAGTTTTCTCAATTGAATTCATTTTTTGTTCGGCCGTCAACTCTCTGCGGACAATGGCAAACCTCAGAGAGTAAAAACTGTTATGAAAAGCTACTTGAGCATAAAACCTGTAGGTCCAGTTCTCGATCATTTGTGTTCAAACATTTCACAACACGCATTTCAAACACAATTGATCATAAGAAGCTAGGTCAAAGTCCTTTCAAGGGCTGAAATGGACATTTTCGTTTCGGTATCGTTTTATGTTTCTTCAACTTTTGTCTTGTTTATTATATATTCTTATTCATTATGTAAAAATTTTACTAAAAAATCTTATTTATATTTTTATTAATATTTTACATACGTGTGTGCATTTTAGTTTTAAAAAGCTTATATATTTTATTTATATTTTATATATTTTATTTATTTATATTTTAAATTTCTCATCAAAAACGTTTCTAATGGTAAGAAACATATTAAATAAACTATAACTTTAGATTTAAAATTGTTTGATAAGTCATCTTCAGCTTCTAAGGGTCATATAGAGCCGACTGTAGTTATTAATGTTTGCTTGTTTGTGTGCATTACTTTTTTGTCCTTAGCCATATGTACGTTTTGTTGTTGTTAAGGATTTTAGAACAATGAAATTGTCCATAGACAAATAATGTTTTCTTTAAAAAAGTATTTATTATAGAATTATGAAATTTAAAATGCCGATGGATTATATTGACATAATAGTATGTTAAAATTAATTAAGTTAAAAAAATTATTTAATTTTGCTTAGGAGTTTGCCCGTCATAGAGAAAAGTAGATTTACACCATAAAATCGGGATAGATATGGCTCAAGCTAATGAATACTTAAAAATTTTATCCAACTTGTTAAATTAACGATATCTAATATTCCTACAAAAAATAAAATCAATACTATTTAATTTACACAATTTTTCTTAATACCACGTTGTTCAAAAAGAAAGGTGCATTCACACTGTGAACCCGACTTAACTGTCCGATTCGAAAATTTTTTTGTTTACAACGTGTGTAAACTTTTTTCGTGTCTTCGATTTTTACGATGGAAGAAAAAATTGAGCAACGAGTTTGTATCAAATTTTGTGTGAAAAATGGTTTCAACTGCGCCGATACGCGTAAAATGTTGGTGAAATGTTACGGTGACTCTGCTCTATTGTATCAGAAGGCAAACAAGTTGTTTAACTGATTTGTGAGTGGCCAAGACGAAGTAGAAGACGACCCTCGTACCGGGCGGCCATCGTGTTCGACTACCGAAGAAAACGTTGAAAAAATCAAAGAAATGTTGGTCCAAAAGCGCAAATTGACGATTAGAGGGATAGCAGACGACGTCGGCGTTTCAATTGGATCCGTTCAGAACATTTTGAAGAATGAATTGGGCTTGAGACGTGTCGCTGCGAAGTTGGTAAGAACTCAATTTCATGCAAAAAAGAGACAGACTTGCTATCGCGAAAGACACGATGGAAATGATCGAAAACGACGAATCATTCATCGAATCCATCATTACTGGTGATGAGACATGGGTATACGAGCATGACACGCAAACCAGGCATCAGGCGAGTGAATCAGGCTCAATTTTTTCTTCCAACGTAAAAATCGAAGATACAAAAAAAAATTGTTGTAAACAAAACACTGTCACTTTACCAAATGTCAACGAGAGACGCTGATATTTGGCAACCTTGTCATAGGCACATATGGCAACCTACTAAAAAAAAATGTTCGAGTCGGATTGTTAAGTCCGGTTCACAGTGTGAATGAACCTTTCTTTATGAACAAGGTGGAATGTGTTAAAAATCCTTAAAATTTTATATGAATTTGGACATTTTTGGAGCAATTTTAAAATGAAGATTTTTTCGTATTCGCAACTACGCGCAAGATATTTTTTCATAAACGTTTAGTACAAATACTTTAATTTTTTGCAGTTATAATCATCGCGTTGGATATCGCTGGATATATTATTTTTTTCTTACTGAAAATCGCATTTTAAAAATATTTTTAAAAAAAAAATTTTTTTCTTTCAATTTTTATAATTTCTTTATAATTTTTTTTCTTTTTAGACTTAGAATTCAATTAGCATTAAATTAAATATTTTTATAAAAAAATTATTGCAAAATCTTTGCTAGGTCCTGTATTATCTTTGTTGGAAGTAGGCATACAAAAAGTGCATTAAATGAAATTTTTTATTGCTTGCTTAAAGTTCCAACTTTGACGATTTTTAGAAAAATATACAGACATTATTTTGGAATTAAGTAATCGTTTTTTAATTACATCAATATATTTCTGTCTGAAATTTAAAATTGAAAATACCGCACTATGCACGGGTATGTTCTGACGTAATGTGCAGTAGGAAATCACGCTAAGGCGTGATCTTGCGTTGCGTGATCTTGAGTTGCTGATTAATAAATGAGAAGTTTAATAAGCTTTGTATTCAATATCAACATCAAAGAAATTTGTAAATATCTAAAGAAGGACTAGATTTTATCATTTTTTCTTTTACTTGAAAAAAATTTTGTTAGTATTCGGCTTCGGTCTTAGGACGATCGGCTTCTGCTTCGGCAGAAAATGCACTAATTTTTTCCGTTATAAAAATATTTTAGCGAGTTTATAATTTACTTCAATTATTGGTTATTGATTTTTCCTACAGTTATTCTGGATTTCATTATCGCACCTATTTTTCTGTCCACATGTGTATACTAGCTACACGAAGTTAAATTATAAAATCTTAATTTTATAAAAATTTTAAAATTATTATTATTTAATTCCGTTACCATCTTTGAAAGTTATTTTGTATGGAAAATTATAAACACAAAAACAAAAAAAAAAATAATTATGCTGATGGGTATTTTAGCCAAAAATGTGTATAGTAGAGTAGTTTGTATAGTAGAATAGTAGAGTAGTTTGGTAAAATGACAAAAGAATAGATGTTTACATTTTCGTTATTGTTGGATTAACTAAAAATATCTAGGGCATTGTTTTGATATTTTTTTTTTCTCCTTAAAATATGCTTTTACTAAAATATTTTAACAAAAGATTACTCAAAATTAATTTTAACAAAAACATATTTTCTAGTTATAACAGGCAAAAACAAAAAAGTAAAGCTTTTGCAAATAAAAGCATAAACAGAAACATTGTTATTGTTAAGCAATAAATAAATTGTTGGTCTTCCTTAAATAATAAAACAAAAACAAAACCAAAAAAAACCACGCTGTAAACAAATGAGTACATCGCTAAAATATCACAATAATGGACCGCATCAGGAGTGGCCACTATTTCTGGTTTATAGCTGAACAATGAGCTGACAAATTGTCAACAAGCAAGAACAACTACACGAAAATAAAAATCATGCACAATTTCAACAGAACAGAGCAACAACAAAAAAAAACACACACAATCGAGAAATAAGACTAAAGTAAGAAGTGGCTTAATTTATTGGCTGCTGATCAAGGCAGACGCCAGTCACTAAACGAAACTTAAATGCCACCAAAGAACACTAAAATAACCGAAGTTTCCTGATATAGAGTGATGAATAAGAAAAATAAGAAGTGAAGGAGGAAGAAAAAGTAGAACTAGACGTTAATGCCAACAAAGAATGACAATAAAATATATCAAGTACTGTAAGAGACAGACGATTTTAAATTTTTATATAAATAAAATAATGTAAAGAAATATGCGGCATTAATAGCATCAGGCAAAGATGGCGACAACGGTGTTAATAAATACCGGAATATGGCTCCAATAAAAGACGCCGCTCAAGCTGCCAAGCAACACTTAATGTAGAGGTTCAGCGACGAAGCTTAACAGAGGAGGCAGAGCTGCTGAGACGCAGTTGTAGACCTAGTAAGGGAAGAAGCAAAAAATGCGCCCACCAAAACCACTTGGCACTCAAGTAGCAAAAACAACAACAAAAACAAAAATATTAAGTTCTCAAGCATGCACAATGAGAGCACAACAACAGCCTGTGGTGCAGAGACACACAGAGAAGGCAACAACAAAATAAATATTTCCCACAGCCAACATGAAGAAAAATCTTAAGCTTTTATAAGCGCAAACATATTCGAGCGATATTTCGATTATTTTTTTTTTTCATTTTTTTATTATTTTTTTCGCTCAATGAATGCTTTTTATGCGCTTTATTGGCTAAGAAGCAACGCCGTAAACGTTGTTGAGTTCCTTACTGGCGCCAGTTTTGTGACACTTTAATTGCGCCCTAATATGGCTGAAAATTATTATTGAATAAAGTATCAATAATGTCAAGTGTGAGCCAAATAATTCATGAGCTGAAGCAGCAGAAACTTGTTTGTTTTATTTGCGATGAAGCACAACAAAAAAAAAGGCTCGAATAAAAACAAGCGCCAGGAAAATTTTAAATAAATAAATAACTTCAGAAGTTCGATGGAATGAAAAAATAAAATTAATATAAATAAACAATTTTGGAAAATTGCACTTTGAAATTAGTGTAAATGTTTGGAACACAAACAGCCGAAACTTGAGTGTAACTTGTTTATTGCAATGAATTTATATATTTAAGGTTCTATCATGCTCTCCACTTACTTGTAGACTCTGGAAGAGCGCATCAAATAGCGCCACAACGGAATTTCCTAGTATTGCATGGCGCGCTATTTGCGGACACAAAGTGCAGGCGTTTCTATATAATTGCACAGCTAGCACCACAGCTCTGGAATTTTAAGTAAATTTTGTTTATTAAAGACACTTAATTAATATTTAAAATATATGTTTGAGATTACTTTTTAGAGACTTCGGAGTTTTCCTGCATGCCATTAGTTATCACATTTGTAGTAACAACACCCAAGCCATCCATAAGCAAAAAGCATTGAAAATCAAAAACTTGCGCCTTGGCCATCAAACGCACCATTTGGCCTAGAGGACGCTCCAGGCCTAAGGCACCACCACCTTTGCTAACGAGATTCAAAAATTTAGGAACTTGACTTTCGCGCTTCATGTGCAGCGGCAGCGGCTGCAACTCCTTCATGTATTCCTCAGCGCTGCGCGAAATACACAAAAAAAACAGTTTTTTAAAACAAATACACAAAATAAATAGAAGGCACAAAATACACGAAATATATAAAATAAATAGAGTACACAAAATAAATAGAAGACACAAAACACACGAAATGAATAAAATAAATAGAGTACACAAAATAAATAAAATGCACAAAATAAATGCAATAAATAAAATAAATAAAATAAATAAAGTAAATAAAATAAATAAAATAAATAAAATAAATAAAATAAATAAAATAAATAAAATAAATAAAATAAATAAAATAAATAAAATAAATAAAATAAATAAAATAAATAAAATAAATAAAATAAATAAAATAAATAAAATAAATAAAATGAATAAAATAAATAAAATAAATAAAATAAATAAAATAAATAAAATAAATAAAATAAATAAAATAAATAAAATAAATAAAATAAATAAAATAAATAAAATAAATAAAATAAATAAAATAAATAAAATAAATAAAATAAATAAAATAAATAAAATAAATAAAATGAATAAAATAAATAAAATAAATAAAATAAATAAAATAAATAATATAAATAAAATAAATAAAATAAATAAAATAAATAAAATAAATAAAATAAATAAAATAAATAAAATAAATAAAATAAATAAAATAAATAAAATAAATAAAATAAATTAAATAAATTAAGAAATTAAATATATTGAATAAATAAAATAAACAAAATAAATAAAATAAATAAAATAAATAAAATAAATAAAATAAATAAAATAAATAAAATAAATAAAATAAATAAAATAAAAAAAATAAATAAAATAAATAAAATAAATAACATAAATAAAATAAATAAAATAAATAAAATAAATAAAATAAATAAAATAAATAAAATAAATAAAATAAATAAAATAAATAAAGTATATAGAATAAATAAAATAAATAAAATAAATGAAATAAATAAAATGAATAAAATAAATAAAATAAATAAAATAAATAAAATAAATAAAATAAATAAAATAAATAAAATAAATAAAATAAATAAAATAAATAAAATAAATAAAATAAATAAAATAAATAAAATAAATAAAATAAATAAAATAAATAAAATAAATAAAATAAATAAAATAAATAAAATAAATAAAATAAATAAAATAAATAAAATAAATAAAATAAATAAAATAAATAAAATAAATAAAATAAATAAAATAAATAAAATAAATAAAATAAATAAAATAAATAAAATAAATAAAATAAATAAAATAAATAAAATAAATAAAATAAATAAAATAAATAAAATAAATAAAATAAATAAAATAAATAAAATAGATAAAATAAATGAAATAAATAAAATAAATAAAATAAAATAAAAAAAAAATATAAAAATATATAAAAAAAATAAATAAAATAAATTAAATTAATTAAATCAATAAAATAAAAATAATGGAAACTCACCCCTGAGCCATGCGTTGCTTGATCTTCTTCATCTTCTTCTTGTAGCTGCGCGTGTGCTCGCGGCTGCCCACATCAGAGACTGTGGATGAGAGATCGCCATCTTCGCCTCCTCCACCCGCATCCAGGCCATTTTCAGCACGTTGAAAATCGCCGTTTTCATCCTGATTACGCGTCGGTATGGCCAACTCTAGGGCACGCTGTCTAATGTGCTCAATATTCTCCTCATGACGTCGAGCTGACTCCATCTGTTTCTGGAGTATCTTGCGTTGCAGTTCCTCCGTGGTCTGCTGCTGCTGCACTTGCAGCGCTAGTAGACGCTCTTCCCGATCACGCGCCTTCTCACGCGCCAACGCCTGACGTTGTCGCTCCTTCTGCTCTTGCATCTTGCCTATGCGCTGCTCCTTCTCCAAACGAGTTTCATTCATTTTCTCCAGCTTACGCTGACGTTCTTTCTCGAGCTCCTGCCGCCGTCGCTCGACAGCCGCCTCTTTGGCTGCCTTTTCTTCGAGTCGTT
Organism: Coremacera marginata; assembly: GCA_914767935.1. Lineage (NCBI taxonomy): Eukaryota > Metazoa > Arthropoda > Insecta > Diptera > Sciomyzidae > Coremacera > Coremacera marginata. The sequence goes on from OU612045.1 coordinate 49,352,004, forward strand.
TCTGACGCTCCTGCTCAAGATCCTGTAGCCGGCCCTCAGTCTCTTTGGATGATTCTAACAAATCCAAGCGCTTGTTTTGCGCCTCAATATTTTTGATGAAATTTATTTCCTTTAGCTTCTTTTCCTCATCGTGCGCCTTCTCTATGATCTGTTTGAGGTACTGTGAACGATTTTCAGCAGCGCGCTGCAGCCTGCCCTCCATCTTGAGCCGCTTGTCTTCGATCAGCTGCTGCTTGGCAGACTTGACATCTTCCACGCGCGCCAGTAGTTGTTGTATTTTTATGGCTTTTTCGCGCTGCAAATGTTCGCGTTTTTGTTGAGCCCGTGCCTGTTTGGCCTGATATTTCTTGAGCGTCTCGTGCAGTGAGCGGCGTCTGGAGGGCGAGGATAATTTTTGATGCAGTTCTTGAGCACGTCCGGGATGACGTGAAACGTATGCCTGCAGCGTAGCCAAAGCCTCCTCGCGTTCTCCCCAGGACATTTCTGAGAGCAAAGCTCCGTAGCGTAGCTCGAGGCTTAAATTTGTATTGTCCGCCTCTTCGTTGCCTGTAACAAATACTATCGAGGAGGAACAGGTATCATCCTGTTCATCTTCATCGTTGAGGCGTCCAGCTATGTTGGCCTCGCAGTCGGTTTCATCTGTCTCGGTATCGACATCAATTTCTGTGCTCTCAAGTTCGCGTATTTGACGCTCTAAAGATTCCTGCTCTTCGACCAGCAGACGTTGTTGATCCTCTTCACACTCGATTTCATTGGCCAAGGTTTCTTCTGACTCGTCGCAGCTGGAGAGCGTGCCAGTACCATCGCCAACGCTGGTTCCGTTAGGCAGAGTGGCACTTTTGGCAGTCAGCGATATGCTTTCATAGAGGTCACCGATAGTTTTGGAAAAGTCACGATTTGTTTGGATTTTGATGTCGATTTTGTTCTGTTCCACAGACTCTGAATCGGGCGAGTTCGTGGCGTGAGTACCTGGCTCAGCTGGAGGAATTTAGAAAGAGGAAAACAGATATAAGATAAAGTATAAATAAATGGAATATAATTAAAGACTACCTTCTATGACCGTGTCCGCCGAAGAAGTTTCTGCCGTGTTATTGTTGCTGATCAGCTTGTTCTCTACCTCTACTGAGCTGCGCTTGTTCTTGGCATGCTTCTCGCTACGCATGTATTCCTTGTGCAGTGAAGTCATCTTAAGGCCCGTCAAATCGGATTTTTGACGCTTGATAATGGTCTGCCGACTGGGCACAGGCACAGCTGGTGCACTGGCAGGTGCCGCCGATTGTTGTTTGATTTGCACGCTGGTCTGCTGCTTGCGTTGTGCTGGCAACGAGTTAACCTTGGCCTTGGCATTTTTTATTTCTGGACGCTTGGTAGTCTTTTCTTCCTGCTGCTGTGGCTGCGGCTGTTTTTCAACTTTTGTCGTTGCTGGTTTCTCCGTTTTGTTTTCGAACTTTGCGGCAGTGACCTCTGTTGCCGCTTTTCGCTGCTCCTTCTCCTCGCGCTGCTCAACATTGAAGAGTGTGAGGGTGGGCAGACTGGCATAGCCAGTGGGTTGATTGTAGCGATTGGCCCAGTGCAGACTAGAACGCCTGCGATTTTTGACCGTGAGCCAGCCATCGTTCTGCTCATTGCCCGGCATTTGCTTGGGCTCTGAACGGCGTTCATCGGCAGCTCCGTTAAGTTGTTGCAAACTGCTGCGTGCTGACGTGATTCGCTCATTGCTGGCTTTGAGCGTGGAGTTTGAGCTGCCCAGATCCTCGCGTGAGGCTTTACGTGAGTTGCTCATGCGCACCAGCGATGGACGTGCGACATTTGTAGCTGCTTTGCTGCCATTGGAGTTCATATCGAACATGGTGCGTGAGCGCGCCGACATGCGTGCGGCAATGTTCGACGGAACACTATAGTTTTCCATTTTGCTTGCAGGACGAGCAGGCAGCGAATTGCGCATGTTGCGTGCTGGCAGTGCAGCAGCTTTTATGGTAGTTGGTGGTGCCGGAGCTGCTGCGGTCGTAGCTGAGCGACGTAAACTCGTATTGGACGTGGACTTGGGCAGCACATTAGTTTTATTATTAACCGATGTTGTGGCTGAAGTTGTGTTGGCACCTCCAGCGGCACGAGCGGTGTTTGGCTTTGTATTCACACGCGAATTACTTGACAAACGATTCAGCACGCTGGAATATTTGAGCGGACTGCTTTGTGAGGTAGCACCGGATATGATGGACTTTTTTGCGGTGGCTTCTGCAGGTTGTGCAGGCAGTGGCACTGTTGCGGACTTGGGTACAGTTGCTGGAGTGACTTTTTGTTCCTCTAGTGTTTGTTGTGTTGGTTCACACGCAGGTTCCATTGTATTTACTGCAGCTTGCGCAGCTACTAGCACTGGCTGTACTTCTTTGAGCACCGCGGTCTGTGGCGTTGGTGCTTTGGCGGCATCATGAGCTAGAATTTGATCTTCCATGGCATTGAGCTTTTGCACCGTCATCTCCAAAGCAGTAGGTTCGCGTGCTATAACAAAATTGCCCTCACTTTCCGGTGTTAGCGTCTCATTGGAGTCCGGTGTCGGTGGCAGCTGATGATCATTGATAGGTGGCCACTCTTCCTGCATGCGCAGCTTTTCACGTATCTCGGCTAGCGTCAAGTTTTCGTCTTCCAAGTCTGTCTGCGCGTATTGATGACGTTTGTTGTGCATAATGAGCGACTCCAGCCCTTGTTCTGGTTCTGGTTCGGGTTCCGGCTCTTCCGTACAACTAGCTGCCTGCGAGAGAGGTGCTTCATGGGGCAGCGTACGTTTGCTGGAGGCGAATAGCTCGCGCACATTGACACGCATGGCTGCCTTGGGTGGAGGTTCATAGGCACGTAGCCCGCCTTTACGCGGCGATAGTGTATCATTATTGCAGCAGGGGGAACATTTGCCGGAATAACATGTGGGACTTGACATGCCCGATACCGCCTGCGTGGGACTAGACAGGCTCTTTGCACGCACACGTGGCGCTGGATTGCTTTTGCGCACCTCCCAGGCTAAAGAGTGTGGTCGTTGGGGCAGCGGCGTAGCCTCATAGTCCCAAGACACTTTGAACCATTCACTCAATGCCTTGAAATCACGCACATAGTTCTCCAGCACCAAAATCGCCTCCTGGCAGGATGATATGTTTTCATAGCACTCCACCGTTTGGTAGATTTCATTGACTGCGCGCTGTAAATTTCCAAATAGCAGCGCCCAGTAGCGTGCTTGCAGCTCAGACTTTTTATCGCGGCCTGTCGAGGCGCTACGCACGCGTGGGCATGAGTTTTGCTTGGCCGCAGAACGTGAAGACATGCTGCCGCTGCATGGGGAATGTGGTCGCTGCAGCTTAGGTGAGCCGGCAGTAGCAGGCGCCAGTGTATTGGGCGACTTGGGCGAACGTGGTGGCTTGCGGAATGTGGAGGCAGCTTCTATAATAGAAACAAACATAAATTATCTTCAAAAAACTTTGCTCATACTTACTTTCGTCAGCATTCGGTGCAGCACAGAATTGATAGACCAGCAGATTCTTGGCATCGCGGCCCTCGCGATCTAGCATTTCCTTTACCTCCATCGAGAGTGTATCGCGTGGTCGCATAGACATTATAGCTCTTTTTAAACCAAAAGAACTCTAGAACTCAGTTCAGTGACTCAGACTGCAGGCTCTGCTCTGTGCAGCTGTCACTCTAACTGTGTGCTACTCCAAGCACAAGTTCTACCCACTCGTTCACCAGCTGCGTTTAAACAGAACGAATTCTTATAGAAACTCCAGCGCTGGTTGTCAACGAATGAATCACTGCGCTTGAGAAAATGTGAAAATTGTTTAATTAGGGAAAACTATTGGGTAGGCGGGCGGGCGTGTCTCTTAGGAGACGGCGGCGCTGGCACTGCAGTGCACACCTTTATGGTTTTTTTTTTTTTTGCTTTTCCACGATTGCGAAACTTTTTCCTTTTGCGTTTTGTTACAAGAACTAAAAACTAATAAAACTAAAGAACCTTTCTTTAAACCACATCACTGCTATTTGTTTGTAAGTTTTTTATAAATATTTTAATTGTTTTAAACGTTTAATTGTTTATATTAAATTGTATTGAATTATTTCCGTCAATTATGCACAAACATTAAACAGTTGCACGCGAAAAATACGGCTAAAATTTGCAGCAGCTGTTCAAGAACGTCAACTCACAACAAAACTAAAAACAGCGAGATATGCTTCGATGTGGATCTGGCTTAATAGGTGACCAGCTTTGTTTAGTTGATAAAACATTACCCTCCTTATCGATATGTTGACGTATTCTTGTAACTATATTTTTAAAGTTTTCATTAAACTGGAATAACGCAGGCAATTGTTAATTATCTGTGTTAATTATCGTTACATAATAATTATCTCTTTTTTTTAAGCGAAGTTAAATGAAAGTATATTAAATTCAGTTTTATTTAAATTAAATTGAACTTTAATTAAATTGTATTAAATTTGTATTTAACTTATATCAAATATGACACGATTACGAATTCCTGGGCGTCGCGATTTTAAACTGTTTTCCTATTCAAAAAAACAAAAAAAGAGGTTTGGTCGAACAGAAAATCAATGCAACTAGTTATAAATTTTTTTAAAAAAGGTCCTTGCTACAAGATCTTTTAAAAAAACATCTATACCTTTGCGAATACCCAATGAATCTTTAATATTCATGCGTTATTTGAAAAATACTTTAATAATCATTCAGAAAAAATACAAATCTGATATATTTCAGCAATATATTGAATTTTATAAGCGATTTCATATTATATTTACTTTTTATTTCTAAAGCCTGAAACTTTGCCTTTCATTTGATACACAAAAATTTACACTTTTTTAAATCAACACTACATTTGATGTATTTGTTATATATATCTTATATATATAAAGCTATTTCTTCAATAATTACACTTTAGGTGGAAGGACCCAAATATTTTTTGTTTTAAACCTCCTAAGCCCAAATAAATACAAAAAAGCCCGCTCACAATTGGTTTAGGAGATAAAATTCGTGAAAGTTTAAAAAATTTGAACAAGGACAAATCACACTTATGTTGATATAATTATTTATTTATTTATTTATTTGATTTTATTGGTTATTTTCTAATAAATAAGCCCTATTGGCCGATAAACATATTACAAAGCATATTTTAGTTCGAGTAAACTTAAAGAAAAACACAGATGCGTCGTTGGACACACGAGAGAAACGAAGCTTTTTCATAGTTACGTGGATTTGATAGCTTAATAATTTTTTATTTTAAATAAATTAACTTTTAAATTCAAAAATTTAAAATAACATAAAATAAATTAGATATATACAGAAAACATATTTACTGCTCATATTTTTATTGTTGTATGTCAAATTACCACGCCAATTACATATACGGGCATATAATGCAAGCGACTCTCCATTTTAACTCTCCACACATGTTTGTGAACTTGGCTGCACTGGCTCATGCATGCGTTTGTTAATTCCATATTTGTTGATATCATCTATTTTTTTGACACTTAGAAACGCACTTGTGGGCATTGCTAATTTTCTTCGTACCAACAGCACCACAAACGCATTCACAATACAAACAAACCGATGCTGGAGACACCTTGTGGCAAATAATAGTTGTAGCATAGCAAATACACAATCCTCTATATATTGATAGATGGTGACGATCTACTGCAGCATAGCTTCTGTTATAATTAGTATTGAATTAACAACTATTTCTAACAAGTCTTTGTGGCCTAGTGGATAGTGCATTGGACTCTCGTTTAAGAGGACGTGGGTTCGATCCCCATGTGCAGGCCAAAAAATTATTTTTAGTATTTAATATTAAAGTATTAAATTTTGTTGTTGTAATAAGCACTAGCAACAACGAAACCATCAAATTTCCAAGAAAAAATCTGTCGAAAATTTTTCAGATTTCACTCCAAGCAAATCACAGAACGAGGAGTAAAAAGCTTCGCTTCAAAAAGAAAAAAACTATTATGTGTACCTAAAAACACAAATGGCTTCCCAAATATTAAAGAAAAATTTAATTCAGAAACAAATAGTCTAGAGGTCCCAAAGTGGGCAGTGACTGTATTTTCAAACGGTTGGAGTAGATTACATATTAGTTATAGTTATTTATAAGTTTGCTCTTGAAAGTTTTAGGAGTTAATGAGAATGTGCGTAGGTTTGTAGGTAACTTGTTCCAGCAGCGTGCCGTTCGTACTAGAAATGATCGTTCAAAAGTCGATGAAGAGATTTTCGGTATGAGAATCTGTTTGTTTCGAGTAGACCGACTAAAGTTAAATTTGCTCATTATCCTTTTAATAGAATTTCATATCTTATAATCCAATTTTTATGGGGGAATAAGCAGTTGTAATGGTGATATAAGGAAATATGGAGTAAGAAAGCAAAACAACGAAGGTGAATATGCTTGAAATAACAACATTCCATGCAAGGGTAATTTATTCATCTTAAAGAAAACACAATAAAAAATCAAAAAAGTCAAATCAAATGAGAGATAAATTTCCCGGCTTCAATTATTTGTTATACAAATTTATAATAACAGTACTTTTTGAGAAAATTACGGTTTTGTGTACGCAAATATTTTGCCTTTGCATACAAACAGCTATAAAATTTTAAATACTAAACGGATTTGGTTTGTATGGATAGTTTTTGAAATCTTATTCTATTTTCTTTAAAATGGTACCATAAGCATAAATACTATTTTTTTAATATTTGTATGATAATATACTTAGAATAATATAAGCTATTTTCTTAAAAGATCTTATAAAAAGGAAATTATCTTAAAAAAATCTATAGCTCGAAAACAAATCAATAAATCAATTTTTCTTTGGGCCATTTTTTTATTTTGAAAGTACTTCACGAATACATTGTCAAATCGTGGCGCCCACGAAATCGTTATATCCCCGGAAATCGTTTGCTAAAAGTAACATTTATTTAATTAACGTTAACGTACTATATATTGATTGCAATTTTTTTTTAGTTTCATGAAAAACTGGCGTTCTTTTTTTAATGTTACGTCAAGAGCAAGAGCAATACTGGAATTCTTTAAAACAAACCAAACAAACTCTCGTAGGATGAACTCATTTCCATGGTTGTTAAGGAATTACATCAGCCTGAAAATGCAAGAGTTTTCAGCCTTTATGTGAGCAATTAAGGCTTTTTAAGCAACATTTTACGTTTTTGTAGTAAAAATAAAAAAAATGTTAAACTAAAAATATGATTTTAATATTAAAAATTTTATATTTTTAAAACAAAATGTATATTTTTAAATTTTGCCTGAGTTCAGAAATGGTCAACTTGAAAACAAAATTTTTTTATTTTATTATAAAAAATAAAGCAACTTTAGAATGAAAATTAAATTCATGTCCAAAATAATATCATTTTTGATTAAAAAGTTTCCAACTTTATCCTGCTTTTGCCAATCTTGAATTTTAATATAACGTTATTTTTAATTTTATGTTGTTTTCTTTTCTCGATGTACAGATTCGATGGTTAATTTTTTTAACTAACTGAATCACTAACTGAAAGGAAATAGTCAAGTCGTTATCTTAAAATCTATAAATGTAAAACGCAACGAATATATCTGCATGAAAGAAATCTTCGTGGGGTGAATAGCATGACGGTTTATCATTTAAAGAGAACCTCACTTCATGAAGAATCTATATACAACACTTTTATCATGGTTACACATGGATATTTCTTAGTCCTCCTATAAATTTTTTTATTCTGCTCTTCAGAAAATTTCACTATTTTTTATCCACCTGATTGTGAATCGCCCCACTTTTTTGAAACTTACAACAGTTTCATTTAAGAAACGATAATTTTAGTTCGTTCGCGATACCTGTCATACTAAACTTCGGGCGAAGTATAGCATCCGTGTATGAATGAGCAATCGAATCGAATCAAAATCCATCCCGATTATACCTTATTTACAAAGTTCGACTAAACCTAATTTGATTTTTTTTTTTTATTTTTATCGAAAAAATGCCAATTAAAAACATTCCAATCTGAATGGAATATACTTCAAAAACAAAATATAAGCAAAAAAGTTCAATATCGAGCTACATTTTTGTTTTATTTTTATAAAAAAATATATGTAAATAAAGTTCTTAACGACAAATGACCACTTTCCGATTAAAGACTTCCCGCTAACAGTGGAAAAAATCAGTGTTCTCCACCACCTCTCAAAGAGTTAATTATATCCATAGGGTCTTGAAATAGAATTACACTCATATTGTCCCCGCGCCTATGTAAAAATAAACTATAAAGTTAGTTAAGATAAGTGACTTCAAAATTAAATTTTCACGTCGTTAAATAAGCAAAAAGTAGCTTAAAAAGTTACATATTTTCAAAGTTTTTATTCGTGTTAAGAAAATTAAGACCATTCGTCAGCCAAATTACAATTGAGAGACCTTTCGATCCAATTACATTTCAAAAATATCACGTACACTAGAGATATTATTAAAAATTTCGATTTCATTGCATCATTAATACCCAATTTATATGAAAAACTGGCAGTTTCATTCGTTTACGATAGCTGTCATACCAAATTGCATAAAATCAAATAATTTATTCGACCACAGATTTAAATAAATTAGAATACAGCTAATTCTAAATTTTCATTTAAAAACAAAGGTCTCTGTTATCATAACTATTATTCAACCGAATATTTGGTTTCAGTTTTAGTCAGTTTCAGCCCCTATGTCAGTTACGGTTGTTCTGCCTGAATATGGCCGAAACCAAAATTTTAAAATCGTAGGCAAAATTGCATAGTTTGTTTGTATAAAACAAAAAATTATTGAAAAAAATTAGAATAAAGGTTGCTGCTCACTTACGGCACGTAACGAAACAAACGACAAGCCGGTCAGAATTCTTTGGTTTTATATCCACCGGCGTTTTCTTTTCTCTCCCTGAATTTTGACTCAAAAAATGTTGACCTGTTCTTAGTCGAGAAAAGAACATAAAAATGCAACATATTTTTTTCAATGTTGTGTTGACTGCTCGTTATATCGAGAAACGTCAAATAAATTGCAAAAGTCTTCCGCGAAATAGCAAAACACAAAATTAAATTCAAAATGTCTGGCGACGAAAGTTTTGTTGAAGGTAAATTAATTTATTTGTAATATTTTCGATGTCTTTAAAACCACTGATGTGGCTATTTCGTTAATATCAGCTATTTTATGTTTAATTATAATAAGGGCCGTTTTCTCAATGTTCGGTTAGTCTAGCTCTTAACCGGGAGATAGCTAACCATACGATAGCTAAAAAAACTGTTTCGTTTTTACCAAGTGTTGATTAAGTAACCTCCGGTTAAACCATTAATTGTGAATTTTTCAATTGTGAATACGTAGAAACTGCATGTCAGCTGTCATTTGTCTATAATTTCTAATTAATTTCTTTTGTGCCGCAAAAAAAAAATGGAAAACGCAACAGAATATATGAATATGACCAGCGCTAAATTGGCAACGTTGCTGAAACTGTCAAAAAATTCGGAGGGGAAATTCACAGGGTGAAATTATGTATTAAAAACAATCTATTAATGTAGATAATGATCATTACGAACGGATTTAGAGAGCATTTCAGCGTTTCTCGGCCATACCCATAATAGTGTGTGAAATCGAAGTATGCCATCTTATGGCAAATATTTTTCCCGACATTTTGGTGCGACTGTCATTTCTGGGAATTATTTAGTATAGAAGCTATAAAGGATCTTTGATTTCATCCAGTGATTTCTGGAAAGGATTTCAGCGTTGCCTGGTGAAACCATAAATAGTGTGCAAGATCAAAGTATGCCAAACAAAAGGTAATATTTTTGCCGATTTTTTGGTATATGTGCTCTTTCCGGGAATTATTTAGTATAGAAACTATGAGCTGAACAAATTATTTTATCTAATTTGTCCTGGACAAGGTTTCAGCGTTGCTCGGCCAAACCCATAATAGTGTGTAAAATCAAAGTATGCCATCTAATGGCGAATATTTTTCCCGACATTTTGGTGCGACTGTCATTTCTGGGAATTATTTAGTATAGAAGCTATAAAGGATCTTTGATTTCATCCAGTGATTTCTGGAAAGGATTTCAGCGTTGCCTGGTGAAACCATAAATAGTGTGCAAGATCAAAGTATGCCAAACAAAAGGTAATATTTTTGCCGATTTTTTGGTATATGTGCTCTTTCCGGGAATTATTTAGTATAGAAACTATAAGCTGAACAAATTATTTCATCTAATTTGTCCTGGACAAGGTTTCAGCGTTGCTCGGCCAAACCCATAATAGTGTGTAAAATCAAAGTATGCCATCTAATGGCGAATATTTTTCCCGACATTTTGGTGCGACTGTCATTTCTGGGAATTATTTAGTATAGAAGCTATAAAGGATCTTTGATTTCATCCAGTGATTTCTGGAAAGGATTTCAGCGTTGCCTGGTGAAACCATAAATAGTGTGCAAGATCAAAGTATGCCAAACAAAAGGTAATATTTTTGCCGATTTTTTGGTATATGTGCTCTTTCCGGGAATTATTTAGTATAGAAACTATGAGCTGAACAAATTATTTCATCTAATTTGTCCTGGACAAGGTTTCAGCGTTGCTCGGCCAAACCCATAATAGTGTGTAAAATCAAAGTATGCCATCTTATGGCAAATATTTTTCCCGACATTTTGGTGCGACTGTCATTTCTGGGAATTATTTAGTATAGAAGCTATAAAGGATCTTTGATTTCATCCAGTGATTTCTGGAAAGGATTTCAGCGTTGCCTGGTGAAACCATAAATAGTGTGCAAGATCAAAGTATGCCAAACAAAAGGTAATATTTTTGCCGATTTTTTGGTATATGTGCTCTTTCCGGGAATTATTTAGTATAGAAACTATGAGCTGAACAAATTATTTCTTCTAATTTGTCCTGGACAAGGTTTCAGCGTTGCTCGGCCAAACCCATAATAGTGTGTAAAATCAAAGTATGCCATCTAATGGCGAATATTTTTCCCGACATTTTGGTGTGACTGTCATTTCTGGGAATTATTTAGTATAGAAGCTATAAAGGATCTTTGATTTCATCCAGTGATTTCTGGAAAGGATTTCAGCGTTGCCTGGTGAAACCATAAATAGTGTGCAAGATCAAAGTATGCCAAACAAAAGGTAATATTTTTGCCGATTTTTTGGTATATGTGCTCTTTCCGGGAATTATTTAGTATAGAAACTATGAGCTGAACAAATTATTTCATCTAATTTGTCCTGGACAAGGTTTCAGCGTTGCTCGGCCAAACCCATAATAGTGTGTAAAATCAAAGTATGCCATCTAATGGCGAATATTTTTCCCGACATTTTGGTGCGACTGTCATTTCTGGGAATTATTTAGTATAGAAGCTATAAAGGATCTTTGATTTCATCCAGTGATTTCTGGAAAGGATTTCAGCGTTGCCTGGTGAAACCATAAATAGTGTGCAAGATCAAAGTATGCCAAACAAAAGGTAATATTTTTGCCGATTTTTTGGTATATGTGCTCTTTCCGGGAATTATTTAGTATAGAAACTATGAGCTGAACAAATTATTTTATCTAATTTGTCCTGGACAAGGTTTCAGCGTTGCTCGGCCAAACCCATAATAGTGTGTAAAATCAAAGTATGCCATCTAATGGCGAATATTTTTCCCGACATTTTGGTGCGACTGTCATTTCTGGGAATTATTTAGTATAGAAGCTATAAAGGATCTTTGATTTCATCCAGTGATTTCTGGAAAGGATTTCAGCGTTGCCTGGTGAAACCATAAATAGTGTGCAAGATCAAAGTATGCCAAACAAAAGGTGATATTTTTGCCGATTTTTTGGTATATGTGCTCTTTCCGGGAATTATTTAGTATAGAAACTATGAGCTGAACAAATTATTTCATCTAATTTGTCCTGGACAAGGTTTCAGCGTTGCTCGGCCAAACCCATAATAGTGTGTAAAATCAAAGTATGCCATCTTATGGCAAATATTTTTCCCGACATTTTGGTGCGACTGTCATTTCTGGGAATTATTTAGTATAGAAGCTATAAAGGATCTTTGATTTCATCCAGTGATTTCTGGAAAGGATTTCAGCGTTGCCTGGTGAAACCATAAATAGTGTGCAAGATCAAAGTATGCCAAACAAAAGGTAATATTTTTGCCGATTTTTTGGTATATGTGCTCTTTCCGGGAATTATTTAGTATAGAAACTATGAGCTGAACAAATTATTTCTTCTAATTTGTCCTGGACAAGGTTTCAGCGTTGCTCGGCCAAACCCATAATAGTGTGTAAAATCAAGGTATGCCATCTTATGGCAAATATTTTTCCCGACATTTTGGTGCGACTGTCATTTCTGGGAATTATTTAGTATAGAAGCTATAAAGGATCTTTGATTTCATCCAGTGATTTCTGGAAAGGATTTCAGCGTTGCCTGGTGAAACCATAAATAGTGTGCAAGATCAAAGTATGCCAAACAAAAGGTAATATTTTTGCCGATTTTTTGGTATATGTGCTCTTTCCGGGAATTATTTAGTATAGAAACTATGAGCTGAACAAATTATTTTATCTAATTTGTCCTGGACAAGGTTTCAGCGTTGCTCGGCCAAACCCATAATAGTGTGTAAAATCAAAGTATGCCATCTAATGGCGAATATTTTTCCCGACATTTTGGTGCAACTGTCATTTCTGGGAATTATTTAGTATAGAAGCTATAAAGGATCTTTGATTTCATCCAGTGATTTCTGGAAAGGATTTCAGCGTTGCCTGGTGAAACCATAAATAGTGTGCAAGATCAAAGTATGCCAAACAAAAGGTAATATTTTTGCCGATTTTTTGGTATATGTGCTCTTTCCGGGAATTATTTAGTATAGAAACTATGAGCTGAACAAATTATTTCATCTAATTTGTCCTGGACAAGGTTTCAGCGTTGCTCGGCCAAACCCATAATAGTGTGTAAAATCAAAGTATGCCATCTTATGGAAAATATTTTTCCCGACATTTTCATTTCTGGGAATTATTTAGTATAGAAGCTATAAAGGATCTTTGATTTCATCCAGTGATTTCTGGAAAGGATTTCAGCGTTGCCTGGTGAAACCATAAATAGTGTGCAAGATCAAAGTATGCCAAACAAAAGGTAATATTTTTTCCGATTTTTTGGTATATGTGCTCTTTCCGGGAATTATTTAGTATAGAAACTATGAGCTGAACAAATTATTTCATCTAATTTGTCCTGGACAAGGTTTCAGCGTTGCTCGGCCAAACCCATAATAGTGTGTAAAATCAAAGTATGCCATCTAATGGCGAATATTTTTCCCGACATTTTGGTGTGACTGTCATTTCTGGGAATTATTTAGTATAGAAGCTATAAAGGATCTTTGATTTCATCCAGTGATTCTGGAAAGGATTTCAGCGTTGCCTGGTGAAACCATAAATAGTGTGCAAGATCAAAGTATGCCAAACAAAAGGTAATATTTTTGCCGATTTTTTGGTATATGTGCTCTTTCCGGGAATTATTTAGTATAGAAACTATGAGCTGAACAAATTATTTCATCTAATTTGTGCTGGACTAGGTTTCAGCGTTGCTCGGCCATACCCATAATAGTGTGTTAAATCAAAGTATGCCATCTTATGGCAAATATTTTTCCCGACATTTTGGTGCGACTATCATTTCTGGGAATTATGTAGTATAGAAGCTATAAAGGATATTTGATTTCATCCAGTGATTTCTGGAAAGGATTTCAGCGTTGCCTGGTGAAACCATAAATAGTGTGCAAGATCAAAGTATGCCAAACAAAAGGAAATATTTTTGCCGATTTTTTGGTATATGTGCTCTTTCCGGGAATTATTTAGTATAGTAGTTATAAAAGAAACATATAATTCATTATTGATTCTTTAGAGCATTATACATCATATTAGTCAAAACATTGATGTTTCCGCATACTCGAAGTATTCGAAACAAATTCTACATGTTTGTTCGATTTGTTTATATAACTGCTATCTGTTGGAAAATAATTTTTAAAAATTTCTTGTTGAATTTGAGCTTGATCGAAACCGTACGCGTCGAGCGCACCATTCGCAATTAAAAAATACTGTATTAAACGAATTTTCCATATGCTTGATATGATAAAGATTTATTGCTCAAACATTAAAAACTAGCATTTTTATTAAAAAAAAAATTGTTCACAAAAACAGTTGCTCCCCGGAATCGAACCCGGAACCCGCGGGTTGCGAGTATTTACCTTATACTCTACTCCACGCATACCTTTAACTTCCATCCTTCGAAGCTTACATATATATTGTTAAGTTGAATTTATTTAAATATATTTTATTACCCTAGCTATATTATGAAAAAGAAACATAAGAAAATTCTACCTAAAATAAATATATAATTAATAAAATAAATTACAGAAATTAATTACAATTAAATAATTTGATTGCATTTACAAGTCATAAGATGTTGACCTTCAAACTTGCATTCCAATAAGTTTTAACTTTTCGTGCTTTGTAGCTGTGTACAGTACGTGTAACCTTGAAAAAGTTTCGTCAATTTTTAAGAAGACAGGGTTGCATAAGAAGTAATAAGGAACATTCAATCTTAATGAAAGTATCTAATAGGAGTTATACAAGATATTTTGGAGCAACACATGTATTTTAAATATTTGTCGCTAAAATCATGCAGTTAAAAATACAAACATAATTCTTATCGCTATTAGTTTTTTTATTATTTTAAGTTGATATATTAATATTTTAATTATAAAGACGTTGAAATTTACATGTTTTCGTGTACTTTAAAAAAAAACAAATCAACAAATTAATTATCCTAATTTATTATATACTAATTTGTTGTTACAGAAATAGTAACCAACTTAAAATTATTACTTTTTTTATGGTTGTTATTATTTCATTCTTCTTTGGCTTACCAGGAAAACATCTGATAATGGCATAATATAACATAAGACCCTTTTCAAATCAGTATTTTATTAGATTTATAAAAAAAAGGGAAATAGGCCAACGAAATCTGCCCACTTCGTCACGGCCGCCACTATTACATTTATGTCTGATTCTAATACACGTAAAATATTAGTTTTTAAACTAAAAACATTTATACGGTCGTTTTTGGGCATATAATTCTACGCGAGAACATTTTGGTGCAGAATCAAAAGTTTTGTGTGGATAAAAAGCAATAGCTTTTCTGGTTGATAGATTCATATTTGTATTGCTGCAATTTTATGTTCTATAAAAGACAAGACTACACATTAATAAGCTAAAAATATTTGTTTAATAACAAATTCAACACCAATACATACTTACTGCTTATATTTTTAATGTTGAATGTCAACTTTCCGTGCTAATTCAATGTACGGGCATATAATTGCCAGCAAAATTTTCACATTTTAAGTCTCCAAACATAATTGTGAACATGGCAGAACTGAACTGAAATTTGTTCCTTCAACAGCGTACTACCTAGCTAAAAAATTCCTCTGCCTGTTCGCTGTCAAAAACTCAATGTACTTCTTATGGATATTTTGTTTTCGTTTTTACAGCATACTGAGCCTTAGCATGCAAGACATTTATTAAAAAATTTTGAATTACTTACTGTACGTTATCATATATCTTCCTTGTATCATATGAACGTATTGCGAAATATACTAGGCAACCATTATGAATTTAAAAAAGTTCAATATTTTAATGGATAGATGGCTAAAGTTTATAAGAATTTATTTATATTATTAGATATATCTAAATCAATATTGAATTTTTTTAAACTATCGCACATTTATATATATGTACTTACTTACTTAGGTGGCCGTGACAACCCGTGTCCGGATTTCGACCGACCTCATCAGCTCTCGCCAGGCGCCTCTGCTTTGCGCGCGCCTTCTCCAATCGGATACACCAAGTGCGGTTAGGGCTTCCTCAGCCTGGTCCATCCATCGGAGGCATGGTCTCCCTCGTCGTCGTTGACCAGCGACCCTCGCTTCGAGCACCTTTTTCGCTGGACCTTCGTCGTCCATACGATGGACATGACCCAGCCAGCGTAGTCGCTGCACAGTTATACGCCGAACTACGTCAATGTCTCCGTAGAGCTCATACAGCTCGTGGTTCATTCGGATGCGATAGTCATCGCCGACTCGAACAGGACCGAAGATTTTGCGAAGAACTTTTCTCTCGAACACCCCCAGAGCGGCTGCGTCAGTTTGCGAAACTACCCATGCCTCAGCGCCATAAAGCAGCACAGGTAGAACGAGCGTCTTGTAGAGTGTTAGTTTTGTCGATCGAGAGAGGGCTCTGGAACTTAGTTGCTTACTGAGCCCGTAGTAGCACCTATTAGCAATTATTGTTCTTCGCTTTATCTCCAGGCTGATTTCGTTGTTAGTATTAATGGCGGTGCCAAGGTATACAAACTCCTTGACTACTTCAAAGTTATAGCTGCCGGATGAAACGTGGGAGTCTAAACGCCGAGCTCCCTTGTTTGTAGACAGCATATACTTTGTTTTACCCTCATTTATCGTCAAACCCACTTTGGCTGATTCCTTTTCGATAGCGGCGAAAGCAGCGGTAACATCTCTCTTGGTTCTGCCAACAATATCAATATCATCAGCGTAAGCAAGGAGCTGGACACCTTTATAGAAAATGGTGCCATTACGATGCACACCGGCCTTTCGTACGATCCCCTCCATGATGATGTTGAAGAGATCGCAAGACAGTGGATCGCCTTGCCTGAAACCTCTTTCGGTATTGAAGGTTTCGGAGAGGTCATTTCCTACCTTGACGGAGCTGCGTGTGTTGCTCAACGTCATTCTGCAAAGTCTAATCAACTTTGCAGGTATACCGAACTCAGACATTGTTGCGTATAGGCAATCCCTTCTCGGGCTATCGAACGCAGCTTTAAAGTCGACAAAGAGATGGTGTGTGTCAATTTGATTTTCGTGGGTTTTCTCCAGGATTTGTCGTAGCGTGAAAATCTGGTCTATGGTGGACTTACCAGGTCGAAAGCCACACTGATAAGGTCCAATCAGTGTTTTTGTAATTGGCTTTAATCTTTCACACAGTACGCTTGAGAGAACCTTATATGCGATGGAAATAAGACTGATACCTCTATAACTTGCGCAGATTGTAGGGTCTCCTTTCTTAAGTATAGGGCACAGTACACTGAGGTTCCAATCGTCGGGCATGCTTTCTGCTAGCCATATTTTGCTGATGAGCTGATGCATGCGCCTTATCAATTCATCGCCGCCGGTTTTAAACAATTCAGCTGACAGGCCGTCATATATATATATGTATACTTGTCTTATTATTTGATGAGTTCTGAACGAAACCAACATAAGTACAATTATATACCCCTTAATAGAACTTACTACCTTTTTTGGGATTTTTTTTTCCTTGTAACGATAAAACAGTATTGAGAAAATTAGCCCATGTTGCACCACTATAACCAACTACAATTTTTTTATTTTATGAAACTCGCTGGGAAAGTACTTGCCAGATTTGGAAGATATGTTTCTATCATAGAAAATTTTTATTCCCAAAAAATCATTAACTTAGGCGGGTTATACACCTGCGATCTCGTGTGCCACACGACGACCAGCACTTAAAAACTGGCCCTAAGTGAATATTGCAAAAATCTATGTCGAAAAATGTAACTTATGTAACTTAAGGCAGTATTCTAGTGTATTCTAGCACTACTTGTCATCCAATATGCCATGTTGGTACAATTTGTTGGACCATGCGAAAGCCCCTATAGAACACCGTAGTATCATGCAGGTAGGGAAAATTCTTTACCATCCCTGACTCAAATATATTATTCTTGCAGGAGAAATTTCTGTGGAAATATGGTTGATATTGCCACCTGCTTCTTTTAATTTAAAAATAACCCAGAGATGATAGTACTTCTGCAAAAACTGCTTAGCCTTGGCTGTCACACCTCGCTCTAGCAACTAAACTGCAAATGACAAACACAAGTGCGTCGTTGTACACCCGAGAGATGGGAAGCTTTTTCGCAGTTTCATTGATTTGATAATTTAATTTTTTTTTCAATAAAATAACTTTATCAATTCAAATCTTTAAAATAACACAAAGTAAATTGAAGAAACACACGTTAGTATTCACACCAATAAATTTTATCAAATTTCAATATTATTTTATTACATGTTACATTCATTGCTTTTTCAACGTAGTTGTAGGCAATTGTTAATTTTTCCATCGCGTTATACAAAAACTAAAAAACATGTGCAAACAAGAAGACAAACGCATTTACACCAATAATAAAAAATAAAAAAAAAAAACACCGATGCTGATGACATCGTGTAGGAAGTAGAAGTAACATTTTTGTTAATTTTTGTTTTTGGGATAGTTGCCAAATATGTTTGATATGCAGGATACCCTACTTGTATATTGTGATCTGCTGCAACATAGCTTCCAGTCAGCATGACCTAAAATATTTATTCCAAAAAAAGAAAAAAAAAGCATAAGAATTTAAAAAGTTTTAAAGACAGTCTGGGGTAACGAACTATCCCATGTGGCAACAAAGGGATAAATTATATCGTGTCTACTTCTATAATGTCATAATTGTAAAGACGTAAAATTTGAGTTTATTACGTTGAAATGTTTGCCATAACATGGCCTATATTGTCTGTAATTTTTGTTACTATATTTTGCTTACTCTGCGGGAGAACATTAAAATATACAGATAAGAATTATTCACTTACCTTATTAGAATATTAATAAAAGCTTCGATTCCATATTCATTTGCAAACTTTTTATTTATGGATGCATATTTTTAAGGACCATGGTGAAATATATTGACCTTCTTTAAATATATTAAGCTATCTTTTACATGCTGATGTCACAAGTTATTAAACTTAGCTGGCCCACTTTTTCGACATAGATTTTTGCAATATTCACTTAGGGCCAGTTTTTAAGTGCTGGTCGTCGTGTGGCACACGAGATCGCAGGTGTGTAACCCGCCTAAGTTAATGATTTTTTGGGAATAAAAATTTTCTATGATAGAAACATATCTTCCAAGTCTGGCAGCTCTTCACTTACAAGTACTTTCCCAGCGAGTTCCATAAAATAAAAAAATTGTAGTTGGTTACAGTGGTGCAACATGGACTAATTTTCTCAATACTGTTTTATCGTTACAAGGAAATAAAATCCCAAAAAAGGTAGTAAGTTCTATTAAGGGGTATATAATTGTACTTTTGTTGGTTTCGTTCAGAACTCATCAAATAATAAGACAAGTATACATATATATAAATGTGCGATAGTTTAAAAAAATTCAATATTGATTTAGATATATCTAATAATATAAATAAATTCTTATAAACTTTAGCCATCTATGCATTAAAATATTGAACTTTTTTAAATTCATAATGGTTGCCTAGTATATTTCGCAATACGTTCATATGATACAAGGAAGATATATGATAACGTACAGTAAGTAATTCAAAATTTTTTAATAAATGTCTTGCATGCTAAGGCTCAGTATGCTGTAAAAACGAAAACAAAATATCCATAAGAAGTACATTGAGTTTTTGACAGCGAACAGGCAGAGGAATTTTTTAGCTAGGTAGTACGCTGTTGAAGGAACAAAGTTCAGTTCTGCCATGTTCACAATCATGTTTGGAGACTTAAAATGTGAAAATTTTGCTGGCAATTATATGCCCGTACATTGAATTAGCACGGAAAGTTGACATTCAACATTAAAAAAATAAGCAATAAGTATGTATTGGTGTTGAATTTGTTATTAAACAAATATTTTTAGCTTATTAATGTGTAGTCTTGTCTTTTATAGAACATAAAATTGCAGCAATACATATATGAATCTATCAACCAGAAAAGCTATTGCTTTTTATCCACACAAAACTTTTGATTCTGCACCAAAATGTTCTCGCGTAGAATTATATGCCCAAACATTTTCGTTCCTACATCATACTAAGCTTAAAAAAGGCAATCTTAATTTATTTTCTTAGTCGGTAAAATTGAATTTCAATTACTGCAAATGACGACCGTAAAATGTTTTTAGTTTAAAAACTAATATTTTACGTGTATTAGAATCAGACATAAATGTAATAGTGGCGGCCGTGACGAAGTGGGCAGATTTCGTTGGCCTATTTCCCTTTTTTCTATAAATCTAATAAAATACTGATTTGAAAAGGGTCTTATGTTATATTATGCCATTATCAGATGTTTTCCTGGTAAGCCAAAGAAGAATGAAATAATAACAACTATAAAAAAATAATAATTTTAAGTTGGTTATTATTTCTGTAACAACAAATTAGTATGGTAATGCATGCTAATGTATATGAATATTCTGTATATATATATCCTCTGGATAATTAATTTGTTGATTTGTTTTTTTTTTTAAAGTACACGAAAACATGCAAATTTCAACGTCTTTATAATTAAAATATTAATATATCAACTTAAAATAATAAAAAAACTAATAGCGATAAGAATTAAGTTTGTATTTTTAACTGCATGATTTTAGCGACAAATATTTAAAATACATGCGTTGCTCCAAAATATCTTGTATAACTCCTATTAGATACTTTCATTAAGATTGAATGTTCCTTATTACTTCTTTTGCAACCCTGTCTTCTTAAAAATTGACGAAACTTTTTCAAGGTTACACTATTACAAGGTTAACTTATTGGAATGCAAGTTTGAAGGTCAACATCTTATGACCTGTAAATGCAATCAAATTATTTAATTGTAATTAATTTCTGTAATTTATTTTATTAATTATATATTTATTTTAGGTAGAATTTTCTTATGTTTCTTTTTCATAATATAGCTAGGGTAATAAAATATATTTAAATAAATTCAACTTAACAATATATATGTAAGCTTCGAAGGGTAGAACTTAAAGGTCTGCGTGGAGTAGAGTATAAGGTAAATACTCGCAACCCGCGGGTTCCGGGTTCGATTCCTGGGAGCAAACTGTTTTTATGGAGAATTTTTTTTTAATAAAAATGCTAGTTTTTAATGTTTGAGCAATAAATCTTTATCATATCAAGCATATGGAAAATTCGTTTAATACAGTATTTTTTAATTGCGAATGGTGCGCTCGACGCGTACGGTTTCGATCAAGCTCAAATCCAACAAGAAATTTTTAAAAATTATTTTCCAACAGATAGCAGTTATATAAACAAATCGAACAAACATGTAGAATTTGTTTCGCATACTTCAAGTATGCGGAAACATCAATGTTTTGACTAATATGATGTATAATGCTCTAAAGAATCAATGATGATTTATATGTTTCTTTTATAACTACTATACTAAATAATTCCCGGAAAGAGAACACATACCAAAAAATTGGAAAATATATTACCTTTACCTTGGCATACCATGATTTTGCACACTATTTATGGTTTCAGCAGGCAATGCTGAAATCCTTTCCAGAAATCACTGGATGAAATCAAAGATCCTTTATAGCTTCTATACTAAATAATTCCCAGAAATGACAGTCGCACCAAAATGTTGGGAAAAATATTTGCCATAAGATGGCATACTTTGATTTTACACACTATTATGGGTTTGGCCGAGCAACGCTGAAACCTTGTCCAGGACAAATTAGATGAAATAATTTGTTCAGCTCATAGTTTCTATACTAAATAATTCCCGGAAAGAGCACATATACCAAAAAATCGGCAAAAATATTACCTTTTGTTTGGCATACTTTGATCTTGCACACTATTTATGGTTTCACCAGGCAACGCTGAAATCCTTTCCAGAAATCACTGGATGAAATCAAAGATCCTTTATAGCTTCTATACTAAATAATTCCCAGAAATGACAGTCGCACCAAAATGTCGGGAAAAATATTCGCCATTAGATGGCATACTTTGATTTTACACACTATTATGGGTTTGGCCGAGCAACGCTGAAACCTTGTCCAGGACAAATTAGATGAAATAATTTGTTCAGCTTATAGTTTCTATACTAAATAATTCCCGGAAAGAGCACATATACCAAAAAATCGGCAAAAATATTACCTTTTGTTTGGCATACTTTGATCTTGCACACTATTTATGGTTTCACCAGGCAACGCTGAAATCCTTTCCAGAAATCACTGGATGAAATCAAAGATCCTTTATAGCTTCTATACTAAATAATTCCCAGAAATGACAGTCACAGCAAAATGTCGGGAAAAATATTCGCCATTAGATGGCATACTTTGATTTTACACACTATTATGGGTTTGGCCGAGCAACGCTGAAACCTTGTCCAGGACAAATTAGATGAAATAATTTGTTCAGCTTATAGTTTCTATACTAAATAATTCCCGGAAAGAGCACATATACCAAAAAATCGGCAAAAATATTACCTTTTGTTTGGCATACTTTGATCTTGCACACTATTTATGGTTTCACCAGGCAACGCTGAAATCCTTTCCAGAAATCACTGGATGAAATCAAAGATCCTTTATAGCTTCTATACTAAATAATTCCCAGAAATGACAGTCGCACCAAAATGTCGGGAAAAATATTCGCCATTAGATGGCATACTTTGATTTTACACACTATTATGGGCTTGGCCGAGCAACGCTGAAACCTTGTCCAGGACAAATTAGATAAAATAATTTGTTCAGCTCATAGTTTCTATACTAAATAATTCCCGGAAAGAGCACATATACCAAAAAATCGGCAAAAATATTACCTTTTGTTTGGCATACTTTGATCTTGCACACTATTTATGGTTTCACCAGGCAACGCTGAAATCCTTTCCAGAAATCACCGGATGAAATCAAAGATCCTTTATAGCTTCTATACTAAATAATTCCCAGAAATGACAGTCGCACCAAAATGTCGGGAAAAATATTCGCCATTAGATGGCATACTTTGATTTTACACACTATTATGGGTATGGCCGAGCAACGCTGAAACCTTGTCCAGCACAAATTAGATGAAATAATTTGTTCAGCTCATAGTTTCTATACTAAATAATTCCCGGAAAGAGCACATATACCAAAAAATCGGCAAAAATATTACCTTTTGTTTGGCATACTTTGATCTTGCACACTATTTATGGTTTCACCAGGCAACGCTGAAATCCTTTCCAGAAATCACTGGATGAAATCAAAGATCCTTTATAGCTTCTATACTAAATAATTCCCAGAAATGACAGTCGCACCAAAATGTCGGGAAAAATATTTTCCATAAGATGGCATACTTTGATTTTACACACTATTATGGGTATGGCCGAGCAACGCTGAAACCTTGTCCAGCACAAATTAGATGAAATAATTTGTTCAGCTCATAGTTTCTATACTAAATAATTCCCGGAAAGAGCACATATACCAAAAAATCGGCAAAAATATTACCTTTTGTTTGGCGTACTTTGATCTTGCACACTATTTATGGTTTCACCAGGCAACGCTGAAATCCTTTCCAGAAATCACTGGATGAAATCAAAGATCCTTTATAGCTTCTATACTAAATAATTCCCAGAAATGACAGTCGCACCAAAATGTCGGGAAAAATATTTGCCATAAGATGGCATACTTTGATTTTACACACTATTATGGGTTTGGCCGAGCAACGCTGAAACCTTGTCCAAGACAAATTAGATGAAATAATTTGTTCAGCTCATAGTTTCTATACTAAATAATTCCCGGAAAGAGCACATATACCAAAAAATCGGCAAAAATATTACCTTTTGTTTGGCATACTTTGATCTTGCACACTATTTATGGTTTCACCAGGCAACGCTGAAATCCTTTCCAGAAATCACTGGATGAAATCAAAGATCCTTTATAGCTTCTATACTAAATAATTCCCAGAAATAACAGTCGCACCAAAATGTCGGGAAAAATATTTGCCATAAGATGGCATACTTTGATTTTACACACTATTATGGGTTTGGCCGAGCAACGCTGAAACCTTGTCCAAGACAAATTAGATGAAATAATTTGTTCAGCTCATAGTTTCTATACTAAATAATTCCCGGAAAGAGCACATATACCAAAAAATCGGCAAAAATATTACCTTTTGTTTGGCATACTTTGATCTTGCACACTATTTATGGTTTCACCAGGCAACGCTGAAATCCTTTCCAGAAATCACTGGATGAAATCAAAGATCCTTTATAGCTTCTATACTAAATAATTCCCAGAAATGACAGTCGCACCAAAATGTCGGGAAAAATATTTGCCATAAGATGGCATACTTTGATTTTACACACTATTATGGGTTTGGCCGAGCAACGCTGAAACCTTGTCCAGGACAAATTAGATGAAATAATTTGTTCAGCTCATAGTTTCTATACTAAATAATTCCCAGAAAGAGCACATATACCAAAAAATCGGCAAAAATATTACCTTTTGTTTGGCGTACTTTGATCTTGCACACTATTTATGGTTTCACCAGGCAACGCTGAAATCCTTTCCAGAAATCACTGGATGAAATCAAAGATCCTTTATAGCTTCTATACTAAATAATTCCCAGAAATGACAGTCGCACCAAAATGTCGGGAAAAATATTTGCCATAAGATGGCATACTTTGATTTTACACACTATTATGGGTTTGGCCGAGCAACGCTGAAACCTTGTCCAAGACAAATTAGATGAAATAATTTGTTCAGCTCATAGTTTCTATACTAAATAATTCCCGGAAAGAGCACATATACCAAAAAATCGGCAAAAATATTACCTTTTGTTTGGCATACTTTGATCTTGCACACTATTTATGGTTTCACCAGGCAACGCTGAAATCCTTTCCAGAAATCACTGGATGAAATCAAAGATCCTTTATAGCTTCTATACTAAATAATTCCCAGAAATAACAGTCGCACCAAAATGTCGGGAAAAATATTTGCCATAAGATGGCATACTTTGATTTTACACACTATTATGGGTTTGGCCGAGCAACGCTGAAACCTTGTCCAAGACAAATTAGATGAAATAATTTGTTCAGCTCATAGTTTCTATACTAAATAATTCCCGGAAAGAGCACATATACCAAAAAATCGGCAAAAATATTACCTTTTGTTTGGCATACTTTGATCTTGCACACTATTTATGGTTTCACCAGGCAACGCTGAAATCCTTTCCAGAAATCACTGGATGAAATCAAAGATCCTTTATAGCTTCTATACTAAATAATTCCCAGAAATGACAGTCGCACCAAAATGTCGGGAAAAATATTTGCCATAAGATGGCATACTTTGATTTTACACACTATTATGGGTTTGGCCGAGCAACGCTGAAACCTTGTCCAAGACAAATTAGATGAAATAATTTGTTCAGCTCATAGTTTCTATACTAAATAATTCCCGGAAAGAGCACATATACCAAAAAATCGGCAAAAATATTACCTTTTGTTTGGCATACTTTGATCTTGCACACTATTTATGGTTTCACCAGGCAACGCTGAAATCCTTTCCAGAAATCACTGGATGAAATCAAAGATCCTTTATAGCTTCTATACTAAATAATTCCCAGAAATAACAGTCGCACCAAAATGTCGGGAAAAATATTTGCCATAAGATGGCATACTTTGATTTTACACACTATTATGGGTTTGGCCGAGCAACGCTGAAACCTTGTCCAAGACAAATTAGATGAAATAATTTGTTCAGCTCATAGTTTCTATACTAAATAATTCCCGGAAAGAGCACATATACCAAAAAATCGGCAAAAATATTACCTTTTGTTTGGCATACTTTGATCTTGCACACTATTTATGGTTTCACCAGGCAACGCTGAAATCCTTTCCAGAAATCACTGGATGAAATCAAAGATCCTTTATAGCTTCTATACTAAATAATTCCCAGAAATGACAGTCGCACCAAAATGTCGGGAAAAATATTTGCCATAAGATGGCATACTTTGATTTTACACACTATTATGGGTTTGGCCGAGCAACGCTGAAACCTTGTCCAGGACAAATTAGATGAAATAATTTGTTCAGCTCATAGTTTCTATACTAAATAATTCCCAGAAAGAGCACATATACCAAAAAATCGGCAAAAATATTACCTTTTGTTTGGCATACTTTGATCTTGCACACTATTTATGGTTTCACCAGGCAACGCTGAAATCCTTTCCAGAAATCACTGGATGAAATCAAAGATCCTTTATAGCTTCTATACTAAATAATTCCCAGAAATAACAGTCGCACCAAAATGTCGGGAAAAATATTTGCCATAAGATGGCATACTTTGATTTTACACAATATTATGGGTTTGGCCGAGCAACGCTGAAACCTTGTCCAAGACAAATTAGATGAAATAATTTGTTCAGCTCATATTTTCTATACTAAATAATTCCCGGAAAGAGCACATATACCAAAAAATCCGCAAAAATATTACCTTTTGTTTGGCATACTTTGATCTTGCACACTATTTATGGTTTCACCAGGCAACGCTGAAATCCTTTCCAGAAATCACTGGATGAAATCAAAGATCCTTTATAGCTTCTATACTAAATAATTCCCAGAAATGACAGTCGCACCAAAATGTCGGGAAAAATATTTGCCATAAGATGGCATACTTTGATTTTACACACTATTATGGGTTTGGCCAGGCAACGTTGGAATCTTGTTGAGTTCCACTTGTAATGATCATTATGTACCATAATTTATAGTTTTTAATACATCAGTTCAGCCTTTGAATTTCCCCTCCGAGAGTTGTCAAAATTTTTGACAGTTCCAGCAACGTTGCCAATTTAGCGCTCGTATGAATATGTCCTTCCTCTATTGACATTGATTGACACTCAAATTATAAAGAAACGAAATCCTTGCAATTCTTTCCATTTTTGTGTAAAATCCATTTTAACACAAACAATAAAAAAATTGCCTACTCAACTGTTCTGCCGATTAGCAGCTAACCGGAACCACAATTTGCCGTTAACTTAACCGGCACTTAACCGACAGATAGGTACTAACCGAACATTGAGAAAACTATTTTTTGCTAGCCGCTGGTAAAAGTTCCGGACATTGAGAAAAAGGCCCTAAATATTTGTAATTTGTATAGAAGAAGCTCACTCTTTGATAAAATGTCAATAAAATGTTCATTATTTTTTTAACATGCCACTTTTTTGTTTCTTCAGTTGGTAGCATTTGAGGGCTGAAACCGTCGATCTTGAGAGCGCAAAAATTCTGCATTTTATATACGTTTCAATTCAAAATTTTCGAGAGAAGAACACGATTTAGTTTTCGAGATCAACATTTTTTAGAGAAAAGAACACAAAAAGTGCAGAATTCTCAACGAGGGCAGAAAAAATGCAAAATTTTTTCAAGAAAAGAAAACGTCATTATATCCAGTTTCGGCTTCGGTGGAATATTATAAGGGACGAATTTGGGTTTTAGCCAAGAATGCAGTTTTGGTCAGACACTAAAGCGGAATTCACTGACCACCTTCAGCAAATTCTTTGCGGATATTAGAATGAAGTTAATCAAGTCAAACAGATTGCAGCAAATTCTGGTTAATCTTTTAATGCGAAAAGCTCTATATAAAAAAACTTTGTGAGCGTGCTGAAAGTAGTCAATGAGTCTGTCCATGATACAAGACACAAGGTAGCCCTGGCAGCTCTTTTGACGATCATTTCTTGTCAAAAATACTATAAAGTTGATAGTGGAAATAATAAAAAGTAAAATATACAGGCAAATGACAAGCAATAATTTTCGGTGTGAGAAAATAGACAGCTGTTGGGGCTACCTTGTGTTTTGTATCATGAATCGGTTTTAGTCATAATAACTCCAAAAAATTGGTTAACTTTGAAACTAGACACTTAACTGCATAGTTTCGCATTTAAAATCATAACTATTGCCTAATGCGTTTTCATCAAGAACAAAAGGATATGCAAAAAATTACATGCAAATGTCTCAAAAGATCTAAAAAAGATATAATATTTCACATGGAATCTCAACACTGACATAATGACGTGTGTAAAGAAGTAATGTATTATGAATTGATTGTAATCAGATAAGCGAAAAGACTAATGAAAAGTCATGTGCTCTGGTCTCTTAAGGCGGAGTCAATCAAAGTAGAACTTGAGTAAAGCTTTGACCATATAACGATAACAGCTGTTAATTTTTTACTGTAACTACGAACGCACTCATTCTTTCGGAGTTATGAGCTGTCACTTTGACAGTTACAACTCCGAAAATAGACATCAACGAATATTAGCTCAAAAGCGAAATTGCAAAAATTTTCACTATCGTCGTCGTTTGCTGTTACTTTTCTTGGGCATTCCGTCACACACAAGCAGCGAATAGGGACGACGTCGTTGCGGTTTTTGGAATTTTTTTCCACATTTTTATATTGGAAATAATTTTTAGCATTCATTGCATTAAATTAAATAGTGCAAAAATTAACTGAAATAAGCAATAAAAATTAACCGTGAGTGTGTGTGTGTCTGTGAGTCCGGTTAAAATTTAGTGAAATTCTGTGGATAAAAGAAAGCAAGGATTGGAAAACTGCTGCTAACTACAGATTTTGTGTGATGTCACTTTATGTCGCTTTGTTTTTTTAATTTGGTACACTTCCTGCGCTTGCGGCAGCCCACACCTTGGCGATATAATATTTACCAACACAACAATTGCGCGAAATAAATTAAAGTGCATTTTATACAATTTAATTCAATAGATTTGCGACAATTTTTCAATTTGGCTGAGGGCACAATTTTTTCATACATCAGTTTTTTTTATTGGCTCTTCATTCATTTTTTCCATTTCAATTCCACTTGAGCGAACAAAGGCACAAAAGCGAAACGCAGAGATAGAGAAAAAAAGGTTTTAAGAGAAAATAGTTCAAAAAAAGCAACGAAAGCAGCGGCAAAAATCTAACAAGAATTACGAAAATACGTCCAAAACAGATTTAATAAAAACCACAACAACAACAAGAAGACAAAAAGTGAAATTTTAAGTTTTTATTAAAAAAAAAATTACTTCCCTCCACTTGCAACGAAAAGTCGTTTAATAAAAAAAATTTAACGCAAAGAACAAAAACTTCTACATAATTCACGCTCACTCGATTCCATCCACAATTGGTTCCCTCCGCGCCCACCGGCTAAGCCGTCTACTGCGGCTGCTGCAACAACAACAACGTTGAATTTAGTTCACTTGCCGCCCCCGTCCAATATAACTCAACTGGCCGGAACAATTTTGCACTGAAAAAAACTCTGTTTTCGGCATTAACTGCTGCTTAACCTGTTGTCATCATGTCCGACCCTGGCAGCAAGAATGAAACGGGTTCCCCGGGCGTCAACGTCAAAACGATTGAACAGCTGCGCATGGAAGTTGAACGTTTGTCGCGTGAACTCGATCAGGCCACCAGCGAACGCGCCCAATCTGCTCAATACGGCCTATCGTTGCTGGAGGAAAAATCCTCGCTAGAACTCAAATGTGAGGAGCTCGAAACTTTGTACGACAACACCAAACATGAGCTTGACATCACACAAGAGGTGAGTTCATGGAAAAGCCATGGTACTTTTTAATACATTTTTTTTTTTTTGAGTTCAGTCTTAAACGTTAAGGTTAAGGTTAAAAGTTTTTCAGTTAAAATTCAAACTTTTCCATTTAAATTAGAGCTCTATACAAATCGAATTCAACTTTTGAAATTATGAATTCTTGAGAGGCGCATTAAATGCATAATTAGGACGACAAATTTCAAGATAAAAAAAGGTTCAATATTTCTAAGAAGCAATGAAGTCTCATCATTTCTAATAGTGCAGGAGAGAACTACTTATTATATCAAAAGCAAAAAGCAAATACAAGATAGTTTTACTCTCCAAAGATTTTAATCGAATTAAAAGACATGGAGTAGTATATGAAGATTAAAAGGGTAGTATATGGGTGAATCACTATTAAAAGAACGCAAAGCAAATCTCGTGAAAAATTTTTTTTAATTCTTTGATAAGTAAAAGATATCTCTTATATGAAAATAAAATTTAAAGGTTAATTCAGTCATTTGAATTTTTTGGAAAATAAAATTACCATATATCTGCTATATAAAAATAAAACTTGAAAATTAATTCACAGTCGTTTTCTATTTCAATTCACATTAAGTTAAGCTTAGAACTTACTGTACTCAAACGAGTACAGCGGCGCTAAATGAGTTAAGATAAACTTTAAATATTTAAAATTTCTTTGGTCTCAGCCTTAAATTCTAGCTGACCTTAAATCTATCAAGTCTTTTTTAAATTTTAGTTTTTCCAATCTGCACGTTATACTTCTTTTTATATTCCAACTTTTCTTTTGCCAATCTATACTTTTTGTCTTTTAATTTGTTTGATTTTTCAGTTTGTGCCACTAGTTTTCCAAGATTTTCATTTATTTCCTTCAAAATATCCAAATGTTTTTCTTGGTAAGAACTTTGATTGCACACTTGCTGTCTAAGAAGACTGTCTTTGTTTTCCTTGTTTCGTTGCCGGAAATTTGATGACCTTGGAACATTCTCTACGGCACTGTTGGCGTTGCTATCTTCCATTGTAAAATCCTCCTCGCTGACGCAATCTTCGCTTACATGAGCATGCGGTGTAGTCGGAGTTTCTTGATGAGCAAAATTTTGGCAACCGTACTCTATTACGCTCATTCCACCCACAGCTTCTTCCATTTATAGTCGGCCCAAACCTTCGGACACGTTGTTTTAGTTTATTTGATTTAGCTGGGAATTGACAGACTAACATACCTTTTTCCAAGCAGCCACATCACGCCTTGGAGGCCCGTTGGAATTTAACTCCAATGCCAATCGACTCCAAAGGTTGTTCGATGTTGCTTTCGCCCTCGGGGTCTTTCTCGGGGCCAAATCAGGATGAGCTTGCATAAACTCAACAATTTTTTCAAATTGCTTTTGGTTCGTTTGCTTTTGTGTAGAAGCCCTGCTAATAAAAAGGTTTACAGTAAGAAAACTAACAAAATAATTAATATTTCAATAACTTACATATTTTCGCATTGAATTCGTTTGGTAGATACTTGACGCTTAAAATATCCGAAAATCGATCTTGTTTGACATTCGCATTCGAATTACAGAGTGCTGCCCAATTGCGATTGCGAAAAGGGATAACCTCAAATGCGAAAATCGCATATTTTAATGCGAAAAACGCATATTTTAATGCGATTGTCGAATTGCAGAGTAACATTTCAACAAATACGAAAAATTTTACATTCGCATCGCGTTACAGAGTAACCCCCCTGGAAAAAAATTACTTTTTTAAATCTTAACAAAATTGGTTATCGTATGACACGAGCTTTTTTTTAAATTTTTTTTCAATTTTTGGTGATATTCCAAATTTGAAAGTGTGTTTTCTTTCGAAAAAAATATTGACTTTAAAAATTCATAAAAAATTTAAAAAAAGCTCGTGTCATACGATAGCGAATCAAATTTAAAAAAATACAAAAAAAAAAAATTTCGTCAAAAAATTAACCCGCTAGTGCCGCAACCAGTACGAATAACATGGTTTCAAGATAAACGCGTTCAAAGTTTGTGAACATAGAAAAAAAAGGTTATATTCAATCTGCCATGCCTGCTTCGTACTGTATGCCTTCGTTATCTTGTGTTGTGCTGTTTCGTATAGTTTTTTGCAATCGTTTAGCAATTCGGGCTTCACCCTTCAAGTAGGTACGAAATAACAACCACCAAAAGTCAGGTAGCAAGTAAAACAAGTATATACCAGCTGCCGTACGTAGGTGGCGCAAAAATTAAAATGCGCTCTCACTAATCCGGCTGTAACTTTTGAACCCGTAGGAATTTTTCTATGAAATTTTTTTTCTTGGAATCTTAAGAATATTTACTAAAATACAAAATTATTAAAAAAAGATCGATTGCAAAAAACTGCCAATGTCATGTAACCCCTTAAGGCGGCAACTACTCTCATTTTGACATGTTTTAATTGCAAATTTTTATTAGATTACAAGTTTATATATATTTCACTATGTTATTTCATTAAATATTATTAACTTTAGACTTCACTAACATTTTGTCTCAAAAAGACATATTTTTTTATTTACTACATTGAGCTGCAAGACAGACGTGGTAAACACACTTCAAAACTGATAAACTGCCTCAAAACCCTGCGAAACGATTAAAAGTTCTTTATTATTTAAGATGTTCTAATTACAAACTGGTAGTCTTTAGCAAACATTGCACAATTTGGACTCAGTACGGAAATTGATGCATTGCTTAACCATTCAGCAAACACCTCATCACTTCAGTAGTAAAGACGCACGCCGTTCCCTACGTAGCGTCGAGTCTGCACCACTTCATTGCGATTGACACTTAAAATAAGCACTAAGCAAAATATCGGTGTGTCCATCGACCAAGATAGATGGTTGCAAAGCGTGGAAGCATCAAAAAGCTGGCTCGTGTTAAATAACATGCGCAGTATCCACACAATACCGATCAATTGGATCGGCACCTTCGCTCATGTACCCAGGCGGTAGCGTGCCCGTTTTTGGAAACTGCTTCCGTAAACTGCATTCACATAATGAATTTATGTATATATTTTTAATATATACACAGCCAAATAAGTGATCTCTTTGATGTATTTTTATGCTTTTATATTTATCTTCAGTAAGTGAAATATTAATTAGTTTTCAATTAATTTATTTTAAAGTAGTTAAAAAATAATTAAAATTTAACTAATTTAACAAGTAGTTGAAAATATATGCAGACGAAAGTCAATTTGCTTATTTAGCGGACATCACCATACAAAATATGTTAGTTCTTTAAAGTATGTGCAAAACATTATCACGCTTTGGAGAAATTCGTAACACAGACTGTAAATAATAATTATTTTTAGATTTTAAAACCAGAAAAGCAGTATGAAAAAATTGTTGTACCGTCATTTTGAAGGTAATATTAGACTGCTCTCACATAAACATGTTTTCGTAATGATTTTTAAAATTTTGATTTTTAAAATTTTGAGCGAAAAATAATAATTATTTTTGCTTTTTATTTTTTAAGGCAATATTAAAAAGCAAAATCTGACCGATATTTTTTTGAGCACTAAATATTTATTTTATTTTTTTTATTTCTTGCTTTCATGTCTACCGGGTTATTATATATTTTACTACTATTTACAATAATATGGTACAGAGTTGATATGTTTTATACTTTATAATTTTAATCATTAAATATATTATAAATTTTATTTACAAATATATGCATCTTAATATTGAAATCCACTCGACTGTTAATAGAATTAAACAGAGTTAGGCATCGGGTTAGTGGCTCGTTCAATCTATAGTTAGAGCTATGGGACTGAGGGAGGAATAAATTCCTTGTTCACAGGGATCACTGCGGATCATAAAAATCTAATAAAGCGAGCGAGTAACTCCGTTGAATTAATTTTGTTGTCGAGAATATCTTTTACAAACATAACACTTTGAACTTTCCTACGCTACTTTAGGCTGCTTAAGTTCAAGATTTGGCAACTGGATTCATATGAAGGCATACATATTCTCACTCGAGAAAACTCGTCGTAGCGCGAATCTAGTGAAACGCTTTTGTACTTTTTCTATACGGTTTATTACTGTTTCGTAGAAGGGATACCAAATAATATTGGCATACTCTAGAGATGTTCCTACAAGAGAGATAAATATTGTTTTTAGTATAAGCGGATCATTGAATTCTTTCCAGTTTCTCATAAGAAAGCCGAGGAGAGAATTGGCCTTGGAAATCATGTAGACGATATGCGCATTAAATGAAGATTTAGTGTCTATAAGGACACCTAAGTCTTTTATGACGTGTGTGTCTAAAATTGGCCACAAACATGTCACGTAATTTATGAATAGCCCCTAAGCAAAGAAATTGCAAAATATAAAAAGTTCTTTGAAATAAACAAAAATTATTTGAATGGAGAACAGAAACATTGCAAATTGTGTGAGGATATATAATATAAATGTTTGATTTATATTCGATTTATATTATAATTTGAGAATTAATTTCAATATTGTAAAAAATGTTTAGCATATCGTCTGCACTGCCGATGCTCCACATCAAACCAGCGCTGGAGGTAATCCAAATAAATCACTTCAGAATCGCTTGACAAGTTTTTACAGTCATCAAGCGATTCTAAAGACGACAAGCTTATGAAATTGGTTGGAGATCAAATCATCTATTCTATTTTTTATAAATGCAAAGAAAATAACAATTCTTTTTAAATTTTGAAAAACGATTTTGACAGTTTTCACAATTTTAGTCCGAAAAGCGTTCACGTACTTTTTTGTGTTTTTCCCCATTTTCTGCGAGATTTCTTACTTTTACGTTTTTGACAGTTTTACCATTTTTAGTCCAAAAATTACGGGAACAGACCTATAGACAAGTATGTTTGGAAAAGACTTTGATTCTTCTGTTGTATCTAAAGTAACTCCAAATACTATGGTGATTGATGATTCACTACCAAACTTGATGGAATCAGCTTCAGATGCTTTGAAATTTCTTTCAAATTTACTCCAACTTTAATTAATTAAAAAAAAATGGTTGTTAATACGTCAAATTTCCCAACGTATTTACCAACAGCTGATAAAAATGAAGAATGTGCACGACTTTTTAATTAAAGCCATAACAGCCATTGCTGAATGCATTTAAAAGCTGTTAAACGCTCTGGAATGCTCTGCATTAATTAACGCTGTAGAGCCCGTTAGTGTTTTGCAAAAATCAAAGAGGGAAAAGAGGAAAAAGCAACAATTAAATGTAAAAAAAATTAAGCAGCATTGGAGGCAAATAGTGGAGACATCAGTTTATGTTAGTAAAGGATGACTGCTTTAATGGTGACTGCAATGACTACTAAAATACTGGAAGAAATATTTTCCAACTCTACTTGCCTTGCGGTGAAAATAAAACATGAAAAACAAAAGTGCATTAATGCATAATTAAATATGGCAACATTGGCCCGTGTGTGGTTTGAAAAAAAACAATTATTCAGCATCGCTAATGATGCATTACAATGCAATTACAATCAAACAAAGCTATTTTTTCACTGCTGCATGCTAAACTCTTATAATTGAACACCATCTGCTTGTAATTTTAAAGTTCACATATACAGGGTGTCCCGCAATTGAGTGCAACTATTTACGGAGGTGAAAGGTTATGTCGAGCTGAGAAAAAAATTGTATAGGAGGGGGGGAGGGGGTCTATTTTCCCATTCTTAGGAGCTACAGCTACAGCTTTATTTGATAGCTCATTGCAAAGGCAATAAAATCACCTTTTTAACGGTATATCAACAAAGAGCAGCAACGCAACCGTGTTTTCGCGTAATAAATGATTTTTTTTTTTTAAATCAACTTTGTAATTTATTCAATTTTCTTTTCAATGACACCAACAACATAAATGTATCTAAAAAAACAAAAAAGTTGGCTGTACTAAAAAAATTATACTTATTAGAAAACAACGATATTATCTAATGCATAAGTAATTGTAATGTCATTATTTACCATTATTTTCTAATAGGTATAATTTTTTTAGTACAGTCAACTTTTTTATTTTCCAAGATAAGTTAATGTTTTTGGGGGTGTCATTAAAAAGAAAATTAAATAAATTACAAAAATGATTATAAAAAAAATTTCATTTATTACGCGAAATTCTGAGAAATTTGCTCTCAAATTTGAAATTTGTTAGTTTACACCGATTGATTCCATCTTTGAACGAGCACAGCTTGGTAACGGTTATGTTGGTACTGTTTGTTGATATAACGTTGAAAAGGTGATTTTATTGTCTTTGCAATGAGTTATCAAAAAAAGTTGTCCGTAACTTAGTTTTTGTGCAAGAAACAATAACGTGAATCAAGGTCGTGAAATATTAATTAACCCTTTAGCTCCTAAGAATGGGAAAATAGACCCCCCTTCCATACGATTTTTTTCTCAGCTCGACATAACCTTTCACCTCCGTAAATAGTTGCACTCAATTGCTGGACACCCTGTATATTGAAAATTCAGAAATTCTATTTTTTTTAGTTTTGTAGCGTAGTTTAACATTCAATAATTACTCATTAGGAGTGCTCCCTGTCATCATCATTATTCCAAGAAAGTTCCTCCAAGCCCACTCCTCCTCTTAATGCCCTCCTAAGTTGCATTTAATTTCTTAAACAGAAAATTAAAATTATCTTGCACTCAAAACGCAGGAAGGAAGACGTTAAAAAAACAAAGAAATAACAACAAACAGCAAAAATAAATTAACTTTAACAACATCAACTTCAACTTCAATTCAACAGCGAAAGTTTTTGCTTAGCAAAACGGAAGCAGAAGGTGAAAGAACGCAAAAAAACAAAGAAATGCAAAAATTATTAATGCGGGGAAAAATTAATTCAAATTGTGCCATTAAATAGCATAAAACACAAAAATTAAAATAACTACCAGAAAGTGACAAAGTTTTATGACGAAGACATTAATTAAATTGGCCAGAACTTGTGGGCGGGGGGGGTGGGGGGGGAGATGGTTTGATGAGGACAAAAGCGTTATTTTATTAATATTTGTTAAGACCATTGTGTTTCAGACAGACTTTAAAACAGAGCAAAAACTTAAATTTAAAATTGTGAGCAAAAAATAGTAATTATTTCTGCTTTTTATTTTTTAAGGGAGTATTCCTGGTTGGAAAGCTGTTTTGGACCCTTTTTGAAAAACTTCTCATTTGAAAACGCAAAGAGTTATTTAAATTCTGTTTATTTTATTGTATTAAGAACATATTAAATTAAATAAAACAATTGTTTTCCTTTGCACGAGGGCTGTTCAAAAAGTTGTCGGCCTTCAAAGTTGGGCGTCTAAAAAAAAGTATGCTGCTTGCGGTCCGGATAACTCGACTTCGGATCATCTAAATGGAAAAAGTAAACGCGTTACATTCAGTACAGATGTAATTCTGGTCCCTACCTAATCATAATTTTGCGTTTATTTTTACAAAATGGTGTTTTTTTTTGTAGTTTAGTGTAAAAAAAAATAGTAAAAACTTGTTTAAAATTGGGATTTTAGGGACGAGTAGCGACCAGAATGGTGACAATTCTGCATCGATTGCACTTTGTTTCATCAAAATCGGTTTAGAACTACGGGCGCAAACTGGGCCGCAAGCTCGAAAAACGTGGTTTCTAGATAAACGCGTTTAAGTTTGAAGTTAATTTTTTGTATCAAAAAAAAAAAAATTTTTCATTTTCAAATTTGAAATTGATTAGAAATTTGACAACTCTGCATCGATTGCACTTGGTTTTATCAAAATCGGTTCAGTAGAACCGGAAAAAAGTGACTTCGATGTTAAAAAACGTGATTTTGAAAAAACTCAAAGAAAATTTTAGGCAATAAAACATTTTTGTTTTGTGAAATACTTACATATATCAATCTGCAATGCCAGCCCCATAAAGAACTCCTTCCTCTTCTTCAAAAAATGAGGGCTCAGCGGCTCTTTGTTCTCTTTGGGCAGTTCTACCTTCTTTTGATGCGGCCAGAGCTCTGGCTTCGGAACTTTCAAACGTTCTTCGTTCCGAGACATGGCGAAATCATATGTGACGTTGCCAATCGGGATGCCCATTAGTTTCATCATTTGAAGTATTGGCAAAAAACCTTCGTTAAATATGACAGTTGCAACAGGGCCGTAGCTAGAACAATTTTGCTTCTAGAACTAACAAATTTTTTTCAAAATTAGAAAACGGTAAAATAATAATAAAAATTAATACTTTTAGGGGGGGCTGTTTTGAGTTAAATTTTTTTCTAAAATTATTTTAAGGGGTGATTTTGGGTAATTTTAAAAATATCAAAAAAAAATTTTTTTTTAAATAATTTCGACGATACGTTTTGCTTCAGATTGACAAATTATTGATAAATATGCTTTCCCGAATGTCGACAAAATTTCTTTTATGATTTTACGATGAGCTTAACTACATCATAGACATCATTTAATAGACATAATTTTTGTTGAATGATCACAAAAATAATTTAAAAAAAAAATTTACTTCAAACCCCCCCCCCTTAAAGTTTCTTTTTTTATTATTATTTTAGTGTTTTCTAATTTTGAAAAAAATTTGTAAGTCTTGCAACCGATATTTCGCTAGCTACGGCCCTGAATTGCAATATAATTGGCAATCTCAATATTGCGTGTCCTCATCTCTTTCGTGTTGGTTACCACGAAACTGGCGTTTCAAGGGACGAGTTTTTCGATTGCTACCAGTGTTTCTTTTATTTCTATTACTTTTTCTATCCATTGTCTTTAGCACAAACAAAAATTTTTATCAAAACTGTACTTTTCAAAACTGTATTCAAACTGTACTCAATTCAAAGTGAACTAAACGCTGCCAACATTCGAATACCTAAGCTCTAAAATGTGTATTAATTTATTTTTAAAATGCGTATACAAACAAGTTATTACCTACTAAAGAACGCGTTGAACGAAATTCGGTGGTTGCTTCAAACCGTTGCATTCAAAAGTAGCCAAATTAAGCAAATCGCATTTTGGCGAAAACATTGCTGGACAATAAAGGCCATATCTCCTAAAGTATTTCGAATTTCAAAAAACCCTTTTAGGACGATATTCTCAAATATCCAAGCTATAAAAATATGAAAAAAAAAATCGAACAAAAATTTTTGCCCACCAGGAATACTCCCTTAAGTCAACTATTTAAATAAAATTGAAAATTTTACAACACGAATAACCTTTAATTGAATCTTTTTTAAGGAACACAATCTGAAGTATTTAAAAGTTTTTTTAATAAAATTGCAAATTATTTGTGGCAGTAATTATGTTAGTTATATAATAAACTAAAATAAAATAAATAAATAAATAAATAAATTAATATTTTTCATTTAAAGGTAAACATGATATGAATTCTGTTTGACGACGCAGCAACCTCCTAACAGTTAAGTGTTAACAGTTTTACGAAAATTGCTTTAGATTACTGTAATATGACAATATTAAAGGGTGGTTAAATTTTAAGGCCGATGTTGATTTTGAATAAAACACAAATTATTTAGGAAATTATTGTCATTTCATTTTATTATGATAATATTGGCATGGTTCAATTATGTATGGAACAAAATATCGGCCAAATGGACGACGCCTCGGTGGCACACCTCCATCCTATGGTCCAAATATTCGATAACGCTGAGG
Source organism: Coremacera marginata (assembly GCA_914767935.1). NCBI lineage: Eukaryota > Metazoa > Arthropoda > Insecta > Diptera > Sciomyzidae > Coremacera > Coremacera marginata. The sequence continues at coordinate 49,391,024 of OU612045.1, forward strand.
CATTAGTGAGGTTCTATGCCGTTAATGTGCCGAATTATCTCATCCTTTAGCTCTTGAATTGTTGCTGGCTTATCGACGTACACTTTTTCTTTCAAATAACCCCAAAGAAAGAAGTCCAACGGTGTCAAATCACATGATCCTGGCGGCCAATAGACAGCGCTACCACGTGAGATAACACGGCCATTGAATTTGTCGCGCAAAAGAGCCATTGTTTTGTTAGCTGTGTGGCAAGTGGCACCGTCCTGTTGAAACCACATATCGTCCACTTCCAATTCGGGCCATCAACGACGAGCGTGAGAGGTGCAATTGTTGGGCACGACGACGAGTTGAGGTGGACGGCTCTTCAGCCACACTATCGCGAACAGCAGCAATATTTTCTGCAGTACGAGCTGTACGAGCATGCACTGGTGTTTTCACATCTCCTACAGACCCTGTTTGCTCAAATGTTTGCACGATTTTTCCGATTGTACGCACATTTGGACGATTAAATTGACCGAAAAAAAATCACGAAGTACACGATATGCATTTTGATTTGAACGCCCATTTTCATAATAAGCCTGAATAACTTTAACGCTTTGCTCGATTGTGTATCTTTCCATTGTTCAAATTGAGTTAGTCTGAAATTGAGAAATGTCAAATGAAATGCAGAAAAAAACTTAACGTTTAGGTCTGGTTCACATTAAACATTGGCCCTTAAAATTTAACCACCCTTTATATGCGAAACAAACGATGAATTAATTTTTTTAGATTCTTAACTTAGGCCACTTTCAGTATTACCAGCTGATATATTTAAGTAAAATAAATTAAATAAACCCTTCACTCTAAACTTATCTAGCTATTGCTTTGACTTGGATGCACTCTTAACTCCCACACCATTGATATAGCTCATTCCTTAGTTATAATATAAACAAAATGTTACGTTAACTTATTTCGTACTCATTAAAACATGTTCAGACTAAATATTTGCTCATCTCTTGCTATTGTTAAGCTTACAAACGACCTAAATATATAGTTTATCGTTGAATTTTCTAACTTTACTTCATCATATTCTGACTTCTTTTCATTATTCTTCATCAATTTTTATCTAGTTATTTATTCTTTGAGATTATAATACCAATACCAAGTAGCTTACCAACACAACTAGCAAATTGACTGGCATAAAGTAACAACAACAACAATAACATCACACAAACGTGGTTAATTGGTAATAGCAAAAGCTAGACAGCATTTTTTTTTTTTCTCTAGCCAAAGCGCGATAGAATCACGTGGTGGTGTTTGTTTGGTCAGTTGGTTGGTTGGTTGATTTTGCAAAAAATTTCGCGCACATCGTATAGAATTTCAGTTATGGTTAAATTATTTAATGGTTTCCATCAAACGAAGTTGTTCTTCCGTTTCTCTTTCACTCTATTGTCGATTTTTCTGTTTGACTTAAAGTTGTTCATTTGTGTGTAATCATCATTTTTCAACCATGTTTATAAAAATATTTATTTCGTTTTTTTTTTATAAATGTCACTCACGATTATTTTTATTTTGATCTCCTAAGATTTAAATATTTATTGTTATTATTAAAATATTATGTATTTCTTATTGCATTATTATTAATATTTATATTATGTTTAAGGCGGTCTTTTCATTCAAAACCCGTTTTTTGGACCCTTTTTAAAAAAATTCTTATTTGAAAACGCAAAGAATAATTGAAAACTTTTTTATTTATTGTATTACAAAAGGTTCAAAGTAAATAAAAAAATTTTTTTTGCCTCGATACGTGGGCTGTTCAAAAAGTAATGAGACTTCAAAGTTGGTGGTGAAAAAAAAAGGTGTCACGGCGGCCACGATTCCGGGTCTCCGGAGCGTCTGAAATGAAAAAAAAAACGGGGTTATAATCAGTATAGATGTAATTCTCTTAATTTTGTGATTTTTTTTGACAAAATGGCGGCCATTCAAAAAAAAAATTTCAATTTCGGGTTTTTTTTTTGTAGTTTAGTGTAAAAAAAAATAGTAAAAAATTTTTTAAAATTATGGTCGAGGTTCACCCGAGAATGGTGACAATTCTGCGTCGATTCCATTTTGTTTCATGAAAATCGGTTCAGTTGAACTGGAGATATCATGGCCGCCAGTTCGAAAAACGTGGGTTCGAGATAAACGCGTTTAAAGTTTGAAGTAATTTTTTTGGGAAAAAAAAAAAAAATCAAAAATGTTTAAATGCAGTTTTAAAGAGCTGATAATTTTTACTTAAAAATATTAGTCGGCGATGCCAGCTCCATACAGGCCACCTTCCTCTTTTTCGTAGAAACTGCTTTCTGCTGCCCTCTCTGCTCTGCGAGCCGTTCTGCCAGCTTTTGATGATGCCGCAGCTCGAGTCTCTGATCGGTTCAATCTGTCTTCATTGCGAGATAGTGCGTATTCGTATGCGTTTTTGCCAATCGCAATACCCATCAAACCCATAATTTTAAGTATGGGTATAAAACCGTCGTTGAAGAGGCACGTTGCAATGAAATTGGCCACTTCGATGGTGCGTGCGCCTGAGTTGATGTGTTTGGGCGAAAGTGACCAAAGAACAGAATTGTAGGACTCATTGGAATTCTGAGTTTCAGATCCAAGGCATCTTTCAAGCAAATTATCTGCCGACAGCGCTTCGTAAGCTGGTTTTATTACCTCCATCACCTTCTTGTCCATCAGACCTTGCTTCACAAAAAAGGCTGTATCTTCTAAAGTATTTCGAATTTCTAAAAATCCTTTTAGGGGCATATTCACAACTACCCAAGCTATAAATAAATGCAAAAAAAAAAGTTGAATAAAAAAAGTTGCTCAATGAGAAGACCCCCTTAAATATTTATTTTTCTTCCAAAGCGAGTTTGATCCTTTTTTTTTAACATAAAAAAAGCTGTAATTTCCAAATAGATGTTTTCAACTTTTCAATAATATATCACAATAAATGTTGTAATTTTTTCAACAAGAAACAGAAGAAGTTGTGAAGCTTTTTACTGATTTCGTTTGACGTTGCTCTCGTTTGTTTAACTTAAAATAACGACCGGTTATTTGATGATTCATTTCACATTTATTGATTTTAAACCGATAGCATGCGGTTTAAAATACCATATTGGGCACACATGCATGTGCTTGTTTAAGTGTTAGTCCATCAATGACCCAGTAGGAATTAGTTTCACTTACATAGCATAAATTTTAAAAACGCCATAATTAACTGCTTGATTTTATTTACAAAATACCATCGTATTTTTTGATGAAATATAATAAAGCTGTGATATGTTATATATTTTTTATAAAAACGGTGCATTTCATGTGATCAACCAAACAACAATGTGCATATCATCTGATGAACCAAACAATAGCATCCTTTTGACTTTTATTCTTTCAAAGTTCCAAACTGATGTTCATAATTTGATGTATTTTGGCGAAGCCTATTAACCGAATTTTGGACTTCGTTAAATCATCTAAAATCAAAGAATACAACTTCATACACTGAAGGAAAAAATATTAAGTTTATCCAAAAACGTTTTTAATTCATCAACAAAACCAGGTCGTTTTTCAACCATAGAAGCATATGCATAAATCAAATACGTCAAACTTTTAAAACAAAAAAAAAAAAAAATCGATCACCCATCCACGGATTTGAACCCGGGCATCTCGCTTAAAAAGCAAGCACCCCAACCAGTATGCCACGGCCAACATAATTTAGGTGTAAAATTTGGTTTATAATAATTTCCAGAAGGTAGGAAATTAGGTGCCACACGAACTGAAGCCATGAGATGTCGCAAGGCAATTTTGCTAGTCTGAAATGCACATCGCACGGTACAAAAGAAAGTAGTTTTGGCATCGAATTATTACTGGCGACGGAAAATGGATACATTATGATAACCCGAAGCGCAAGAAATCGTATGTGAAGCCCGGCGAACCAGGAACATCGATGTCAAAGCCGTATATACACGTAATACAAGGTAATGCTCAGTTGTATACAGGTATATACAAAGTAATGATCAGTTTTTGGTGGGACCGATCCACTACGAGTTGCTGAAATCAGGTCAAACCATTACGGGACAGCTTTACCGGCAACAAATAATTCAGTGGCTACAAGGAATAACAACTTAACTCAAAATATCGTAAAAAACGATATTTTAATTGCACTAACTATGAACTTTTTCTGAACTATGTGAACCGTTAAACCAACGAAATATATGTGCAGACATAAGTGGAAGCGAGCATTGACAGAAAATCGGCCGGAATATTATATTATGACAATGCTCGACCACACATTGTTATGTCGGTCAAAAATTACCTGGAAAATAGTGGCTGGGAAGTTTTACCTCATCCGCCGTATTCACAAGACTTGTCGCCATCCGACTAGCATTTATTTCGATCAATGTAAAACGCCCTCACTGTAATACGCTTTACTTCTGAGCAAGGTATCAAAAATTGGCTTGATTCGTTCTTGACCTCAAAGGATGAAACCCTTTTTCCGACGTGGAATTTATTTGCTAGCAGAAAGGTGAAAAATAGGGATCGCAAGCGTTGGGCAATATTTTAAATAACATGATATTTCATTAATTAATTTAAACAAATCATTATTTTCATCCAAAAAAGTTCGGATTTCAATGTATACACCCAATACATAAAAGCAGACCCAAACGGTGTATAGTACAGCTGATAAGTGAAAACCAAGACATAAGAGATGTAATGGACGCAAGGACGTATTCGAAATTTAATTATAAAAATGAACCATGACGACAATAGCTTAGAGTTTATTGCTTGGCAAATATCAATATTTGCAAATAGCAAAAAATGTCGACATCTTATTTGCTGCGGATAAGAGTTTCAATAGCGAAATTAATGCTATGTGTAAATAGCTGTGCGATAAAGAAAAATACTACTAAAAAATAATTTTTAGATAAAATCTGTCTTGGGACGTATTTCCAGTGCCGACTAGTTGCTGTGCCGAGCCGAACTGAAAAGAAAAGCTGAAAAACGCTGCACATATAATCATATGAAAAATTCTTAAATATTTATCATAAGAATTTCATATTATCGGGTGTATTTCCGGAAAAGGATATGTTTTTTGTTTTGACAAAATGTCAAATCAGCCTAAGCGCGCGCTTATACCGAGAAGGAAGGCTGAAAAATGCAGTACATACAATATATGAAATAATCTCAAAGTGCGCTTAGTGCCACCAAGTCGCTTTAAGCTGCCTGCTCGGCTGCCACTATGCGCACTTTGAGCTTATTTCATATGAATGTATGTGAAGCGTTTTTCAGCCTTCCTTCTCGGCTCGGCTCGGCCCTCAGGCTGATTTGACATTTAGACAAAAAAAAAAAATCCTACTCCGGAGATACACCCCATAACATGAAATTCCTAAAATAAATACTTCAACTGGCTGTTTTTTTAAAGAACTAAAAAAATGTTGGCGCAATATAAACAAAAACTTTTAATATCTAATGAACGAAATCTAAAAAAAAAAATCGAGATGAGCCATTATTTTTGAAAGTGACAAGATAATTTATTTTATATTTCGAGATATTTTTATACCCCCATGCGTATTGCGTAAGGGTTATATTAATTTTGTCATTGTCTAATGGCCATAAGGAGGAGTGCCAAATATAGAAAATTATATATATTTTTTATCAGCATCAGCAACTGAATTGATTTAGTAATGCCCGTCTGTGAAATGTCAATATGTCATTGTATCTATATGAAACTTTGTGTAAGGGGGTTTTTAAGGTAGCTGATTTTGAATTTTATGTCGAAAAGAAGCTATCGCACTTTCAAAGTTATTTTGTAAAAAGTGATATTAGCTTAAAATTTAACTTTTCTACATACTTGTGCTTCTATCTAAGAGGGGGAGGAGGAATAGACCCCCACTCCCATACGATTTTTTCTTAAGTCGACTCAAGAAATCAACAGTTTTCGGATTGGCCTTGCTATACGAGGGGTGCCTTTTATATTTCGGGATTAGAGAACAAAAACAAATATTAATCGTCGAAAATCACTTTATTGTTTTTCAAAATATTCTCCATTATGATCTATACACTTTTGCATGCGTTTGAACCAATTGTCGAAGCACTTTTGCCACTCTGATTGAGGTATCTCCAAAACATGCATTCTGAATGCCGCAACCGCTTCTTCGGGCGTCGAAAATCGTTGTCCACGCAGTTTATTCTTCACGGTTGGGAATAAAAAGAAGTCATTCGGTGCCAAGTCAGGACTATACGTTGGATGACCCATCAAATCGATGTTTTGGGTGCTCAAAAATGCAGTTGTTTGAGCCAATGTGTGAGAGCTCGCATTGTGAAGAGTGATCCGTCTTCGGCGGTTGGTTTTCCTGATTTCTTGGAAGACAACTGGCAAACAAATGGTTGTGTACCACTCAGAGTTGACTGTTCTGCGTTGTTCTAGTGGTACGGTTGCGACATGTCCATATTTTCCGAAAAAACAGGCGACCATTTGCTTGGAAGTGCTTCGTGCGCGAACAACTTTTGTTGGATTTGGCTCATCTTGAAACACCCATACAGTCGACTGCTGTTTACTTTCGGGCTCATACGCGTAAATCCACGATTCATCACCTGTCACGATGTCATAGACGTGTTTCGAAGCACCGCGATCGTATTTTTTGAGCATTTCCTTCGACCAATCGACACGAGCCTTTTTTTGAGCGATTGACAAATTGTGTGGGATCCAACGCGAACAAATTTTTTTGACAGTCAAATGTTTATGCAATATTGAATGTATGCTGGTCCCACTTATGCCTAAGGTTGCCTCAATCTCACGATAGGTAACATGACGATCTTGCAATATCAGTTCGCGCACAGCATCAATGGTTTTCGGAACAACAGCTGATTTCGGACGACCTTCACGAAATTCGTCTTGGAGTGAACTACGACCACGATTGAATTCACCATACCATCGATAAACACTGGTCCTTGATGGAGCTTCATCGCCAAAAATTGAATTAAGTTCATCCATGCACTGTTGCTGTGTTAATTCACGTCGAAAGTTGTAAAAAATAATCGCACGAAAATGTTCACGATTTAATTCCATTTTTAGACCGAGATGAATCTTTTAAGTTACTATAAACAACACAAATAGCGCTCGTATGTCAAAACGTTCTGAGTACGTATAAGCCAACAAATGTCAAACTTTGCGATAGAGCTTTCAGTTGACAGATTGCAACACCAGGGTTGCCAAATCCCGAAATATAAAAGGCACCCTACGTATAACTCACCCTGTATTTTATTAATTTAATGCCCTTTTTTTAAACCTATGCTAAGAGCTGCTGCTTGTAATGAAATATTTTTCCTACTAGGTCACTTGCACACAATAACAACATCGCTGCTCTTGAACTCGTTCATGTCAATCGCTAAACATGACCTGCATAACAATCGTTTCTGTTTTTAAATACAGACAAAAATTAAATACATTAACACTAGATACTAAAAAAAACTTGTTTTTTATTGATTACATTTCATTAAATACTTGAATGTTAAAAACAAATAATTTTTCATTATCAAATTTAATTAGTTAGTTTAATTTAATTGTGATTTTAATTAAAATTGTCACAATATTTGCGCTTGCTTTCTAAAATTAACTTTTTTATTTCCTTCCATCTTATTTTTTTTATCTAGTCTTTAAGCATATTTATTTAGCTTATTCTTTAAAATGAAATTTAACTGAATTCAATTGGAAAAGTTATGTTTACAAATGGAGCTTGGCAAGTCAATCCCCCTATATAACTCGTCTTCCTCTATAATGAAAAGTTATAGACGCCTATCGTTTTCGGTCTCTTGGTTTCAAATAGCAATTAATTTAAAATCTTTGCATCGATCGATAGCTGATTTTTTTTTTCGATTTTTAATTGCTGCCAGTATTTATTGCATGTTGTTGCAATATGTTGTAGCTGTACAATTATTTCCTGCACTTGATGCGTCGTTCTTGTTTCCACTTCCTTTACAATCAATGTACTACAACAACAATTATTGCTGCAGGAATTTGCCAAAGGAAAATCCTTTTCGACGTTACTGCCACATATCATGATTTAACTGGTAAAAGATTATCGTTGAGTAAAACTAACACTTTTCTGTGCCTGTCTACCTTCCGTTCTTATCAATGATTCAACTGCTGCAGTTCTTTGGTTTAGTTGGTGTTGTTAGACTTACAGTGGCAGCCACATCAACACATGTTGCTGCCAAAGTAGCAGCAATAAATCGCTTATTTTCGTGTTTAGCTAAAATTAAACACAAATTTAGCTAATTACGTCGATGAAAATGGCACGAAGCAAAAAACATTAAACCATGAAGGAGCGACAGAAACCATTAAATAAGGCTAAATTTACCTGTCTTTACATTATGATATACATATAAGATATTAAACAACGGTAGTTTCCAGGAAGCTTTTGTCTAGTTTTTTCTTTTGGAAAGCTTAAGAAATCGATACGAATGTATCGCATTACGAATAGAAAAAAAAAGGATAGTACTCATTAGAGTGGAGTAATTTTATAAGTAAATAAATTTTAAGTGTCCTACCAAAAGTGAAATTTTGGCCGAAACCGAAATTCGGTCCTTTTTGTAATTTCGAATCCGAAACCAAAATTAGGTATCTACTAGTAATCCCGCGTGGCGTTAAACCGCCAAAATAAAAATATCCAGTGATACGTAATTTTGCTTTTATATTTAGGACTATGTTTACCTTTGAACCAAGGATTTAATTGTTAAATAGCCAGTTATTACATATCATAGCATTATAATAATAAAAATCTATCACATACTTTTAGGCATCACAAAGAAATTTAGTTTTTTTCATAAAAAATTGTTTCAGCTTTTTATAAAAAAAACACAATATTTAAGATAAACTAACCTTAATTTATGCACATCTACAGAGCAAGACCTTTCAATTGATATCCTATTGGGTTGGCAACTAAGTAATTGCGGATTTCACTCATAGATGGCTTTCAATCGAAATGTCAAACACATTTTGTTATTTGATAGTTGGTACTTCAACTGTCAATCAGTAAACAAATTTTTTTGATCGGTTGTGTAGTTTTTGTTTGGCGTCTGTTGAAAAATGGAAAATCAATACAAACATTTTCATCATATCATATTTTGCTTTTTTGTTTCCGGAAAGAAGAAAACGCATCGCAAGCTCACAAAAAGTTATGTGCTGTGTATGGTGACAAAGCTTTAAAAGAACGGCAGTGTCAAAATTGGTTTGCCAAATTTCGTTCTGGTGACTTTTCACTCAAAGATAAAAAACGCTCTGGTTGTCCAGTTGAAGTTGATGACGACCAAATCAAAGCAATAATCGATTCGGATCGTCACAGTACAACACGTGAGATTGCAAAAAAGCTTCATGTATCAAATACATGCATTGATTATCGCTTAAAACAACTTTGCTATGTACGAAAACTCGATATATGGGTTCGTCATGAACTGAAAGAAGATCATTTAACACAACGCATTAATATCTGCGATTTGTTAAAGAAACATAATAAAAATTATCCATTTTTAAAACGATTGATACCTGGTTATGAAAAATGGGTTGTTTACAATGTCAATCGGAAAAGATCGTGGAGCAAGCCAGGTGAACCAGCTCAAACAACATCAAAAGCTGATATTCATCAAAAGAAAGTTATGTTATCAGTTTGGTGGGATTACAAAGGAATTGTCTACTTTGAACTTTTACCACCCAACCGAACGATCAATTCAGATGTCTACATTGAACAACTAACAAAATTAAACAATGCAGTTGAAGAAAAGTGGCCCGAAATGACAAATCGAAAAGGTGTTGTATTCCACCATGACAATGCAAGGCCACACACACATCTTTGGTCACTCGGCAAAAATTATTGGAGCTTGGTTGGGTTGTTTTGCCACATCCACCATATAGCCCTGACCTTGCACCATCTGATTACTTTTTAATTCGATCTTTGCAAAACTCCTTGAATGGTAAAAATTTCAATAAGAAATACACAATATTTTTTCTTTCATTGATACCCTATTTATGAAAATCGCATCCACAGTATAGATTTGATAGTCATCACAAAAAATGCGCTTGCGTAATAATAATATATATAGAAGATATGAAAATACAATTTTTTTAGTAAGCTTTATAAATTTGAAAAGTAAGCAAAAAACAGAATATTTATCTTTAAACCATTAGTAACGTCGGGATATACGTTTGCACTTTTCAGCGAGTGCTGAAACCATAAAAATGGAACTTAGAAAATTTTTAACCAATGATATCTTACGTAGAATTAGCTGAACTTTCAGAATTTGTTACTACCATTATCCAATATCAATTTTGAATTTTATTTTTCAGTCAATAATTATTGTATCCAGCATTTTTGCTGCATATACGACAAAATTTTGCTACAATTTCGGTTGAAAAATGTCGTACGTGTATCAGGGCCGTAGCTAGCGAAATATCGGTCGCAAGAGTTACAAATTTTTTTCAAAATTAGAAAACACTAAAGTCATAATAAAAATGGAAACTTTAAGGGGGGGGGGGGTTTCGAACTACATTTTTTTTTAAAATTATTTTTGTGATCATTCAACAAAAATTATGTCTATTAAACTCATCGTAAAATCATAAAAAAAATTTTGTCGACATTCGGGATAGCATATTTATCAATAATTTGTCAATTTGAAACAAAATGTATCGTCGTAATTATTTATAAAAAAAAATTTTTTTTTTATATTTTTACAATTACCAAAATCACCACTTAAAATAATTTTAGAAAAAAATTTATCTCAAAAGCTCCCCCTTAAAGTTTTCATTTTTATTATTATTTTACCTTTTTCTAATTTTGAAAAAAATTTGTTAGTTCTAGAAGCAAAATTATTCTAGCTACGGCCCTGAGGTATATAAATATATAGATTGACCGTTAGAAATTTAAAATCTAAAATTTTTTCAATAATTTTTGTTGTATGCCATACAATGAGATTTTGCAGCCGTAACTGACAAAAAAGGCTAAAACTGAAACTATATTCAAATATTCTGTCGGTCACTGCACTGTTCATGTATAACGAAATGAACGTTTACGTTGTGCGAGACACGGCTACACAAAAATATTGCTGCTTGTTTCTTTCACGACTTTCAGCGATGCTTTCGTTAAGGGATGAATACTGCCGTCATAAGGAAGAGTGCGGCATCTAGCATGAAAATCAAAATTAATTTTATTGTATTTTCCTTGTTATTCATCCATCCTCTTTAAGATTGTAAAATAGATATCACGAATTTTTGAACCCAAGCCTAAATATTTTAACCTGAATTGTCGTCTTATACTGAACTGTCTTTTTATTTTATCATGAAGTACTATTCTTTCCCTTTCAAATGAGCCCTGAAATGGTACCATACGTAAAAAAGTATGGTCATTTGAAGAAGACGTCAGCAAGCAAAAATGTACAGTCAGTGAAGCAGTTTTATATGCAAACCTAGATTTTGTCATACATTTTTGCTTGAGGATTTCTTGTTCAAATTACCATAGTTTTTGAATAAATCATCGTACGGCATCATTTCAGGGCTCATTTTAAAGGGAAAGAATAGTACTTCATGATAAAATAAAAAGAAAATAGTTTAAAAAATATTGTGTATGCTTAATCCAACCTAAAAAGTGGCCATTTTTCTTGTTTATAACCTCAAATATCTCAAAATCCTGACATGACGAACCAAGTCTGAGCACGGATTCAGATTCTATGCAAAAAATTACTTCGGAAATGACCCTCAGCTGGCCAATACTATCGCAACCCGATTATTTACAGACCATTGTAAATGATGCACATATAATTATTTCCTATAGAAAAATAAAGGCTTTCTGCAAGCTTTTTAGATAACGGTATATTTTGAGAGCAAAGGACAAGCGAATTCTTAGTACACCTATAATTAGATAACAACCAATTTTTCTGCATACTTACATTTTACCGTTACCGAGCTTGTACGCTTAAAACGTTGTACGTTCTTGTGTCACATATAATTATTTCGCACACTGTAGTGCTGCAAGGACAAATAGCACGGCGAGTAGAATTCAAGCATATGAAATGCAAAATGAAGAGAACTGAGATGGGTTAAAAGCTGAAACGAGGGCAACTGAATACGACAGCGCAGTGTGCAGAAGTAGTGTCGTTTGAGCCAAAAAGTTTCGCAAAGGCCAATTTTGTAAAACTTGAGTTCTGGTGCAAGGGCAGCGCAGTGAGCAGAATCAGAAGATTTTACAAGGGCAGTCGACCGCAGGGTTCGACGAAAAGTAGGTAACTGCAAGGTTCGACTGTAAAGCTCATATTCTGTTGCGAAGGCGGGCAGCGCCTTTTATTATGGAAGAATATTAGTTATGGAAGACTAAACGCAAGAAAAGAAAAAAAAACCAAGATTAGTTATGTTGACATATAACTAAACCAAAGAGCTTTTGTTTAGACAGCGAACTTAAACAAGCTGAGGTTGTTACAGTATGATCCGAATACTACTGATCATTTCTGATGTGAAATTTTCTAACCTATTTACGTACGTGGCTTTATGAACCTATTTTGAATTATATGCCAGTACATGTTAAAGTTATACATGTCTGTCAGTATGTAGTGTTGTTATTATTAGCTGCGTTCCCGTGGCACTGGATCAGATCAAACCTCAGTGGTACAGTTCAACAGTTCAACTTTATTACAAAAATGTCACCACTGACAATGAAGTGCGAAAATACGAATGCGAGCAGTGAGATGAAAAGTTGAATATGAGTAATTCAGATTTGCCAACTTCGTTCGTTTCCCATGTTCGTTTTGAAAAAGTGCTTAAAACTTTGTAGCATTTTAACATCAGAAATAGAGCCAGGATAAGTGCTGGTCCTAATTTTTGTTTATGCATTGCGAATAAAATAGAGCCACTAGATACACGACCACGGGAATGCAGCTATTGTCTTTACATTATCTTAGTTTGTACTTATATTTAAAACTTATATATATAGTTCTGGGAGCCAGTGTGCAATCCCTGCAACTACCCAGATGAACATTTTAATATGTATGCTTTTTTGTTTTTTTACATTTTTTATTCTTTTTTTAGATTATTTTCAATGACAATCGATAAGAAAATTGAAAATAATAGTCGATATTTTTTGCATAAAATAATTACAGAATGTTACTAATTTGATACTTTATTGCTCTATCCTTATTTCTAAAAAAAACTCGCAAAAAAAAAAGTGTTTTTTTTTTAACGCTCAAACCCTTATTCTCCACTAAAACATAACGATGCCGTTATGATATTGTTATTTAAAACTTAGAACGGAATTTTTTAAATTTAAACTCTCCGCTATTTCAATAGCTCCTGAGTAGCATCCTATGATGGCCACACAACCTTGGCTACTAAAATAGTTTACTTTAAATGTATTTTTACTTAACCACTTAAGGATTATTCTCAAAATTTTATTCAACCGTAGCTTTTTTGCCTTCGACACCATCACACATTGTTATGCCAAAAAAATAAAATTTCAAATTTTCCCCAAAAATTTGCCCAATTTGCGCTCTTGCCTAAAATTAAGCAAAAAAAATAAACTACCTTCTTTGTGTGGAATTTATACCCAGCAGGTATGCTACTCAAGACCACGATGGTGATAATAATTTTCTCAATGCTGCTTTTCACTTCATTCCGCCTTAACAGCTTCTGAAAATTTCTACAAATTGCTGTGAAAATGTGACACGACAAGCGTTAAGAAAGTAGCAGGACACGGATGAACATCCTCTTGCATCTTTTTGTGTGTGTACTGAAGCGCTGTGCATTTAATTTTGACTATAAATTAGCTGGCTTGGCTTAAGCATATTTGTGCCAATCCAGACGACCTCCTCCAGGCATGCATTTATAATGAGTTTTCTATTTTGTGAAAATTTTAATAAATGAACATTTAATAAAATGAGGTAAATATCAAAAATGTTTGCCTTAAAACTGAATAAATTTTTCAGCTCGTACAATTTTAATTAAAATTTTTATATCTAAGACGAATGTGTTAAAATATAAAAGGATAAAGATTTTGAACTCACAAAACTATCTACTTGCTTAATTTCTTTGTTACTTAAGGATTGTGTTAGGGGACTATAATTGAGTTAACCTTCGTTTCATTAAAAAAGTTTACACTGGGAACTCTGTATTGAATACTCCAGGTTATTTAGTGGAATGAAGTAGAGAATTTTATCACAATAAACCTACGATAGTTTGATGTGTCTCCGAACAAAACTTGCTTCCTAAATTCAACATCACAGAAATCCGTTATGTGTTTAAAGAGAACCCCTGCCGTTAAGGCTTAATTCCTCTGGGTCCATAGACGTTGTTAGTTCATGAATTCAATATATAGTATTAAAAAATGCACATCCAAAGAATGTGCAAGTGAATTATTCTTCACAGACCTGTATTTTACAGGTGACACTTAGAAAAGCAACCACGTACTAGATGTCACATTCATAAACACAAAAGCATTACCCTGTGCCTTATTCTGTAATTTCAGTATGCAATAATAATTCCATACTGCCCTTAATAGTACTAGTTTGGCTACCAGTAGATGGCGTACCTTCATTGCCATCTACTGGTTAAGACGAGACCTATCCAATCTCTTGCATACTAAGCAGGTATGCCAGCCCGGTCGTACTACTGCGCGACCCGCCGGTCAATCTAGACCTGTGCAAGCGATGTACACAAACCACAGCCAGCAAGAGTCTCCCCGAAAGGCCAACCCATGATAGTCACCTGGCAACTCGGTCCCGCCGAATGGGGGTCTACAACATCCCGGCAAATGAGACAAAAAATGCATTGCATAGCACTTTTTTGTTTCTGACTGACACTTCAATTTAAGGCATGGATCCATTAACGTACCTTAAACGAAGTTCCTAAGTTTTTTGACCCATGCCATAACTGCACAAGGTCTCCTTTTGCCGTATCTTAACAGACACAAAATAACCACACGATGTTGGCCATATAGACCATGTCTCCTTGCCGTGGATAGATAAGGTCACATCATTCGACGGGTATGACTATCCCCTTGCTAACAAGTTCTACTGGACCATTTCTACTCCATTGCAGGCTTTTTTAACAAGGATTTACTATTACCTGATTACTATTACCCGGATTTACCTTTATCCTTTGACAGGCTTTGGACAGGCAGGCGCAACTCAGTTGCTAACCTGGTGGAGTTATTCAACATTACAGTAAGCATTTATTTTATTTTGTTTTATTCAAAATTTTCGAAAAACCTACCACTTTAAAAATTTAAAAAATATCCTCTATGCAAAAAAAAAGTGGAGTGACACGACCACTCAGTCAAAAATGGCCGTGAGATATTTAAAACAATATTATTTTGGTTCTGAACACACTAAGAATAAATTGTGAAGAAAAAGTGTTTAAAGCCTGCAAGCAAAAATGGTTTGAAATAATGGATGTGACATACCCACTGATAAGAATGTGGGCGTTATTAATAAAAATCGATACAGAACTCAAATATTGAACTCCGAAATTAATCGGAAGTGAAACTTACAAACGGCATAATAGTAATTATATCAAAACTAAAATGATAAAAATTAAATGATAAATCAGATAAAAGTTTTTAAAAAATTAGCACGACACCTTAGCAAAAGTTGGCCTTTTTATATTAAAATAAATTTAATTTTGGTTCTGTACAATCTAGTAGAACGAAATGTGGTTATTATTTAAATCTTCAAATAAGAAAAGCTCGCTAATAATGACCTACTCATACAAAAGTAGGCGTGTGATTTAATATTAGTTTGGTATGTTTGGTCCGATTCGGAGCAGCAGTTCATAGTAGATGGATTCATGACCATCCCACAAAACACACAGTAAACCCTTTCTGACCGTCAATCCTGGCTTGGTCACGGTTTGTACCGGCTTATCGCGACTTAACCACGGCCGTTTTTGTTCGACGTTGTCGTAAGTGCCCCACTTTTCATCATCAGTCATCATCCGCGTCAGAAATGGGCCGGTTTTGTTCTTCAACGATTTGCAAAGGTAAATTCAATCCATAGGATTTTTTTCGCTTACTCGTGTGTCACCCATACATCTAACTTTTTTTTTTTTGTATCTAACTATAAGACTTCAAGTGGTCCCAAACCGTTTTTTGTGCAATGTTTAGCTCTACTGACGATTTCCATGATTTTATTGACATTATCGACAATTGACATTCCAGAGCGTGATGCATCTTTAAGATAAAATTTACAGTATCAGGACGATAAAAATTGAAAGGCGAAATCGCTTTATCGAAAAAAACCGCTAAAATATGATGATTTTCTCTTCCATGTTGTCCATCTTTGACACACGCTCAAACATAACTGAGTCAAACAATAGCAAAACTGTCTGAGAAGTTATTTTAATATGATATCTTATCCTTCTAATGTCATCCAACGTAACCTAATCGCATTTATATAACGCGACATATAGATTACTAAGTCATCTATTAAAAAAATAATGTTTTTTTTGCTACACCTGTTCTATAATTATAACCCTTATATTAACCTTAGGATTACCAAAGAATTTTTTGCACGAAGCTTACCAATATTCACCCGGGTGATCAATACTCTTTTGCTTTTATCTTGCACTAGATGTACGATCACTTATTTTATTTTATGAACATTCAAAGGTTTTTTGCTATTAACTGTTAGTTTAAAATTGATCTCATATAATAAATCGGGGATTGGCTGAAGCGGAACACAGTGGGTCCCTTTTCGTCCCTATTGGACAAAGGTTGCTACCGCTCGGAGCCCTCATACGTTAGCATGCTCCTTACATAAACATTCTTTGTCATCTCAAGCATATCCTTGTAGGTCAGTTGACCAATCTCGGCTTCTCCATTAAATGGACGTCCCAGAATGATCAATCTTATGCTTGCCAACGCCGGACACTGGCATAACATACTCTACGCATGTCTAGGCATACATCTAGACTCTAGGCATAACATACACCTACTTCACCTACACCTACACGCATCGTCCTCGGTCAGAGTTATCTTCCTGAGATGGTACATGTAGGGACCGTGTCCTGTGACCAGTGCAGTAAGCCAGCTTAAAGTTCTTCGATTGTAACGGATAACTTTTGCTGCCTCACTACGAGACTACTTCACGGCCGCCTTCCATTGCCTGCAATTAACAGCCTCTTCCCACCTTGTACGGTGTTCCGAGTCTGTCCATTGCTTAATAAGACCTGCTACCATGTTGTCGCCTATGGCGATACGTGGCTCTGGCGCATAGAACTCTTCTACTGATCCTTCTCTCGCTAAAGAATCAGCATTTTCATTCTGATCTATGCCAGAATGTCCTCTCACCCACATAAGTGTGAGCTCATTTGCCTGAGCGCACCTATTGAGTTTGGTAAGAAACTCTATGGCCAACCTGGAAGTGACGCATGCACGCTGCTTTCACCTAATCACCGACTGATTGTCAAGGGCAATGACAATTTTCTTGGCATTGACCAGGTCATCTATCAAGTGGTCCAGTGCATGCACCACACCAATCATTTCCGCCTGGTATACAGACATAAACCTAACCTAACCTCAGTAGACAGGGTAGGCTCGACTTTTCTGAGTAATCGCCTTCCCTGGCTCTGCCATTTATCAGAGAGCCGTCTGTGAATATACTGATATCGTTACCAGCGATTTCTTCACAGACGACTCCATCTGTTATAAGAGTTTTATAACATTTTTCTGTTATCCTTACTCTCTGCCTTCCGTCCATAGGCATACCCGTCTCCCTGACATCTCTATGTACAATATCAAGGATACGCATATGACCATGTAGGGCCGTTTAGAACTTTAAAGTTGATTAGAACTGAGCATGTTGGAGCAAACGTTGCTGAATAATTATGAAGTGAAACTCTGAATGGTCACCCGGGTGGGTATTGGTAATCCTAAGGCTAAGCAATATTTCAGTGATAGTTACTATTAGTTTGTATTGTGTATCACCTTCAAAATATGCAAAAAAATTAGAAATTTGCAAAAAAATATGCAATATATGCAAAAATTTAGGTTGTAAGTTAATTTTTTTTTTTTGACTAAAATGTTTCCTGTATAAGCCCGAAAGCGTTTTTAATGCTCAGATAAAATATGCAATTTGCATAAAATTCTGCTCTTTTTTAATAATGTATACATAATAGTTTTTCAAAAAATATAATAGATTTTGCACAAACAATTTTTACAGATTTTTTTAATTCTGAATGTAAGGTAATTTATAACATTATATTTATAAAGTTACACATTATATTCTTCTTTGGAAAGAGCGTTCTACTTTGACTTTTTTTCTTGGCAAAGTTCATTAAGTCTTACAAACTTTCATCTACGCTTTATGTAAGTTTATTAAAAATTCATATCTTCGTTATTGCTTTTTTTTTTTTTCAAGACTTACTTGCTTCCTTTCTGCTTTGTCGAAAACTTTATAAAAATTTATGAAATTTTTCAATTTAAAGTAAGTAGCAATGAAACTCAGTTACAATGTTATTCGCTTGCCTTGCACAACATGCTCGCTCTTTACTATCAGACAAAAGTTTTTTCAATAAAAATTCCGCCCTTCACACACACACACCCTTGCAACCCGAACTTCCATCCCTACGCCCACTTACCTATACATACACATATTTGCATTATTATGCGCTACGCCGCAGCGATTAAATATTTGCTTTATCTTCACTAACACTAGCACCACGTTCGCACTTCCGTCGCATCCACACTATATCCTGTTTGTGTTCACTACACATTTGCTTTTATATGGTTTATCGTTATATAAATTTTCTCCTATATATAAGTATATGGTATATTTTGCCTACAAAATTAATATTGACCACAATCGCCGTCATGCTGCCACAGAGCCTTAAATATTTGTTGCAATAACAATATTGATTTGCGCATATATTCCTCCGCCCAAAGGATACTCTTAAGTAAGTTTGCTTTGCTGGCTACTCTGCCATACAACGGAATATTGTTTAAATTGCGTCATTTATATTTATATAGGTAAATATTACGTGTAACTTCGCCCGAACTATGAAAGATAGCCGTAACTTAGTCGCCTGTGCCTGCTGTATTTATGTTTGTTGCATTCATTGCTATGCAAAGATATGCAAGGACAACAACGCGTTCATGCTTTTAATCTGCTCTAATAAAGCCAAGTACTTCAAGCCCTTACTTGTGGATATGTGCGGCTGGCTTAATTTGTATTTTTCAAGATGAACTTAGAGGGAAAAAAAAGACTTATATTTATTTCACCAGAAATAGAAACTCAAAAACATTACCTTCTTACTTACATAGGTGCCGCTACAACCGTTAGTCGGTTTTGGCCTTGTTTAAGAATTTGCGCCAGCCATTTCTGTTCTGTGCTTGTTGACGCCAGTTGGAAGCTTCAAGTTTCATCAGGTTGTCCTCCACTTGGTTCTTCGACCGCTGCTGGGTAACGAATTGAATATTTTCTTCGCTGAAGCGCCGTATTCTATCAGCTAAACATGACCTAGCCAGCAAAGCCGTTCGTTTTTTTATGCGCTTGACTATGTCGATGTCAGCGTAGAGCTCATACAGCTCATAGTTCCATCGTATTCGGTTACTCGCCATTGACGCAGATCGGTCCGAAGGCTCCCAAAGTTGTTTCATTAGAACTGATCAGCGTCCAAGTTTACGCTGCATATAATCAGGCGGGCATGACTAGTGACTTATAGATCGTGACTCTCGTTCGTTGAGAGAAGGATTTTGTCTGCTTTTCAATTGCTTACTGAGCCCAAAGTAACACTTGTTGGCAAGAGTCACCATCGTTTGATTTCGATACTGATATCGTTGGTGGAGCTTATGCAGGATTCCAGGTGGACGAAGTCCTTTACAACCCCGAAGGAGGTGTTGCCAACAGTGGCCTGAGTACCAATACGCTGGGCCAGTTTGTTTGTTGACACCAGGTATTTCGTGTTCAAAACAAAACTCCTGCGACTCGACTCATTCTAAATTGGAGAATGCTGCACTGACTTCGCGCGTATTATGACCAATCATCAGCATACTTACTTAGGTGGCCATAACAACCCGTGTCCGAGTTTCGGCCGACTTCATTAGCTCTCGCCAGGCGCCTCTGCTTTCCGTGTGTCTTCTTCTCCAATCGGATACACCAAGTGCGGTTAGGACTTCCCCGGCCTGGTCCATCCATCGGAGGCATGGTCTCCCTCATCGTCATCGACGAACGACCCGCGCCTCGAGCACATTTTTCGCTCGAGCTTCGTCGTCGTATATACGATGGACATGACCCAGCCAGCGTAGTCGCTGCACAGTTATACGCCGAACTACGTCAATGTCTTAGTAGAGTTCATACAGCTCGTGGTTCATTCGGATGCGATAGTCATCGCCGACTCGAACAGGACCGAAGATTTTGCGAAAATCTTTTCTCTCGTACACCACGAGGGCAGCTGCGTCAGCTTGCGAAACTACCAATGCCTCAGCGCCATAAATAAGCACTGGTAGAATGAGCGTCAAGTAGAGTGTTAGTTTTGTCGATCGAGAGAGGGTTCTGGAACTTAGTTGCTTACTGAGCCCGTAATAGCACCTATTAGCAATTGTTGTTCTTCGCCTTATCTCCAGGATGACATTGTTGTTGTTGTTAATGGCGGTGCCAAGGTATATGAACTCCTTGATTACTTCAAAGTTATAGCTGCCTGATGAAACGTGGGAGTCTAGAAGCTGCGCTCCCCTGTTTGTAGACAGAATATACTTTGTTTTACCATCGTTTATCGTCAAACCCATTTTGGCTGATTCCTTTTCGATAGCGGTGATAACAGCGGTAACATCTCTCTTGGTTCTGCTGACAATATCAATATTATCAGCGTACGCAAGGAGCTGGACACCTTTGTAGAAAATGGTGCCATTACGTTGCAGACAGTCGTTTCGTACGATCCCCTCCATGATGATGTTGAAGAGATCGGAAGATAGTGGATCGCCTTGTCTGAAACCTCTTTCGGTTTTGAAGCTTTCGGAGAGGTAATTTCCTACCTTCACGGAGCTGCATGTGTTGCTCAACATCATCCTTCAAAGTTGGTAAGACTTTGAGACTAAGATACCGAACTAGGATAAGACTATGATAACAAACTCAGACATTGTTGCGTATAGGCAATCCCTTCTCGCGCTTTCGAAAACCTGGTCTATGGTGGATTTTCCAGGTCGAAACCACACTAAAAGGTTCAATCAGTGTTTTTGCAATCGGCTTTAATCTTTCACACAGTACGTTCGAGAAAACTTTATATGCGATGGAAATAATACTGATACCTCAATAGTTGACGTAGATTGTAGGTCTCCTTCCTTAAGTATAGGGCAAAGTACGCTGAGATTTCTTATTAATTCATCGCCGCCGGTTTTAAACAATTCAGCTGATAGGCTGTTAGTATCCACTGCTTTATTGTTTTTGGTCGTTGGATAGCAACTCGAAGTTCTTCATGGCTAGGTGGTGGTACTACCACTCCGTCATCGTTGATTGATGGTGCTGAACTGCTTTCTCCATGGGCGGCATTGGTAGAATCATCGCCAGTAAGTAGATTGCAGTAGTCTCCACAAGTGGATGCTCCAGGCTTGAAACCTTGGGTTAGACTCTTAACCTGTTGATAGAACTTTCATGCACCCTTCTTGCCCTGGTATACCTCTAGTTCACGCGTGCTCTCACGCTTTTCCTGCTCTCTTTTCTTGCGTCTGAAAAGGCGCCACTCTTCCTTCCTCTTTTCGCGATAGTTTCTTCGCACGGCTCGCGTTACATCGTTTTTCTATAAGCGGCGTTTTGTACTGCTGTGGCGATGCGATACTCCTGATCATACCATTGCTTCCGAGGGTGCGAACGCTGGAAACCAATGATTTCTTCAGCGGCAGCGCGCATGGAGTAGGATGAATGCATTGTCGGGTTCAGAGTTTGGTTGGCTGAGCTTAACCGAGAGTTGAACGGAGTAGGCCTCGGCAGTCCATTGTGATTGCAGCTTAGCGACATCCTATTGTAATACCTTGGTGGGTCTTATTTCATTGAATATATTTTCACTGTGGTCATTTTTTGAAACCGATTTCTACCAAATATTTTTGAAAAATGTTCGACCGATTGTTATGGTATAAAATATCTTCATACATTCATCATGTATTCAGTTGAAAATGTCAAATAAAATCAAAAACTAACAACGATATCATATCTACAGAAAATATAAAATATTTGATTTCATGGTCGTTTGATTCGCATGCGATTTCATGCCAACACTTTCAATTTATTTTATTAAGCACCGTAAAAGCCACAGCAACGGAAGTAGAAATAAACTGAGCAAAGATTGTTATAGAAATAGACAGTCAGACGGACAAACTGCATGTTAGGGAAACAGACTTGCGTTGAAGTGGTTGAGGTGTAGGTTGAGTTGTTGCAAGCACAACTGGGAATATATATATATAAATTCATATACTGAATAGACATGGCAACACTTGCATACTGCATTCTCGTGGCAACCATGACGATGGAAGCACATGTTGTGCTGATGATGTGGGCCAGAGCATCAATTGATGTTTTCAAGTGGAAATGGTTATTAACCGCAAAGTGATTTTTGAGATTTTTTGATGCTACTTATGAGCTCTTTAGTGGCACAAAATATGGTGGAAACTTTCAACCGCTGCATTTAAAAATGCACACAGTTACACAGTAGCATGGCAATTGCTTGGGCAAAAAAGTTGGCCTATAATATTTTTTGGCACAAACTTCAGTTGGCTATTTTGACTGCATTACAAAATCGATCAATAATGGAAGCCATTTTTAAATTATATAAGTAAATTCATGTAATAAGCTCAAAATGTTGGCTTAAAAAGTTGGCAAAAGCTTTATTATTTGTTGCCAACTTTAATGCAATTAAAATTCTGGTTGAAGTTATAATGTTATCGATAGTATATTATTTTTATTTGTATCCTTTTAAGCCGGACAAAATCCTTAACAACTTCGGAAACTAATAATTTGCAAAAAGTTTTAATTAACTGGACGGTCAACCAGGACATCCACAGCAAGAAGCCGTCATCCATGCAACTATTACGCACCCACTCAGTTAAGCCGTGCAACGTTTTACTGGCTTAACTACTTCTCGTCCTTAAAAAAAAAAAAAAAATAAGTAAATAAATAAAAAAGAAACTTTTTCAATAAATATAAAAAAACAACAACTCACAGCCGTACAAAGGAAGCGAATACAACCACTACTACCTACCTGCTGCCACTCAATACTCGAGTCTCTAGCAAATTAATGTTGCACAAAGAGGAAGAGAAGAAACCAGAAACCTTTGCGCTGCAACAAAATGATAAAAGTTTCATAGCTCAAAGGAATAAATTGATTAAATATTAAATAACTTGACTAAGCCGCACAGAAAATATGCGGGTAATGAACATAATCCGGATGGATACGGAAAGGGAATTCATTAATTTACTTGTAGCTGATGCTGGAGGAGATGAAATGATTATACTTTTATTAAGCAATTCAAAATTAATAATCCACTATATTTTCACCTTAATTTAACCTTTCACCTTTCTTTCATACCTTGATATTTGTTGTTCTCCTTTCTTTCGTACTTTTCTTTTCATGGTCGATAACATTGAGTAAACTTATAGGTGGGTATATATTTAGTGGTGACCGTGACAGAATGCAGATAGATCCTGGATCCATCTGAAACAGAATATTTTTAAAGCCAAACCTTGTTAGCTACGTATACAACAACATAGCGAATTAGATGAGGGGTAAACCCGATGTAACGAAAAGTTTCAATAAAAACAAACAACAATATTATTTCGCCGCACTCGGCAATATAAAAACGAAAAAATTGTTAATTTAAAAGTAATTTGTTTACAGTGCAATCCGAACCCACTATCTCTCGATCTTCAGGCGGATCTTGTACCCTCTGAGCAACGTACACATGCCAAGTGGAGTTGCTGATTAACTTTAAGGTTTCTCTTTTCATCTTTATCTGATCGCCTTGAATTGTGTATTGGCTATATTATTAATACTAATGCACAAACCACAAAGTTTAAAATATAAAATTCCCGAAAAAATACTACAACCTATTGTCATTGAATAATTATTATTGTGAAGCTGTTCAAATAGCAAATTCGTTTATTGTTGTTATTTATTTACTATTATTTACACTATAGAGAGAAATTACATTATTTACAATAGGACAATCACATGTTCAGCGTCCAAAAGAGGATCGAAAGCGAACAAAAATTTAAAAACATCAGAGTGCTTGTATTATCATTTTCAATAAATAAATATTTTTTTTAAATGTACATGTAACTTTTTAATTTATTGATTTGATTTATTTATTCGTACAAACAAAAAAAAAAAAAAAATAAAAAAATAAGAAAAAATATAAAAAAATATAAAAAAATTTAAAAAATAAAAAATTAATAAAAAATAAAAAAAAATAAAAAAATAAAAAAAAATAAAAAAAAATAAAAAAATAAAAAAGTAATAAAAAAAATAAATAAAAAAAATAAAGAAAAATAAAAAATAAATAAAAATAAAAAATAAATAAAAATAAAAAATAAATAGAAAATCAAAAATAAAAGAAAAATAAAGAAAAAATATAAAATTTTCGTTCGAAAAACATTTTTACACCGACCGCAAATTTTTTTTTCTTTGTAGATTTACCTCTAGAATTATATCAAAAAGTTAGCACTAGCAACTTAGGCTATCGGCATGAGAGTATATCAATTATATCAGTCGGTATTTTAAATAAAAAGTCACTTATTATAAATGATTTATCTTAGTTTATATCGTCCGAGTTGCTTGATAAGTAAGGCAATCGTTGCCTTTGAAAATTGAAAGATCTCGGCTTCAAACTACAGCTGACACTGAAAATTTTTTTGATAGGAAATAATTTTTTCTGTACGGCTGTCACGTTGAGTTAATGTCATACCTCAGAGAGTTAGGCTTTTTGAGCTTGCCGTTATGGATCGGTATATAACTGATAGGTCCAGTTCTCAAATTATTTTTTTATAATCCTCTTTGTACTTATTAAGGAGGGACACGACATTCGCGGCAGAGAAAACAGACCTTTTTTTAAAAATTCATAACTCAGTCAAAAACAAACATTTTTGCAAAATTTTTTTTTATTATTGTAGAGAATTGAACAAATTACAAGAAAACAAATTAAAAAAAAATATATTTTTCACTCCAACATGGTTTTATAGAGCTCCAAACTGGCGGCAGAGAAAAAAACGGGGCCTCGTGTTTGCAGCGCTGGGAGTTGCAAAAATTGTCCGATCTGGAAAAAAATTACTTTTTAAAATCTTAACAAAATTGGTTGTCGTATGACACGAGCTTTTTTTTTAATTTTTTTTCAATTTTTGGTGATGTTCCAAATTTGAAAGTGTGTTTTTTCGAAAAAAATATTGACTTTAAAAATTCATAAAAAATCGAAAAAAAATTTAACAAAAAGCTCGTGGCATACGATAGCGAATCAAGTTTAAAAAAATATAAAAAAAAAAAAAAAATTCGTCAAAAAATGAACCCGCTAGTGTGCCGCAACTAGTACGAAAAACATGGTTTCGAGATAAACGCGTTCAAAGTTTGTGAACAAAGAAAAAAAGGTTAAAAATTAAAAATGCGCTCTCACTAATCCGGCTGTAACTTTTGAACCCGTAGGAATTTTTCCATGTAATTTTTTCATGTGAAAAAATCCCCTACCCTTAAGTGAATTTTAAACGAAACTTTAAAATACTCCACACAAGTTTTGATAAATTTTTGAAAAAATTTAAGTTATCAACAGGTTTTTGTACTTTAAGATAAAGTTTGGCCCAGATGGCAATAAATTTTCTTGAGTGCGTTGAAGAAATTTCCTATCTCTCATGGAAATTTCCATAGCATTTTCTTTGTTATGAAATTTATTTGTGTTAGCGACGACGCAAACATTTTTATATGAATCGTCAACGAATTGTTCAGGTCTATAGGTAAATTTTCTTCCTGCAACAGGTTTGGTTTAAAATAACCGTTATATATTTTTTAAGTTTGTAATTGGCAATAACTTAATTGGACTAATTAAATGAAGAAATTGAAGAAAAAAAAGAGAGAAAAAATTGAAAAAAGATAAAGAGAGAGAGAAAAAGACAAAATGAGAGAGAGGTAAAGAAAGAGAAAGAGAAAGAGAGATAAAGAAAAAGAAAGAGAGATAAAGAAAGAATAGAGTGAGAAAGAAGGAATAGAGTGAGAAAGAAAGAATAGAGTGAGAAAGAAAGAATAGAGAGAAAGATAGAAAGAGATAGCGAGAGAGAAAGAAATAGATATTGAGGGAGTGATAAAGAAATAGATAGTCAGACAAAGAAAGGGATAGAGAGAATGAAATTGATACAGAAAGAGAAAGGGATATATAGAGTGGTAGAGAAAGGAACAGAGAGCAATAGAGAAAAATATAGGGAAAAATAGAGAAAATAGAGAAATATATAAAGAAAGAGGAAGAAGAAAATTAAAGAATGAGAGAGAGAGAAACGGGCACAGGAACAGAAAAGAGAAACAGAGAAAGGAACAAAGAGAGAAAGAGAGAGAGAAACTGAGAGAGCAATAGAGAGAGCCAAAGAGAGAAAAAGGGAGAGAAATAGCTAGAGAAAGGCGACGGTAGAGAGATAGATAGATAGAAAAAAAGATAAACAAGAGGGAAAGAGAGAGTGAAAGGACGAGAAAAAAGGGAGAGATAAGAAAAGGGAGAAAAAGAAAGAAAAGAGAGAAATAAATTGAGAAAGAGAGAGAAAATTAATTAGAGAAAGAATGACAGAGAGAGAAAGAGAAATAGAAAGAAAGAGAGGTGAAAGTTAGAGAAAGAGATTAAGAGAAAGAGAGGCCGAGAGAAAGAGAGGCCGAGAGAAAGAGATAGAGGAAGACGGAAAAAAAACGGAAATGAAAGTGAAAGCAAAGCGAAAGAAAGAGAGAATGGAATGGGGTTAAAAGGCAAAGAAGAGAAAAAAGTGAAAGAGAGTAAAATAAAGAAACAGAAAGAAATAGAGAGGGAGAGAAATAGTGAAAAAGTGGGGGAGAAAGGAAATAAAGAAACAAAATAAAGAGAGATATAGAGAGTGAGACAAATGGATAGAGAGAAAGAGATAGAGCGAAATCTCAATATGAAGAAATGTTGAAAAATATAAAAATATGTCGCCCATTTCATAGTGAAGTGTAATATCAAAATTTTGTTCTTAGATTGGTTTATTGGTTAGGAAACAAAATCCGGAGTTTGAGATTTAAAAATTTTTTTTTCGCGGACCCACAGTCATGCGAATGCCAAAGTAGAGTCTCTTTTGAGACAACGTAGCTCCGTCAACTTAAATGCAATTTTCGTAAACAGGGCATCATTGCAGACGTTATTTCGTATATATTATGGAAAAAATATAAAACTTTTGGAAAAATTGCACTAAGTTGAGCAACAGACGCGCAAACTTTCTTGTTAATTAATTTTTTTTTTCAAATTTTTACGCTTCATTATCTTTCCAACGATATAATATTAATGTGTGCTCTTGAAGTGTCCGGAAGTTATGAGGTAAAATGTGTAGTAGTAATGAATTTTCAATACAAATTCAACTAACTTTCGACTTTTTATACCCCAACGCGTACTGCGTAATAGCATGTTCACACAGAGAGTTTAGTTTGAGTTTCCAGTACAAAGTTGAGTTTTGTCGCTGAACTCAATATAAACTCTAGAGTTTCCAGTACAATTTTGCTGGATTGAACTCAACTGAACTCAGTTTGCTTTCTGAGTTTATCAAAACTCAATTTGAGAAATTCCTAAAAGTATGCTAATGTTCTGAAAAAATCTACGTTCAGATGCAAATATTTAGACCGTACTGTACATTCAGAGTATTGAACGATTTTTTTTGCGAAATATCAAACTCAACTTACTCAATTCCGTTGACACATCTCTGTGTGAACAGCTTAAATTGGACTCAAACTAAATTCTTTGTGTGAACATGCTATTAGGGGTGTATTAACTTTGTCATTCCCTTTGTAACGCCAATAAGGGGTCGTGACAGGTATAGAAACGTATATATATTTTTGATCAGTATCACCTCCTGAGTCGATTTCCGTGTGTCCGTCTGTCTGTCTGCCTGTCGACACGATTACAGCCGTAATTTTAAAGCTATCGCGATGAAATTCAAAATATAAGCTTTTTTTTAAAAAAATGCAGAACAAGTTCGAAAATAAACCAAATCGTATGAAAACCACGCCTACCTCCTAAACCGAGGGACTTTATTTTAAGAGTGAAATCTCTTAAAAATCCACAAAAATTAAGGAAATGCCTTTAGATTTTGCACAAAAGCTTTGATCTTTATTGTCAATCCTTGAAAATATCGGATGAAAACCGCGCCTGCCTACCATACAAAATGGCCTTTTAGTTAATGTAAAATCTCTTAAAAATCCACAAAAATTAAGGAAATGTCTTGAAATTTTGCACATGATCTTTGATAATTAATATAAACCATCTCTTTAATATTTGCCAAAATCTAATGAAAACCACGCCTTTTCCTCATACAATGTGGCTTTACTTTAAACTTAAATCTTTTAGAAATCCACAAAAGTTATAGAAATGTTTTGCAATTTTGCACATGAGTTTTGGTATATAATATGAACCATATCTATGATATTCGGTAAAATCGGATGAATCGGATGGGCCTACCTCCCATACAAAGTGACGTCATCAAAATAGAAAAACGTTCGTAAATATATAAAACTGAATGTCATCGTGTCTGTCGTGGCTAAAGACTTCGAATATACTTGAATTCTGCCGCGGGTGGATATTTTAGCTTCGGTACCCTGCCGAAGTTCCATTCCTTACAAGTTTTATTTTTGTTTTGTTAAAAATAAAAAGAAAATTCAATGAAAATTTAATGCTAGTTCAATTTGTATTGAACATTTATTACGAATACACTTTTTACAACATATACATGGTTGTCCATATTCGAAGCGCCCATCTGGCAACACTGTAACTTTCCGCAGTGATGCCAAATCGACTAATGACATACCGCGTTTGAAGCGTCATTCCAAGCAAATGTTTACAGTGGAACAGTACACGCCACGCGAACGCTTTAAAATTGTTGAAATTTACATTCAACAAAACAAGTCAATAGTGAAAACTCAACGTGCTTTCAAAAAAATAAATAAAGTGAAAAGTGCGCCTTCCAAGAAAACAATTTATCGTTTGTATGAAACTGAAAATCCACAAGAGATTAAAGAGGTACCTCTTCACGATGCAAAAGTCACTGTTTGGTGCGGCGTTTGTGCTAAAATGCTCATTGGGCCGTTTTTTTCGAAGATGATAATGGCCACAGAGTTACTGTCAATCAAGAGCGTTATCGCGATATGATAAACAATTTTTTCATGCCAATCGTTCGACGAAAGCGTATCAGGCACTACTGGTTTCAACAAGACGGCGCGCCACCACACACAAGCCGCACTACAATCGATTTTTTGAAGCAATTGTTCCCTGGCCGTTTGATGTCAAAAAATGGTTTGATGTCAAAACGCCTCCAGACTTCTTTTTGTGGGGTTATTTGAAATCAAAGGTTTGCGTCAACAAGCCAAAGACCCTAGAAGAGCTGAAAACCAACATCCGTCAAGAAATAACCGCCATTCCCATCGAAATGTTGAAGACAACCATGGAAAATGCTGCAATACGGGCGCAATATGTCGTAGAGGCCAATGGCGACAATTTACAAGATATCATATTCAAGAAATGATGTAAGCAAATCAACTTGAACCCAATTAAATGATATTCATGACGAACAGACAAAAAATTGTGGTTTCTTTGATTTATTTAAAAATAAAATGGGCGCTTCGAATATTGACAACCCTGTATAGCACACCTAAATTTTATATCGTTGGAAAGGTAATGAAACATAAAAATTTGAAAAGTTACTCAACGTATTGCAATTTTTCCAAAAGTTTTATATTTATATAAAATATACGAAATAACCTCTGCAATGATACCCTTTTTACGAAAATTGCATTTAAGTTAAATTAAATGATCGCATTAAATTAAAAAAATTAAATAAAAAAAAAAAAATAATAGAGCGTCTCTTGCTTTCATGATATTAAACATTGAAATTAACTGCTTTATTTTGTATATTGAAAACGCAAACCAACGGCAAGTAAGACACGAGAAGCAATACTTTTTTGTATACGAAATTCTATCGCTTCTCGTGTCTTGCTTGTCGTTAGTTTGTGTTTTCAATATACAGCCGTGGACACATAAATAGCACAAAAATACATGTAGGGTGTTTCACATAAATCTAAATAAAATACATAGAGGAAAACAAGAATTTATTTTATGGTATTTGAGTTTAAACATTAAAAACATAAAATCAGTAGTGACTTTGTAATTACGAATTAAAAATTAGAGAATTAATAAAAAATCTGAAATTGGTCCTTAGCTGAAGTGGACGTATAAAGAGCACAATTTGGATTCTGAAAAAAAGACAGTGATTTACTTTTATTTTACAATGAGCTTGCGAATATGCTTACTAGTACTTGGCACTGTATCCCGAATTGTCCAAAACAGCCCGACATCGTTCCATACTCTCCACAATCTTCCTGACCCTATCCTTCGGAATAGAGTACCAAGCCTTCTCAATTCCACTCCATAACTCATCTTAATTTCGAAAATACTTTGGTTGCTTATGCGGACCTTCACATCATCCTTTAAATTTTCTATGGGATTGAGGTCTGGGCTTTGAGCCAGCCAATTCAAAATATTTATTTTTTCCTTTTTTAGCCAATCAATCACAACCTTTGCTGTGTGTTTTGGATCATTATCGTGCATAAAAGTCCACCTAATAGGCATGTTCCCAAATACAAATGGTTCCATCTGGTTATTAAGAATATCTTAATACATATTTTTATCCATTTTTCCTGGTATACGACACATTGGCCCAACGCCGTGCCAGGAAAAAGCTCCCCATGCCATTAAATTTTCTCATCCATGCTTTCATGATTTTTTTGTATACTTGGGATTCAACTCTTGGCGTTTGGGGCGCCGAACAAAAGTTTTTCTATCTGGTCCAACCCTATTAAATTTAGTTTCGTCAGTCCAGAGCACGTTCTTCCAAAATTGGTCTTCTTTATTCACATGGGCCCTTGCAAACGCTAAACGAGCCTTTAAATTTTTTTTTTTGTTAAAAGCGGCTTTCTTCGGCTAATGCGTCCTTAAAGATTAGCTTCATGTAGTCTCCTAGATACTAGTTTTCTTGAAACATTAAGGTTATTAAGGTTATTTTTTCCATTTATTTCCCTTATAATTTGCTTTGCTGACTTGAAAGGATCATCCTTACTTTTACTATAAGTTTATCAGTAGAAGCGGTGGTTTTACGCGGTCTAGGATTGCGGGGCTTATTCTCGAAACTATTTAAACCATTTGATGTAACCAGCTTGAGTGCATTATAGACCATTTTTCGCGAAATTTTGAGAATATCCGCGACTTCAGATGGTTTTTTGCCTTTTCGACTTAGTTCGTGAATTATAGACCTTTTTTCCGGGGTGCAATATTTGCCACGACCCATTTTATTTAGGATCAGCGAAATAAACTGAATAAAACTCTAAAATTTTTACAAACACCCGATCTTAACTTGAACTTAACTTGTTAACTTTTATTCACCAACTAACATGTGTGCTATTTATATGACCACAGCAGATCGTACATGCCTATACAGAAAGAGATGGCCTGAGCAAATAAGAGTAAGTAACGGTACATCTCTCTGGGAGTTTTAAACAACGTCACACTGGAGTCTCAAAAAATTATAACTACAGTTAATGAATGCATTATTAGGTTCAAACGACACGTTTAAAAAATAAGTTGACATTTGTGCTATTTATGTGTCCATGGCTGTACATAATGAGGCGGTAAGAACGGGTCAACTTCCTGGAATTTTTAAAAAACTCTTCTATTTTTCCGTTAACATAGACGAAATAACCTCTCCAATGATACCATATTTAAGAATATCGCATTCAAATTGATGGAGCTACGTTATCTTAAAATAGATCCTATTTTGGCCGCAACATACTATTCTAAAATTTTATAACTACGGATTTGGCTTTCTAATTTAAACCAATCAAAAAAAAATATTTATTTGCCTTTGAATTCCAAACATTTTTGTTACATATAATGAATTGCTCTTTATATAATGAATTTTATTGCTCAAACAATGCCAAAAAGATTCGTTTTGACCCATTCTTATGTTTTTGTACACCCTCTTAACTTCCCTTTAGTAGCCAGATTGTACCAAGATTTTAAACATGATCAAACAATTGAATTGTTTTTTTGTATTATAAACTATAAAAATCTGAACATTTCTAACATCAAGCTTCTGGTTGGGAAATGTACAATTATAATTTTTTTTTCCGCATCAACATTGCAATATTCGCCTCATTACATTCGACACTGATCAAATAGAGCCATAAAATCTACAATCAAGTCTTGACAAACTAATCAAAAACTCTATTCAAATAAAATTGCCATGACTTGGCTGCGTCTGTCGTTGTTTTGTTGCCACCCTATCTAGAAGTGAGCAACTGCAATTGCAATTAAATGGCCGCCATTGTATAGCTTTATATCGCATTGCAACACATCACATCACATGCACCGCCTTACATGCACCCAATACTGGCTGGCTGGTGCCAGATCCTATCTGCAATATAACTGTTTCGAAATGTCCAGTCAAGTGGAACACATTATGGTGCACAACCTTGCAGGCTCACGCACAAAAGAACCATCATCACTGGTACTTGGACAGACACAGGAAAGTACGATTTATTATCTTGGCTCACTAGCTGGGCTGGCTAGCTGAATGACTTTCACATTGATGATGATGATGATGATGATGAAGATGATGATGATGGCCAGCCCATGGCACCCAATGGTCTAACGAGCTAGCGCAAAATCAAAACCTTACCGACCGACAGCCCTGATGCTTCTACTCTACTTTAATGGGCAACATTCTATTTGCAGGCTGCTGCTGCGTGTACAGCAATAAATATATTGCTACTACAGTTGCTGCTGTTTGTGTTGCTGCTACTGCGGCTGCTGTTGCTTTTGTGTCTGATGCTTTCAAGCGCCACATTTAACCCACCCAACATTGTTGTATTTGACTTTATTGCAATGTTGATGGCGAGGTTTAAATTGTTTTTGCTTCTTGTTATTGTAGTTTGTGTTGCCGTGTTTTTTTTTTTCAACTGCAATTGCTGCAAGTGTTTTTGTTTCATCATATTGCGTCGGTTGAAATTCATTTCATGTCGGCAATCATATTGAATGAGTTTTAATATTTAAGGCCTATATATAGCATATGATATAAATATCTTTTTCTGTTTTAAAAATATTTCTGGAATTACGCACGAGCTTCTTTTGCACTCAAAATAAAAAAATTGACAAAAATTTTTGCTGGCCGTAAATTGGTAAAAATTTACCAAATCAACCTAGGTTTTTGTCAATATGAACAATTTTTATCTAATTGACTATTTTTATCAATTTACAGCCAACAAAAGTTTTTGTCAATTTTTTTATTTTGAGTGTAGTATTCTATAAATATTCTTAACATAAGTTTGTCGCATTTTTGAAATTGTCAGTTTTTTTTTAAAACTTTTTTCTTATTCATTTAAAAAATATCTATAAAATTTTCAGTCACAAAAAATGTTTCTATAACACTTTCTTTATCTAGCTCTACTTGACTTTCTGTGTAAAATTTGCATCCTGCACTGCTTCTCTAAAGCTCTTCTTTCTGAACATTTTAATAAAATATAGCATATATCTACTATACATAAACCGTAAGCATGACGCAAACATACATCCGAAGATTGTATAGCTTGCTACCCGGGGGCAACGGAAGTTTACTTTTTCACTGTGCAACAATTTAATTCTTTTCAGTTGAAATTTTATTGCAGTTCAGTAGTTCGTAGTAGCATCTAAGTTCATGTCAACTTCTTGACGGCGGACTTCTAATGACGCAGATGATTACGATGATGATGATGACAATGCAAATTTTATTGTTTTATTGAAATGTTGTTGGTGTTCATGCAGCGTCGACAAAGTGTTGAAAAATAAGTCGTTTGTTGGTCACACACAATGCACGGCGTTCTTACTGTGAGACAAAAGTTGTACCACGTTCAGCTAAATAAGATGTATTCCAGACTGTAGAAAACGTTTAAAATTAAATTACTTCAAGGTGTCACATACATACCCTCCTCGTCACATGATTAGGTAGGCTGAAGTGGAGTGATGTGTAACAGGTTTTTATTTGCTTCAATAAAAGTGTAAAAAAATTTAATTTTGCAGAA
This sequence comes from Coremacera marginata, assembly GCA_914767935.1. Classification (NCBI taxonomy): domain Eukaryota; kingdom Metazoa; phylum Arthropoda; class Insecta; order Diptera; family Sciomyzidae; genus Coremacera; species Coremacera marginata. Next base: position 49,425,309 of record OU612045.1, read on the forward strand.
GAACCAATTCGAAGTAAGTGTTTTCGTGGCTGTTGAATATTTTGAGAAATGTAAGAAGTAGAAAAAAAAATTTCAGATGTGGATTTTTTTGTCTTTTTCAAATCGGTGGGGTGATGTGTAACACCAACAAAATGTCGGTTTAAAGACCATTAACTTTAATTTTTTTAGTTTATGGTTCAGTGTAAGTGTGTGCGGATGGTAGTCTCGAAAGGTGGTATTAAAGTTATGTTATATATAAATAACGCAAACATCGAATGTTGTCGTACACTTTTTAATATAAAAAAACAGTATAGCGTGTATACAGTAAAGAAGTGCAACTTCTTCTCTGTATACACTCTTTCTCTTCTGGAATCAGAAAAACTTTAGTGTATGAGACTAATAATAAGTGACAGTGACATACAAAACAAAATTCCATAAAAAATATTCTATTTATTCAATATTTACACTATAATTGGTTTGTGCTTCAATTGGTATGATAATTCTGATATTAATGGTTTGTGATAACTAAAACATGAGATACTCGTAAATGCCCGTGATTCAAAATTCTCGAGATAATGTTAGTAGTTTCGGATTTTGTTGTTGATTCGTTGGGATTATTATTTATGTTCAAGCCAAATTTTTCCTGAAGAAAGTTAATTAGCGGCAAAGAGTCATTTGATGCAAAATTTACGTTAAAATCTCCCCCGAGAATCATAAAGGGATTTTGTCTTCTCCTCTACCAAGAGCATCAGCATCTGTTTTGACTGCAAATCAGTAGGAATCTGCAAATCATGTTGTAGGGATTGATCGGGACTATCCCGGTTTTTCAATTGTTGTCCTGAGTCCCGGTATTTGTCTTAAAGTCCCGGAATTTGCCAAAAAAGTAGAATTGCACTAAAAACCAACCGCATAAAATATGGGACAAAAGATAAAATAAGGCCGCATTCCTTTAGGAATTCAACACAGGAATTATTTGAATTAAAAAACTAACGTTATATATATTTTGAATTCCTCTTAAGAATGAATATTGTGAAAAATTTTAGTCTTCGAAATAATTTTTGTACAAAAGATAGCAACCAAATGGCTTTTGATTTGATTATAGATGAATTAATTATAAGATTAAATAAGAAAAAAACTGTTTTAGTTTCAAGGCATTTTTAGATTCGCTAAAGTATTGCTCATTAATAAATGCCATAAAATCAAACCCGAAATATATGTGGCACTTGTTTTATTTGTGTAGTTCAAATTCAATATATGGTCAAATCCCAAAAATGGTCAACCACAGGTGAAAAATTGAAATGTTATTAAATGAATTTTTAGGATAATTAAATAATCTTAGGATATTATTTTGGAGAAATGTTTTAATAATATTGATTTAAGCAATTTATACATTAATTCATTTACCATGATGATCAAATCGCTCATGGTGTTTCACAAATGTAGTTTTTCGTTTTAGTAAATGTTTCATAGATTATTAAAAATTGAAGGTATTGACTAAAGATAATAATGAAATGATCGAGGCAATAAAAAACAACATATTAAATTTATTTCTTAATTATTTAATAACTTAGTTACTTAATTACTTAATTACTTATTTACCCAATGCATCCAAATGGAAAAATCTAAAACGTCCGATACGAAACGTCTGAACAAATAAAATAATTTAGTGTGACCTCATTATGCACTTAGTAAAGACAACGTATGGATTTTCTGAAAGCTTGTTAAATTTATAAAAAATATTGTCTACTGACTTTTTTATACGGATGACAAATTCGCAGACCTAGGCATAGTATGAACTTAGTTTCAAAAAAATGACTACCGTTTCGTGAAACGTCCGAACGCAAGTTTAAAATAAAAATTTTGCTGTAAAATTAGTCGAATAAAAATCGTTTTATTTTTTTTATACCAATAGTTTTTCGATAATATACTCCTATTTCAAATATATCTCTGAATAGTATGAAAACTTTTTAAAAGAAGCGTCCGAATGAAACGTCCGACACACTGAGGTTTGCCCATATGTATTTTTAGTCTTATACCAAATTCAAAATACATTTCTTACGGAAAATCCTGACATAAGAATAGAGTTGCATTGGAATTGGTCTAAGGCAAATATTCAGCTTTTATTTGATTCGAACTTTACATTTTATGTCCATAAAAAACGCGTTTCAGGTATTATTTTAGTCTCCAAGAAAACATCAAATCTCATTATAATGTTTTAATTTTTCTCTGTTTCTTTCAACGAGTTTATCTCCGAAGTCGTTTTTGCTTTTTGAGACGAGTGACCCCACTTTTCAAGAAATCAATACATCTGAAAATTAATACAACACTGAATATTTAAATTTTGTCAGTTTTTGCATTGTGCAAGTTCAGCCCAAAAAATCAACGAATACACAAAACCTCATCAAGATCAATTTTAAAATTTACGAGAAAAGTGTGACCACTATTCCCAAAAAGTTAATTTCGGGGAAAAAACCGTGGAAAGAAAACCTTCGCAAAAATAAAAGATTCCATGAGTTAAAGTATTAACCAGCGTTTTAAAATGAAAAGATTTAAGTTAACATAAAAATAACTATATATGTATATATAAAATTGTAAAAAAAAAATCTGTACATTAAATATTTTTTTGAAATTCTTTTTGCGATGGACGTTTTGAATGACGCTGAGTCCGAAAATCGCAATTTTAAAATTTTTGTCTGTCTGTCTGTCTGTTAAAGCATCACGTGAAAACCACTGGATGGATTTAAATGAAACTTGGCATCTAGGTTCCTTATATCCCCGGTCATAACATAGGCTACTTTTTATTCAGTAAAAAAGGTTGGACCCTGTAGGGGGCGCTGCGATCGAATTCCAGGCATTCTTTTTTTTTAGCTTATCTCCGAAGCCGTTCATCCGATTTGCATGAAAATTTGTATGTAGAGGTTCTCGGGTACGCTGACTTTTTTTGACTTATCTACACTATCTCGAACACCAGAGGGCGCTGTAGTACAAATATTTTGGAAAGCCTCGAAAAACTCCTAAACCGTGCATCCGAATTACATGAAAATTGGTATATAGAGATTTTCGGATACGGTGAATTATCATGACTTATCTACTCTTTTCTATATTGAACTCTAGAGGGCGCTGTAGTACAAATATTTTAAAAAACGTCAAAAAACTCCTAAGCCGTTTGTCCGATTTGTATGAAAATTGGTATGTAGAGGTTTTTGGATACGGTGAGTTTTCATGACTTATCTACTCTGTTCTATTTTGAACACCAGAGGGCGCTGTAGTACAAATATTTTAAAAAACGTCAAAAAACTCCTAAGTCGCTTATACGATTTGCATGAAAGTTGGTATATAGAGGTTTTCGGAAACGGTGAGTTTTTATGACTTATAAACTAGGTTCTATCTTGAACACCAGAGGGCGCTGTGGTACTCGAGTTGAGTTATCGAGTTATTAGTTATGAGTTTTTTGACTTATGTAATTTTTTTCTCTTTTGAACACCAGAGGGCGCTGTAGAACAAATATTTTGAAAAACCTCGAAAAGCTCCTAAGCTGTGCATTCGAATTGCATGAAAAATGGAAAATAGGGGTTTTCTGATACGGTGAGTGTTTTGGACTTATCTCTTTTAAGCTATCTTCAAAACCAGAGGGCGCTTTAGTACAAATATTAGGAAATCGTTGAAAACTCACAAACTGCTCATCCGATTTGGATGAAAATTTTTAAATAGCGATTTTCGAATACGGCAAGGGTTCTGGTGCTATCTTTTTGCTCTTTCTCGAAACTAGAGGGCGCTGTTGTCCAATTTGTACGGGTGTATGTTATTAAACTGTTCCTTAACGGCTGCACTGATTTTGATGAAATTTTTTGTGTGTATTTGAGTGGATACCTGGATGGTTCATATTCACAATTGGACCCGCTGCGATCATGTTTAAGGCATTTTGTCTTAATAGTTTATCTCCGAAACCGTTTATCCGATTTGCGTGAAAATTTGTGTATAGAGCTTTTCGGGTATGGTGAGTTTTTAGGACTTATCTACTCTGTCCTATCTTGAACACCAGAGAGCGCTGTGTACAAATATTTTAAAAAACTTCTAAGCTGTTTATCCGATTTTCATGCAAATTGGTATATAGGGGATTTCTAATATGGTGACTGTTTTGTACTTAACTTCTTTGTACTATATCGAACACCAGAGGGCACTGTAGTACAAATCTCTTAAGAAATCGTGAAAAAGTAGAAAGCCGCTCATCCGATTTGGATGAAACATTTTATTAAAGGATTTTCGTGTACGGCAACTGTTTTGGCGTTATCTCTTTTGCTCTGTTTCAAAAACTAGAGGGCGCTGTTGTACAATTTGTACGTGTACATGTTATTAAACTGTTCCTACACGGCTGCAACGATTTTGATGAAATTTTTTGTGTGTGTTTAAGTGGTTCCCTAGATGGTTCAGATTTGCAATTAGACCCGGTAGGTGGCGCTGTGACCGGTGGTTCCACGAATTTTGTTATTATAGTTTATTTCCGAAACTATTCATCTGATTTACATGAAAATTTCTATTTAGGGGTTTTCGCGTACGGTAGTTTTTAAGACTTATCTGTTTTGTTCTATATTGAACACCAGAGGGCACTGCAGTACAAATGTTTTAAAAATGTCGAAAAACTTCTGTTTATCCGATTTGCGTGAAAATTTTTACATACGAGTTTTCGGATACGGTGAGTATCTTCGACTTTTTTTTTTGCGCTACCTTAAGCAGCAGATGGTGCAAGTGTACCATTGTAGATTTGTAGATCGCTTAAGAAATCGTGAAACACTCAAAAACCGCTCACGCGCTTTAGCTAAAAATTTGTATATCGGATATATTATATATTTGGCGTTATTTTTTTATTCTATCTCGAAAACCAGAGGGCGCTGTTGTACAAATTCCGCAAAAAACTAAAAACAACTCATCCGATAAGTATGATTTTTATAAGTGGTTTTCGGGTGCGGTGAGTCTTTTGGCGCTATGTATTTTGCTATATCTTGAACCCCAGAGGGCGCTATATTACAAAATACAGAAGGCGTAGCAAAGCGCGAAGGGTGATAAATATCTTCTTTTCTTCTTTATGTGTATTTATATTCAACATTATTTTTCCGCAAATCAGGACAGCTGATGCCAAATTCTGTGGTATTTACATAAATACATGCGCAAGTCAGTTGCGTCGTAAGTTGGCGTTGTTTTGACATTTCAATTTCTATTTTCAATGCTTATTTAATTTTTATCCAGTTTCCTCGCGAATTGCCACAAATTCGTTTTTGCTCTCATATGTTTTCAAAAATGTGCAATCTATCGAATACAATATAAAACTTGAAAATATATTTTTGCAAGCGATCGCCGGCACGCACACACAAAGCACGATTTCCCTAACTTTTTCTCATAATTTTCAGATGTTGAAGCCACATTTTTCTCATTTCGCTGAAATTACTGGTTTTAAAGATGCACACAAAATTCCTTCTAAGGTTTGTGAAAAGTTTTTGCAAATCGACGAATGAGACCGAAAGATATTTATATTGACTCCCGAGTTAAGCCGGGTATTCAGCTAGTCCTCAATAAAAATCATCTCATCGCCACCTATGAAGTTTCACTTCAAAAATGTTCCTAAATTCAGTTAACAATTCACATATTTTGATAAGTATCTTAACTAAAACTGGTAAACTAAAAAAAAAAAAATCAAAACATTAAAACTTTTACGAAGTAATTTTAGTCTTCAATTTACAATTAGTCAAAGAAAAGAACCGTGCTGTTTCTATAATGACTACCTTGAACTTGATCCTTGAAGCATCCAAAGTCACACACTCTGAAGAGTTTAATATTATTACATGATTCCCTCAATTCACATATGACCTTCATTGAATATTCGTCTCGGATAATATTGGGGGGATTTTTTTTTTTAACAGTCCTTGAATTTCTAAACTCCCCTTTATAGACGAAGCCTTAAAATTTTACTGTGGCATAAAATTAGCTCATCACATTTGAAATTTTACTTGTTTTCATCAACACACCCAGATGTTACTATTAATGATGCCCTCCTGTTTCAAACACTTAACACTCTCACTCACACATACGCATACACACTCGTTTACATTATGTGGACTACCTAATTCCTAGTAAAAGTGACGACAAATCGTCTCGTAACGGTCTCATGTTGCCAACTCATTAATGTAAAAATCTTTGTGTCCCCCAAAACACTTTTGCAATCAGTCACCCACACGTAGTTGAGTCACTAAAGCGGCTCATATAAACTAACAACCAACCGACCGACCAACCTATGTACTCGCACCACCAATAAATGTTCCAACATCTGTTTGTCGTAATAACACTAGTTAACTGCCAAAAATGAAAGCCTACAAAATCTACGCATTTCAAACAGTCAACTGGATAGGAAGTATACTGCTCTTGGCGCCCTAAGTTCACCCACTTTTGTGCTAAATTGTTCTGCTCTTTATTGGTGGCGCTAAGATACACTCATAGCAAAAAATGGCTTAATTTGTACAATTGTAAAAAACAGTCTGACTAAAAAAAAAACCAAAAAAAATTTCATAAAACATTTGGGTTAAGTATGATGATTGTTTTAATATTGCAAAGTGATGAAATATTCTTTAATAATATTTAGTATTAAAATTTCATTATTATTCAATTTTATTTTTTGTAGCAGCTGTTACTTCAGTTCATATTATTCAGTCTAAGAAAAACTTCAGAAGAAAACCTTTTTCGGTTACATTGCTAAAGAATTCGGTTTTTGTAAACTAATTTTATGAATTTTGTATAAACATTTTGGTGAGTTATAATAAATATTTAATGTTAACATTTAAACATTGAATTTAGGGAAATATTATAGGGCCTATTATAATGCCCATTAGAAAGAAATATAAAATCTTGACTTAATAATACATTATTTACTAAATGATTTATAACTACGTTTTTCTTATTTTTAAATATTTCCGAAACTTCTAGAATCAAATTGAACGATTTATACTATAGAATTCGTAAATTTTATATAAATTAAAAACTGAATAAAAAAAATTTTTCTATGACAAAGTACTGATCATTAGTTCTTCAGATTTTCTTATAAAGTCACTGCGATGAGATGGAAAATAAAATTGATCAAAAGGTGTTCCTTAAGATATCGCCTGTAAACCGAAAGATAAAAGCAGATCTTGTGCGGAGTTTTCTTTTATGAACAAACTGCTTCCTTTTTACTGCGTATATAGATTTAAACCCTATAATAACACTGTGGAACAAATTCAGGTTAGCAAAAGTAAGGTCGATTCTGCGAGTGAGTTATAGCCAAAAACCCATATAAACAATATGCTGAAAATCGGCATTTGACTGCAAAGTTCGAAGGTCGATTAAAAAAAAATTCGAACTAAAGTAAACAAACGCCGCGATACAGGTCTTCTAATTTAGACTCTATTTTCACACCTCACTCTCAGAATCGACCTAACTTTTGCTAACCTGAATTTGTTCCACAGTGTAATTCGAGTTATTTAAAGAAAGGTATAAATTTGTCCTATTAAAATTCATTTTGGCTTTAATCTTGTCAAAATAGTAAAAATCAAATAAGTTATTTGATGTAATGACGGGGTGGAGGAGGGGGAAGGGGGTGAGAAAGCGGGAGTTTTTCAAAAATTATAATCTACGCAAAATATTCTATTTAGAACCAAACAACATTTTTTAAATTCGAGCAATTTTATCTAACTTATCCGAAATTTTTAACTTATAGAAATTCGTATTCCTTTTGTTTATAAATAAATTCCAATATAAGAACTGCGTTCGAAAAAATTGTTCATCATAAAATATTTAAAATCCTGCGAACTAGTGCTCCGATTTTAAAAAATAAACAAATTTAAATAGACTACTTTCATGCAGATTAATACTGCTTATTTATTTTTATTTTATCACTTATTTTATCCTTAATAAAGTAATTGGAAAATAATTTTTCCGTGTGTAGTGACAGTTTGTTAAGTGATCCTGTATTTTGTTAACTTTTTTTAAGAAAAATTAAATCAAGAAATCCTCTTTAGAATTCCTGTAGAATCATCTTCAGAGATATTCGATATAGATTCAGTTTTTCACCTCGATTTATGTAACTTCTGAAACCTTATGAATATTGGTTTGAAAATTTCTTCCTCTATAATACTTCGAAAGTACTTGTTGCAAAAGTTCAAATTTTTGGTTAGTGAGCATATAAAAACGTATAAATTAATAAACCCTCCGTCAGTCAGATGGTTCTGGCCACACCTTTTTCGATTTTAATTGTATTTGAAATATATTTCCGATTGAAGAGAAAAAAGAAACGAAACTATATATAAACGTACATGATTTGTAATCACTTTTGAATTTGACACCAAAAACGCTATTTTCCCATATAAATACACTTAAATGTATAGGGTTCTGGCTACACCACATCCGACCGTCCAAAGGTTATCGGAACATCTGACTGACGGAGGGTTAAAATGTGTTTGCAAGAAACTGGAAAACTTCAAATCAATTTTTCAGTTTAGCTCTTTTTTATTTTTTATATTGTGAGAGCGAGACTGTTCATGTGAGAGCGTAAACTTGGAAAAGGTACAAGCGAAGCACCGTTTTGAAGCTCATTCAGCTTGCAAACAGCTTCCTTATTTAACTTATGTGAGAAGCAATATTGAGACTATTTCCTACAAAAGCGAACCTCCAAAAAGCTTCAAAGAAGCTTCGCATAGTGCTTAGGAGGAAGAGAAAAGGTTTCTCGCAATAGCACCTTGGAAGTTTTTGGAATTGAAAGGCTTATTACAAAAACGTGGTAAGACACATGAATACTAAAACCGATATTTTATATCCGCTCTATAACTTAATACCGTACCAACATTGAGGTTATTATCCAAAAAATTTCGACTCCAGACGTTATTTATTCGTATATTTATTTTTTGGTAATGCTCCAGAAGAAGCTGGTAATCTGACTTTGGTATAAAAATTGTTGTTTTCTAATTTTCGGTCAAATAATTGAAAACATTCTGTTCATAAATTTGAATGAATGAATTTGACCTGGCCTTGTTAATTGGTTAATGGTTCTCGAGCTTTATCAGCATTTCGAAGATCTTGAATTCAAACCCCCTAGCTTACTTTTTTTTGTTTCTTAAGTTCTTAATCTTGAATTTAAACACTGCAACCAATAAGAGTACCTTCAAGAAACATTTTAAGCCCCTACAGATCATTTCTACGCACTAATTTCTCGTTTTACAAACCATTAATATCTGCATTTTTAGTCATCATATTGCGACATCTGTCTTAAATTTTAATAGGGGACGACACGCAGCATTCAAAAGAAGACACTGCAACTTAAATTTTAAACCCCTGCAGAACATTTTTTTTTAAAACCTGAAATGTACAGGTTAGGGTAGAGAGAATTAACCATATATATTGTACATTCTGTCAAAAAATTAACGGAAAATTATTATTTTAAAATTTCGTTTAAAGAGCTTGTCATAGGTTTTTTTTGTCGCTAAGTTAGCACATCTGTCCTCTTTCCTCTCGTGAAGTTTGAGCGCAAGCTATCATTTAGTTTCTTTACAGTGTTCGATTTTGTTAATTCATTTTTAATGTGTGTTTTGTGATTTTAAAATTGAATAAAAATATCGAAGAAAGAATTTGTCTCAACGTTTTTATTGCTAATGAAATTTCGTGTGCCGAATCGCTGAAACTGTTACCGAAGGCTTACATTGAATCGAATTTATCAAAAAATGTGGAAATAAGTGATATCAGTGCATTCAAAAGCGGTCGAGATTTGGTGGAAGATTTGCCTAGCGATCAACGTCTTTAACTCATTACTGACTATTGGGTATTTAAATACCCAAGAAAGTGTTGACACGTAAAAAATTCTACTATGCTCATTTTTTTTTTTATTATAAAGAGAAAAAATGGGACTAAACAAAAAAAATGTTACAGTTACATCATAGGTGAAAATCTGAGTTTTTTTGTGTCGAAAATTGCTCAGGAAAAGTTCTGCCAAAAATAGGAAAATGGAAAAACGGAAAACGTGCACCTTTGGATGGATTTAAAAAAAAGCGGTATCAGTTTTTCGACATTCATGGAAATTTCATCTGTAATCTTACCCATGTCATATCTCAGGCGTGTGCTTAGGCACAATTTTTTCTATCCACTTCTATGGTCCCCCGGGCACATACTACAGCATTGCATAAAAATCGTACGAGCCAATCTATGGGCAGGCTTTAATGAGTTAACTAAATTTAAAATCAAAAAAGTGAAGGAAATGGTGACGGAAAATCGTCCTTTAAGTTTGAGACACGATTGCTTGGGCATGAAACGCCACTCGACTAATTTTAAAAAAACCTGAATTATCTTCTCACAAGGGTATCATTATGAACGAATTTCTGGCCAAAAACTCAACAAATATCGTCGACAATCAACGTATTCTATATTGTCGAACGTATTATATGGTTCCGGCTGACATTGTTCTCTTTCCAAAACTTAAATTACGATTTCGAGGCAATCGTTTTCAGTCGATAGAACACATAAAACAGAATTCGTTGCGAGAACTTCAGCCGATTCCGGAAATGGCGAGTTTGAAAAATGTTTTGATTGGATGCCAACGATTGTGACGATTGGATTATTCGTTGGGGCATAAGTGTGTTTTTTCGGAAGAGGCTTATTTAAAAAAAAACAGCCGTTGAGAGGCTTTGACCGAGCTTCCTATAATCAATTGGGCAGTGTGTGTTCTGAAATGTTTAAACACAAATGATCGAGAACTGTGGACCTGCAAGTTTTATCCCGACTCCGAACGGCTTATATTCTCAAGAAGTTTTTCAAGGTAGTTTTTACTCTCGGTGGTTTGCCATTGTCTGCAGAGAGGTGACGGACGAACAGAAAAATTAATTCAATCGAAAAAACTTTCTGTGTCAGGTGGGAATCGAACCAGAGTTCTCTGGCGTATGGGCCTACTTTGAAAGCATACAATAAATTTGAATGAATAATAAATATTTTTTATTTTATTCACCAATTCCCAGTACTTTTATGACAGAATGCATTTATATATATATATATACGTAGTATCGATTTAAGTTTGCGGAATGTGGGGGTAGGTTTATTGATGAGTGTATTTTTTTAAGTCCTTACGAGTTAATTGAATTATTAGTATGTATTTTTATATCAACAAATAACTATAGATACTCATATCCCGGTTGGTAAGTACGATTTTATATTTCATATTACGTTTAAATAATCGAAAATACACTCAAATTTGTTAAGCATTAGTTATGAGTAAGCAGTAGACGCTACATAAAATGCTGCGCTGATACACCAATCCAAGCACATTTTACTGTATCAGCGTAATGCGTTAACACAATTGAGTCATAAAGTATGAAATGCTAAAATTCCTGTATCGATAGAACTTTAATTAGCGCAGTGAGATTTTGTGTTGGAAAGTGGGTTGAGTATTGAGGTAAATTTATTCAATGTGGTGATGAGTTGGGTTGAATTATGTGGTAAAAAACAACAAATCAAAGTCCTGTGTCAATATTTATTTCATCTAAAAAATGTTATTATAAGAAAGGAACACTGATCATAAATTTACAATCAATTTTAAATTAATTCTATTTAAACTTGGGACCTATTCTATTCGGACCTATGAGTCCCAAATGTCGTAAATGGTTAATGAATTAAAAAAAAAACCAAAAAACCTGTACAAAAAAAAAAAAAAAATATTACGACACATGATGAAAACTTAATTAATTTTTAACTAATTTCAAAATTAATGCTTAAGAAGTTGTAAACAATTTTTTTTAAAAACAAAATTTTGATTTCTTCTACTTAAAAGAATTTAAGTCTAAAATTTTTATATAAAACCCGTTTTAACTCGTGCACATGCTTTTCTGAATAGAAAAGTGTTTTCAAGTCATATATGTTAAGGCATGTACACCGAGAAAAAAAACAATAGGTAAATCACCTAAGTCGGCTTGGATAAAAAGGGTTGTATGGGAATTATAAACGTATGCTTCTTCACCTAAGTAATTTATTGTTTAATACATTGCTTTGAAAGCACATACTTCGATACCTTGCCAAAAAAAAATATTTGATTCACCTAAGCCCAAAATCCAAAAACACAAAATTAAAAAACAACTAGCATGGATGGCATAAGCATAGTTTTGAGTTTTTTTCTTAAAAAAAAAAACACATACACAGCTGCGTCATTAGACACACGAGAGAAGGATAGATTTGAAAATTTAATGTTTTTTTTTTGTAATAAAACCATTTTTGAATTCAAAAATAACAAAAAGTAAATTAAAAAACACAAGTTAATATTCACACCAGTAAATTTTATTACATTTCATCAACAAAAAGAAAAGAAATAAAGAGAAAAAAAATTTCTTTGCCCGCCGTGCGGAATCCAACCTGGAACTTTTGGTGCCAGTCCATCGCTATACCAACTGATCCAAGCAGCTTTGCTACTGTTTGCTGACATAACTGCAGCTACGTTTATTCACCTAAGCAATTTATTGTTTAATACATTGCTTTGAAAGCACACACTTCGATACCCTGCCAAAAACAAAATATTTGATTCCCATATGTTAACAGATGCAGTATGTCGCAGTATTCTGTTAATAGCTGCAATCATAGCTTCAGTTGTAATTAATATTGAATAAATCACTCCGCGTATCGAATGAGTTTGGCTCAATGCATAGCGTAGTGTCTTCATTTCTAATTTCTAAGAAAAACGGTGTTGATAAAGGAAAAATTTTGTGTAGTTGCCGATTTCAGTCAAGCAAATCACAGAACGAGAGGCGGCTTCAAAAAAAGGAGAAGAAAACCAAAACCCGAAAAAAAGATGTATCTTTGAAATTCAATTTTTTTTTAAAATAATGTATAAATTACCAAATACTTGGGTAATTTATCACCCAAATATAAATTGGCAAGTTAACATGTAAAATGCAGGCGTTTTGATGAAGTACTTGGGAGGCTGAAAACTGCCAAAGCCATCTCATAAATTATACTAGATTTTTTTTTCAATTTAACATAAGCCTTCTTCTCGGTGTAGGTCTGAAAGAAAAATTCAACATTGCTGTTCCCATTTTTTTGAAAAAGCTCATTGTTCTTTGAGTTAAATCGTCCTGAAAATTGAAAAATGTTTCCATTTCGAACACCATTTCGGGCACAGCCATGTTCAACTTTTTCCAGACCCTACATATCTTAAAATTAATGATTCGTAAATAGGATAGAAAAAAAGGACTCACTGCTCTCATATAAAAATTTTAAATCTAACACTTGCTTTAGTTTAAAAAGTAGATTTTTTCAAAAAATTGTTTGTAACTTTTAAATTATTCATTTAAGATAAATTTTGACGTCTTAGTTTGAAAGATAAGAAAATTTTAATTGATACATATAATACCGGAAAGTTTTTTGATCCAAATAAAATGATAAAAAAAACGATGAAAATTTGGAATTTAATCGGTTAAAACAAGTTGGAAGAGTTGTAGATAAATAATGGTACATTATGTCAAATATTGTAAATATAATAATACTTTCAACTGAAAAAAAAATCTATAAACTAAACAAAGTTCTTGATAAATGTTGACTTGTCTATTTTTTTGGGTGTAGATTCCGTAACTGCGATTCGGGCTTTCAAATGTTTTGGGTGGTATTTGGTCTTATTAAGGTGTTGCTCGTTTACTTGTGTGCCTGTGTGCGTATGTGTGTGTTTTAAGTTTTCTGCCAACGGCATTTTAATAATGAAGGTAATCTCAGCATTTCACCGAAAGCACGTTATGAAATGTTTCTAAACTACGTTGACTGAGAGTGAGTAGAAGTTTTATGCCATTTACACGGCTCGACAAACATTTTTACAACCCATCCACATAAATGTATGAAATATTTTGTTTGCTACCTTCGCTGTTTTGAGTTGCGTTTGGTGCGGTTTAGTTAAAAGTGCATTTAACAAAAAACCTCCCCTTGCACTGTCCCCCACCCTGCGTTGTGTGTCTTCCGGCTTACGCAACATTAGCGATGAGCTAATATTTACTTTAGTTAATTAAATTTTCTCGTGCCTTATGTTTGCGATCAGAATTCAGTCGAATTTTAGGCTGGTTGCATTTTTTGGTGGGTGTTTTTTTTTTTTTTATAAAAAAGAAAACTATGTCAATATTTTCAACCCTGAATGAATATGAAGTCACCCTGACAAATTTTTATGAAATAAGTAAAAGTAACGTTTAAAGAGTAATAATACAGTCGGCAAAAGTCGAAATCAGTGGCCCTGCTTTGCTTGATTCTTTTCTATTTCCTTAGCCCTAGTAAAATTGCTGACTGGAAAGATTTTAAATAAATAGGATCAAGTTATAATGAATTTCCATACATTTTGTATTCTTGAAAATATTCTAAGATATTTTTGTCGTAAACAACCCTCATAATTTTAGGTACTTTTCTTTTAATGCTTTCAGCAGTTTCACTAAAGAAATGGTTGCATCTTACTAAAAAAATCATTCCCATTTCTTATTCAAAACTTAAATTATATAATTAAGTTTTTCAGCTCAACACCATTATATATTTTATTTTCTCTCGTTTTCTTTAATTTGCTCCTTAAACATTCAGTTAGCAAAAAACTTTATAAAAAACCGCGCCCAAGGTGCTCCATTGTTGCCTTTCATTATTCTAGTGAATAATTTGAGCTCCAATTATTTTTTGCAGGAAGTGTTTATTGCGTTCTTATTTTTTGTTTTCCTTTTGATGGCTTGCAGCGCTCATTTCCCTTTTTTTGTGGCCATCATTCTTTCGCGCTGTCTTCCTCCCCACAGCTTCTCTCTCTTCTAGTGTATTGTCACTTTCTTTAGTTTTTCGTTTTGCTTTATAATTCTTTTGAATTTTATTTTAGTACTTTTATTACTTAAGTACTTAATTCCAGTTTTTTGCACTCACCCGGCTTCGCTGACAATACCTCAAAGTGTACTTATTTTTTCGTCAGACAACCACCTTCTCAATCTCTTTCATAAACCTGCTTCCTACCATTGCGCTCGTTGCAAACTCAGTGCATAGTTTTCCGGTATGAATTTTCCGTGATTTTCAAATAAGGATTAAGTCGCAGTGAAAAAGCTTAAAAATATGCGCTGTTAGCTGGATGACAATAAATGCAACGAGCAAAAAAAAAAAAAATAGAATTCTGGTGTGGGTGGGTGAGAGGTACCTGAGAGAAGTAGAGTCTAAATGCTTTCGCTTACAATTCTAGATATTTTCCGGCCCGGCATCAGTGTAACGCTTGGAAAACATTTTCCGGTACTCCAAGCTTTTTGTTTTTTTTTCTATCCTACACCGTATTCTTGCTTGTTGTTGTAATTTTAATTACGATTTACATTTCAATTTAACAACAACAATTGCTGCTTTTGTTTTGTTTATTGTTGTTGTTATTCCTGTTGTTTTGTGACATTGTAGCACTCAGCTGCACTGAACCAAAGTTGTAGATATCCTTGAGGCATAAAATGCCAGCAGGATATGCTGTTTGTCGCTCAAAGAATAGCATAAAAATTTATGTTACAACGAATTTTTAATGTTTCAAGGTAACCTTTTGTTGTTAATCGTTATTGTAACAAAAAAAAGGGGTTATCCGTCCTAATGTCTCTGTTGTGATGGTTTCGTGTTAAACAAATTCAAGGTGCTAAAAATTTAGGAAAAGCATCGTGATATGACATCTATTGTTATCGACTTGGTTTTGAACTTTCTCTTATATTCTTCTGTTTTTCTTATCTACTGTTATAGAGCTTAAGTATAAAAGAGAATGTTGCTGCGATTTTAAGTTCAAAAAATATTATTTTCGTTTCAAAAGGATCCAAATACAAATACACATGTGTTTTCTTTTATTCTAAAATCGTACATCATAAATTTTATATATCAAATATCATTTCACTTAAGGAAAGTCGAGTTGTTATGGTCTGATAAGAAAATAATTTGAGGAATAAACTAATTTAGGCATAGTGAGTTCTAAATTGACTGATAGTGTCTTAACTCTTTTTTGATTTTCTTGAAAATGGGTGCCTGGAAATAAAACTGCCGAGACTCAAGTCCAGCAAAATACAGAGCATCTCTTACATTGTTTGAGTGATTCAGTAGGGAGAGTCGTCATGAGTGGGACACTTTAACCTTCTGGTTTATTATTATCTTTAGGTTTCGAATTTCGAAACAAACTATACACAGGTAACAATTTCACCTAAATAAGCCTTGAGTAAAGTTTTATATAAAGAATTTATGTAGTTCCTTGAATAATCCTTGAAACAAGGTTTATACAAGGTCTATGCAAGAGGATAAGGCGTATGAAATTAATTCCTTAATTCAAGATCTTATATGTTTTATATAAGCACATGACTAAAGTTTGACATAAGGTTTTTATTCAAGTCTTATTCTGGAACTCGGAAACTGTGAAAAAAAATCAGATTTTATTTATTATTTTGTGTATTTCTGCAACCACATTTCGTTTAATTTTTTTTTATGTTAGAATAGAAATTTTGTACGTTTTCAAAATGTTTGAATACCATGATACCATGGTCACCAAGCGTTAATTGAACAACTTAATTACTATTTTCTTTGAATTTCATTGAGTAGAACTTTATAAAAGCCTCAACTAATGTTATTTCATATAAACACTTAATTTTCCGGCCATAAATTGCTTTGGCAGCCCTGCAAAACTTCAAACATTTGATGGCAATTTGTTTTTTATGATGAAAGAGAATGCTTTTTTATTTAATTCAGAATTTTCTAATGTTATTGTTATAACAAATTGAAATTTTGTTATGGCTTTATTTAAAAAAAAAAAAATTTATAAGGAATTGTATTTGAGTAAAAATCTTCTTGAATACTTCCTAAAAATGTCTGCTTGAATAAAGCTTTATACAAGGAATTATACTTATGTTTTTAGCTAACTAACTTGTATGTATAAAAAATTTCATATTTTTCGTCAGTTCAAAATTCAAACTCCATTATCTCAAACCTACTTTTTCAAAAACGGCGTGCAATCTCATTTCAAAATTTATGTGAAATTGTTATATGGTCATACTGTTCATTGGGTGCAGGGTAAAAAAAAAATGGCGGTCCGAAAAGATTTTCGGTTTTAGGTTTCAAAAAAGAAAGTATCGTCTTGAGTGGGACACCTGCAAAAAATATCCCAAATGTAGTTTAAAGCAATTTTATTGAAATTTCTTTACTATTGATTTTTAAAGATTCAATAAACAATAAAAGTTGCTTTATTCATATGAATCATCTGTTTGACCATAAATGTCCGAAACACGGACAGCAATGTTGGCACAAGTGAAAAATATTCCATTCAAATCATCACAAGTATGCAGGATTTAAGAATTCCAAAATAATTGGCCGGTTTTTCAGTGATTTTTTAACAACTATTACGGTTTGATTGCCTTAAGCGTAGTTTCATAATTTTGGAGTCTATGCTTCAACACATTTTGTTTGTTTTGTAACATTTTATCTAAGAAAAATTTAAATTCTATTTCTTATCTAGTTGAAAAATAACACAAATAATTTTGCATTGAAAACCCGATTAGCCATGTACGATTATTAAAAAGAAACCACAATTGTAGATATTTAAAAAATATATATCGACTAAAATGCCACTTATTAACTTATAAATAAAAGAAATATACACAAAATATGTTATAATACGGTTGAAATGATGTCCAGATGGACAAAAAACAACTGCGAAAAGTGTCCCATTCATGACGAAAAATTGTCCCATTCATGGCGAAAGCACCATTAAAGGCCATTTTTTGATTTATTAAACATATTTTCTCCACTCGCGTTTATTTTGAAAATCATTTTACATGCTGAATACAATTGTAGGCTTACTACTGCATACTTTACCCTTCTATTTTCGATGAAAAAATTTATTTCTTAAAACATATCCACTTTAATTAAACAAAAAAAAAATATTATTCCAAGTTTGCTTGCCACAACAAAAATATATACGTTTTATCTTTCACTTTTAAATTATATTGACTTTATTCATCCGATTCGTCCGATATTGCTGATTTAATCCTCGTAAAAAATACGAGAAGTCAATATTGTTGTACTGGGTGTTAATACAAAAGTTGAGAAACTCATTGTTTTTTTTACAAACAACATAGATATTTTTTAAACTTTCCAAATTTTCTAAATTTAAAAAAAAGTTCTTGACTCCATACTCAGCAATACTTTTATAATTATAAAGATTGATCAAGTAAAGTTCCAATAACTTTATTAAATCGTTTTCATGAAATTTGACTGACTCGTTTGTTACTGACAAAATTCGTATTCAAGCATACTTCACTCAATTTAGGCAGCTATTTTAACTATCAAATCTTAAAGTGTCAAAAAATATATAAAAAAAATTTTAACAAAATAATTTTGATTTGCGGAAGCAAAGAATCTTTACAAATAATCCACGATTTTTTAAACCTTTAATTCTGTTATTGAAATTGTTCTAAAATCTGATTAGACCCTTAAAAGCTTAATATAAATGACCATAGTAATCCGTTCCAAAAAAACCGTAAATCTCTCATATTTTCTGTTCGCTGTTAGCTGGATATAAAGTTTAACATCCGTTCTTGAGCGGAAATAAATAAACTTCATAACAGCTTGAGTTATGTTCTTGTTACAGACGACGAGGATTCGTAGATTTTATGAAACGTTAAATAAAATGTGCGCTGTAGAAATATGCACGCATAAAATATTGCACTGTCATTACAACATTGCCATACTTCTTCAAATTGCTTCACCCACTTGTAATAAAATCGTAAAATTTTTTATCTTATTCTCAATGTCTTGATGGAAGGCAAAACTAAAAAAAAAAAATTAGTGGCAAAATTTCCACTTCGCGCCATACATACACAATAACGACGCACAGTGGCTCAGAATAGGTTTTCATTGGCCAAAATTCTATTAGTTTTGAACCGATTGAGATATTTGAGATAATTCCTTGAATTTGTTGTGTTTAAAATTTTGTTAAAATCGATTGAGATTTTATTGAGAAATTCAAGTTCAAAGTTTAACTTTTGAAATTTTGAACTCTTAGTATGAAGTTATGCTTTTCTTATTTTTTTAATCTTATCTATTTATTAAAAAAAGTCATATGTTGATAAATAAAACATTTTATTATTAATTATTTTAAATGAATTTTTACATTGGCACATTTTTTGTTTTTTAATTTTTTTTTTATTTTTTAGTATTATATATACATATCTTACTAAAACAAGTAAAATCATATTTAAATTATTATTTATTTGGTTTAAATATTGCTTGCAAATATTCTGTACTCAGTTCTGAATTATTTTCGTCCTGTAGTAGCTCTTTCGCTTCTTTATCTAAGTTCAGGTGCTCTACTTTCCATTGATGTCGCATGCTAGAGCTGAGCGGTTCTGACGTTGCCAATAATATATTAAAAAAAATCTTCATTTGTGGTATTAATGGGTTAATTAAAAAACTCTAAATGCCTCAAATCTCCAAAACTGCACATGCTTCATACAGGTAGAATGAAATGGGTTAATTAAAAAAAAACTCCAGGCACTATTTTAATTACCAGAACCTGTATATATATTTTATTTAAAAGTAAGTAAGTACAACTGAAAAATCCTTTAAATTGCATGCAATAAAATACCTAAAGTTTAAATAGAATACATCATTGCATCCTTATTGAGATGCGTTTAAAATAGCATCATTCGAACATTTGTGATAGTAGTTTTAGTAAAACGAAAAAAGCTTCTACGGGGGGATTGTGGGGGGTATAAAAGTGTATATGGGGTGAAAGAGGAGACTATCGCCTTTCACTCTATGCTTTCATTTTTTTGATCCGTTTTGATCCTTAGAACTTCTATTCCAATAAAATTAAAGTTTATAAAAAAAGACAGTAATTTTAAAAACATTTCGTAACACCCAAAATGTAAATAGTACAGCTACAACCTCTTACAATAATTTAACGATATTAGTCCAACCAACCTAACAAAAAAAAAATCAACCCTCTATGGATTATAGTTTGCGAGCAATGACCATTAATTTTCGATTAAAAAATAAAAAACTCACCTTTTTCTGAAATTAGCAAAAACAGTTGTGTTTAACCGCAAGCCAAGCCCACAATTTTAGATATTTTGACCTAAATTTTTGACTACTTACCTTTGGATATATTTACTACAAAACGGCGTAAAAATTTTATAAATCGGTTACCACAAAAAAGGGGTATTTTGGCCAATGGATTTAATTCTTGAGCCATTGTGCGACGCACAGTGGTTTAAACGCGGAATTAAATATTTCTTTTTATCATCCATCCCAGCAGAAAACTCGCTCAGGCCTCTAATAGTCAGACTGGAATTCAGGATTGAATTTCTAAACATAATTATGCCTCCATTATTCAGTTCCGATTTCAAGGCTGAAATTAAGATATAATTCATGCTTCCTTTTTACAGACCTGTATTCTTACCTGAAATTAAACAAAAAAATCAGTCCATATTAATTTCAGGCCAGGTATCATATCTGAATTTGAAATGAAAATTGATAATATTCAGACCAAATCTCATAGATGAACATTTAAAAAAAGGAATACCAAACTTCAAGTCTGAAAAGGCGGGCTCTTTAATGAAAAAATCAGGGCTGTTTTCAAACAAAGCTCAAGCCTCGGACATGCCTGTTGTTGAAGCATGAACTGGACTGGAACTGTTACTTGTGCGCTTTTCTAAGCATATCCTTGAATAGGCAATAAAAAAAAAACGATGTCGTTAGAAAATTTATTGCATTTATTTACAGCACCTTTTGAAACAAAATCACTGAAAATCTTTTAAATCCTGTATATGTGGTAGTTAAAGATTCTATCTAACTTTTGCATGCCATGCCATTCCATTTAATTTAGTTATTTTAAATTTCATCGCACAAAAAACTATGCCACTTAAATGGTTGCATTCGTCACAAAAACCTTGCGTCACACCTTGTTGCGGTCGCCTGCTGTGACTGCTACTTACTCAGCCATACGTTAATTCAACAGATTAGATTACCTCAGACAGGTCGGGCTGGACTAAGAAGAAAGTTCACATTTTCTTGTCATAGCGCAAGCATTCGTCCAAGGGTTGCATGCACCCACCTTTGCTGTGGTTTGAACCCACACCTTAGTTGCTGCCATTACTCGTCCATCTAAATATATTACTTGAGCGCCTGCACATAAAATTAAATGTAATCCTTGCCCAGTGTTGTTTTACTCTGTTCTGTTTTGTTCGTCTTGTTATCCTTTGACAGCCCGCGCTGCTTTGTTACACCTGTATTTGACTGACAATTATTTCCGTTTGCCCTGCATTTGGGTGTGGCACACCGACGACGCTGCTGTTATCGTCGCACCCATGCATCGTTAGAATCATCAAATCTGCTGGCTTTGCATGTGGTGTGGTTTTCATTTAGGCTTTCATTGCATGGTTATATTATTTTTTGTTGTTGTTATTGTTGCTTATTTTTCGCGCACTACGTTTTATGAATTGGTTCAGCGCACTTACAGTGGCGCTGATCGTAATATAATAGGTTGAAAAAAAAATTTTGTGCAATTAATCCTTATGTTCAAAAAAATTTTAAAGCAGAATTGACATTTCACAACAATGTTTTGCAAATATTTTCAAAATATGCGAATATTTTGTGGAAAAATTTGAAAAGATATAATATATAAAAGTATCAGAAATTGACCACATATTCGAAGTGGAAATCCAAATTAGCAATTGTAAGTAAAGAAGCCACAAATAAAAATTGAAAATGATTTTATAAAAAGTTTAATGTGCTGAAATTTCACCGGTTTGTCACTGGGTTTGTCAAAATCCTTTCACATCAAGAACTGGTGATTTTTTTAATGTAAACTTTCACTTCCTCGTTAGTTATCGTAACGAGGGCGTGAAAGAAAGCAACAGGACAGTTAAATCCAAAATTCACAGAAAATGGTGGACTTGGAAAATTGTATAATCTAAAGAAACAAAAAACTAACTTGTCATGTTTTCTTT
Organism: Coremacera marginata; assembly: GCA_914767935.1. Taxonomy (NCBI): domain Eukaryota; kingdom Metazoa; phylum Arthropoda; class Insecta; order Diptera; family Sciomyzidae; genus Coremacera; species Coremacera marginata. Next base: position 49,447,286 of record OU612045.1, read on the forward strand.
TATTTAAAAATTTTAAGATATAAAAACAAATTCAAAAAATATCAAAATAAGCCACGTCTATTATATTTCAATCTTAAATTTTTTTTTTTAGAAATACCAAAAAAGAAATAATTTAAATTTAAAATTTTTATTAGAAAATTTATTAAGAATGACAAAAATGGTCAAAGAATTATGGAAAAAAATTAATATTATATAAAAATTGATATTGTGTATTAATTACACAATTCTAATGGCTGTTTCCTATTTTTATTTGAAACTTACGTTTTTATATCTTGAGTAGAATGTAAGTCTTGCTGTGTGTAACCTACAATAAAGTATAAAAAGATAACGCTATTTAAAGAGAGAGTACAAAACATGTAAACAGCATACGTCGTTATGACGTAGGTTATCTTTCTAGGGTTAATAATCAGAACTTGATTTAAAAGATTTCAAAAATTTCACAGTAGGCAGTCACTCGGGAGTCTTCTTAAGGGAGAAAACCCTTTTGACACCAGAAAATTTGTGTTTTTTTTATGAATTAAAGGTGTTAAAATAATTGCATGATTTTACAATTTTGACATCATTTTATTATAGCTTTGAAGTGTAGAAAAACATATTTTTTTTAACATAATAGCGGCTCTGAAGAGCAGTTGCTTTTAAACTTTTTTGGCGACGGAACCCTTTTAGAAAGCGAAACAATTGACGGAGCCCTAAGTAGGTGTTCACACATCAGTCAAATGATTGAAGTATATCGCGATTTTTTACTCTCTTTAACTCTCTCTGAAAATTTTGTTTGACGCTTGTTCACACATGATTTTTTGATTGAAGCTCCGACGCAGGCATTTGTTACTTTTCTGCTACCTACTATTTTGTGAATTCATATCGTGCTGTGTGCATTACTTTATTTGGGTGTTTCTTTTATTAAGTTGTTTTGTGTGCATAAAAATTTTACAAAATGGAAAACAATAGCGGAAGTGTAGTTGATCTTTTAGGATTAAAATTGATCACATTAAGAAATCAATACGCCGGAAATTATACCTACTTGAATGACCATCGGATGCAAGTAAAAAAAAAAACAATAGAAATAATGAAATGGTAGGAACTGAAGAAACTACACCTCTTTTTCTCTTCAAAAAACTACCTTTGTTTCCAGTAACCTACTTTTCTTGATATAATTGCCTACTAAAAAGCAGACAAGTTAAATAATGCAACCCATTGACTGATTAAGGTCAATGGAGCAAGGACTTGCAGGTCTGGAGCAAGGTATATTTTACAAGGTAGTGTCGTCTCGAACCGGTGGGTATCTCAGCTGTCAAACACATAGAATATTATAATTTGCAAATTTTGTTATTTGTTTTGCTTTTATTCGTAAAAACCTGGTTTTGACAGGAAAAAAACCATAAAATATAGTTTTATAAAAAAAAAAGTTTTACGTTGACTGAACAAAACTAGCTATCTTTTGTCAAAAGAGGAAAAAAGTAACATTTTTTCCCCCAAATACAAATATAAAAATCACTATTTTCATACTTTTGTTTAAGTAAACTATTTTAAACTATTTTCAAAACATTTTTCTAATAAATTTTACCTTTAAACTGACTATCATTTATTACTTGTTTTAACTCAAATATAAAAAAAATATATATGTAATAAAAATATTTACACAAATTCTGAGTGAAATGTTTACAACATTCACAAGTATTATTTTTTCAATATTATTTTACGTCAAAAATGTGACCATATCAATATAAACAAGTATTATAAAAAATAGCAGTTAATTGTATCTTTAGTAGTATGTACTATGAAAAAGAATGATATTCAGGCAATAGCGTAATTTTTATGTCATTAGAATATTCCCCTCCTCTTCAAATAAGGGTATAACAGTACGTTCAAAAAGTCCATAGGATGACACATAGATGGCGTTATTTGATTTTTTCATATGATTTTTATTTAGTACCAACCTTCAAACGATACGTATAAAAATTTGAGAACAATCTGACAAATTGATTCGTGAGTTATAGCATTTTGTGTGCAACTATTGTTATTGAAAAAAGAAAAAATGGAAAAAAGTGAATTTCGAGTTTTGATAAAGCATTGCTTTTTGATGAAAAAAAAATACAGTGGAAACCAAACAATGGCTTGATAAACATTATCCGCACTGCTCCATCAAGACAAATGGTAGAAAAGTGGATTGCTGAATTTAAATGTGGTCGTACCAGCACAAATGATGCAGAGCGCAGTGGACGCCCAAATCAGACTGTTATTCCACAAAACATCAAAAAAATCCACAAATTGGTTATGAACGATCGCAAATTGAAGGTGCTCGAACTAGCTGACATTGTTAAGATATCAGATGGTAGTGTTTTTACCATTTTACACGATTATTTGGGTATGCGAAAGCTCTGTGCAAAGTGGGTGCCGCGTGAGCGCACAGCCGACCAAAAACAACAACGAATTGATGCTTCAGAGGAGTGTTTGGCGCTGTTAAACCGCAATAAAATCGAATTCTATCGTCGATATGTGACAATGGATGAAACATGGCTTCAATATTACACACCAGAATCCAAAAGACAGTGAGCTTAGTGGACAGCAGTCTACGAACGGAATCCAAAGCGAGCAAATACACAACTGTCGGCTTGTAAGGTGATAACGTCTGTATTTTGGGATGCGAAAGGAATAATATTCATCGACTATCTCAAAAAAAAAAAAACACCATCAACAACGATTATAACTGTGCACTTTTGCATCGATTGAAGGCTGAAATCGCCAAGAAACGGCCACATTTGCAAAAGAAAAAAAGTGTTGTCTCACCAAGACAATGCACCGTGTCACAAATCGATGAAAACGATGGCAAAATTTAATGAATTGGGCATCGAATTGCTTACGCACCTACCGTATTTTCCAGATTTAGCCCCCAGCGAATTTTTCCTGTTTTCAGATCTCAAGAGAATGCTTGCTGGAAAGAAATTCAAGTCCAATGATGAATTAATCGCTGAAACTGAGGTCTATTTTGACGAGAAAGAGAAATCGTACTATAAAAGTGGTATCGAAAAGTTGGAAAATCGCTATACTCGTTGTATCGCTCTCGAAGGCAACTATGTTGAATAATATAATCGAGTTTTATCAAAATTTTGTTTTTTCTTACTTATCCTACGGACTTATTGAATGACCTGTTACATTCTTGTGAGTAGACGTCAAATATCTGGACAACCTTATAATAATTGAATCATGCAGCAATGTTGCTGTCGTTGTTAATGTGTTTAAGCTATTATTCTTGTGGTGACCTAATAATAATTGAATAATTGGTGCAACATGTTGTGTCTCTGATCAGGTATCAGTTTACGTTCCTTTGTGTGCCTGTTGAGCGCGTTTACTGCTGTATGATACATTTTCTGTGAACACAATCGTTTTTAAAGTGTTCAAATAGTGGGAAAATTCTGTTTTCTCGTTTTATTTTGCGTTATTTTTTTAATTTATTATAAAAGCAAACTTATTCTAAAAAAGTAAAATTTTTAACTGGAAATTCTTAACACTTTGAGTAAATGTATCAAAAAAAAAAAAGGAAGTGCGGCGAGAGACAGACAATTTTCACATGTTGTGATCAGACATTGATACTTTTTCGTTCAGCAGGCACACACTAAGCGGTTGCACAAAAGTTGTACCTGCTGAACGCCGTCAATAATATGTTGGCACTAAACAACAGTTGCTCTCTCCCCGCAGAATTTTTTCATACCCGGGACAATTTAAAGTGTGGTGAAAAATTCGTTACCACACGCAGAGAAATTTTTCGTTTAGCGCAACTGAAAAATTAGCCAATTATGATTAGTTTGCAAGCTGTAGTAGCGGCAAACGAATATTCAGCTGTGACTTACGAAAAAATAGCAAAAAAAATATCGAAAAAAATAAAAAAAAAAAAATAGCAACGCAATCCGCTTTACTAAAAATAGCATTTTTATTGAATTTTAATATTCAAATCTTTATTTTATTATAAACATTTCTTCTAACACATGAATTCAATATCATTTGAAATAATTGATATTTATCTTACTTCAATCATTGGAATTCGAACCCGGAATCGTCGATGTCTTAACGTGTTGCACCACCGTCAATTGAATTTTCATCGGCTAATATTCGCCTTAAGCTGCTGCTTTGAGTTCAATTGTATTGAAGTAAAGTTACAATATTTTTTTTCGTTTATGGCAAAAGTTAAACATTTGTCATGGACAGAAGCTCAACAGAAGCCTGACAAAAACGAAAAGTTTCCACCAGATTTTTATGGTGGCCGTGGCATAGTGGTTAAGGTGCTTGATTTGTATGCGAAACAGCCTAGGTTCGAGTACTCAGCTGACACAAATTTGTTTTTCGTTTTTTTGTTAGGATTTATTAGAAATTAAATTGAATTCAATTGAAATAGAAATTGAATAGAAATAGAAATGCAACAAACAAATTCTGTATTTGGCGCAATTAAAAAATTGCACGCGCTTATAACAAACGAAATTCTTTTCCAACAAACGAAATTCTTTTCCTGCAACTAAATAACCGGTTTTACGCAACTTTTTCCGTTTCTCGTAACTGTTAAAACGTTTGCAAAAAACGTTGCCAAGCACGATAAACGAACTTCGTTTACTGCAAATTGGCAATAAACGTTTTTTTTTCTCTGCGTGCACCTCGTTTTCATACACCACGATGAATTTTTTTTGCTTGCTTTGATGAAGTGCTCGTTTTTCTTGTTTTCGTTATACTTTATACTCATTAGTTCTTGCAATCTATGTTGTTTATGTTTAAATGCTGTTAAAGATGAAAGTTGAATAGTGAGCAAATGTCTTGCAAACATTCCCGTGCAGCTTTTTAATACATATTAACAACAACACGGCCGTGGTACAGCCAACTTTTTTTTTTTAGAGATATATTTATATTTTTGGTATTATGGAAAATAAAATTGCATAAATTACAAAATTGATAAAAAAAATTCTCATTTATAACGCGAAATTCTGAGAAATTTGCACTCAAAGTTGAAATTTACTAGTTTCAACCGATTGCTTTCATCTTCATACGAACACAACTCGGTAATGGTTAAATCGGTGGCGTTTGTTGATATACCGTTAGGAAGGGAATTTCATTATCATTGTGAAATGCTTATTAACCCTGTAGCTCATAAGAATGCGAAAATAGACCCTCCCCCCCCCCTCCCATATGATTATTTGCTCAACTCAAGATAACCTCCGTAAATAGTTGCACTCAGTCACAGGACACCATTGTATATACCATTTACAAACTTTTGTTATTCGTATTAAATTCGTATTAATTAAAAAAGCTCCACTTTTTTGTTTCACAACAAATATATTTTTTATTTATATACAAATTTATCCCACTGTGCGACATTCCCCATGCTGCATTTGTTTGCTCATAAATAAAATTCAATAAAATTCTAACCGGAAAATCCACCAAACAAAAAAAAAAAATTTCATCCGAATAATCCCTGCAATTTGTTATACAAAAAGGAAAACGCTTTCAAAAAAAAAAAAAAACTTTGTTAGCTGGTAGCTGGCTGCCGTGTGATGGACACGACGCGTTAAGCTGCGGCGCTCTTTTTCGGCACGACTTAAATAAACTCTGCCAGAGACAAAACGTGGGGGAATTTTTGCTGTTTTTTTTTTTTTTTTGTGTAGAACTCCCTTCCGCTAGTGTTTTTTGTGCTTTTGTTTTTGGCGGCTGTCGTAGCTTTCGGATTTAATTTTTTTTAAGGTTCAACAGATACTTTTTGCTTCAACAGAAACTTTTTGTTTCTGTTTTCTTTTGTTTCAAATATTTATTTTTGGAAATATTGCGTGTTGTAGAGTTATGATAACAACAACAATTTGATAAACAATCGATTGATTAATGCTTTGATTTAATTTGATTTTATAAATTAAAGATTTATATCAAAAAAATGTTTTACAGTATTTAAATTTAAAATACATAGATAGGTACGATTTATAATAAAAATTTAAAGAAATTGGTTAAAAAGAACTTATCAGTTTTGCTTTTAAATAAATTCCAGAAATACATTTTCGAAAAGCATTAAAAAACATTCAAATATTATGAAAATTATCATACTTAAAACTTGACACTTCTTATTTTTATAATGGTTTATATTTTTATATCAATTTCAGGCTCTCGCCAAATTCCAAACATCACAAAAAGTCACCACAAAAACCGGCATCGAGCAGGAAGAAACGCTACTCAATGAATCCGCAGCCATTGAGACGTCGCTGAATTTACAAATTCTCGATTTGGAAAATGAAGTCAAACAGCTGCGCCATGAACTGGAACGCGTGCGCAATGAACGCGATCGCATGCTGCAGGAAAACTCTGACATTGGGCGTGACAAGTCCGACAATGAGGCGGAAAAGTTGCGGCTCAAGGCCGAGTTGAAAGATCTCAAGTTTCGTGAGACACGCATGCTCACCGAATACTCAGAGTTGGAAGAGGAAAATATATCGTTGCAAAAGCAAGTGTCCAGTTTGCGCAGTTCACAGGTGGGTGGAGTTCACTATTTTTAGAACTAAGTCATTAAAAATGATGTGCATTAAGTTCGATTCTTTAATTTCGATTGAAAAATTTAATCTAATGATATGTTTTCTGTGTGGTGATGTTTTTTTTTAGTGTGAAGTTAGCACCTCCATTAACTTATTTCAGAAATTTTAAAATTGTGCTGCTTTGTTATCGAGTTGTGCTGCAATGTGCCGTAGAGATTTTTAAAATATTCCCATATTTGTAGATTTTAAGAGCATAAATTTATATTTGAAAATGCCAGTTCAAAAATGTTTGGCTCAGAACTGTAAGTTGTGCAGTTACCTGCTTAGTTTTTATCATATTTGCTTTTAGAAGCTTGTTTAATGCACATGTGTGCAAATTTGTATAGAGAAGTTCAAAGTTTTTTGTTTAAATGTAAGCACTGACCTGTTTCATAATAGTCGTTTATAAATTTTGATAAAAGAAACAAAATTTAACTTGACACAAATTAATTTACGCTTTAAAATTTCCAAACATGCGAATTTTTTTAATCTCTCTACGGCACATGGCAGCACAACTCCAGCACATCACAGCACAAATTTCGTTCTTGTGAATAAAATTAATGGCGATGCTAGCTTCACATTAGAAAATAAAATCATTTAATAAAAGCGGCACATGATTGCACGCATCTGGCATACCGCAGTACATTTTTTATTTTAATAATGAAAAAAAATTATGGCTGCGCTCCAACTTCATGCACAACACGAAATCTATAATAGTATTAAAAATATTTTTTTGAAATTGAATTTGTTCATCACAGGTTGAATTTGAAGGTGCAAAGCACGAAATTCGCCGCCTCACCGAAGAGGTCGAGCTGCTGCATTCACAAGTGGATGAGCTGGCCAACCTTAAAAAGATTGCTGAGAAGCAAATGGAAGAGGCGCTCGAGGCTCTGCAGGTTAGTTTGCTATACAACATTTTTTTATTCGTTTTTCCTAATATTCTTCAATTTTACTCATTGTCAGGGTGAACGCGAGGCCAAATACGCGCTGAAAAAGGAACTCGATGGTCATCTTAATCGCGAGTCCATGTATCACATTAGCAACTTGGCCTATAGCATTCGCAACATGGAGGACAACACGAGTGCACATAGCGATGGTGAAGAAGAAAACTTGGCGCTCAAGCGACTAGAAGCCGATTTGACCACCGAACTGAAATCACCCGATGGCACCAAATGTGATCTATTCTCTGAAATTCATCTGAATGAATTGAAGAAACTCGAGAAGCAGCTAGAATTAATGGAGAGCGAAAAAACTCATCTCACTGCCAATCTGCGTGATGCACAAACCAACCTGGACAAGTCACAAAATGAATTGCAAAACTTTATGGCACGCTTGGCGTTGCTAGCCGCTCACGTTGATGCATTGGTGCAGCTCAAGAAGCAGATCGACGCCAAGGCTGAGGATCCTAAGCAAGTGCTTAAGAATCAAGCCGACGAAGAGAAACTCAAGCAGCAGTTGCAGGATGCTCTGTCACAATATTCCAGCTGGTTTAAGCTCTCCTCCAAGGAGATCGATGGCCTCAAGACTGATTTGATTGAATTACAAAAGGGACTCAACTTCACCGATGCTATGACCACTCTGCGTAATGAGATCACCAACCTGAAAAATAAGCTGCTCTCCACCGAGCAGAAATCGCTGGACTTGCAGAGTGATGTGCAGACTTTAACGAATATCTCGCAGAATGCCGGGCAGAGTTTGGGTTCGGCTCGTTCCACGCTTGTGGCGCTCAGCGATGATCTGGCACAACTTTATCATCTCGTGTGCACTGTCAACGGTGATGTGCCGACACGTGTGCTGTTGGATCACAAGAATGATGACATGAGGTTGGGTTTTCTTTTCGCTATTTTAAACTTTGTTTAAAAATTCTTTTTCTTCCTTGGTCTACAGCTTTGAAAACGACTCCCTAAGCGCCATTCAGTCACAATTCAAATCCGATGTCTTTACTTCGCGTTCGCAAATTGTCGAAGATCTGCAAGGCTTGGCTGATTCTGTGGAAATCAAGAAATATGTGGACACCGTCAGCGATCAAATAAAGCATCTGAAGACTGCGGTGGAGCATTCAATCGAGCTCAACAAACACAAAGTTCGCGGAGATGTTAGCGATGGTGCGTTTTGGACTGTTTTCAATTTTCAATCTTCTTTTTATATATTTTACCCCCTTCCATTCTTAGATAAATACAATCGCGAGGAAGTCGAGGAGCTACAAGAGCAAATCATCAAACTCAAAAGTTTGCTTTCGACCAAACGCGAGCAAATCGCTACCCTACGCACAGTGCTCAAGTCCAACAAACATACCGCCGAAGTGGCACTCACAAATCTCAAGTCCAAGTATGAGAACGAGAAGATGGTCGTAAGTGAAACCATGTCAAAACTGCGCAACGAGTTAAAGATTCTCAAAGAGGATGCAGCCACATTCTCAAGTATATTACAGCAATGCCTCTACTACCTACAACACCCACCACTAAACTGCTTCTCTTTCTATTTTTCTTCCCAGGTCTACGCGCCATGTTTGCTGCCCGTTGCGAGGAGTACGTTACTCAGGTTGACGATCTCAGCCGTCAGCTGGAGGCTGCCGAGGAAGAAAAGAAAACACTAAATCAATTATTAAGACTTGCTGTGCAACAGAAGCTTGCGCTTACACAGCGTTTGGAGGAGATGGAAATGGATCGGTGGGTTACCTTACGTCGCTAATATCTATAGTTCACAATTCGTCCTCACAAACATCTGTCCTGCGTTCATGTGCCTGTGTCAAGAGTGAATGCCAGAAATATTTGAGCCCCAACCCCCAACCACCCACCCTTAGAAAAATTTGCTTTCTCACAACTTTTTGTTGTCCTCATACCAACACGCTCATTGTCATATAGTTCATCGTCATCGACATTTAAAAGCATTGGTTTTTCTTCGTGGTGTTGCACGAGTTTTACGTTTTAAAATATGAGAATTTTTTAAAAACTTTTCCCTCTCACTATCCAGCATTTCAATTGGTAAGAAAACAAATTTGTTTCGTGCTTGCATTTACATACGTTAATGCTTCTTTTGTCGATGTGCTGCCTTAAATGAGCTTTGTGTTTTTGTGTGTTGACGGCTTAATTAACAACAAACATATTTCTATTGAAAAAAAAAAATATAAGCGATCATAAAATTTTCATAGCAACTATTGAAAACTTCGCGCTGCTTTTCGTTCATGCCTTTTTTAATAAATTATGTTAAGCGATGAATGGCTTTTTCACAACCTAGCTTCGTCTTCAAAATCATAAAATTTGTACAGATTATTTTTCCGTGCCTAATCATAATACATACTGGTTCTTTATAAAACTTACTTAAACTACAGACATCAGAGAACTGCACAAGCCTACTTGAAATCGATTTCAAGTACTTGCTTAAAATACAAGTTCAAGCTAGCTTGAGCTTGATAGTTTTCAATCAAGTCTGACTTGTGATTGAAAATAAATAAGCCCATGACAGCTTGCGACTTGCAAGTATGCTAGCTTACAAGCGAACGGCACGAAGTCCCAAGTAAAGGAAAAATTGATGCCTTCGGCAAAAAGCTTGAAAAGCTTGAAATTGGGGGCAAGTATCCAAAATAAAAGCAAATATCCAAAAAATGCAATGAGCTTGTGTAGGAAAAGCTTAAGCGTATTTGGACTTCTAAGAGTTCTGCGGACTCCGTGGTTGGCAGTTTTAGGAGGTAGCTGATTTTGAAATTGATGTAAAAATTTAAATTCAAGATGGCGAATAGACTTGCCACCTGGATTTTTTTTGTATTTTTGCGAATTCTTGTTATTTTGAATTTCTGACAACGGATTTGATTGCGAATCTAATATCACAGTTTTAAAATTTAAGATGGAGGATAGGTTTGCCACCAAAATTTTCACCATAGTGCTGCCACCTAGTAAAATGTATTTTTAAAAGTTTTAAACACCATTTAACAGTGTTAAGGAGTCGCTGACTTCGTATCTGATGTCAGAATTTTAAAATTCAAGATGATTATTAGTGTTGCCACCTAAAACTTTTTTATTGTCACGAATTCGGTGCTAGAGCAAACGCTAGGTAAAATTGGGTCGCTGAGTCCGAATCCGTTGCCAGAATTTCAAAATTGTGTAATTTTTTTATAACAGTGTTGCCACCTACCAAAATGTATTTTTAAGAGTTTTAAATATCATTTAACAGAGTTAAGGGGTCGCTGACTTCGAATCTGATGCCAGAATTTTAAAATTTAAGATGGTTAATAGTGTTGCCACCTAAAATTTTTTATTTTGAAATTTGAGCACGAATTTGGTGCTGGAGCGAACACTAGGTAAAAATAGGCCCCCCATTTGCTATATGTTTAAGGGGGTCCCGAAACACGTGTTTGACTTACAATTTGACTTGCAGTGGACAGTTAAACACGTGTTTCGACGTGTCCCCCCTAAAAATGTAGCAAATGGGGGATGATAGACCCCTCTATTTGTGCGTCTCAGAAATGCTACCCCCCTTATAAACCGCCAAAAAATGGTTATTTTTTACCTATCTTGCTTCCCCTTCGAGATATGGCACTTTTTCTACTTTTTCGAAGATTTTTCGAAGATTTTTCGAGGATTTTTCGATATATTTAAATTTTTTGTTGTTCCATATCTCGGGAGGGTAGCAAAATAGGTAAAAAGTTACCATTTTTTGGGGGTTGATAAGGGAGGAATCATTCTTGAGATACACGAATAGGGGGATCTATGTGCCCCATTCGCCATATTTTTAGGGGTGAACGTCAAGACACGTGTTTAACTGTCCTCTGTAAGTCAAATTGTAAGTCAAACACTTGTTTCCGCCCCTCCCTAAAAATATGGTGAATGGGGGCACATAGACCCCCCTATTCGCGTGTCTCAAGAATGCTTTTCCCTTTTCAACCCCCAAAAAATGGTTACTTTTTACCTATTTTGCTACCCTCACGAGATATGGAACAACAAAAAATTTAAATATATCGAAAAATCCTCGAAAAAGTAGAAAAAGTGCCATAATGAAAAAGTTTAAATGGTGATACTACTTTGACGAGTAGTATCCAATTAGCTCTGATGAGCTGTTTTGATGCCAAAACCTCTTGTTCCTTTATATTGGGTACGTTGCGCACCAGGAGGTTGGTGTTTTGCTTCATAACCATCCAGTGCGGTTAATAAATGTAAATAGGTTGCAATTTTCGCTGCCGAGAGTTCTTCTAAGTTGCTGAAGAACGGCTAGATCTGGGTAGTGCAAGGCAGGTGCATAGGAAGTGTGTTAGTGTTTCTTTTTCATTTGGGTCGTCGCAGCTGCGACTATGGGCGTTGAAGGGGACTTCGATTTTTTCCGCGTGCACTCCAATGCACCAGTGCCCTGTTATGATAGCTGTGATCCTAGCTATGTCGGTCCGGGATCTGGATAGCATATCTCGGGTTCTGCCTAAGTTGTATGTTGGCCACATTTACCTTGATGTGGTACATGGTAGCCCTCTCCATCTATTACTAGCTATGGCAAGGTAGTAAGAGTGAATCCTTCCCTTCACTATACTTAGTGGGACTGCTACTGGTTCCGCATTGGAAACGTCATCGGAAGAACCCAGCCTGGCTAGTTCATCCGCCTTTTCATTAATGTATAACATAATAATGTAATCATTAATAATGAAACATAAATGTTTCTATGGCCGGAAACCCATATTAAGGTGACTTCAAGTTGGTGAATCAGTCGGGCTAGTTCCTCTTTACAGTGCCTAACCAGTTTGGAGTTCGTTTTGACCGGAGCTAAAGCCGTTGCTGTCCGACAAAATTGCTGCATTAAGGTTGTTTGTGTTGGCTTGACTAATAGCTCGACAAGCTTCTCTTATCGCTAGAAGTCCGGCTTGAAAGACGCTAGCCGAATCCGGTAGACGGAAAGCTTTCGCCGCACTCAGTTGCTCTGTGTAGGCACCGGCTCTAACTCCACATTCCATCTTGGATCCATCAGTGTAAATTGATATATCGAAGACTGTGTCAGGTCCTCCATTGTGTCATTTTACCCTGGTAGGGACTTTAATGGTAAATTATCTTGTAAAATCAAGCATAGGGATGTCAATTTCTGTGGTAATGATCTAAGAATGTTGATGTGTCCATATGGTCTGTTCCTTCAGTTGTGGGACTCCCTGAGTCTGACTGAACATTTTGTTGCGCTGATTTTAATATGGAGATCTATGGGAAGTAGGTGTGTCAGGACGTTAAATGCATCGGTGAGACAAGAGCGGCTGCCCCCCGTAATACCTATGCACGCTGATCGCTGAATCTTTGCCAATGTTGATATGTTGTACGCCTTATTCAGTACCGGCCACCAAACTATTGAACCGTATGTCAGGATAGAACGTACTACTGCGGTATATAGCCATATGAGTATTTTTGGTTAAAGACTCCATTTTTTCCCGAATGGAGTAAAACACTTTGACTGAAAACACATAGAACACTTTGTTCTACCGAAACTAAACGACCAAAGAATCCATTTTTCTATAGCCTTCTTACAGGCGTATAAGGCTATGCAGGCCTTTTTGAATCTGCATTCGACGTTGTTTTTCCAGTTCAGCTTAGAATCTAGTATGACTCCTAGATATTTGGCATTGTTGGATAGTGGGAGTGTTTGGTCGTTTAGTTTCGGTAGAACAAAGTGTTTGCACCTTGGTTTTTGTGGTAAATAGTATCAGTTCCGTCTTGCTAGGATTCACTCCTAGGCCGCACCTAGCAGCCCAACTGCTGAGCTTGTTCAAAGCTCCCTCCAAAATCTTGCTGAGAGTGGAGGGAAACATTCCGGATACCATTAAGACCACATCATCTGCGTATGCCACCACCTTGACTCCGTTACAATTCAGTATATTAAGCAATTCGTTCATGGCTATGAGCCAGAGTAGGGGAGATAGCACACCACCCTGCGGTGTGCCCCTATTAACGAATCTTGTGAGTTGGCTGCAGCCCAGGCTTGCCTGGATTTTTCTGCTGCTGAGCATTGAGACTATCCAGTTTCTCACAGGTACTTCCACACCTAAATTGGTCAGAGAATCCTGAATTGTTCTTGTATGTATGTTGTTAAAGGCTCCTTCTTTATCTAAGAAGGCAGCGAGAGTTGCCTGAATTGTTTAAAGAAGATAGATCTTTCGGTCTCCGAAGATAGGTCTCCGTGGATCTACCCTTGAGGTAGGCATGTTGTGCTGTGGATAAGGATGTTCTACCTATTACATCTCTGAGATGTATGTGTAAGACTCGCTCCAGAGTCTTTAGTGCGAATGATGTGAGACTTATTGGTCTGAAGTCCTTAGCTGATTCATGATCTCGTCTTCCGACTTTAGGTATAAAAATTACCTTGACTCTTCTCCAGCTACTTGGAGTATAAATGCGGCGAAGGCAGTTTGTAATTATTGAATATAAGTGTTGTGTAATACATCTACATCTTGTAATTTTTGTAACATTATTGATAGGATGCCGTCAGGGCCTGGGGATTTGTATGGGAGAAGTTGTTTATCGCACAGATTATCTTATCCTTTGTGATAATAGAGCTGATAGGATTTGTTTGGGTGGCCTCAGGTAACACTATACCTTGGGTAATGCTTAAGTAGTACATATAAGTAGCACCAAAATGATGCGTTGTCCGACACGTTTAAATCAGTTCGTTTCCGTAACGAAAAATCGGTACGCTTCCGTAAAGCTCAAAGCGGCTCGTTTAAGAAGAGTTTTACGTTGAAATAATTTCGTCTTATTTTTATATGAAAAACTGTGCCAGTACTAGGGAAATGGCGTTTCGTATACGGTACGGTTTCATTTCGCAAAATGCGTTACGTTTATTTTTCTTAGAGAGAATTAAATATATTTTTTTTTTGAGCCAATTCCATCATTGTTCTCGCTGAAGGCATCGCCATGAATGGGACAATGAAGAAAATGTATTTCTCATACTGGCAGTACTGAATTTTCGACTGTTGTCGAACAGTCTCGTTGCTAGTTCAATTTTGAGTAGCACACGAAAAGAAATAAGGTGCTTTTTATTTTACTGTCCTAACAAATTTTTTTTTTTTTTGTAAGAAAAGTGGATATTTTTGAGGCTATAAAAATTAAAATTTTTTTCCCAGGCGCGACTGGAGTTTACTTTTTTAGATCGATTACCTTGGAATTTGAGATGTATAAAAAAGTAAAGGGGGTGAATAAAGCCATCTCTTATATTACTGAAAGGATTGTATACAGTAGAGACTCACAAAAGTTAAGACTCGCAAAAGTAAATTCTACGGAAAAGTTTACCAGGTACAAGACCACCACAGGAGACTAAAAAGTTAACTTTTGCGTTAACATTTCTGAGTCCTTTTTTTTCATCCTTTTGAAATTTTTTTTTTTTATCTAACATTAATTGATTTTGTGTCAATTGTCACTCCTTGGATGTTCGCAAGAATGAGTAAAATGCAAAAACAATCTGGATTGACCGTTATGAAGAAGAACATAGTTGCAAAAATGATTGACCACAGATGAGTCAGATGATGTTACTGAAAATCCAGGGGTAAAATCGGATAAGGTGATAGTTGACAGTCGCTGTTTTGATTGTCGTTGTTGAAAACGACACCTTAATAGCTGTCACATGAAATTTATAGGAAGAAAGTGATTGGCAATTTGAAAATATACTACTTGTGACGTAGAATTACGTCATTCTCGGAGGTTAGTAGGATGGTTGATTGCGATCAAAAAACGTTTTTATGTCACACTTTAAGCCTTTGGTGTGCTAAAAGTACTGATCCTACAATGTTGGTGTAAGTACTTGTTGGTCTGGTTAATTCTCACTGGGAGAAAATTTCATGTTTGAAGTCTCTAAATTATATAAATTTTACACAATTACATTAAATATAAAGCCAACATTTGATGTTTCTGTAATTGCAAGAGCAACAACCAAAGCATAGCACAAACACAAGCAAAAGCGCTACTTTCTTTTATTTATTGTGGCTATGTTTACTAAGAAACCATCTCGAAAATGAACGCTATTTATGTAGAATTTTTTCGGCTTTTCAATGAAATGATTAAAAAAATTTTAAATTGGACAAGGGCATAAAAATTACATTTTATTTTTTAACTTTTCTTTGACGGGCCTTCGACAAAAATTTTTTAATTAGGCACTATTTTTTTCGAAAAGGTCATGTTTTTTTGTATAAAAAAACATTATTGCTGTTTTTTTAGTCCAACAACAAACCATGGAAACTGAAACTGTAAATCTTCTAAAAGGTAAAAAGCGTATGTTTTCCTCTGCTGCCCGTAGTTTTGAACCAATTTAGTTTTTAATACCCCAACGCGTACTGCGTAAGGGGTATATTAACTTTGTCATTCCGTTTGTAACGTCAAGAAGGAGGCGTGGGAGGCATAGAAAAATATACAAATTTTTGATCAGCATCATCTCCTGAGTCGATTTCCGTGTGTCCGTTTGTCTGTTCGTCTGTCGACACGATTACAGCCGCAATTTTAAAGCTTTCGCGATGAAATATATGTTTATTTTTAAAAAAGGAAGATCAAGTTCGAAAATGGGCCAAATCGGATGAAAACCGCGCCTACCTCCCATACAAAGTGACTTTATATTAACAGTAAAATGTCTTTAAATCCACAAAAACTAAAGAAATGCCTTGAAATTTGACAGGTGAGCTTTACTCTTCAGTCTTTATACTGGCTATGAAATTTCGAAAAATCGGATGAAAACCACGCCTACCTCCCATACAAAGTGGCTTTATTTTAAAAGTAAAATCTCTTAAAAATCTGCTCAAATTAAAAAAATGTCTTGAAATTTTGCATATAGGCTTTGATATATAACATAGACCACCACTATGATATTTGTCAAAATCGAATGAAAACCACTCCTACCTCCCATACAAATTGGCTTCATTTTAAACGTAAATCTCTTAAAAATTCTCAAAAATTACTGAAATGTCTTGAAACTTTGCACATTAGTTTTGATATATAATATGAACCATCTCTATGATATATGGCAAAATCGGATCAAAACCACGCCTGCCTCTCACACAAAGTGGCGTCATCAAAATAGGAAAACTTTCGTTAATATATAAAACTGAATGTCATCGTGTATGTCGTGGCTAAAGACATCGAATATACTTCAATATGGCCGCGGGGGAGTATTTTAGCTTCGGTACCCTGACGAAGCTCCATCCTTACTAGTTTTTTATTGTGGATGATTATGGTACGAAGGTAACAGACAAATAAAAAATTGCCACACCACCTTTTTCCGCCCACAAATCATTTAAAATGCGTGCCAGATATAACCTAGTATAGTTATAAAACTCTGTGCATGTCATAGAATAAAAAAATTTGCATTTGCATAATGCTTTCTAAAGTGGTTATGTTGAGCTAGTTTCTTTCCTGACTCCATTGCGAAGAGATCAGGTAAAATACTCTCTCAACATTTTTATTGTGTCCTGGAATAGCGCACTTAACTCAGCAAAACAAATCAATTCCTCTTGCTTAGAGTCCCACCTAACAAGTAATATAGTCAAATCAAATATAATGAAGTTGTTGCCATTGATTTTCTACCATAGCTGATCGATAAATTAAAATCACAAGCGGAACCTAAAGTTCACGGCCATTTCTACCTTTTTTTTATGACTGACCATTTTGTTGTGTAATTGTCTGGAAATTTACACTTTCTTTTAGGAATTTTTCCGTAAAAAAATGCCTAAAAAATATAGTTTAAACAAAAATTCGAAACGAAACAAATTATTTACCAAAAGGCGGATTTCCAGTACAGTACAGTTCCAGTACAGTTACAGTTCCAGTTCCAATGGAAAGATTACTTGAATAAAATCAGCCGATGCTAGAGAAGGGAAGAAATCTGAGAACGATTGTCGATTAAAAAATCGCAGCATTATTTAAAAAAAAGCTATTCCTAAATCAAAATCGACAAGTTTATCAAGTCTTTTAAAATAACTTGACTGGGAATTCCACCATTTCTAGAAAGAATTGAAAGAAAAATGAAAAAGCTTTTTTTATTGTTTTAAATAATATTTACGAGGCCTGTGATAAACAAAGAGAAAAAGAGAGGGAGAGCAGCAACAGTACTTGCTTGCAAATATTTTTAATGGCTTTTTTTTACAGGAAATCACAATTCGTAGAATTTCCAAGGAAGATTCTATAATATTTAATGATAACTTTAATGACTTTACCGGAAACTGGAGAAAAAAAAGTGTATTATACATACATTTTACTTTGAATTTGAATAACTTTTGAACGAGTAGATTTATCAAAAAAATGATAAGGGGAAGGAGGGGGGGGGGGGGGGAATTTTTGTAGACCGTTCAATTTCCTATAAGATCCCAGCAGGAAAGTGAGCGACTAGGTAAGCAAAGTGTTAATCTATAGCTTGCATGGCTATGCATTACCTCTATCGATGCATTTTAACACTGGGAACACAGTTATTGAAGAATTATTGTATTACTCGGTAATGCATTGATGTTTTTTGAAATATCGATGTACATTTCGATGCATCGAATCAAAGAAATACATCGAATTTCACAAGAATCCTCAATTTAACAGGATAGTAACGCAAGAAGAGCAGAAACAGTGTCGCACACATTACCTCTTCACTTACCTTGGTATGCATTATTTCTTCTATATTACTTTCAATAAAGAGTACATCAGAGAAAAATAAGATGCATTCCTCATTTTCCTTTTGCGATACGTTTCAGTCATATACATTCGTCTATTGGCTTTTAACCCTTTCAGACCTGACGCCAAACAACACAGAATTTTTTTATGATTTTTGGAATATATGGTGTTTGAATGATATGATATTATATAAGACATATTCAATAGGGCTCGGATACTTGATGCATCTCGGTCGAAATAAAGAAATCCCCTTAAAATAAATTTTTCAAATTATTTTTATTATTGACCTGTCTTTTTGATTTATAAAAATTTAGTATGTTTTAAGTTTAAATTTGTCCACTTCACTAATTGTTCGCTATTAGTACTTTAGTAATTGAAGCATAACTTCTTTCTACGGCTGATTTTTACAAAATTAAAATGTGAAGCAAGAATTCCGCGAATATTTAAGTAACTGTAAAACGAATAGCGGAACAAAGTGAGAAGCAAACATGAGCAACAAACAGCACAATCGATACATGTCGATCTTTTAAACATTCGTCAAAAAGAAGTGAGGATATTGAGACTGAAACTTACCCGCATAATCGATGCATCACGGTCTGAAAGGGTTAAGATATTAAAATCAGAAGTTGAAAAATAGTTTTTCCCATGTTATTTATTTGGAAAATAGAAAATCGCGATGCGCGAACTCTAAATATTAATATTAAGAGTTCCGGTTTTTACAGTCTTCTCCCCCTCTGAGAGATTTTGAAAACAAATGCCGTTTTTTTTGAATCATTCTAATGTATCTCCGCTTAAGTAACCGGAAGAAATGGAAAATTTAAAAACTGAATTTTTCAGATTCGATGGTTCTATTTTGTAACATTATATTGAAGTGGAGATTTAACAAACAACTTCCCACCCGGCACTTATTTCGCTTACAGCGAAATTTTATCGAAGAAAAATATCGTTTTTTTTTCCTAAATGGCGATAAAAAATCGAAAGTTATTTCATACCAGTGCTACCGATTCAGTTGTTATAAAAGTAAGTTTGTAAGTGCCAAAAAATGTATCGGAAAGTATACCTCTTACAGTAAAAAAGTAAAAAAAATAATTTTCTTCGCGTTTGTTTCGAAGTATTAATCGCTCTGGGATCGTAAACGAACCTTCGCTTACGAAGTAACCGCCAAACGTATCTTTTTCGAAACGTAATCGATATCGAATTCGATAGTTATCATTGCGAACTATTCGTAAATTTTTAAATTTTCGCTTTCGCAATCGGATTTTGTGCCGGGAGGGCTTATTCGTACACATCACTTCATTACATGCTCAATAAAATTCCAGGCAGTCCCTAATTTGTATACTTGTTATAACCTTGTCTTAGATAATAATTAACTACAACATTTCCTATATAAAATTCCTGCCATGCTTGCTGCTGGTGCCGGTCTCTAGCTCACAACTAACCTAGCGCCAGCCTTTTATATACATATATTTCATCAAAATTTGTTTCAATTATCCAAATGCTTAACTTTTCTTTACTATTGCAGCGAAATGCGTCACGTGCGACGCCCAATGCCGCCACAACGTGGTACCAGCGGCAAAGCTTCATTCGCAACACGCAGCTCAACACGCAACTCAGCTGCGACTAATAACCAGAATCCATTCTAACATAAAATTAGCGTGCAGCGAAAACTTCTAGCCTTAGTTTATACATTGCTTAAGTTATAAAATGCAAACAATTAAATTATTCTATTTTATATTATAATTAAATTTAATTATAACAACAACAACTATTCTGCTTTATTAAAGTTAATATTAATTGTTGATTATGTTTTCTGTCGAGAATTCTTTTGTTAAGAAACTAAACTGAAACTAGCCCAAATAATGCAACGCTGTGTCTGCAGCAGTCACGAAATTCACCACGAGGTGGTGAATTGAACAATTTCGAAAGTTATCACTTGATTAAAGTGTTGTATGTGCAAAGCAATGAAAATAATTGTTCAAACGTCACTTGAGTTGCATTCGGAAATAAGCAAATCTGTTTAATTTGCAAAAAGTGCTTTAATGCGAATTAAGGCGCTACACATTGAAATGTATTATTTTAAGTTATTTTTATAATTATTACTAATATATTATTATATGGCAACAACTAAATGCTACAACAACAACAACAGTATCTATTAATTTATTATTACACAACGGTTTGTTACTTAAACGTCCAATTTTGCAATGAACTAAGTAATTAAAAATTGTTAAAACTGTTTTTAAAAACTTAATAAATCAAAAAAAAAAAACTTTGTAAACTGATGGCAGCACTTGGCATGAAAATGTGTTATATATTTCACAATTTCATGCTAAACACTAAACACTAAAATAAGTATTCTGAAAAAAATGAAACCTGATAGTAAGTTGCTTTCATTTCTTTACATCCAATAAATTGAACTTTGAAGTTATTATTTTGTTAAATTTTTATATTAGTGCAATTAAAATTGTTAGAAAAATTTGTTGTTTATAAAATGTTTTAACTTATTTTGTTAGATAACAAAAAAAAAACGCTGTACGCAAAGCTACATACATAAAATTGAAAACACAAAAACCAAGCTCAAAAGCTTGTTCAAAATTTATTTGAATTTTGTAATTTTAAATTAAAATACACCAAAGTATTTATTTAATTTGTATTCACATCAAATTCAAAAATGTTGTAAAACTTAAAATAACAACAAAATAGTAAACATTGTATTGGCAAAAGTGGGTCTAAAAGACATTACTTACACAAAATAAACATAATTATTATAGCATTGAATGAAAAAAAAAATACATAAAATTAAAAAAATTTCATATAACAATACCTAAAATAACAACAAAGGCAACTAAGTAGTGAATATTTATAAATATCTTCTTTTTTGTTTTTTTAGCGCTAAGCAGGGCTTAAGAAAATCTTGAAAATACCAACAAAAATATTGAGCGATTTCATTGTTGTCATAATGATGATGACACCGATTGAAATATTCTACTTGCTACTTTCCTGGTTTTCTTGTGTCAATTCTCAATTTTGCTAACCTAAACTCTTTAATTCTTAGCAAAACATCAAATAAATATTAAATATTTAAATAAATTGAAGAAAAACAACAGAATTAATACAATTAAATTATTATTTGTATCTAATGTATGAGGTAAATTTATATAAATTTTAGACAAAACAAAAAAATTAATAAAATTGTCCACTTTATAATGTAAACTTTTTGGTTTTTTATTACCTCTTTTTTTATATTATTTTCCTTATTTCTTTTCATTGACAGTTTTTTAAAATTATTTTTTAAAGCTACAGCTTCCAGCATTTTATATTTTTAATGATTATATTGCTTATTAAACCATAAAAAATATAGCTGCTTGACTTTTAAAACATAATGTATCCTTTTTTTGTCTTAACAAATACATAAATTCTTAAAATTCTTGAGGTTCTGAAAACATGACATAAAGCGATTGAAAGAGCAGCTGGTTTTGCGATGCACTTGCGATTCGCCCAAGGGTTCCTAAGGCCACTCTAGGCGATTCGTTCGCGAATCTTCCCAGCGAATCGCTTAAGGCTCCACTCGGCAATTTGTTCACGAATCTTACCAGCAAATTGCTTAAGGCCCTCCTCGGCGATTCGTTCTAGAATTTTCCCAGCAAATCGCTTACGAACCCTTCAGGCAATTCGTTTTTGAATCTTCTAGGTGAATTGCTTTTATGACATCAGCTGCTTACAGTTGGCGTTACCCAAATGAGCTCGCCTACGATTGTTTTATCTTCCAAGCGATTCTTTGGCGATTCTGAGGCGATAGAAAATGTTTGCAGGGTGGTAAATTACACATACTTTTATCAAGTTTGTTTTTTTTCTAATATCTAAATTATTATGCAAGGGCATTTTTTGTGATAACTATCAAATCTATACTATAGACGCGATTTTCATAAATAGGGTAACTATTGAAAGGTCTTGCTCTGTAGATATGCAATAAGGTCTTATTTTTTCTTAAATGTGTATGTTTAAAAAAAACCTGAAACAATTTTCTATGAAACAAGCAAGAATTTCTTTGTGATGCCTAAAAGTATGTGATCGATTTTTATTGCAATGCTATGATAAGTAATAACTGGGCTACTTCAACAGAAACATAGAAAGTTTCTATGATATTCTTGGTTCAAAGGTAAAAATAGTCCTTAATATAAAAACAAAATTACCTATCACTTGATATTTTTTGGCGTTAATGCCAAACGGGACTACTAGTAATTAATAATTCAAGTTATTAATATTTTGGTGGGCACCCTTTTTGAAGAATAACCGCAGCACATCTGTTGTTCATGGTAAAACTCTGCAAAGAACCATCCAAGCATACTAATTATGTGTTTTTATTTTTTCTTATATCAACTTGTATTGGTTTCGCTCTCTAAGCATTGAGTATGCATGGCATATTTCTCTTTTACATAACGATAGAATATGTATGATAGTGAAATTATTACGCATCAAGAATACTTGTTTGAGAATATACGCAACAGACAGATATATTGGTAATATTTTTATCTCTATTTGGAACATCTCGATATGTGACGTGTAAAGCATAAAGACTAAAGAGCGAATTATTTCAATAAGACAATAAAATAAACACTTTATATAGTGCAATGCATTCAAGTTTTAAATTTATTTCATAAAGAAAATAAACATAACAAAAGCCTTTTTGTCGACAACTTAATGAGTTAAAAATGAATTAATTAAAAATTAATAAATGTGGCACAAGTATCTTATATATAGCTTTCGATTCACAGAATCTATATCCATTACACCATTACTTTTTTTAGTAGCATATAAAAAGTAAAAGCACGAGATTAACACAAAGAGAACCATCTGAAATATCCATTTTGAATGAATATATCTGTTATGCTCCTTAGTCATCGTATTTGACACGGCCCACCACGGCTAGCTTAACGGTTTCAGGGGAGGTTTTCCAACCCGCCTGTGTCAAATCGAGGGGCTCACAATAACTTCCGCTTTGCCACCGGAAGTTTATGAAATATAAAACAAACGAAACTACTAAAAAAAATTAAGCCAAAAGAAAGTCTAACGAAAACACATGAGAACTTAAACAAAACCGAATTCCTAAATTATCTTTTCCGAAAAGACAATGGGGGAGTAGTTATTAATTCCCCAAGGTTCCCTCCCAACCATTTTTGTCTCTGTTCTTTAACTGCTACTTTTTTCTCAGACAACCCCAAAATGCAAATCTCACACTTTTCCTTACTCACTCACTGCTGTAACTCACCTTTATAAATTCCTGGAACCTTTTGAGTTCCTCCTTGCATATATGTGCTTCTCGATATTATTATTTGTTTTTAAGCACGCACTACCTTTTTTTTTTTTTTTTTTTTTTTTGTACACCACTTTTCACTCTATCACTTCTTATCTCCTGCCTCGCTTGCTCTGACGATCACTTAACTATTAAATTTTTCCGAAGTCTAGTTTTCGTCAAAACCCCTCAACCTTTCCTTTCTCTTTTCCACTAATAGACTCCAGGATTTTCCCACTATCTTCTCTCTTTTGACTCATGGATTTACCACCCTATCCACCCAAGCTGACTTCGCACAAAAATTGGCGCCTTCGCTCCATTTTTGGCGCCTTCCTCTTATTATCACCTGCATCAACAGTTTTCCTTAATTTTCATGTTGTCCTTTTCCCCGTAATTACCGAAATTTCGATTATGTGACAACACAAACTAAACATTTCTGACACACCCTTTCTTTATTTTTACGTTCGTCCACCCACCCTATTTTCGTTCCACCAGTTCTGTACACGCACTTCGCCATGTTAACATTGGTTCCACCACTGTACTTGCTTAGCAGCCGTCTGTAGTGGTTATCTTCCACTTGTCAAACTTATTAGTGACGGCCTTTCTTGAAAACGCAGAAGTAGATGTATATTCTTTATTTTATTAAATACAAATATTTTGGCCCATCCGCAACATATCCAATTAACAGAGAGTTCAAACAGTTACTCTGCTTAGTAGAGCCGATAAAGAGAAAAAAAGCTTATACTACAATGAGAGCCATAGAAAGAGATGATACGCTCTCTGCTTAATCCGAAACATGTAACTATAAGTTAAGCTCTACTCGTTGTTGTATTTGAACCAATAATATCAAGTTCTTACTTGTTTTATTTGCTTGTACAAGTAGAATGGATGGTTCTCTGCAGACCTTAAGTTCATGGAACGCATAAAAGCTCAAGAGTTATCTTACCTCTATTCCTGTTATTCCTATTATTTATTTCATTATTTCTTACCCTTTAACATTTCTTCAGAACACACCTAATCCCTAACTGCCACCTTTCTGCGATACCCATACAAAAAACACAAAAACTGTCGATTAAAATTCATATCTATCAATCCTAGAGGAGTCAAATAATGACCTTCAACATTCTTCTGAGCTTACCTAACCCCTATCTCTCGCTCTTCTGGAGGTCCCCATAGAAGGAACATAAAAACTGAATTCGCCCCTAGAGGGGTTAAAAATATGTGCTGGTGTCATTATTTTTTGCCCTACAATATTTGTTCTGATCACCTACTCGCTATTTGCCACTCTTCTGGGGGTCCCAATACAAAAACATTGCTATGTTTTCTGTTTGGCTGATAGCTGAATCAGAAATGCAGGCATTAACAGTGCAAGCCTTAACATTGCCAACGTTAACAGTAAACCTATGCACGAGCCAACAGTGCATAGTTCAGAGCTTTACAGAACTCTGTTAGTCAAGCGAGCGTAACCACTTTATGCAACGACAACGAACGACCACTTCAGAGCACTCGTCGGCATCAAAGCAGAACATGTTCGCCGCTTGCTTTAAGCCTATATGATACTTCATTAACCCATTTCTGGCCAAGACAAAAAAAATTTTTTTCCCGACGAAACCCTTACTATGGCAAGGTTGTAGGTTCCCAAAAATGGGTCTAAAATGGTCAACAAATTCTTTCGCTTTTCCGTTCACCTGGGGCAGATTAATACAAATTATATTAAAAATCAATTGTTTCGTTATAGTTATACGTTCATTTAAAAAGAAACATAACAAATTAGTTCGTATGTAATGCCAAGCTCTAAAACATTAAAAATGCAGAGGTACATTGCACTTTTTTCAACGAAAAACTATGATTGAAAAATCAGGCTAAGCGCCAAGGGTGCATTTTCGCACCCAACGAAAGGTAATGCATATATATAACAAATGCATTTCCCTACCGTTATAAAGTAAATTGAATATTTTTATCTGGGTGGGGGGGGGGGGGGTGGGGGGAGGCTGTAAACTGGAACTTGCAATACGAAAGCTTAAATATGAAACATTGTTTTTATTCATTAACATCAAATAAAACTTACATTTATTGCATATTAAAATATATCCAAACTTTTTTGTGCGAAAACGCACCGTTTGGCAAGAAATGGGTTAAATTGCTCATTGAAAATGATAACTAGAGCGTTCAAATAGTATGAATGCAAAGATTCAATTGAAAAAAAAATGAAAAAAAATGTGTGGCGGACTGCATTTTCATTACATTGTTTTTGCCGTTTCTTTCAATTCGTTCGCCGTTATGTTTCAATCAAATATTTACTGTGAAATATTTTGCTGTTAATAATTAATTTCACATTTTTAGAGTAAACAAAACTATTTAAGAAAATTGGACGCTGAATTGGAAGTGATGTGTGTAACTAAAATTAATTTATTACATGCAGCTGCTCTTAACAACACCAGAAATAAAAAAAGTAACAACGATTATCCTTTTCTTACAAAATATGTCTGTCCTGCCTATGCGCCACTTGTTTTCAGATTTTAAAATTGGACAAAAAAATGAAGTATCATACGGGCTTAAACGCTGTTTTTTAAAAATTTTATGTGACACTAGGGTGGACCCTGAAAATGTGTTTTTGTATTACACATTCTGTGCATGCGGTGGCAAAATTTAAGGGTCGCTGATTTAGAATCTAATTTTAGAATTTTATAAATTTTACGTAACACTAGGGTGGACCCTGAAATTCCATTCTAAGAATTGTAATTGGTAATTGAAATTCAAATTCCTCAGGCCTGGAATTTTTAAAAAAAAATTGTCCATTCCATTCCAGGAATTGTAATTGGTAATTGAATATCTCAATTCTTCAGGAATGGAATTGGAAAAAAATCGTCTATCCATTACAGGAATTGTAATTGGAAAGTGCATTTTTTAATTCCTCAGGAATGGAATTGGAAAAAAATCGTCAATCCATTACGGAATTGTAATTGATATATCCTCAAATAATCTTCAAGATAGTCACCTCTGTGTTTTAGGTGATTTTAATCTAAATAAATTAGTCTGGTCTTATGCTTATGATTGTAATATTCTTACGCCATCTAATGTTAATAGCCCAATTGAAATTTGCCTTGTTGATAGTTTTCTTAGTATAAACTTAATGCAGATTAATAATCTGCAGAATAAATTAAATGGAATTTTAGACCTAATTTATGTTAGCATACAAATTGTATGAAAATCCATTTCCTTTCTCAGCAACTGATTTTCATCATGTTCCACTAAACATTGAGCTAGAATTTTATGAATTTCCATCTCTTAATATCAATAATGCTAACGCAAGCTTCAAATACAATATTTGTGATTTTAATCTTTTCAATGATCTTTTTAAAAATGTTGATTGGAATTCTATGTTTACTGGTTCTGACGTAAATTCTTGCTTTGAAGTTTTTAAGTTAAAGGTTTATGGCATCTGTTACGCAAAAATTCCTTTAAGCTCGCAAAATTCTTATAAGCTTCCATGGTTTACTAAAGGCTTAAAAACTCTTAAAAATCAGCGAAATAAGTTTTTCAAAATATATAAACAAACTAATGATTCTATTGCTTTTGATAGATACCGGCACTATTCGAGGGAGTTTAACTTCCTTAATAAATATCTTTATAACAAGTACATTTTAGACTTTGAGTATAATATTAATTCCAACCCTAAAGCGTTTTGGAGGTATGTGAAATCCAAAAGAAATTGTTCCAACATACCATAGCTGTTTTTTACAATGATACAACAGCTAACTGCACAAATGAAGCTGCTAACCTTTTCGCAAATTTTTTTAAATGAAACTACATAACAGATAATGACATCGATGATGATAGCTTCCCGCATATTCAATCTTCGATTGATTTTGGATCACTTTTAATATCAAGTGAAGATATTATTAAAGGAATTTCGGAGCTAAAACCATCAATGCAGACTGATATTGATGGAATGTCATCTATATTGTTAAAAAAATGTTTATCGTTAGTGGACCCAATTAAGAAAATTTTTAATAAATCACTTTCGACTGGTGTTTTCATTTCTGATTGGAAAATTGGATTAATTACACCAATTTATAAAAGTGGTAATAAAAATGATATTTCCAATTACAGA
The DNA here is from genome assembly GCA_914767935.1 of Coremacera marginata. Classification (NCBI taxonomy): domain Eukaryota; kingdom Metazoa; phylum Arthropoda; class Insecta; order Diptera; family Sciomyzidae; genus Coremacera; species Coremacera marginata. Next base: position 49,474,820 of record OU612045.1, read on the forward strand.
CCAATCTCAAAACTTTCTTCAATCTCGAAACTTTTTGAGAGTATTATAAAAAACAAAATTTACTTTGCAGTTAAAAGATTTATTTCTCCTAATCAACATGGGTTTGTTTCTGGACGCTGAACAGTATCTAACCTTGCGGTTTTTACTGAAGAATGCATCTCTGCATTTAATAGCGGTTTCCAGGTAGATACAATTTATACAGATTTTGCTAGGGTCTTTGATAAGGTTTCTCATCAAATCTTGATTGCGAAATTATCAAAATATGGATTTCACTCAAAATTTTTGAAGTGGATAAAATCATATTTATCTGATAGAATCTGCTATGTTGTTGTTGACAACGAGAGATATGTTCCTTTTGTAGCCACTTCTGGTGTTCCACAAGGCAGTATTCTTGGCCCTTTGCTTTTCATTTTGTTCATCAATGATATTGGTAGCTGCTTTTTCAATGCAAGTTACCTGCTATATGCTGATGATCTGAAAATATACTCAGTCATACCCATGATTTACAACTTCAGCTGTCAAATGTATTTGCTTGGTGTTGTAAAAATCACCTATCGTTAAACATAAAAAAGTGTTTTCACATTACTTTTACTAAAACGCAAAATATCGTAAATACCTCAAAAAAATATTGATGGAATTGTCTTGAATTCTGTTGATGAAGTATCGGATTTAGGTGTGATTTTTGATACAAAGTTTTCCTTTGTAAGTCACATCAACTACATTCTACCTAAAGCGTATGTCATGTATGCGTTTGTTCGTCGAAACAGTTCGACCTTTATTGACCCATTCACGCATAAATCTCTCTATTCAGCTTTTGTTAGATCCAAGCTTGAATATGCGTCATTTATCTGGAATCCCTATTGTAGCTCCCGCATAAATAGACTTAACGTCTTCAAAAAGTATTTACACGATATGCTCTTAGTTCCTTAACTCATACTGAGCCAACCCCCTCATATAGTGCTAGGTGCTTGTTAATTGCATTGAAATCGCTACAAAGTAGAAGAACTATAACATCAATTTTATATGCTTCAGACTTAGTTAAAGGGGCAGTTGACTGTCCTCGTCTATTAGAAATGACAAATTTTAATATTCCAATAAGAAATCTCCGAAATTACGATCCTTTTTCCATTAGATTGCTTAGAACTAATTATGCTATTAACGTTCCATTAAATAGAGCTCTTATTGAATACAATATGCTCTCTAACAATATTGCCATAGATCTCACTTTCAATAAACAGGCTTTAAAAGTCCTTCTTGATAATTTTTATCGTTAAACAAATAATTTATTATATTGTTTGTATACTTACTGTATTCATTATTATTATTATATTATTGTTACTTTAATTTTCAGTGACTTTGCCAAATACTCTTTAGTCAGTAAGGAATCTTTGTTCCATTGATGATGATAAATAAATAAATAAATAAATAATTGAACATCTCAATTCCTTAGGTATTGGTAATTTAGATTTCCAATTCTATTACAGGAATTGTAAAAGGATGTTACTGTAATCCAATTACCATTGTAATTGAGGATAATGTAATACAATTACAATTGTTATTGAGGTTACTGTAATCCAATTACAATTGTAATTGAGATTACTGTAATTCGATTACATTTACAGTAACCTCCAATTACAATTCCTGTATTGAAATTGAAAATTTCAATTCCTGAGGAAATGAGATGTTCAATTACCAATTACAATTCCTGAAATGGAATTGACGAATTTTTCCAATTCCATTCCTGAGAAATTAAGAAGACCAATTATCAATTCCGAATTAAAAGGAATTGGAATTGAAAAGTAATGAATACTTTTTGACCAAGCTCTTACAGTGATGACATTAACAGTGGTTACGATATATCATTGCTGACGTTAAAATTGCTGACATTAACAGTGCCGACGTTTACATTACTGAAGTTAATAGTGCTGGCGCGCATTTATACCATAACTTTTACCCCTAGTAAAAAGTGCTCAACGCGCCTAAAGAAGATTTCATTTCAAAAAAGTGGTATTCAAGAACTGAAGAATATAAGTCTTATTTTAAAAAACATACTAGACTCCGTTAGCAAAGTCGTTTAGAGTATTAAGACCAACAATTTTAGCCTTGACAATTTTTCTCTATCCACAATGCTCCCACTTAAAAAAATTATTTAAATCAATGCGCTCCTTAATAAATAATCCGCCGTTAATAAAAATTGCATGAATTACTTCGGTTAACATTCTGGGAGCTGTTATGTTTTAGGTTCATAAAATCGAAACTGTTTTAATTTCATTTTAATTTAAAGAAAAATATTTTTTTTTTATTTAATACAAAATTTTAGCAGCTAGCACAAAACAAATTAATCATAAATAGTTGGAAAAAATAGAATTCAACATAATTTGCACCACTATGAAAAAAAAAAATATTTGTAGTCCAGCAAAAAAATATTCTAAAATAACCAAAACATAAGAATATCAAAGCATTTTTAAACAAATAAATTAGAATTTATCAAATTTTAGAGCAGTTCAAATACTATTTAAAATAGTTATAAAACATTAAAGGCAAACGTGTCCAAAAAAAGTTACTCCTAAAAAGCGGCAACAGTTTTTTTTTCTTGTGCAATTGTGGCTTTAGCAGCCGATATGCTGATTAATTTTTAACTTTTACTGCAGCTAAGTGCAGCTACACTCTGGCATATTATTTAAAAAAAAAAACTCATATATATATGAAAATAAATATATTTATAATTTTAATCAAAAATGCCGTCTAAAAATGTGAAATTAAACTATTTAAATGAAAATCAAACGTAATAAAAAAAAAAATCTATGATATTTCAAAGCATAATTTTAATAAAATACAAAACTTTACCGAGCCATAAAATTGAATTTAGTAAACATAAAAAAGAATTTAATATAAAAGAAAATTACTAAACTATGCGCATGCAAAAACACAAACACAAGAATACATACATACACACACACATACGTACTACACTTTGGCACAATTTTCTACAAAAAAAAAACTACAAAATTATTGAAATAAAAAAAAAAGACAACAAAATGTTTGATTTATTAAAAAACTTGCAATATTTATGCGTATACAAATATTGGTAGCACTCACATAAATAGCAAGACATATTGTATATATACATAAACACTAATAAAAACTTAGAAAAAATAAATATTAAAAATAGCTGAACTTGAAGTAACATATTTTAACATTATATATAATAACTACTACAAAAAAAGTAACAGTAGCTGTTAAATGAACAAACATTAAAGTAAAATTTATAAAATATACACAAATTTCAGTAAAATATTTATGTGGATATACAAAGATTATTTATTGTACTCTTCAACCGTCCCTTCTTGATGATTACCAAAGACAAAAATAAAGAAATTTTTGAAAAATAAATGGCGCCAACTTCACTCAAAACTACTTCCTGTTTGAATCAACTTCATTTTTTTTCATTGCAACAACTCTGCAATGTATACAGCCAAGATAGAAGTCTTAACTTAAATATTGCATATTTCAAATGCAACAAACTCTTTTTGACGTCTTATTAACAACTCTACTATAACAACAAAACCAAGCATAACAGCTATTAAGTTTTATATTTGTCTTTAAACATTAAAAAACATTATTATTATTATTACGAATATCCTAAACGTCCTCTTTCGCATAACAGCGGGTATGCCAAGATTTTGTTATTTTTGTTAAATTTTAGAATTAAACTTAATATGATATGAAAATAACTGTAATTTATACAAAGTTATATGAATACATATTATAACACATCATAAAAAAAAATCAGCAGATAACAACACTGTAAGCCAAAATTAATAAACTCAAATGTTTAACCTAAGCAACAAAAAATAAATAATAAATACTGTTGTTTTTTTAATAATTTAAACCAAAAACGAAAGTAAAAACTTACAAATATTAATATCTATGAAAATTAAAATGTTTCCAAAAAACATTAAACACATTTATATAACTATTGATTGATAATGATTATTCATAAAATAGCAATTGTGGAAATATGAGAACATAACAAATAATGAATAAATTATTTAGAATAACTTTTAGTCAATTTGCAGTTTTACTTAAAAACCCGTTTAAAGCAACTTTAATTAAGTTTAAAGAAGTTAGTATTTCATAAATTTGTATTTTTGAGTTATATTTTGACGTTTCTGACTCCAGGTTTGTGCTGAATGGAAAAAACGTGTTAAGACGTTCAGGCTCTGGAAGGAAATTGTCGAAAATGTTTATAAAACAGCTACGAACATAATCAGCTCGTGAGCTAAGAGCTTTTTTCAAAAATGTATACGTATATAAATTCTTCCGCTGCAAAAAAGCTTTCAGTCTGCAGGCAGACTCAAAGCAGATATGGTGGCGTCGCTATGTTCGCTGGATTTCAAAATAATTACGTTGTGTTTGTACATCAAAAACAATAAAATAAGGAAGAGATGCGTAGTTCTGTTGTATTTGTTTGCATTTGATACTTAAGAAACGCAGCATTTTATATTCATGTAAGCCATCATTGTTTTCATAGTTTGCAAGTTTAAAATAGTTTATTTTATATTTATTTTGGTTTACGGTAAATTATGTATAAAAAAGGCTTTATCAAAAATGCCGAAAACTGTTACTAGGTATATACAGGGTGTCCCGCAATTGAGTGCAACTATTTAGGGAGCTGAAAGTTTATGTCGAGCTGAGCAAAAAATTGTATGGGAGAGTGGGGGTCTATTTTCACATTCTTAGGAGCTACAGGGTTAATTAATATTTCATGACTTTGATTCACATTATTGTTTCTAGCAGAAAAACTAACTTACATAAAACTTATTTTGGTAGCACATTTTAAAGGCAATGAAATCACCTTTCCAACGGTATATCAACAAACTCCACCAACTTAATCGTTACCGAGCTGTGATCAAATTTCAACTTTGAGTGCAAATTTCTCAGAATTTTGCGTAATAAATGAAATTTTTTTTTCAGATCAATTTTGTATTTTATTCAATTTTCTTCTCAATGGCACCAAAAACATAAACATATTTTTAAAAATAAGAAATTTGGCTGTACTTAAAAAATTATACTTATTCTTTTATTCATAAACATAAAGCATTATTTTGAGGAACCGACCCGAACACCTTTTTTCTTGAGAGAAGCCTTAGTATACATACATACATTTTTTTACAGATAGATAGACGAGCAGAAAAAGTAGGCATGGCAATATTTATATATATAGTAACCGCCACTTGGTCCCATTGCACCTACATACGAAGTTACACTATCAAAACGTGTACAGCTCAGAAATTACAATGATTTCCGAAAAGTCGGCGTAGATAAAGTGCGACACGCCCATTTTTTTAAGGGTTCTGGCGGTAGCCATATGAACTAATCTACCAAATTTTAGTCTTTTACTGTAAAAAAAAGTCCGATATGTATCCTTTTTATGGATTTGTGGGCGTTAAAAGTGGGCGTGGCAACATTTATATATAAAGTTACCACCACATGGATCCATAGCATCTGCATACCAAGATTCACTATCAAAACTTGAACATCTCAGGAATTAAAACTGATTTCTGAAAAGTGGGCGTAGATATAGTGTGACCACGCCAATTTTTTGTGCAGTCACCGAAAGTAACCATCTAAGCAAAATTACCAAATTTGAGTTATATACGATTAAAACCGTCTTATATATATATCATTATTTATGGCTTATGGGCGATAGAGCCAATTTGGGTTGTATGGGAGGTATCACGCCCCTTTGTTCAATCAACAACAAACTTCACAGGAACACTCTCAGAATGTTGCTGCAGTATCGCTAAATATTTCATAAAGATTGTTTCGGCGGTCTTGGAGTCTATACGTGATATACACACATACCCACATACCCACATACATACATCCATTTTTATATATATAGAGAAGAAGAAGATAAATCACCAAATGTGACCAAGAAATTAAAAGGAAAAGTTATGTTAAAATTACTGTTTTACTTTGTAGGGATTTTGTAGTCGGTTTTTTTCTAAAGTTTTTATTTCTTCCTTTTTAGAGAATATGATTAATTTTGGAAAAAAAGTGTATAAGCTACATAAATTCAATTGTACTTAAAAAATGTTTTCTATTAAATTCTGAAAGTTTGTTGGTTATTTCAAATATCTGTTTCTTAAATTTAAATTAGATGTCACGTGTTTTGAAATAATTAAACCCATTATTGTAACGTATTTATTGCCCTAGTGTCAATATTATTCGAGATATAGTGTTTTTTTAATATTACCACGCCTCTTTGTTGAATAAGCGCCCACTTTCTTGACCTTTATTTGTAATAATTGTGCCTATCTCGTACTTCATTTCAGTACCCAGCTTCAATATTAACTGTGATAGTATTTTTCTAGTATTGCAACGCCCATTTTTCGAATAACGCCTACTTTATTGACCGTAATTTCTAATAATTCTGCCTACCCCTGTTTTACGATAAATTTCAGTGCCCTAGTGTCAATATTATTCGAGATACACTGTTTTTCTAATATTTCTACGCCCAATTGTCGAAACCGCCAACTTTCTTGCCCGTAATTTGTAATAAGAATGCCTACCTCTATACTAAATTGCAGTACCATAGTATCAATATTATTCGAGAAAAGTGTTTTTCTAATATAACCACGCCCATTTGTCGAATAACGCCCACTTTATTGACCATAGTTTGTAATAATAATGCCTACACCTATACTAAATTGCAGTACTCTAGTCTCAAAATTATTGAAGATACACTCTTTTTCTAATATTGCCACGCCCATTTGTAAAATAAAGCCCATTTTCTTGACGGTAATTTATAATAATTGTGCCTAACCCTACACTAAATTGCAGCACCCTAGTATCAATATTATTTAGAGATACAGTGTTTTTTTAGTATTGCCACTCCCCTTTCTTGAATATCGCCAACTTTTTTAGATGGACTCGTCCGTGTTTACAATATCTATCTGTTCACTAAAAATTATGGCAATCCGGCACATGGCTTAGGAGTTATTGATGTACATACATTTAAAAAAAAAAAAAATAAAAAAAACCAGAGAAACCGACGAACTTGAGAACCTTCTCCTTTTTGAAGTCGGTTAAAAATACAGCGAGTTTAATCAACATGCTTTTTCATGGTCCAACTTTTTGAACTATCACCAGAAAAATCAAAAATTTTTGATTTTCATCCAACATGTTGGTCCGACTGTCCTGACTGTTTTAGCTTACGCATGGTACTACACGTTGTCCAATATGCCATGTTGGTGCAATTTGTTGGACCATGCGAAAGCCCATAATCACTCTGCGTAATGATTGTGTTTAGATCGATGGGTAATGTGTAGAACTCTTAATCGGTGGGTACTGGGTTCGATGCCCACGACGGGCGAAGAGTTATTTTTATATTCAATTTTGTTGTTGTAACAAACTCAAGCAACAAGAAACCATAAATTTGTAAGAAAAACGGTGTCAAAAAAAAAGTATCATCTTCGAGATTTCACTCAAGCAAATCACAGAACGAGGCGTAAGAAGTTTCGCTTCAATAAAAAGGATATTTGACGTTGAACTTGACGAGCACAATGCTATTGGTATTCCACAGCATGAACTTTGCCCATCCCCAGTTGCGACAATTCTTCGTCTTCAACTTAAACAAAAGTTACGGATTTGTTGGACTCAGCAATAATATACGTAGGTATCGTTTGCATCGTTTGCATTTGATGAAGATTAATATTTATTTGCATCTTAACTTTATTTTTATTCTTTCATTTAGGTGGTTTAAACTCTTTGCTCTTTCGTTTCTCGCTTAACTCTTCTAATCGAGCTTTCTCCGTCAAATCCGTATATATTCTCGATTTACCTTGATTCTTTGAAAACTTCTGCCTTTTAAGTACGTATCGCTTAGAATGAATTTGTTATGGTTAAACAATGGCAGAACGTACCTCAGGACTACATATTAAAACGATATCATATCTGGCAAACCAAGATCAAGAAGCTAAAAAGCTTCGGACTGAATCCGATTCATATTCATTTGTACGTCGACATTAACTGCGGATTCCATACTTTGTGCAAAAAAGTTAAATGGATAAATTTCAGTTGCGAAAATACTTTTTAGTATTCTCTGGTGAAAAACCTCGTAAATAGAAATTTGTAGAGTTGTGCAATATCCGCCAGTTTAACTTGCTTTCCAGTTGTCCTTTTTTAAATATCATGTTGTAGGAGCTTCTTACACCACCACTCTTTTTACAAAGGCCGGCTGAGATAACAAACTTTTAATTCGGGTTATCCAAACTAGATGACTAGTTCCCAAACTAGACGAAATGTTACGACTGTTTACTATGAAAAAAGCCGCCCCAGAATTTCTTTACCTACTTTTAAGGCGATAAATCAAGAAATTTCTGTAAATTTTATTGAAGCTTTTGGATATCTGCCATTTTGAATTGTAAAATTTTATTTACGCCTGCATATGTGCATCTTATACTACATTCCATTTTAAATATTGGTATGATTGGATTTGGACCTTAGTTATAATTATGGAATAAAAAATAAAACTATAAAAATACTGATAAATATACTCAGCAGAAATCTCACTCAATCCTCTAAAAGTCAGACTGGAATTCAGTACTGAATTTCTACACTTGAATTCCAGCATGATCAGGCATAACATTTTCTACTGGGTATGTATTAAATATTTAAATAAATAAAAATAAAACATTTTGCTTATATTTCTTCTGGCATAACTTTAATAAACACTTTACTTCGAATTTTAAATACTCGGTGTTACTCTAACTGGTGCTTTGAATAAATTCGAAAAAAAAATTCGTATTGTAACTATTATGAAACATCTATAAAACTTAATAATTTTGCTTTGCATTGTCTAGAAGCGTTTTAAATTTTGACTACATCTCCGCAATATTTGATGGCACTGCTGCAATGCCAACAAAGTGTTCTAAATAATGGAGAGACGCTCCACACGTGCCAATAATGGTGAATCCGAATGGTATTCCAAATTCTTAACAGCAAAATCGCCAACATCATTACTAAAACACTTCAAAGTCGAAATAGAAAACATGCGAAAAGGATAATTATAATAGGTGAAATATTGCCCATTGACAGCTACTATGAAAGCTTTGTCGCCGAGGCCAAAGGCGATTTTAAACAGTTTCCCACGTGTGAAGGGGAACTCGCCATCGGTTTCTTCATCATCCGCACTAAAACTTAAAAATATAAAAAAAAAGGAAATTTTTCAGTTTTATACGAATGTTTTAGTTGATTTGAGTTAGTTTTTACCTGTTATCGTCACGTTGATAGGAACGATAAACTGTAGCTTGCTCAAAGCTAACCCTAAATTTGAACACTACTCGGCCGCTATCATTGCACTGGAAACATATGGAGAACTCAGACTTAGGTGGTCCTTTGGCAATGCACTCCATGGCCACAACGGTGCCTGTAATTGTAAATAAGGAAGACTTCTTTTTTGCAGTCTCACTTTTGATAAATTCGCTCACCTATTTCGTATTTTCTTGGCACATCACTTTGGAAAGCTATCTTTTCAGCGCATATAAGGCTTCGGGGAAATACCAACGGAAACAACATGCGATGATGGAATTGCGTAATTTTCTCAAAATCTCCATAAGCCAGCACATAGTTAATGTCCTTGGGGCATTTGAGAAATTCAAAGGATCCATAAAGATTGTCATTGACGTATATCTCAAAACATCTTTGCAACACAGCGACTCGAAAGCTGAATGTTTGACCTGTAGGATGTATTAATATTGTTGGAAAGTAGTCTCAATATAAATAATATAAAAAATTTTGTATTTAGCATTACAAATTTGTCAAACTCAAAAAAATGTTAGATGTGGGTTAGGTGTATTCAGAAGAAATGTTGAAGGATAACAAATAATAGGACCATGAGATTTTTTTATTCGAAAATTTAATAATTTATTCAAAAGAATGTTCTAAAATACTCGAAAAAAGTTTTAAAAATTAGTATCTAAGATACTAAGTGGAGACTTCAATATTAATTTTGCAGACGATAAAAATCTACTATTAACTAAATTTTTGAATGAAGCATTAGGTTTGATGAATAATCGAAAACTCCGTACTACTAAATAGAAAACGGCGGTCGAAGCGGATTTTGCACAATACTTGCAGAAATTCCTCTTGCTTTTTTTATTATAAATTTTTGTATAATTTTTGGATTTAGATTGAAAATTAAAAAAAACACTTCTCTCATAGCTTTAAGTTTTTCATGGCTTTGGGTTTTCACTTCGATCGGCAGTATCTAACATAATCAAACATGCGGTATCTAACATAATCACTGAATTACAAGGCATGGCACCTCCTACAAAGTGATTGTGAAATTTTCATGTGGATTCTATAATCTACAGTCTTATTATGCATACATATATCCGCAAAGAGACATGCTCTTTATTAAATTTACCTATTTGCATTTCCAGAAAACAGCTCGGGCTTTGTACCTAGTAAAAAGAAACATGTGTGTGGCCGCCACGCGCGGTAGAAGTGAAAATTTTATCCAAAAATTGAATTTCTTTGAAAATTGCTAATTTATTTTATTAACATTCCCTCCTTCAGTGCAACCAAATGGTTAACAAGCACTCTGCCTTCATACTAGTATTAGTTCAAGAACTGTCTTATTTTGAGTATTTTCAACATGGCGATATCATGGGAAATATCAATTGTCCCTTTTGTTCATGGACAGTTACTGAAAAGTTCAATATTTACGTACAGAATTAGATCGCAGTTCTTTTTTACTTTCGTGATACAGTTGGCTATCAAGAGGATTTATTATTTTAATTTGATGACTTAAGTAGTACCCAGGCTCGATCCTCATAGCACATACGACCGATCTTGCTGTTTTAGTTTTTTGTTAATTATATATTTATTTCAGAGTTCGTAAATACTTATCATTGAGAAGTCAAATATTCCTCACTCACCTCAATACAACTCAACTCAGTGCATTTCGTTTTGTTTTTTTCATTGGAAATGAAAAACAAACGAGCGATCATTCGTTAAACTTCGAATCAAAGAAATGAAAATCGTTTATTTGCATTTCTCTTTCGTTGCTATTCACAGCATGCGCTTTTGCAGAGCATAAGTCAATATATGAGCTCGCTCTCTTTTTTCTCCTCACTCATATTATTTGAATATGATGCCCTCTTTTCAATTATATTTATATACAGTGAGAACTGAGTGAGTTTGATTTTAATGTCATCATTTTTTTAACATTCGTTTCTATTGGAGTTTGTTTGTTTTCTGTCTTTTTACGAATTCGGTGCTGGGGCCGACACTAGGTAAAAATGGGTCGCTGAATCCGAACACAAACAGAGGGGTCTATCTGCCCCCGATTTGAAATATTTTTAAGGCGGGACCAAAGATGTGTTTGACTTACAATTTGACTTACAGTGGACAGTTAAACACGTGTTTCGATGTTTTCCCCTAATAATGTGCATAATGGGGGCTGATACACCCCTCTATTTGGGCGTCTCAGAAATGCTTTCTCCCTTAGAAACTCCCAAAAAATGGAAAATTTTTACCTGTTTTGCTTCCCATTCGAGATATGGCACTATTTCCATTTTTCCGAAGATTTTTCAAAGATTTTTCGATACCTTTCGATTTTAATTTGTTTTATATCTCGAAGGAGAAGCAAAATATGTAAAATCTAACCATTTTTTGGGGGTTACTATAGGAAGAAGCATTTTTGAGACACACAAATAGGTGGTCTATCTATCCCCCATTTGCAATATTTTTAAGGGGACACCGAAACATGTGTTTGACTTACAATTTGACTTACAGTGGACAGTTAAACACGTGTTTCGATGTCCCACCTAAAAATGTGCAAAAGGGGGGCTGATACACCCCTCTATTTTTGCGTCTCAGAAATGCTTTCCTCCTTAGAAAGCCCCAAAAAATGGGGTTTTTTACCTATTTTGCTTCCCCTTCGAGATATGTTACGTTTTCTATTTTTTCGAAGTTTTTTCGAGAATTTTTCGAGGACTTTTCGATATCTTTTAATTTTATGTTGTTTCATATCTCGAAGAGGAAACAAAATAGGTAAAATCTTACCATTTTTTAGGGGTTACTATAGGAGGAAGCATTTTCGAGACACACAAATAGGGGGGTATATCTGCCCTCATTCACCTTATTTTTAGGGAGGGGCAGAAACACGTGTTTGTCTTACAATTTGACATACAGTGGACAGTTAAACACGTGTTTCGACGTCGCCCTAAAAATATGGAAAATGGGGGTTATAGACCCCCTATTTGTGTGTTTCAAAAATGATTTCCCCCTTAGAACCAACAAAAAATGGTTAATTTTTACCTATATTGCTTCTTAATAAGCAAATAGGTAAACATTGATGAATTCAAATGATTTTCAGCTCATATAAGGAGCACATCATTCGCTGAACTCGACGGATGAAAACAGTGACGATGTTCTCACAATCAAGGTTGATTTATAAGGTTGTCGCAAGGGAGAGAGCGTGTACCCATAATTGTCAAATCGAAGTTGACAGCTCATAGAAAATCTGCAAGTGCTCTCTTTTATCATCCGTTTTTCTTTCGTAGTCATTCGCAAAATTGGCTGGTTTTGACAATTATGGGTACTGAGAAGAGAGTGCGATCAGCCCTGCGACAACCTTATAAATCAACCTTGCTCACAATCATGAGCGCTCTTTGTACACGGACGAATAACCAATACAAGTGTTTGAGGAGTTTATTCGAGAGCGTAGCGTTCAACGAATTTCTCTGAAAAGATTATTCATTGCTTCTATTTTTATAAGTGATAACTCGAAAGAGCGGGTGCGAATTTTGATTCCTCTACTCACTCTGTATTTATAAATATTTAAAAGAAAAAATTTGTTGAAAAACCTGTGGCGGGAACAATGCATTTTTTCCTTTCTGTACTCGCATCGATCAGCATACAATTCGGCTGCAAGTTGAACGTGCTACCATTGCAATATTGCTTCCCTTGTATCAAAGGGAACAAAATACGAACAAATCCGAAAGCAAGCATAGCATACTTCCTTCAATTTATTTCATAGGATGATGACAAAAAAAATTTATAATTTATTTTCAATTTTTCTACTCTGAATATTTTTAGTTCAAAAAAAAAGCACAAAATTTCAACTGCAGAAAGGACCACTAAACTTTTGCTTCATGGTTAGAAGCTCTGACCTTAAGCTACCGCGCATACTTGTTTGGGTTTATTTTACCGTGCCTACACAGTTAAAAATCTTAATGCGTTTTTCGGTACAAGACTTGCATCGTATTTTGTGTTGCATATGCGACGATATTTCCCAGTAGTCCAAGTCTTAAAGAATTGATAAACGAGTTATGATCAATTTGTTTTCATCTCTGACGAAACATGCTGATTCTGTCATACGTTTCAGCTCTTGAAAAGACTTCGACCGAGCGTCTTTAATACTAAGGACACACATGTGGTATTGATACTATAGTATTTAAACCATGAACGACTTTATACTATGTGGTTTGAAAGTAGCGACACACATATCGAAATAGTTTTGTTTGACAATTGCTTCAAAAAAGAAGAATAGATTCAATTGCTATTTCAAGAAGAAAAGAAAAAATTTCAATAACATGAATTCAAGCTGTTTTTTTAAACTTAAATATTTTGATAAACATAAGCACATATCTTGTTACGCTTGAGAAAAATTTTCTATTTTTCTTATTACATTCTTGTTTTTCCATTTTTTTAGCAGTTATTTGCTTTGAATTACACTTTTTTGAAATGAAAAATTTTAAATTTTTTTAAAAAGGCGCTGATATCAGTTAAGCTATAGTAATACCAGGGTTGCAAGTCAAAAAAAGGTATGTTAGTATGGCGAAACCATAAAAAATGATGATCATTTATGTTGTGCGTGTTGTGAAATGTTTGAACACAAAAGATCAAGAACTGGACCTACAAGCTTTATGCCAACACCGAACGGCTTATGTTCTCAAGAAGCTTTTCATGACAGTCTTTACTCTCTGAGGTTTGCTATTGTCTGCAGAGAGGTGACGGATGAACAGTAAAATTAATTCAATTGTAAAAACATTCTGTGTCAGATGTGAATTGAACCTGGGTTCTATAGCAAACAAGCCATGCACCTCAACCAGTATGCCACGGCCGCCGGACTTAATTCGTCACACAATTAATTGGTATTAACGATAACTAATCAAAGGTTTTAGCGACCTCACAAACCCCCTTGCACAAAGTTTTGTACAAATACAATAGGTGTGTTTCCGTACTCTACACTGTGCAAGATTTGTGTAAGATCAAACTGAGAGAGTAAAAATGAAATGTGAGAATAGTTGCAAAAGTACGGAAACAGCTTCTAGTAAGCTTCAAGCACAAAACAGATGATTTTGACTGAAGACATGTCAAACGTAAATTGCGCAAATTAAAATTATCGTCAATTTGTTTGTGCAGTTGATGCTTGTTCTTCTTGATGCTTGTTCTTACTTTACTCGGAGTCTTGAGTTCTAGCACTCTCTGTGCACTATGTGTGCTCGAGAAAGCGGTTTTATGTTTTATGCCCATTTTAAGCACAGAAAGTACGGAAACAGAAACTAGTGTCCCACAAGTTACACAGTGTGAGTACGGAAACACACCTAATGATATATTGAAATTTGACCCGCCATATTGGATTCACCATTTTGAATTTTGAAATTTTGATATCAAATCTGAAATCAGCTACCACGAATATGCTCTTTTAAGAGCTTTTTAGAGTTTTGGACAGAAAAAGTGATCATTGAGACCTATGGTGCAATGTGAGAAATCAAATAAAATCATATAATCTGTTGATCAGAGGTAAAAAAGTTGTACGAAAGAATTTAAGATAATATTTGGGAGTACAAAATGGCATAAGTTTAAGAAAAAAGAGGAAAATAAAAATTGAATTTTTTTTCGATTAAATTTGGAGAAAATCTCATTCGAACTTATTCGAAGTTTGATCAGCTGTTAGTTTTTGTGCGTACAACTTACTTTGATTAATTTTCTTTTTTATTGAGACTGATTAATTGTGTTTTCAAAACTGTTCATAAATTTTACGTAGCTATCGAACCTTTAAAGTTATTGCGTTAAGGTTACTCCTTAAAATTTGACTTTTCTACATACTTTTGCTTGTGACTAGGAGGGGGTGAGAATAGACCCCACTCACATACGATTTCTTTTTCTTGCCTCGATGCTGTATTATAAATAAATTTTGTAAGATTTGAACAAAATCTACTGAATAAAACTGGAAAATTGAAGCTAATAAATGTAACTTTTTAAATTTGAGAAAAGTTTTTCAAAAAATTTATTACATTATTTTGGACAGCACTTAGAAAAAAGTGGTGAATACTCTCCCTTCTACGCTACTTTAAAAATATACCAAAAATGCTTTAAAAATCATTCCAGATGTTATACTTTCAACTTTTGTTTTAACTTGGATTTCATTACTCCTTCGACATAAAAATCATGTGCAAAAGTGTACCACCTACCGGGCTCCAATGGATTTTTGGCACACTCGCTCTTCCAATTCTTGGAGATTTCCTCTTGTTGCCAGCCCTCGCCTGGACGAAACATGCTACGTATAATTTGATTTTCACGAAAATTGGCTTCAATTTTTAAAAATATAGTTTCGCTCTCATTTTGATCATTAATTTTATCCGTTAAATCCAAGCAAATTCTTTAAAAAATGAAATAAAAATATTTAAAAATAATCTTAATTCCTGGAACATTACACTAGAGGGAACGCACTTATTTGGATGCGGCTTCACTTTTCCACTTAGTACCAGTACATGACCGAATGGTACCTCCGACAGAACTTTTCCCTTCCAGATGTTCATTTCTTTTGTTCTTTTGTTCTTCACTCTTGATTAACGCGATGCGACTAAATCGAAATCAAGTTAAGCTGACTTGTTTTGGGCTCAATATAATGGCTCCACATTATGTTCAAAGAGTTGTTTGTTTTTTTTTTTTTGTTTTTCTTTTTTATTCTTATTATGATTATGTAAAAATTACCAACACAAAATATGCTAAATATTCTGTTTATACTGAGTTGAGTTACTTATTGGTACCTAATGCATTGCCATCATTCAAGCTCAAACCCTGCCCCACTATACCCCACAGCGGTAACTTGTTGTTTATTACAATTAATAGAAGTATATTCATACTTGATTTGACTAGCATGGCTTTTGATTGTCTACATTTTTTTTTTTTTTTTAGTTTTTGTTGCTTACATAGTTGTGGCTTGCATGCTGTTTTCTGAATTTAATCCTTTTGCAATGGGTTGGTTGTCCTTGCATAACTCATTCCTCTAGCGCTCAAGTTTTCGCGGTTCCCTTCTGTTTTTATTTTGTTACTTTTTTTTTTCTTTTTTTTTTTTTGTTTTTGCTATATGTAATGGGCGTTATGGTTGTGGGTGTTAAATCATCACTTTTGTTGTTGCATTGTTGCGTGTTTTCGCAAAACACAAAAATTGATTCCCTGTCTAAAGTTCTGCATTTTCCTCGGGATACTTTGGATTGCATGTTGAATTTGTTGTTGTTGTTGTTGCTGTCGCAGATTTTCTTGAACCTTTGTGACTTTTATTTACAAAGGTACACCGATTCAATGTTGCCACCTTGTGATGTGGTGCTGTTTACCAAACTTCTTTTATTCTTCATATATCTATGTATTGGAAATAGAAAATAAAGAATTCGTTTAGTAAAAAAGACATCAAAATTGAGTAATTTTATAGAAAAATTTGGCATGCCATCATCATGTAATCTTAGTAAAATATTTTCTTTACCAACCGCATCTACTCACATGCAAGATGAATATATCTAGGGTCTTATTTGCATTGTCAAATCATAATCATTCTGAATATGAATGATTGACGTAAAATCATTATTTTGTGTTTAAAATTTGTACAAATTTCGTGATGATCCATGTCTTCCGTTCTTCAATCTGAGACAAAATTGTCGCTTGGACAAAGACACAATCAAAGGACATTAGATGGGGAAGAAAAGAGACACTTTTACTTAGGAAAGAGGATGGCGGGCTGTCAAGCCCATAGCTTTTTTGATCATAACTCGTCATGAAATCAACGTATTACGTTGTATTGCTGCATACGTTGGTAAGAACAGAACTGGACGACTTGCGTTACTTTTACAAATAATTTTTACCGTAGAATATTGAATAATCAAATATTTTTGAAAACACATATTCATAAATGTAGGTAAGATAAGCTAAGCCTAAGCGTAAACCTATTTTTTTCTTTTTATTTTAAGAAAAGTTAAAAGTAGGCCTTTATCCAGGAACCGTACATTTATAGGAACAAGATAAAGGCTCTCACAGGTGAGTTGCTGTATGATTCATTCAATGAAAGAAGACCTAGAGCCATGTTTATTAGACAGGCGTGATATTAATACTCTTCCAATTCCAGAGTTCACTACCAAGAACCAAGTTGCGGCTATGGTGGAGATACCCTCTGAGGCAGATGAGACAGATATCATAGCTTGTTCAGCTTAACTGCCTGGAGATTCTACCGATCTCCAATTTCTGGCGCTACAGAGACTGGTGGAACATTGTGCTAGGACCAACAAGCAGTTGTTATTGGGTTGTGATGCAAACGCTCACCACACAATATGGGGCAGCTCAGATATTAACAGTAGAGGTGAGTGCCTTTTAGAATTTATAAATAAGTATAATTTAGAAATTCTGAATGTAGGGAACCGTCCCACTTTTAAAAATAGAATAAGAGAAGAAGTCCTTGAACTCACACTGTCAACCCTATTTATAAAAAAATTCACCGTAAGCTGGCAGGTCTCATTGGAAACGTCCATGTCTGACCACCAACAAATTTGTTTCGATATAGAGATAGGTACCAAGTTTAAAAACACCTGCAGGCAACCAAGATCAACAGATTGGGAGTTATATAATAAACTCCTCATGGAAAACTTAAATCGTTGCAATAGGAAGGTAGAAAACATTGATGACCTTGAAATAGCAAGTGACAACCTTATCACAGCCATCCCAACTTCCTACCATCGAGCCTACCCAGAGACCACAAAATCTGGAAATAGGCACACTCCTTGCTTGAACAAGAAATTGGCTAAACTTAGGACCGTAACTAGGAAACTATTTAATAGAGCCAAATGAACTGGTGATTGGAACAGCTCTAGAGAAGCCCTCACTAACTATAATAAAGAGATTAGAAGTGCAAAGAGGAACTCATGGAAATCCTTCTGCGAAAGTCTTAAAGACACGACCAGTACTGCAAAAATCGACAGAATCCTATCTAAAACTCACACAAATAACATCAGAGTGCTAAGGAGACCGAATGGCACATTTACCAATAATCACCTCGAGACTCTAAATCTCCTTGCCAATACCTATTTCCCGGGTTCTACTACATTGACTGGAACTCCAACGAACCTATTACAGACAGGGCATAGAAGGCCAAACATAATAGATTAGAGATTATCCAGGTCAATTTTCAACGAGGGCAGGATAAAATTGGATCTCAGCAAATTCCAACCATCCCCTCCTTTCTCCTAAAAACTATGGAGAAAATTGTTGATCGGCATATTAGAGATGGTTGTCTTGTAGACCACCCGCTGCATTCGCAACAATATGCATATCAACCAGGAGAATCAACGACTCATGCTCTTCAGATCCTTACGAACAAGATTGGAATATCACTGTAGAACAAAGAATATGCAATGGGGTGCTTCCTAGATATTGAACACTCAACGAAAAATTCTTGGTAAAATTGATAAATAACTTTTGTTATTCCTTAACAAAACCAAATTGTGCAATCGATCAAATTTTATCATAAATGCTTCATATTTTTATCAATTCGAAAGAAATTTTATCCATTTGATTGAAAACTTTATAAAACGTTAACAAATTGAATGTGTTGATTTGAAGACATGTGTTTTATTTATTTGAAAAATGCTTTTCTCAACTTGATATAAACTTATGCAGAATAACAAAATCGTCAATCAGTTGGAATAAAATTTTATAATTTTTATAAATAGTATTAACAAACTTACTTCATTGGTTTGATAAATAGGTTTGTTGTGCTGAAGAAATTATTTATAAAATTGATAATCGCTTGAGTCACGCGGATAAAATTTTAATTTCGTAATGATGAAATGAATTATCAATTTAAAAAAAATTTAAATTATAACAACAAAAATAAAGGTCTGGCATTTAGCGTTATTTGTTGTTCGTAGAAATTATATTTAATTTAATTTGTGAAAAAAAAAATTATTTCATCAACAATTCAGTGAGAGAATTCAGGAGTTAAAGAGTGGAACTAATGTAAAAATTACATTCTTTTAGTGATACATTATTGAATTTCGTTTTTGTTATTTTTTATAAAATTGTTTCAAATAATAAAATATTTTATCAAAACAGCAAAACATTTTTGTATGATTGATAAATAAAATATATTTTTAACAGAAAAGCATTTTTCTATTCAACAAACCATTTTTTCAGGTTGAAATATTCTTTATTCGTATTGACAAATTCATTAATCAAATGTGCAATGGATACGCGGCATTCTTGATAAAGGCTTTTATCAAATCAAAATATCCGTTTATCAAATAAACAAAATAAAATTTTGTTAATATGATTGCAACCTCTCACCTTCAATCAAATTGACAAACGCTTTTGTTGACTCTATACTGACAAAAAATTGATCAACTTAACCTAGGAATTTGTCAATGTGAAAAAATACTTCTTTGAGTGAAGGTGCTTTTGACAACACCGAATACGCTCATATAAGCGAATGCATTCAGCGCAAAGGTGTTGATGGAACAACAAGTACTTGGGTGCATAAGGTGCTGAAAGCCAGAAATATGAAATCAACTTTGGGCACGGCAGAACTAAGAGTACTCGCCGCAAAAGGTTGCCCACAAGGAGGAGTGCTCTCTTCAATACTTTAGTCCATTGTAGTTGATGAACTCTTAGAACTTCTTAGCTTAAATGGCTTCGATGTGCAGGGTTACGCTGATGACATCGTGATCCTTATCAGAGGAAAATACAAGGATACCTTCTCGTATCTCCTCCAGAAAGCAATCAACATAGTAGCTAAATGGTGCAGGGAAACAGGGCTCAACGTCAACCCTAAGAAAACTAACATTATCGACTTCACCAGGAAAAGAGTCAGGGAAAATTTAACTGAACCTACTCTTCTCAGTGAAACTATAAACTTCTCAAAAGAAGTCAAATACTTAGGTGTGACGCTGGATGATGAACTCACATGGAACCCATACCTAAACAACACCGTAAGCAAAGCAAGAGCCTCATTATGGGTCAGCAGAAGCTTTGTAGGTAAAAACTGGGGCCTAAGTCCCAAACTAGCCATGTGGATGTATACTTCTATCATGAGACCTATCGTCTTATATGCTGCACCAATATGGTGGAGTAAAACGATCCAAAAAAACAGCTCAAGCCATGCTCAGCAAATTGCAACGACTAGCTTGTGTATGTATCACACGAGCGATGCGTACTGCTCCAACTGCTGCTTGGAGACTATGCTTGATATACCAACATTACATCTTCTCATCATTGACAACAATTTGATTATACCAAGTAATACTCACTCAGAGCTTTTAGACGAAATAACTAAGGACGAGAATCTAAGGTTATTACCCTACGATCTCTGCCTTCCAAAATGCAACTTCTGCAAAAACTTCCAAGTCTCCTTCCCAAACAGAACCACATGGGAAAAAGACAGGCCACTATTCACTGGTGACTTTCAAGCCTGGTATACTGATGGCTCAAAGACAGATGAAGGGGTGGGAGCTGGCGTTTTTGGCTTAAGACAGGGAAAATCTATATATTCCAGCATAGGCATAGGTAATTCAGTCTTCCAAGCTAAAGTCTATGCCATTGAGATCTGCCTAAGAGAGTATGCGACTTGCTCCCTCCTCACTTGACTAACTAAATAGCTTAAGTTAAAAATATTTAAAATGGGATATAAGAATTTTTTATTTAAGGTTATATATCTATGTAAAAAGAAATCTCGCTGATACCGTGTTAAGTGGAAAGTGTTTTTTTTTAAACTAGTTCTTATTTAAAATACTTTGCAAGTTATAGCTGATGTCACCTATGAATGTAATTTTTTGCTATACTTCCGCCTATAAAATAGACCATACAATTTTTTTTATGGATTCAAATGTTATTTGGGACACCCTGTTCTTGCCATGTCGTATTCCTTTGTTTTGACAACTACAGACTATGGTTCTAAATTTTTCTACTCTCAAGGAGCCTGAATTAATTTTAAAAGTGATAACTAAAGTTCTGTTTTTTTTTTTTTTTTTGGGATAGGCCCAAGATATAAAGAATTTACTTTTAGTCCACAACTGTTTTCAGGTAAATACACTCTGCAAAGTATTTATAAAGGCACCCACAATTGTTTAATAAAAATATCGATATGTTAAAGGTTTTTCACTCTTAAGGTTCAAGTATATTTTTTTACTTAAAAATACTCGATGATATTAAAAAAATTAAAAAAAGATTATGTGAAATGAAATCTTGTAATAGGTATGGTTGCACTTTTTTAAACTCTTCTATACGTCTTGGTATCGAAATAATGAGACTGTGGATGGTACAAACAAACGAAAATGGCCATTTCAGCCCTTAAAAGGACTTTGGCCGAGCTTCTTATGATCTATTGTGTAGTGTGTGTTGTAAAATGTTTGAACACAAATGATCGAGAACTGGACCTACCAGCTTTATGCCGACTCCAAACGGCTTATGTTCTCAAGAAGGTTTTCATGGCAGTTCTTACTCTCTGAGCTTTGCCATTGTCTGCAGAGAGGCGACGGCCGAACAGAAAAATTAATTCAATTGAAAAAACATTCTGCGTCAGATGGGGGACACGAACCTGAATTCTCTGGCGTATGAGCCATACACTCTACCTACACTTTCAGTTCTCTTACGTTTGAAGACTGATGGATTACTGGACCATGATGGATTACTTTAGTTTACAATATAGCCCGTAAATTCTTGATAGACTGATCGCAAACCAATCGAGGATCGGGATGCCACTGGACTGTTTTTCTTTTTAATGATGAATTGCCGCATTATGTTGCTGAAATGTGAACTCAACAACAGCAATCTCCTTTTCAAAATTAACAAGAACTTTATCTAATATTTGGATATAATATTTTGAGTACATTCTAGTTGATGCAAAACAAATAGGTGATGTTTCTCTATATACCATTCAAACCCAAACCATAACCAATGCTCCACAAATATTTCGTCGCTGACGGTTTTGTTTTTTGTTTTTTTTTAACCTTTATCCCACCAATATTTATGAACACTATGCCTCAATGATATCGCTTTTTCTTCGTCTAGACGTAAAAAGGGCGATACTGTAGTGTTTTGATTTTGAAAAAAAATGAATCTCCCAAAATTAACGATACCGAATCGCTTTCATTAAGCGCAAAAGGAAGCTCGCCTAAATATCTTCCGGAAGTATCGCTTTCGCTTCTCCTCGGCGAAAGGCAAACAATTTATCTTCTAAATGCTGGCTGGGGTGTGGGAAATAGCACAATTTTTGTGATAATGTTGGAGTTTCTTCAATAGATACACATGTCTGCATCATTTAGCATTAAATAAAATTAAAATCTTGTAATGAAAAACGCATCAATATTTTTAACTGTGTAGGCATGGTAAAATAAACCCAAACAATTATGCACGGTATAATAAGGTCAGAGCTTTTGACCACGAAGCGAAGGCTTAGTTGTCCTTACTGCGGTTGAAATATTTGGAAATTAAAAATATTTACAAACATACCGGCTGTTTTTGTTTTTTTTTAAGAAAAATTTTAAATAAATTATATAAATACAGCCCAAATTATATAATCGATTGACGATTATTTCGGATAAACTATAAATTATTTTTGGCATCAATCCTATGAAATAAATTGGAAGATGCATACTATGCTTGCTTTCAAGATTGTTCGTATTTTGTTTGCTTTCATGCAAGGGAGGCAATGGTGCAATGGTGGAATGTTCAACTTGCAGTCGAATTGTACGCGGTTCGATGCAAGTACGGAAAGGGGAAAATACATTATTCCCGACGCAGGTTTTTGGACAAATTTTTCTTTTAAATATTTATAAATAAAAATATAATTAACAAAAAAATAAAACAGCAAAATCTGTCGTCTGTGATAGGAGGATTGAGCCGGGACACTACTTAAGTCATCAAATTAAAATAAATAAAATCGTCTTAATAATCAACTGTCCCACGAAACTAAAAAAACTGCGATCTAATTCTGTACGTGAATATTGAACTTTTCAGAAACTGTCCATAAACAAAAGGGATATTTGATATTTCCCATGATATCGCCATGTTGAAAATACTAGTTGGGTATATGAGAAAAGACAGTTCTTGAACTACTAATGGTATGAAGGTAGACTGCTTTTTAACAATTTGGTTAAACTGAAGAAATTAATGGTAATAAAATAAATTAGCAATCTTCCCAGAAATTACATTTTTGGGTAAAAGTTTCACTTTTATGAAATTGCTAATGAGAGATCTGAACTTTTTTTACACGTTTAGCAATTTCTGAATTTCCTCATTACTTAGCAGAGCTGTAAAAGAATGAAATCATTTGTGATTTTAAATCATGTTATTAACACATATTCAAAGTGAATGCATTAATTTTTTCAAATCATTGAATGTGATTTGAAATTTCAAGTCCCAAACAATGATTTGAAAAAATGATTGCATTCAAAAATTATTGCGATATTTTTCGCATAAATAAGGTTTTTGTTGGAATATGCTAAATCAAAATTCTATGAAATTTTATTAATCTTAGAGAAGGTTAATTTTAATCAGAATATCGAATGAATAACTCTATTGCAAAATTATATTATACTACGAGTAAGTTCACCAAAATCTTTTACTTTTATAGCATAACTGTTATAATATTAACACATAAATGTTAACACGAATTTTTATAAATGCACTGAAGTTATTTCCCAATATGAGTTTTTTAATTCTTAAAATAATTATAAATTACTATTCGGAGTTGTTGTAAAAACTAATTGGTCTGCGAATCAGTATTGAAATAGACAATTATGTCGTTTAGATGCCATCGGATAACATCGGTGTCTGCATCACCTAAAACCTACACCGAAATCGAAATTCAATGGGTATTGTTGTTGTTGTAGGTTGTTTTCTTCAAAAAGCAGCAAAGACCTTGAGCTCGAAAATATAACTCTAAATTAATAATTTAAAAATTATTAGAGTTATAAACATAACATTAAACTTATACAAAAAGAGGTCGAAATTAATTTACAAATAAAATTTATGACACTGGAGGGAAATATTTATCGCTTTCAATTCTGATTCCAAGAACACTTGGTGCCTACAACAACCACAATAAACTTTTCTTTAACCATGACCTGGAATCGTAAACTTAACATTGACAAAAGTTTTTCCAACCCTTTTCCAATCTATCAGTATTCATACAAATGTTATTTATAACTTTTGCATTTTTTATATCTGGTTTCCTCAAGTGCCTCTTAAAGGTCTTTGATCATAATTTTCTACACGACAAAAACAGAAAACTTACTTATGAAAATATTTCAAAAGTTACTTAAATAATTGCCTGTTATGTATGTAAATTTGTGCAACTTAATGTATTGCTGAACACCTGATAAAGGTCGTCGGTAACGTTGCAATAGCTGCTAGCTTTATAAGTATAAAAAACAAACAAAAAGTTATTTCCGTTAATTACTTCGAAATAACTTTGTTTCTATTCCAACAAATGACACAAAGTACTGTTGTGTGTTGATTAAAAGTATTTACAGAAGTATTATTTGTAGGTAATACTAGGAAAACTTTTCGAATACAAGCTTGAATGTTATATGTGTAAAGAACGTTATAATTATGTTCCTTAAAATAACCGAAAATAATTAATTCCATGTTTTAATATCATACTAATTTTTAGGGTTCAATGTGATGGCTTATCAAGCAAACAATATTGAGTTCTTAAAATAAGTTTCTTCATGTTTATCGTGACACAAACAACATGGTTTTATCATAAAAATGTGAATAAATCTTTTAATTATTCCATTATGATTGATATTTAATCGATAATTATGTTTAACCATTAATCAGTTGCATTAACAAATGCTCAAGTGCACATTAAGTTATGGATACTAAACGAGTGAAGTATGGTTAAGTTAGGTTAGGTTTGGTACGAAGAAATGCGTAGATTTATAAATAGATAGATACTCTACCAAATTTAAACACTGTACCATGATACAATTACAAGGTAGGCGTATTTTAATATCTAGTTAAAAAACTGTGAGTGCCATAAACGTCTAATGTTAAAGGCAACAACAACAATTATAGCTATTAAGCAATGGATCTGTTCGGTATTAAAATACCCTTTCCGTGGATTTAAGTATATTCGACATCTTTCGCCGCCCTGTAGGAAAATCAACTAATTTAAAAGGAGTTTTTTCTCAACCACAACTAGTTGATATTCTGACTGTTTTCCATAGAACGAACTAACATATTTTGTATGGTGATGTCCGCTAAATAAGTCAATTGACTTTCGTCTGCATATATTTTCAACTACTTGTTAAACTAGTTAAATTTAAACTATTTTTTAATTACTTTAAAATAACCAATTCAAAACTATTGCTGATGGTCTAAAGTTAATAATATTGGATGAAATAACATGGGTAAATATTTATTAACTTGTAATCTAATACAAATTTGCAATTCAAACATGTCCAAGTCAGAGTAGTTGTCGCCTTAATATAATTCAAAGTAGTTTATCAATCACTTGTTTTTAAGTAGTATTTCATTTACTTCATATATAATGCAATAAAAACTATTTAGAATTGAAGTGGATCCCGCCTTAATATAATTCAAAGCACTTCATATACTAGTTCATTTTAAATTAGTTTTTTAATTAGTTGTTTTTAAAAACAAGTTAGTTTGTTCCTATAGGGCGTTTATAAAATGTTTCTCTAATACTATGGACACATATTTGGTATCGATACCATAGTATTGAAGCTATAAGCCAGCTCACGAAGTTGGTATCGCACCTCATTCATGGTTTACGAAACACAACAATTTTTCATGGTTTTTCAAGACCTTTTTTTGTCTTGCAACCCTGATATTACTATAGCTTAACTGATATCAGCGCCTTTTTGTAATAGCGACAAAAAATTCAACTACAACTATAAAATTGAAAATTTTTAATTTGAAAAAAGTGTAATTCAAAGTAAATAACTGCTAAGAAAATGGAAAAACAGGAATGCAATAAGAAAAATAGAAAATTCTTCTCAAGCGTAACAAGATTATGTTGCTGTATGTGCAGCTTGAATTAATGTTATTGAAATTTTTTTCTTTTCTTCTTGAAATAAGAATTTTGTTTAAATGTAAATAATTTTTTTAAAGCAATTGTCAAACAAAACTATTTCGATATGTGTGTCACTACTTTCATACCACGTAGTATAAAGTCGTTCATGGTTTCAATACTATAGTATCATTCCATATGTGTGTCCTTAGTATAAAGAGTGTTTTTTTTAGGGTTGTAGAATTTCTTAGAGAGTTAGCTGTCAAACCAGTTATCAAAGTAAACACATGTGTTTGACATTTATGTGCAGTATACTCTGGCAATATAAAAAGACTTAAAACGAAACAGCGGACGCAAAATCATTCATCTGAGCAGATTATACGAAAATCGATGAATCGATTTATGTCTACGTTTACTCTTATGGACAGTATTCATTCAATACGAGCTCGTACTGTGCGTACCGAAGAAGCCATCACCACTGTAGAAGTGAGTGTGACCGAGAACCCAAATTTATCGGTTCTACGCCGTTCGAAGAAAGACCTTGGTATACAGCCGCAAAAAATCGACCAACGTTTGCGTCATACTTTGGCGAATATGCCGAAAATAAATTGGAAGCTGAACCACATTTTTAGCAAGAAGTCATCTTCAGCGATGACACATTTCTAACAACCAGACACATTTCTGGTTTAACGGGTACATAAATAAGCAAAATTGCCGTACCTACTTGGAGTGAGAAAAAACCTGAAAATAATCTTCTGTAGAGATGAGTCGCTCCGAACATGCATAGTTCATAGAGCCATATTCACAGTCGGACATGGTTCCAATCATTCTTTCGATCCATTCTTAACATGTCCGAACAGTTCCGGTTGCAATGATTTTTTTTATATTACTTAAGCAATATGAACCGACATCTCTTTCGTACTTGTTACTGCTTGGCAGATTGGTTGTAAAACTGATAGAAATAATATATATATCTCTCCTTCTTTGGTAAATATAATGAACGAAATGACAAATACAAGTATTACAAGATATATCGCCATTCTTGTCATGTGCATTGTTTCATTCATTTGATTGAACATGCGAACTGGAGGATCTAGATAGCTCCGGGACATGTTTTGGCTCCGAGAGAGCTGCTATGTATGAACATGTTTAAACAATTAAAATATATAGGATAAAATTTAATATAAAGAATGTAGAATATTGTTCATTATATTATGCATATGAGTGCATATGAGGTTCATTATATTATCGTATCCTTAGCAGATTGATTATATTATAAATTTAGTACACAAACACATGTTTCCCTTCTACAGATCAAAGGAACTAAATGGCTCCGTGGACATGTTTCCGGGAACTAGTTCCGCTGTACGAAAGAATCATTCCATGTTCATTCCGGCTCAGGAATGATTAAGCACAAGCCTAATCTCCAGGCTCCCTAATATCTAGAACAAAGTTACTCTCTGGTGTTGTTTTCATGCCGAAGTCGTCATTCGTTCATACTTTTTCAAAATTGAAGTTGGAGTCGACTTTACCATCAATGGTGAGAGCTACAGGCAAATGATTCGCAACTTTTTGGTTCCCCACGTCAATATCAATTTTCTAAATACTAAATGCTTCCAATAGGATGCTGCAACAGCCATACAGCGCGTGAAAGCATCACTTTATTGGGACAAACTTGAGGTGACCGAAGCATATCAGGAAATGGGTCTGACAATTGGCCACCTTTTTGTGGGGGTACGTCAAGTCACTGGTCTATGCTGATAAATCAGCTACGAATGACCATTTGGAAACAAACATTCGGCGCGTTATTGGCGATATAAGGCCGGCTATGCTGGAAAAAGTAGTGCAAAATTGAACCAATTGAATGGTTTACCTAAAAAGCAGTTGCTCATACTCATAAGTATGCCCGAAATTGTGTTAAAACACTAAATGCTATAAATTTGCAATCTAAAATGACCAATTTATTCAACAGGCAATTTTTTTTTTTGTGTTTTATTTGGAAAAAAGTTCTATATGAAAAAATCCTTTACTCAAATCTTTCTGTCTATGCTGATCGTTTATGCTGAAAATCTATCGACACATACATTCCGACGCGGGCTCGTGCGTCTTCAAGATGACTTTAACAATTTTTTCACTTCGTGCAAGAAAAAACTTTCTGAAACTTAACGTCACCAAATGCCAAGCAATCACATATCGCGAGAAAGAGACTCCAGCCTCCCTGAGTCTAACTGGAGAGACAGTTTTTTCAGTAAGTTCTATGCGAGACTGGATATAATTTGCAATAAGAAACTTATTCTTTGGTCTCATATTGATAATATCATAAGCAGAGCCAACTCTGCACTTGGTTTTGTGAAACATTGGTCAAGGTAGTCCTACAACTCATATGCTACAAAATTCATAAACCTAGCCTTTGTGGGGCCCATGCTAGCCTCACAGGCTTAGTCAGTTCTCTATTCCATCCAATCGATGTGTATCGAAGCCGTACAGTGAAGATTCATTCGATTTGGTTTTCCAAGTTCCAACAGATTTAATTTACAACTCCAACAGGTTACTATCTGGAAGATGCTGCGCGTCTGTCCAAAGCCAGGAAGAAAGAGGAGGATTGGTTTAGATAAGATGCCTTGAGACGAATCATGGTCGCCAACTAGTCTTGTCTTATCTGAGTAAGAGAAGTGCCTACCTTAGAGCACGGCATTGGAGTTTTTTTCCTGGAGCCGGCTTTTTGTATCATTTTCACACGAGCGTGTGAATAGATTAGCAATCGTCCAATTGAACGTTTTAGCACGGGAATAGTATTTTCCATTAAAGTGATGAGGAGACCTGTTCTATCGAATGTACGTAGTAGATCATGAGATTTATATAACAAACCTTAATCTTAACTGTTAAGAAAGCAGTTGGATTTGTACACTTCCGAGGTTTCAGTAATGGATCGAGTATTCTGAACTAATGACGCGGTTGAATGTAACTCAAACACGATTTAGTGTCCAAACTGCTAGTTGCAAAAGTTCATTTGAACTTCTGGGTGACTTGTGGGACTCGCGCTTAGTACGACCGGGCTGGTATATCCCTATATATATATTGGGGATATGCTTTTATTTGTAGAGAATATTCAACATTAGGGTTGAAAAAAAGAAAAAAGAAAGGTTTATTCACTTTGTGAACCGGACTTAACTGCCCGATTCGAAAATTGTTTTTTAGTGTCTATGACAATGCTGCCAAATATCAGCGTCTCTCATTGACATTTGGTAAAGTGGCAGTCTTGAAACAAAGATAAGCCCAGCCTAAGGAGATTCATTGAAGCGCACGAAGGCCTAAGAAGTCTCAATAAAACAATCTGGAGCTAGTTATATCTATTAGATTTTTTTTGTCCAAAAAATTCCGTATTCATGCTATATGATAATTTATACCTCAAAAACGGTTAAAATTGCACTAAAAATCTATTGAAATTAATTTAGATACGTGAAATTCGTAAAAACGTGAATACTTTAAGACGTAAAAGCATGAATTCGTGAACACGTGAACATACATTTTTGTAACTTCACGTGTAGTTCATGAGTAGAATTCATGAATAGTTCGAGTTCGTAGTTTTTTTGAAATTTCTTAAATATATGTGATACGCAATACGTTTAGATTTAGAAATAAAGAAAACGGCGCCGCTAACAGCCCTCAGGATGTTGCAAAATGCTACGTGGCATGGATCAACGACCCTACATGGTCATATGCGCATCCTTGATATTGTACATATAGATGTCAGGGAGACGGGTGGTATGCCTATGGACGGAAGGCAGAGAGTAAGGATAACAGAAAAATGTTATAAAATTCATGTAACAGATGGAGTCATCTGTAAAGAAATCGCTGGTAACGATTCACAGACGGCTCTCTGATAAATGGCAGAGCCGGGACAGGCGTTTACTCAGAAGAGTTGAGCCTGTCCTGTGTACTGAGGTTAGGGAGGTTTGTGTCTGTATACTAGGCGAAAATGCTCGGTGTGGTGCATGCACTGGATCAAATGATAGATGACCGGGTCAATGGCAAGAAAATTGTCATTGCCCTTGATAATCATCCGGTGATTAGGTGCATGCAGCGTATAGACGTCGCTTCCAGGTTGGCCATAGAATGCTTTACCAATCTCAATAGGTGCACTCAGACAAATGAGCTCACTCTTATGTGGGTGAGAGTACATTCTGATATAGAACAGAATGAAAATGCTGATTCTTTAGCGAGAGAAGGATCAGCTGAAGAGTTCTGTGGACCAAAACCAAGTATCGCCATAGACGACAACATGGTGACATGGACGACTCGGAACACCGCACAAGGTGGGAAGATGCTGTTAATTGCAGGCAATCGAAGGCGGCCGTGAAGTGGTCTCGTAGTGAGGCAGCAAAAGTTATCCACTACAATCGAAGGACTTTAAGCTGGCTTACTGCACTAATCACAGGACACGGTCCTGACATGTACCATCTCAGGAAGATGACTCTAACCGAGGACGATGCGTGTAGGTTATGCCTAGAGGAGCCGAAAACAGCAGCACACATTCTGTGCCAGTGTCCGGCGTTGGCAAGCATAAGATTGACCATTCTGGGACGTATATTTATTGGCGAAGCCGAGATTGGTCAACTGACTTACAAGGATTTGCTTGAGGTAACAAAGAATGCTTATGTAAGGAGCATGCTCACGTATGAGGGCTCCAAGCGGTACCATCCTTTGTCCAATGGGGATGAAAAGGGACCCACTGTGGTCCGCTTCGGTCAATCCCCGATTTATTATATGTATAAATATATGTGAACAAGTGCTACCCGTGCTCACGTGAGAATGGGAACTTAACTTTATAGCCCGGCTATAGGCGGAAAACCTCCCTTTGCTCTGATTGAAGGCGATATTTAGTCATCAAAATTATTTTGTTGTCCCTCTCAAACACCATCACACTGACTGTGAATGCTATTTCTAGAATACTTCGTCTGACCAATAATATAGCACGATCAATGATTTCAATTCCCATCTAAGCAGATCCGAACTCCGAAATATACTTCTTAGCTCCAACCTTACTCACACCTCTTGAGCTACCACTCCAAAAACATATATTTTTTAAATTTGGTAAGTTTTTCAATGCCTAAGAAAAATTCAAATATATGCTTTTAGTACAAAATTTTCCATTAAAAAATTTAACTTTCGAGCAAATGTCAATCTATTTGATCTCTGTCAGGAAAAGTATTAAAAACTAATACTGTTGCCAACTGCAGTGTCATTCATCTAGAGTACATATTCAACATCTCTTAAGACATATTTTTCTGTCACTTTAATTTCCGGTACTCTGACAAAAACACAACATTTAGAATAACGATAACTTGTTGTTGAGTAAAAATAAAGTTATCAGTGCTAAAAGTTTTAACAAATTGTGTTGATTTTTTCGGGGTAGAGATATAAAAAACTTAGCAACTTTTTTCCCCTTAAGAACGAGCAGTAAAAGTAAGCGTTTATTTGATTTATGCCACGTTTATGACAAGCAACATGAAAACTTGTATACGTACAAACACATGAATGTATCTACGAATGACGTTTGTGTTTGAACATGTGTTTTTTTTTTTTTTGTAGTACATCTTGAGGGGGGTTGGCATTTATAGCACATTTAAGCATGTTCTTTATGTACATATTTTACGTATTAATGTTAAGCCGTATATCTGCCTAAACTCATTGATTTTTGTGTTATGTTGGCACATTTCTAACTTTTTTTTCCATCACAAGAGCAAAGACACGTCAACACAAATCAATGTCGTCAAAAATTTCTTGGTCAATAAAAACTGAGCACCTATCTGTATAGCTTTATTGAACGAGCGTTAAAACGATAAAAAAAGCCTTTTATGGATGTTGATGATTTTTACGAATTTCTAAGAAGTTATCACCTTTTTTTGATGACTGTTATAAATACAGTAGCGACGCTTGGCGCTGCTTCATAAAAAATGGGTCACAATATATAAATGCAATTTAATATAAGGCCAAGATATTGATTGTAACAAAACAAAATATTACCTTTTCGATTGTTGGGCTGTTTGTTTGGTTGATTATTTCAGTGATTAAATAAGATATCTTATCAACACAATTCAGCGCAACATCGGAGCAAAGATTGTAAAAAAAAAATCTTAAAAAAAAGTAACGAGTATATATGGAGCAAAACTATAGTTATGAGTTAACAACAATTTAATACAAACCTTAAGATATATGTCTGTGCTTTTTCCAAAATTCACTCTAAATTTAAGTTTGACCTAATTCGGCCAGTTTCATTTGTTGTTTTCTAAAGCTTGTAAATAACTTAAGCCAAACGAACAAACTTATTTTAAAACAACAACAGTTCCTATTCATTTGGCTCAAGGAATTTGCTGCTTATTACATTGTTTTAGGGCTGATCTCTCAGCTAGATAATCGCGGTGTTAAATGTGGCAACCACTCTACGTACACCCACTTCTCTGCTGCCTCACTGGTGATAACGTCACACTTCACTATCAAACTTTTTTTTTGCGCCAACTTGGCCAACTTGAGTATTGTTGGTCTGTATATTTAAGTTATATTCACCTGTCGCGTATCAACACGATACTGAATTGTTGAAAATATCGGTGAAGTTTAAAATGCCTCAATCGAGTTATCAGTCAACAAAATATAAATGGCTGAAAACTTTAAAATTAATATATGATGTGGAGAAAATATGTAGAACAAATTGTAGCAGACTGGCGGGCGGGCGTTTGTTCGTTCAGTCGCACGGGCGCACAAGTAGATAGATAAAGGTTTTTCTTACCTTTTTTTGTTATTTGTTTAATTTTTTTGTATTTTATTTTGTCAACTGTCGACAAGCAACGCACTGATATTCTATTCTAGTGCCATTTGGCTAGCATGCTATCTCGCTCTTTTAGCTCTAGTTTTTTTCTGCCCTCACTTTCCTTTGACTGCATCGACAGTTAAAAGAAAAGAAAAGAAGCAAAAACTATCCGACAAATATCATCGCTCTAGTTGTACTCTAGTGCCAGTTATTAGAAAAAAAAAAAATAGCAGTAAACGAAGTCAACGCTAGCACCTAAGAAAATTCAAAACATTTTTCAATTTGTTTCAATGTCTTTATCACAAAATATCATTCCTTTTTTTCTCTCTTTATTTCTTTACACATTCGATGTATTGGTTGACGTGTTGGAAACAAATGATTTGTGAAACAATTAGTTCTGCATACCGTAAAAGTATTTGAGTTTAGTATTTAGTGCATATAAATTTTTATTCATGGTTAAACCTCGAAGCATGGAAAACACTTTTATTAAAACACGTTTTACTATATAAGAAAATAATGATAGATTTCTCAAGCACTCTAAAATAGGCGGCGGTTTGAGTTATAGCGTCATCATGTGATCCAATTTTTTCCCCCGTTCCATTTTTATATGCCTACGCATACTGCATAAGCGTTTATAGTGCCGGCTGATTGCTGTGCAGTGCCGAACCGAGAGGAAAAGCTGAAAACCGCTGCACATACAATTCGAGCAGGCAGCTTAAAGCGACTGTCTGGCACTGTACGCACTTTGAGCTTATTTCATATGATTGTAAGCTCAGCGTTTTTCAGCTTTACTTCTCGATTCGGCTCAACACGGCAACCAGCCGTCACTATAAACGCACCCTAAGTCACTCCGTTTGTGGCAGGGGTAGAAAAATATATATAGTTTTAACCGACTTCAAAAAGGAGGAGTTTCTCAAGTTCGTCGGTTTGTCTGTATTTTTTTATTTTTTTTTTTTTTAATGTATGTACATCGATAACTCCTAAACTATATGACAGTGAACAGATAGAAATCATAAGCCCATCTAAAAAAGTGGATGGTATTCGAGAACGGGGCGTTGCAATACTAGGAAACCACTGTATCTCGAATAATATTGACACTAGGGTACTGCAATTTAGTGTAGTGGTTGACACAATTATTACAAATTACAGTCAAGAAATGGGCGTTATTCGACAAATGGGTGTGGTAATATTAGAAAAACAGTGTATCTGGAATAATTTTGAGACTAGAATACTGAAATTTTAGTATAGGGGTGGACATTATTATTACAAATTATGGTTATGAGCTTATTTCATATGATTGTATGTTCAGCGTTTTTCAGCTTTACTTCTCGATTCGGCTCGGCACGGTAACCAGCCGTTACTTTAAACGCGCCCTAAGTCACTCCGTTTGTAGCGCCCATAACGAGGCGTAAAAATATATATATTTTTGATAAGCATCACCACATGAGTCGATTTACTTGTAGCCATGTCCGTCTGCCTGTCCGTCTGTCCGCTTATGATCACGATTATAGCCGTAATTTTAAAGATATCCTTTTGAGATTCGAAATAAAAGCTTCTGTCTAAAATTTAAATACCAAGTTCGAAAATGAGCCAAACTTAATGAAAACCACGCCTACATCCCATACAAAGTGAGTTTATTTTCACGATAAAGTCTCTTAAAATTCCACAAAAGTTAATGTAATGATTTGGAATTTTGCACATAGACTCAGGAAAAAAAAAATTCTTTGATTTTAGGATGTTTTTTTCTGAGTGTATGTGCAAAATTCCAAATCATTACATTAATTTTTAAAAATGAAAATTCAGATTAGGAATTTTGCACATACACTCAGAAAAAAACATCCTAAAATCGAAGAAAATTTTCTTTCCAACTCATTGCAGTAATTTTAAAAATGAAAATTTAACATTTTTAAGCTCCAAAGATTTTTTCCTAATCAAAATGCAATTTTTTTTTTTAAAGAAAGAGCAAAATTATTTTTGAAACAAAGTGTTTTAGAATTTTTGGAGTATTTTAGAATCAAAAAAATTTTTATGTTTTTGAATGTATCAACAATCAGACCTTGAGCTCGAAAATATAGGTTTTAATTAATAATTGAAAAATTATTAAAGTTATAAAATCACAAAACATGAAACTTACGAAAAGAGGTCGAAATTAATTTAAAAAAAGAACTTCATTTAGACTTCACTAACTTCAATTGTGTTCCTACAAATTGAACATATTTGTGGATATTTAAGTAACAAAGAGTTTAAAATAATAATTATTATTATTATTTGTATTCAATTTGATAGTTACCACCACGGGAATTGAACTTGGGCCACGAGCGTACCAGTCTGTCGATTTTCCTACGCACCAGCTCAGTTATTATCGAACAGTGGCGTAGTGGGTAGAGTGTGTGGCTCATACGTCAGAGAACCCAGGTTCGAATCCCCCATCAGACATAGGAAGTTTTTCAATTAAATTAATTTTTCTGTTCGGCCGTCACCTCTCTGCAGACAATGGCAAACCTCAGAGAGTAAAAAACTGCCATGAAAAGCTTCTTGAGAACATAAGCCGCTCGGAGTCGGCATAAAGCTGGTAGGTCCAGTTCTCGATCATTTATGTTCAAACATTTGACAACACACACAACACAATTGATCATAAGAAGATCGGTCAAAGTCCTTTCAGGGGCTGAAATGGCAATTTCGTTTTTTTTTTCTTACCTCTGTAAAATTTGTGAACAGAGAAAAAATTAGTCTGCTTTTTAATGTTTTCATACACACGGTACTGATTACAGAACGGAGGCCATCAGGCAGGTATTCAAGTAATGTCGCCTAAAGTAGGTTAGATAAGTATAAGATTTTCATTGTGGGGTTAAAGGGCTATCGGCTGATATGCCCTGACTTGCAATAATCTTGTGTATAATCTTTTTTGGTGGTTGTTATATCATAAGAATTTAAGCAGGGTTGAAGGCCGTATAATAGGATAGTTTCTGACTCACAATAGTCTTTTACGCGTTAGGGATTTTGTGTGGGGATTTTTGGATTTAATTGCTGGGTTAGTGATTGACTGCTTGAAGGAGTCTACATTATGACCGAGTATGTATTAAGGAATATTTTGATAAGTCACCATTCAAGTTATGTAATGGTGCCTTTGACATATGTTAAAGATTCTTTAATACAGGTGTTTGTAAAATAATTGTGTTTTCCTTTACAAAATCGGTTGTTTGGACTCTGATTAAGTGCTGCACAGTTTGAAGTTTTGACATTCTTCTGCCGAAAATTTGGCGAGAGGTTAACTATGTTTGTGGGATAATTTCTTCATAGTTCCGTTTTGGTTACATCGCCAAGGCAAGCAATTAAATAACGTTTCAGAGCCTATGTTTCCAAACTATTAATACGGATGATAGACTTTGCAATTTGTATTTTAATACGTTAGGCTAGTTATTATGCGTATTTGAGAGCATAAGTCAGAACTAGTTAATGTCTTCACAGAATAGTTATTCTTCAAAAAATGTCTATTCGAATGGTTATAGTGGTGGTTAGAGTCTGTGACAATTTGATGTATGGTATATGGCATAAATTCGGAAAGTTCTATGTTATTGTAAAGTATTATGTGTAATGGAGTCTACATCAAGTGTATGAATCGTTAAGAAACATTTATGTAGATACCATTCAAGTTATGCGACGATACCTACTAAAACAATAAAGGTTCCTCAACTGCTAATAACTGAGTTTATCATACCCATTTTTGTTCAAAATTAGTTAGGTTAGCTTAGGAGTCGTGTTATGCCGCGAAAGACCTTAAATTTTCGGTGAGCAAGATATCTGGAGACTGATTGACCTAAAAAAACTTTTTTTTCTGGGGCGCTTAATCGTTGATTTTTGAAAAATATTAATTTTTAACAAAATGGCGGGCGTAAGACGGAAATTTTAATTTTTTGTGCACAAAATTGAGGTCATTTTGGGTTAGAAACCAAAAAATATGTTTCTAAAGAAAAACTCTAACGATTAAACGCCCAAGAGATCTTAACTAAGCCGAAAAAAAAACATTTTTCAGATTAACCAGTCTGCAGATATCTTGCTCTATTCTTCCTTATCGACAAACATTTTTAGACCAAAATTTCAGGGATAAGCCTTCAATAGTTATACTTTAATAATGTAAAAAAAAGTGTTGGTCTAATATGAAATACAGCTTCAAAAAAAATTGTTTTAGAACGGTGTCTTTTTTCTTCAAAAAACTTCCGGAGGCCCTAATGTAGAAAACAAAAATATTTAATGGAATTTCTCTAAGCATCGTGCTAAAACAGCATCGATCGTCGTTTTATATTTAGCAGTACTGAGTTTTCAAAAATGCAATTACAGATTTTTATCGTCTGCAAATTAAATATTGAAGTCTGCACTTAGTATTATAGGTACATCGTCAAATTTTTCGGTAAAACTTTTTCTTTTGAATAAGTCATAAAATGTTCGAATAAAAAAACTCTCCCGAATTGACCTATAGAGGGTAAAATATAAAAGCTGGTCATATTTATTTTTGTGCCTTAACATTTTTTAAATACACCTACCACGATATCTGCCACCCTTCTGTGGGTCCCTATACAAAAACACAAGAACTGTCGATTATAATTAATATATCTCCCGAATTGACCCCTAGAGGGCTAAAATATATAAGCTGGACCTATTATTTTTGGCTCTTCAACATTTATTCTGAATACAAGTACCCACTATCTGCCACCCTTAGGGGGTCTCAATACAAAAAACACAAAAACTGTCGGTTATAGTTCATATAACTCCCGAATTCATCCATAGAGGGGTCAAATATATGAGCTGGTCCAATTATTTTTTTACCCTTCAACATTTCTTCTCAGCACACTTGCTCCTTAGTTGCCACCCTTCTTGAATTTCTCATACAAAAAAATCAAAAATTGTGAATTATAGTTCATATCACTCCCGAAGTGACCCGTAGTGGAATCAAATATATGAACATGTTCTATTATTTTTATCCTTCAACATTTCCCCTGAACAAACCTTCCCTCTATCTACCACTTTTCTGGGGGTTCCCATACTTATATACTTATAATGCATATCTGTCTCGAATCGATCAATAGAGGGATAAACTGTATGAGCTGGTCCTATTATTTTATGCCCTTCAACATTTCTTCTGAACAGCCTACCCCCTATGTGCCACCCTTCTGAAGGTCTCCATACAAAAAACACAAATATGTTTTCTGCCTGTCTGGTAGCTGAATCAAAAATGCAAGCATTAAAAGTGCAAGCATTAACAGTGTTAAATTTAACAGGGATATCATTAACAGTTATCATTGCTGACGTTTACAGTGTTGACGCGACATCATAACTCTTACTCCTACAAAAAAGTGCTCAATGCGCATAAGTTTCCACTTCAAAAAATTACAAGAAAAATGTATATTCTTTCCGGTATTCACGTTGTTCGTTTTTTATAGTTCTATATATAAAAAAATTGCATAAAAGAAAACAGATGCTCTTTTCAAAATTGTTTAGAACATACACATAACATACAAAATACAATGGACAGAATCGGCAATTTTATAATCCGATGCCGATGGCAACTTCATTTAACATACTTAAATAAAACATTTTAAAGAACTTTGTAGAATAAAAGAAGCTGCGTAGAAATTAGCTTTCGATCTTTTCTTTTCTTACGAACGATAATAAATACAACTACGCCAATAACACTCCGACACGTTGTACAAAAATTGATCTAAACAAATTAAACAGTTTTTGTATATAATGGTAAAGCATACGAAAATACTAACACTGTTTTGAAATAACAAAGAAAAGATTAGGTATGAAAAAAAATTATAGATCTAACGGTGTCATGAAAAAAGACTCCACATTTTTTAGAACTCGTATGTACTCAGCAGGTTTTTTGGATAATTTAAAAACTGACGACGATCGTTTTATATAACGAACAAATAGTTAAAATTTTTGCTTGTTTCAGTACGTAGCAGAACTAAAATTTGGTTTTTTAGCTCATGTTTTTACATGTCTTTTAAAACGTCATGTTTTTAAAACAGAAAAGTTTATGATCGATACCTTTCAAAAATTTTCGTAGTTATATTTGATGTGGATCGTAGTTATATTTGATGGATCGAAACGAGGTTAGACTTTAAGGTTGTTATGGTTGATAATGTTGTTCTTCGCACTGACGTAATTCTGTTTCATATGTGATACTCCAAATACACTAGCTTACACCAAAAATGTACTGTTTTCTCATAAACTTTTTTCTATTTCAAAAATGATTTAAAAAATGCCAACCATTTTTATTTTCTTAAGAATCGTTTTAGAGATATCCTTTAGAAAACGATTTTTGGTCCTATCTTACTTATGCGCCCGTATCTCCATCAATTTTTCTTAGATTTGTGCCACACGGAAAATTCTCACTCGGGGCGTGTGCCAAAAAACTACTTTTACTCCCACCCTTATAAATTAATACCGTTTCTTTTGACGAAAAGCGGTTTCAGTACATGAACCGGAATTAGAAATTGAAAGCGATAGCGATAATATGAGAATACCGAAAGTTGAAAATGAAGGCGAAACTATAATTATTGAAGAAATAGACAAGCAAATCAACGAGCTTCAAAAACCTGAAGCTCAAAATGTTTCTAAGCCGTGAGCAAACATACTCCACCTACTTTGAAAACACCAAACAAAAGTGCTTTAAAACGTGTTGTGCTCCGTGGTGATGCCATTAAAGAAATACGATTAAAACTACACCGAGAAAAACAACAATAGGTAAATCACCTAAGTCGGCTTGGGTAAAGAGAACTGTATGGGAATTATAAACCTATGCTTATTCACCTAAGTAATTTGTTGCTTAATACATTGCTTTGAAAGCACATACTTCGATATCTTGCAAAAAAAAAAAATATTTGATTCACCTAAGCCCTTAATGACTTAAGCATAGTTTTGAGCTACTTTCTGCAAAAAAAAACACACCTGAGTCATTAGACACACGAGAGAAGGATATATTCCATTTTATTTAATTTTTAAATTAAAAGTGGTTTTATTAAAAAAAGAACCATTAAATTTTGGTAATTTAAATTTTGATAATTTAATGATTCTTTTATAAAACCTCTTTTAAATTTAAAAATAACAAAGTGAATTAAAAAACACACGTTAATATTCACACCAGTAAATTTTAATACATTTCATCAACAAAAAGAAAAGAAAAATAGAAAAAAAAATTTCTTTGCCCGCCGTGCGAAATCGATTCTGGAAGTTTTGGTGCCAGTCCATCGCTCTACCCACTGATCCAAGCAGCCTTGCTACTACTTGCTGACATAACTGCAGCTACGTTAATTCACCTAAGCAATTTATTGTTTAATACATTGCTTTGAAAGCACATGCTTCGATACCCTGCCAAAAAATATTTGTTTCACAGATGTTAACAGATGCTGTATTAACAGATGCAGTGTGTCGCAGTATTCTGTTGATAGCTGCAGCATAGCTTCAGTTGTAATTAATATCGAATAAATCACTCGGCTTAACGAAGTAGTTTGGCTCAATGCGTAGTGCAGTCTCTTCATACACAGTGGTATCGGTTGGTTGTGGGTTCGAATCTCAACGGCATGCGAAGGTAAAATTTTTGTATTTGATATTTAATTTAATGTTATTATAATAGACGTCAACCAGCAAGAAAAGCCGAGAAGTCATTAATTTCTAAGAAAAAAACGGTGTTGATAAAAGAAAAATTTGTGTTGTTGCCGATTTCAGTCAAGCAAATCACAGAACGAGAGGGCGGCAGCTTCAAAAAAAAAAAAAGAAAAATAAAGAAACCAAAACCCGAAAAAAAGATATAGTTTTGAAATTCAATTTTTTTTTTAAAGTAGTGTATAAAAAATTACCAAATCTTGGTTAATTTATAACCCAATAAAAATTGGCAAGTCAACATGTACAACTTAGGCGTTTTGATAAAGTACTTCGGTGACTGAAAACTGCCAAAGCCATCTTATAAATTATACTAGGTTTTTTTTTAAATTTAACATTTAACATAAGCTTTTTTCTCGGTGTAGTTAGGAATGGATTTTTGACCGCGACCGTATTGAAGTATATTCGAAGCATTTAGATGTTTATAAAATGTTGTGTATAGTTTGCAAACATATTTGTGTCATTCGCTTAATTCAATTTAACCCTTAGCTGCCACATAGAGTATTTTGTTACCCAAGGATGCTTTTTCTGTCAATTCAACTTTTACAAATTTTACGACTGCTTGTTTTTAATAAATATTTGAGTTCGAGTTCGAATATTCGAGTTTTGTGTCTGAAAGAGAACATTTGCATTGCTTTTATAATTTAATCAGAAGAAAAAGGCTGTTGAAAGTCACTGTTTGCTGGTAGAAACATATTGTGAACACGCTCCAACAATTAGAACATGTGAGACATGATTTCAACACTTCCAAAATGGTGATTTCAATGTGAAATACAGTGAACGCTCTGGTAGACCGCTCAGAAGACGAGCAATAGCAGCAGGATGAACGTCAAATGGAAAATCGTAGTCACTTGTGAAATGCTGCTTTAACGCCACAAAAGAAAATCATTTTTGCATCGAATTGTGATGAGTGACGAAAAATTGATTTATTTGAAAACCCAAAGCGGAAAAAAGCGTGGCTTTGACCTGGCAAAGGACGGTCCTTCAACACCAAGGCCAAATCGCTTCGGCAAGATGACCATGCTCTGTGTCTGGTGGGACCAGAGCTCTATTGTGTACTATGAACTCTTGAAGCCCTACGAAACCGTTAATACACAATGCTATCGCCAACAAACGATTAATTTAAACCACGAATTAATCAAGAGACGACCGGAATGGGCTAGAAGATATGGCAAAGTGATTTTGTTACACGACAACGTGCCGTCTTACACAGTTGACTAACTAGCAAAACTAGTGAAAGATACCTTGAAATCGCTTGGATGGGACATCCTTTTCCACCCGCCGTACTCCCCAGACTTGGCGCCATCTGACTATCATCTCTTCACATCAATGGGGCACGCGCTCGCAGAGCAGCACTTCAGCAATTTCGAGAAAGTTGAAAAATGGCTCGACGAATGGTTTGCCGCAAAAGATAAACAGTTTTTCTGGCATGTTATTCATAAACTACCTGAAAGATGGGCAAAAAATCTCGGGATAACTTTGACGTTTGGCAGGAAAAAAACTGGAAAAATCACTTACCAGCCGTTAAGATATCCAGACCTGTTAAGTTGCTGTCTAGAAGTGAACAATTCAAATTTGTATCCAGAGAGATTAACCTCTGGGTTAATTTAAAGCCTTGGATAAGTTCGGCTGGATAACGTTAAATATTCAGAGGTGAAAACATGGGCGTCCACAAAGGGAAAAGGGGGGTAAATTGGCCCCCTCCCCTAGAGCTCAGCCAAAAAATTTATATTAGCTTATTATATATGTAACATAATCAGGAACAATTTACCGACTTCTTTTTTCAAAGTGTGTATTTAGAGCTAAAAAATTTAATGGTGAAAAAATTAAATGCCGCTCGCAAGTGGTTTAGAAGTTATAGAAAAAACAAACTGGAAAAATAAGGTAAAAAAGGGCCACATTTTTAAAATATTTTTACAAAAATTTCAACAATATAGGTATCAAAAGAAAGGTAATACGACAGGCTATTTAACAATATATTATTCATAGAATTCTATACAGTATTTGTATAGTTATATTTTATTTTATGTTTAGGTTATTTCGTAAAAGGGTGAACCACCAAGTGTGAATATGTAAAATGCTATATCTTCAAAAGTAATGTACTTTTTTTAAAGGTTGATAGCTCGGTGTCATAGGTAACAGCATGACCTTCTTTTGATACCCATAATGCTAGGTTTTGTCGGAAACTAAAACACGCGATTTAGTGCAAAATTAAACAAATCCAGAAAATGTCATAACTCAAAAGGTAATTAATGGATATTTTTAAATTATAGCTTGTTAAATAGATTAAATAGAACAGTTTTTAGAATTGAGTAGCTTGATAGTCATTTATACAATGTTGCATGTAGAGACCTATTTTTGAAAATCTACAATTGTAAGACAGTATTTTCCAGATTTCTATGTATTTGTCGTAATTTTTTTGATTTCAAAACAAAATTTGAATCTCAAAAATAATAAATTTTGATAAAAATTGTCAGCTGGTTTTCATATATTAACAATTTCATTGACAAATTTGGGTTTTTGAGTTTTAAATTTTGTCTGAAATCAAAAACTTACAACAAACAAATAGAAATATGAAACATATTGGTTTACAATTGTAGATTTTCAAGAATAGGTCTGTTAAGCACTTAACCAAAAAAGCTAAAATAGTGATATTTGCTTTTGCCAAAAATTATAAAAAAGCATTACATAGCAAAAAATTCGAATATTGTTAAAAAATATTTCTGAACTGATACAAGAAAACTAGGATGAATTTTTCCTTTGAGCCCATCTTTCAAAATTTATTGAATGTTCTTATGTCAGCAAGCATGTGTCGAACCCACAGTGTGCTCTCAATCTAGCAGGACAATATAAAAAAAAAATTGCAAAATATTTGATCTGTTATATTTAAAACGGCAGTCGAATAACTGCTTTTTGTGTATTTTTAAATTATTTCTGAGTCTTAAGTAAGCAGTTTTTCTGTTAAACGTGTTGATCTTGCAAAGACATATACACCGAGAAAAAAGCTTATGTTAAATTAAAAAAAAAAAACAGTTTTCAACCTCCCAAGTACTTCATTAAAACGTCTTAGTTTTACATGTTGACTTGCCAATTTTTATTTGGGGATAAATTAACAAATTGGTAATTTTTTATACACTACTTTAAAAAAAAAATTGAATTTAAAAAATATAACTTTTTTTCGGGTTTTAGTTTTTTTATTTTCCTTTTTTTTTTTTTTTGAAGCTGCTGCCGCCTCTCGTTGTTCTGTGATGACTCGTTGTTCTGTGAAATGAATGACTTCTCTCTTGCTGCTTGTCTCTATTATAACAAGAACATTAAATTAAGGGTGTGTGCGAATTGAACTAAATTGCTACCTAAACTAAATTGTGTCGATAAAGTAGTGTTTCCTAAATTAATTTAGGAAAATTCCGAGCTACCTAAATGCTTGCTAAATTAATGACATTTCTTAACCTTTAACCTATTTGTAAATTAGCCTTAATTAACCTTAAAAACCTTAACTGCTTTATCTTAATTTACTTTAGGTAGCAATTTAGTTTAATTCGCTCACGCCCTAAATATCACATACAAAAATTTTACCTTCGCATGCCGTTGAGATTCGAATCCACAACCAACCGATACCACTGTGTATGAAGTCACTACATTACGCATTGAGCCAAACTCCTTGGTTACGCGTAGTGATTCATTCAATATTAATTACAACTGAAGCTATGCTGCAGCACAACACAATAATCTGTTAAAAGATTTTTGTTGTATAGCTATCAACAAAATACTGCGACTTACTGCATCTGTTAATACAGGATCTGTTAAGATAGCTGCAGTTATGTCAGCAAGTAGAAGCAAGGCTGCTTGGATCAGTGGGTAAAGCGATGGACTGGCACCAAAAGTTCCAGGTTCGATTCCGCACGGCGGACAAAGAAATTTTTTTTTTCTTCTCTTTTAGCGTGTGTTTTT
The DNA here is from genome assembly GCA_914767935.1 of Coremacera marginata. Taxonomy (NCBI): domain Eukaryota; kingdom Metazoa; phylum Arthropoda; class Insecta; order Diptera; family Sciomyzidae; genus Coremacera; species Coremacera marginata. The sequence continues at coordinate 49,519,564 of OU612045.1, forward strand.
TAATTTACTTTGTTATTTTTTAATTTAAAAGTAGTTTTAATACAAAAACTATTAAATTATCAAATCTATTCTTCTCTCAAATCTATCCTTCGCAGCTGTGTGTTTTTTTTTTTTGCAGAAAATAGCTCAAAACTATGCTTAAGCCATCCATGCTAGTTGTTTTTAAATTTTGTATTTTTGGATTTTGGACTTAGGTGAATGAATTTTTTTTTTGGCAAGGTATCGAAGTATGTGCTTTCAAAGCAATGTATTAAACAATAAATTGCTTAGATGAATATGCATAAGTTTATAATTCCCACACAATTCTCTTTACCCAAGCCGACTTAGGTGATTTACCTATTGCTTTTTTTCTTGGTGTAGATTAATATTCAATATTATAAGTAACTTAATAAACCAAATTTATATTAAAATTATCTATTGGAATTAAAGCAAAAAATAAAAAAAAAAATTAGATTGTATTTTGTTAAAATGCCATTTACTTTAGCCACATATGTACTAGGCCGGGTCGATTTGTGGTGAGGCAATAAAAATCGCCCATTGCTCTATGAAAATCGTATTCTAGGGATCAAAATAAGAAACTTTGCCAAAGGAACCATACCTCTAAAACGAATTCTGATGTCCCCCAATTTGGGTCGAACTTTTGGGTAGGGGCAAATTTTGAAAAATCCCACTTTGACCCATTTAGAGTGCTCTAATCGAGTCCAAATGTATGACCGACCCCCACTAACTTTGGAGGCCCGACCCACCCATGCCAAAGGCACACCCCCTGGAACCCCCCTGGGGGTTCCCCATACAAACATTTCAAAAAATCGCCAGTTTTGGCACTTTACATGAAAAAATCAGCGAAATGCCTATGTTTTTTTCTTTTTGGAGTTTTTTTTTTTTTTAGAAATTTATTCAAACCTTTTAAAAAATTAAGGTATCACTGTGACACAATTGCAAATCGGAAAATTGCTTGTGTGCGTTTTTTAAGGCACCACATGACACAGCTGCATGTCGTAAACTTACTTGTGTAGTTTTTACAAGAAGGTTGTTTTTGCAACCCTTTTTGTGGGTATTTTATGGCACTTTCTAAAGAAATGCGCGTTTTATGCAACTATTTTAACAATTAAGGTATCACTGGAATGCACCGCAACCCTTTTAAAAAATTAAGGTGTCACTGTGACACAATTGCAGATCCTAAAATGCAATGGACGGCTTCCAGAAAATTGAGTTGCAAAATATGCCACCGCTCCAGTAAAAAATTTAATTTTCCACCGATTCGAAGTACTTATACGACATGGCCCATGCAATTTCTAGCGGCGTGGTTTCGGTGGATCTGGCTAACATCAAACCAGGGAAAATTGTACATTCTCGGTGGCTCACCAAGGCCGCTAGATTATTACGATTATATGTGACAACGGAAAATCCAGATGCAAATTTAAGAATTCTGGTTGAATTTATAATTAAATGTTATGTGTCAATGTACTATCATGTAATGTAATATCAAGTATTACAGCTCTGTCGTGTACGGCAGTGCATTATTTTTCAACTTCATTAGTTGGTCACGATTTCTGGAACCTCGTTTACGCAAAATTGTCAATCAAGTAATTACAGATAATTCATATTATGCGCATTCGGAAAATATCTTGTTATCAATGTTGTTTGATGATAGCAAAGAAAAGCGCGACTGTGCCATCAACATAATTCTACGCTATCGAACTGATGTTGACGACCCAACGCAACTTAGAGCTTATAAAAAACCAGATATAAAGTTTAATTGCACAAGTTACACGGAAATTATCAATATGAATGACATAAATAACGTATTTGAACCACCATTCATGCGAAGCATTCCGTACGATACATTGAAAGAATATTTAAATCAAGATGATCCACCGTTTAATGATCCAAAAATTGCATCACACATACAAGGAACGGAACGACATGTTCAATTGCTAGCTAGCGTTTCCAAACGGGTTATACCGGAAAATGTAGAGGCTGTTATGGCGACGACATTAGAGAGCCGTGCGAAATTGCCCAGACTTGAAACTAAAAAAGACTTCAAACAATAATTTTTTTAGTTTCTTTTCTATAACTAACTTAAATTCATTTTTTCATTTACATATGTTCTGACTAAATAAATTTCAAAAGAGAAAAAATAGATATTATTATAAATAAATAATAAATATTATTATAAATAAATAAATAAAAATAAAGAAAAAACATAGCCATTTCGCTGATTTTTTCATGTAAAGTGCCAAAACTGGTGATTTTTTGAAATGTTTGTATTCCAGGGGGTGTGCCACTGGCATGGGTGGGTCAAGCCTCCAAAGTTAGTGGGGGTCGGTCATACATTTGGACTCGATTGGAGCACTCTAAATGGGTCAATGTGGGATTTTTCAAAATTTGCCCCTACCCAAAAGTTTGACCCAAATTGGGGTACATCAGAATTCGTTTTAGAGGTATGGTTCCTTCGGCAAAGTTTCTTATTTTGATCCCTAGAATACGATTTTCACAGAGCATTGAGCGATTTTTAAATCGACCCGCCTTAATATGTACGCAATTAGATGAAATTTTTTACCAAGTTTGAGTCCCGTAGATAAAACATACTTATATTAAGCAGCAACTTTTTACAACTTTTATTTTAAATTATACATTTATTTCTTAAAAACTCTACGACGTCCTACAAAATGACAATACCTCACGATTTTAAAATATAATTTTGTGTTTCAAAGTTGAACATTGAAAAATATTATTACTAAATATTTAAGAGTGTATTTCTCAGTACAGTCAATTTTATGAACACCCTACATAAAGAAGAGTGTTTCAGATGTACACTAACTTCTGAATATTTTTTTTTTTTTTTTGTTAGAATGATCAAGCGAATTATATTACAAACATTTCGAATTTTGTCCTTATAGTTCGGTTAAATCTTACACAGTGGAACGCTGTAAATTGCGACAATGTTTCTTAAATTTTCATGAAACATGTCAGAAAACAGAATTTGAATGGTCACCTTTTTCAAGGAGCATTCCTAAAAAATTACCAAATACGTTAACTTTCCACGTAAGACTTTGCTCCTCCCCTAGGCAAAATCCTGCGGACGCCCATGGGCAAACAATACGTCACTAGGTCTTTTTTAAGCCCAAATAGAATTAAATTTATTACCTACTTATTAAAACTGTAAACAGCCTACTTATAAAATATTTCCTTTTAACAATAGCAATACGATAACATTTTCTTTATTCTTTAAAACTAATGACATATCATAATAATTGCTTCATTCAGTTATTTTCTATGTTATATAAGTATTAGATTGTATCTAATTGATTTGTGGTATTCATTTAGAAAGATAACAAAATTTCAACTGACACCTAAGCGTCCTACTTTTCTCAACAAAATTACTTCGCAAAGAGGGTGGTAACTTCTTTGAGTTTGAAGTACCTATTGGAACAACTGTGAAAACATTGGAACACTTTATTTAATTGATTTCTACAAAACACTCGAAGTGCAACATTTTTCCCAAGCAAAAATAAGGCTTAACTTAAAAGAATTAACTGTCGAAGACCGATAATAAAAGCAAGCGACACTTAATAATATCGCACGCGACTTATGAATATAACACACACACAAATATTCGCATCATATCTACAGACAAACAAACATACAGACATTTATAACCAAGTAGTTATTTAAGTTTTCAATTTTGTGGCAATGTTATAACTGATATATGGCTTCTATCATTCACCCGAACATGTTTTTGTTGTTATAGTGCGTTCAAGATGTTTTTTTCCCTCCATCTTTCTTTTTTTTTTTTTTTTATTGACACTTGTCAATTTTGACAGCAACTTGCTTGCGTCCTCAACACATAAATTCTAGTAACACGTTGATATATATTGTATAATGGAATTGTTTTTTTATATCGAATGGCGTATATTAATGTGTTTCCTATGTTTAACTCCTAAAATGTTCCAATTTCTTGGTTCTTTGTTGTTTTTATCGGGTTATGTTTGTAGTAGATATGAAGTTTGTTCTTATTTATTTAATTTCCAACTGTATAAACGAAACGAATGAAATATGAGGAAAATTTTTAAATTTTTTGAGTATAGAATTTGGTGCTCTGGCAAACACTGTCAGTTTAAGTTCACCTATTTAAACAACTATTGGCAACAGTTTATTCTGGCTACATTTTTTTTTGTTACTAACCGAAAATGTTTTAATCTTCATTATAATCCAGCTACAATGAGCAAATCTATATCTGTCTTTTAAGAATTTTTAGAAATTACTAGAGTCTTACCTAAATCCACATTTAAATTGACTAAACCGATCATATGCTATGCAGATACAAGCATATTAAAATTAAAAAATACAACCTTAAATTCTATAAAAATGCACTTTAAATTAGATTAAATTTATGCTCTTAGAGGCCTTCATTTTATTTCATAAAATTAAAAAAATTCTTTTTATTTAGTTCACTTCAATTTAAATATAAAATATGTTATATTTTTTACATCAACTCTTTTGCTATCCATCAATTGCGTATTATTTCGTATTCTGGTTCACTATCAGTTGACGTATTTGTTGTTGTTGTTCCATGTGCAATATCCAAATTTGGTATTTTTGTTGTTGTCTCCAAGTCTTTCTTATAGTTTGAAATCGCTTTTTCGAGAATCTGTTCAACCGGTGAAAACGTTGAGCGTGATCGTAAGCGAGCCTTTGCCATTTCAAGGGACTGCAGAAAAAGATTTTTTAGAGATAAATACTATATATAATAAAATAATTATAGTGACATGGTACAGCAATGTTAACAGAGATGTAAAATCTGCAATTTATATTTAGAATTTGTATCATTTAACTGAATAATGGCATAAGAAACCTTGCAATGAACGCCACAATTGATTCTTAAATAAAACTTTTAATTCACATTCAAGTACAAAAATTGATTAATTCTATATTTAAATTATTCATTTTCGTTATTCATTATGATAATTCTATTTTTTTATTCATATTTATGCTATTCGCAAAGAGTGCAATTCACAAATAATTTCAGAGTTTTCATGTATTCTTTTTTTATTCATTATTAATTTTTTTTTTCATTAATCATTTGTTATTCATTATTAATTTTTTAATCATTATTCATAATTAATTTTTTATTCATTATTCATTTGTTACTCATTATTCGTTTGTTATTCATTACTCCTTTGTTGTTAATTTTTTAGTCATTATTTATTTTTTATTCATTATTTATTTGCTATTCATTATTAATTTTTTATTCATTATTCATATTTTTATTCATTATATGTTTTTTATTTATTATTCATTTGTTATCCATTAATTTGTTCCTCATTATTAATTTCTTATTCATTGTTCATTTGCCACTCATTATTAATTCTTTATTAATTTTTCATTTGTTATTGATTATTCATTTGTTATTTATTATTAATTTTTTATTCATTTTTCATTTTATATTCATTATTCATTCGTTATAAAGTTTTTATTTATTATTCATTATTAATTTCTAATTCATTATTCCTTTGTTATTCATTATTCATTTGATATTCATTAATAATTTTTTATTTATTTTTCATTTTTTATTCTTAATAATGGAGAATCGTACAAAATAACGTACTTGGATTCTTGACTTAATCACGTTTTACGTGCTCGAAGATGTGACGAAGGGATTAATACCCTAGGGATAGGAAGTTGGAAGTGAAAGGGTATGATCGCCGAGTCTTAAAGAACGTGACAAGAAGCATCCCTTAAGGCTCGGCTATCATACCCTTTCACTTCCAACTCCTTATCTTTTTTGGTATGGAGCTGCTACGTAGGGGGTATTAATCCCGTCACATCTACGAACACGTTAGAAGTGATTAGTCAAGAATCCGAGTATCTTCTTTTGGCAATGAAGGAAGGATACGGTTGTCGATATGGATATAGATTTTTTCCAATTTTGTTTTGTTTTTACTTTAATATTTTATTTCCAACATATCGCTTTGTAGCTGCCGTGTTCATCTCCTAAGGTATTAGTGACTTAATTCAATACGTTACTTGAGGCAATAAGAAAAGATAGATCGCTTTAGAGAGGTGCTCACCTACTTTCCGACTGTGTATTTTTGTTTTTTGTTAATTTTCTCAGCCGGCATTTTGAGCTCGTAGTAAACACCATCTTTTTACACTATTTTTGGGGTAGATTTTACACTTTTTATAAAAATTATACACTACTTTTTGGCCCCCTTTAGGCGCTTACTCCTTTAGGTGCATACGATTCACTACTTTGTGGTTTATAAAATACATTGCTTCTAGTGCTTTTTAGTATTTTTGGTTGACTGTCATTTTAGTCTTGCGTTAAGCAATGATAAAAAACAGTGTTTAATCAGTAAAAATGGTTTTTCAAAGTTTTCTCTTAGATTATTAATACGCTTTTGCATTCGTTTGAATTAATTTACGAAATAGTTTTACCACTCTGAAGTTTGTACCTCCGGAACCAGGTTTTTAAAGGCCTCAAAGGCCAATTCGGGCGTAGAAAAACGCTCGCCACGCATTTTTTTTTTAAATGTGAGGAAACAAGATGATATTATTAGGTGCCAAGTCGGGACAGTAAGGTGAATGACTCATGAATTCTACGTCTTGAGTGCTCAAAAATGCTTTTGTTTGAGCTAATGTGTGGGATGTCGCATTGATAAAGGGATGATCTTCCTTCGAAGGTTGCTTCTCCTCAATTTTCCCGAAGACTTTCGGCAAACAAATGGTTGTGTACCATTCAACATTAACGTTGTATGTTGCTTAAGTGGTATAATTGCGACATGACCGGCTTATTTGAAAAAATTGGCGACCAATTGCTTGGATGTACCCCATCCGCGGACAACTTTTGACGGGCTTTGCTTTCTTTGAAAGACCCAAACAGTGGATTGCTACTTTGTTTCGGGTTCATAAGAGTAGATCTATTATTCGTCATCTCTTACGATGTCGTAGATGTATTTCGATCCACCGCCGCTGTATTTTTTCAGCATTTCCTTGCACCAATCGACACAAGCCTTTTTTGAGCAACCGTCAAATTATGGGGCATCTAACGAAAATAACACTTCCTGAGGTCTAAAAGCTCGTTTAAAATCTAAGTTATGCTAGCCCACATCGCCCTTCCCCTCTTCCCTTCCCCCCTGCAAACATACAGGTAGATATGGGCAAAATTTTCTTCTTGAAATATTCTTGGGTGATAAAGATAGATACTAAGGACTGCGCCGAATAAAATTGTCCCATACAAAAATGATAAAATCTCTTGAACTAGTTGTCCGATTTAAACAAACTAAAGTGTTTTATTTTTAAAATTCTTTTCAGATAACATACATAATATGAGAAATTACAAATTTTTAGTTTTTAATAAACAATTTTATTTTTTCAGGAAAGCCTTCCATTAAGGTTTTTATGGTAGCGACCGACACCCTCACAGCTGCTAGGTTCCACTTTCTTTGGAAGTCTTGAAAGTTTTTGGCCTCTTTTTTAGTTGTTTTGAGTTCCCTCTTAACTAAAGCCCAGTATCTCTCGATCGGTCTAAGTTCTGGGCAGTTTGGTGGATTAGCATCTCTAGGCACCAAAACGACTTCATTCCTTTGGAACCAATCTAAGGCCGCTTTGCTGTAGTGACATGAAGCAAGGTCAGGCCAAAAAAACCGTGGACACTTCATGTTGACGTAAGAATGGCAGCAATCTTTTTTGCAAACATTCCTTAACGTATATATCGCCATTAATTGTGCCGGATGTTACGTATGATTTGCTTCTTTTACCGCAGGTGCATATTGCTTGCCATACCAGAAACTTCTTTGGAAATTTTTCCACTTTTTTGGCTTTGAATTGTTCAGCAACATTTCCCCGAGAATCGGCCGTATAAAATTCTTGTCCAGGAAGCTGGGAAAATTTAGCTAAAACGTAAGTCTCGTCGTCCATAATGCAGCATTCGAATTTATCAACAAAATTTTTTTTCAGATTTCGAGCTCTTTTTTTTTGCGGTTTCGTTCTTTACAGCGTTTCTGTCTGGAACTTTCTGCACTTTGTACGTCTTAAGCCCATTATTTTTCTTTGTTCTGCGCACAAAAGTTTCTGAGCATTCAGCCTTCCTTGCCAATTTCCTTCCCGATATGCATGGATATTTCTTAAGAAGAGTAACCACTTTCTTTGCCTTGGCTTGATTATGTGGACCCTTTTGTTTGCCAGAACCAGTCTTCCGATCAGTGCACAATGCCTCCTTAAAGATTTTTATAACGCGAGAAACAGTTTTTCTGTTAGCTCCTACCTCTTTGGCAATTTTTTGGAAGGACCACTGTGGATTTTCTTGAAAAATTTTAATAATTTGTTTTCGCACTTCCAGTTCGTTTGCCATTTTCGCGTTAAATAAATTTTCATAAAATTAAAACAACGCATAACATTTTCTGAAACATATTTCAAAGCTACTATGATTAAAATTTTGAAATTTAAAACTTTGAATTGCACAGTAGGTAAAGAAATGTATGGGACAATTTTATTCGGCGCAGTCCTTATATACAATATAAACTGGTGTAGCTAAGTTATTCCAATTAATTTTTGATGAAATATTTCAAGTAAATGTTTGAGTTCGGAGTGATGGCTGAAAGGAAGGCTTTTTTTGGAATATGATGATCTGAAAAACTATAGATAGAATGATAATAAATTTATATGTTGAGAAAATTTATATGTTATATCATGGAACTGGCTGGTATAGTATATGGTTCCTAAATTGTATTTTTGTACTATTGTACTATTGTAATTACCCTAGGGTAATTTTAGGAGGTAATTTATTTTGTGCGCCAAATAATCTTGTACAACTTTGATCCTGATCTTAAAACGAGATTTCACCTAGTTTAGGAGTTAAACAATATAAAATACAAGAATAAATAATGAACTTTTACTCAGAAGAAGTGCTTGATGGGCATGATCTGTAGACTAAATACTACTTAAACCATTGAGATATTTACGTGTACTGTTACACTCATTGACTTTCAAGTTTTTAAACAGTATTTTTAGTTATAAAATTATTTCTTTTATGCAAATAAATGAGGATGAAGATTGTTTTTTAAAATTATCAAATTATAAATTAAAACTAAAATGATGAAACTTGAGCTCTCAATCAAACTGTTACATATAGTTTTTTAACAGTAGTAGTGTCTTTATAGTTATTAAAATTCATACCTTTAACAAATTGGCATTCCGCGTCAGTGCCTCTTCATATGAAAAAATTTTAATGGTATTGCTTGATGCTGATTTATCCACAAATTTCTTCTCAATTTTTGCTAGTTTTTCTTCCTCTCGTTTTCTAGAAGTCAAAATAAACATTATTAAAGAAATTAATTAAAGCCAAGAGGCCCTGTTTTTTAAAATATTATTAAAAATAGTTATTGTTTTACATAAGATTAAAATACGACTTTTAGTTTTTAATTAGAAAGCCTTTGCAAGTGTTATCTAAATACATGGAAACATTTCAAATTTCACATGGAACCATACAAGTATATGTGTTTTGATAAACATATTAGAAAATCCGTTAAGGCTTGCAAATACTTGCCTCATAAATAAATTTCAACAATGAAATATTGGCAAATAAATAAATAGGTTTAAAAATCTATATCAATTTAAAAATCTTAATTACTTAAAAATGGTTATTGTTTAGTGTATCACGTGTAATGAAAGTGAAACTTCATAACATTCATCGGAAATAGAACAATTTTTGAGAACACGATGTTTAATAGTTGTTATCAGACGCGGATTCAGTGGAGAATTTTGGGGGTTCAAACCCCCTTTTCCTCAAAATTCTCGCAGAATCTGTATTTAAATGTGATGTACTAGTGTTTATTATGTGGTCTAAGGGTACTAAAAAGAAAAACATCGATTTTTTAATAATTTATTTTAAATATTCACACCTGAGTTTTGTTCCTGTTTTTTTATGTTCTTTGCGATATCGCGCCCTGCTGTAAACAGTCATACATCGGTGATTCCATGTCGAATCGGTCGTTTTCGTCCAAAAAGTGATTTTGACGATACCGATTTTTTTAAATTTTGCACGTCAATAGTATTTAAAAAATAGAAATGTTATATATTCATATACATTTTTTTTTTTGTCATTTTTACACAGTGGAAAATTTAAAAAAAAAAAATCAAAATGTGTCATTCGGCCATGAAGGAAAACAACTAATCTTCAAAAATTTAAGTCCTACAAAAAAATGTTTAAAATGATCATTTCACATTTTATAAATGTGCAGTTTCTTACCAACACATTACAGAAAAATTTTAATTTTTTTGACCACTTAAAATTTCATTCACATTTTTCAAGTTCAGCACTATTTTTTTGGAGTTTTTAAATCATCATCGCATCAATTAATGCTTACTATTTTAAACGAATTTTTCAAAAATTGCCTACACAATTTTTACATAAAAAACACTTTATTTTTAATCAAAAATGTAATTTTTCAGTATTGTTGGTACTTCTAATAGTATTTTATAATTTTTAAGCTAGTAATATACCTCCGAAAGCTTTTAATTATGCTTCAAATTTATATATTTTTTTATTTATTTCTTTTATTCCTTGATAAAAGAAAAGCCGTAGGAGGAATACTATTTGAAAAATTTTAAAATACAGTAAGAAGTGCAAAAAATACTAAAAATCCCACTTTTAGTTTGAAAGTGTTTGTATGAAAAAATTGAGTATGGAGTTTTTGAAATATTCGTTTAAAATAGTAAGCATTGATTTTTCAATGTAAAATTTTAATAATGGATTGAAAATAAATGCCTCAATATGACCATGTTTTCAAAACGCCAAAAAAATAGTAGTGGTGACCTTGAAAAATGTGAATTAGTTTTCAAAAAATTAAATTTTTTATAAAAGTGTTGGTGGTAACATGCGAAAATCTAATCGGCATTATATCGAAAAAGCCAAGAGAAATGAATATCATTTTACAACTACAATGGGCTATTCACAGTTTAATCGTATATTAACAAAGCGTATTTATAGCATTTGTTATTTTTGTAACTGTGAGCACCTCAGTGTGTGACTGCCGTATTCAATAATTTTGCAACGCTGTTATATATGTTGTAGACAGGGCATAAGAATATAAGACACAAAAAACATGCCCAAGGGCTACTTTTATTTACGCGTGCCTGCGTATTTGCGTTTGCATGCAAAACAACAACAAAGCAAAATACGCTTACGTAAGTTGGCGTAAAAATAACAAATCGTAAATTATTGAATTAAATTTGGATTTTAATTCAATTTGATTTAATTAATATAGGGCGGATTTTCCATTAAATGCTGATTTAAGAACGAAGCAAGTATCTTGTTTCAATAAATATTTTTAGTTTAGTTGAAAATCCATTCAATAGTTTAAAAGAAAGATGTTTATCTGCACTCCTGTAGAATTTTACTAATACCGTGTGTGTGTGTGTGTGTGTGTATGTGCAAGTGGATGATACGCGGTATTGTACGCCCAACGACGATACATATATAGCGTACATTAATATTTTTAAAATCCCCTCGAAATATTTTCCTGGATCTGGATATTTCCCTGGTTGTTATACTGAACTAGTATCTACTGTATAATATGCAAGTAATACACCCCACTCATACTGCGCAGAGGCTTATTATTTTTATGACTTCGTTTGTAAGGCAGACCATAAGGAGGTGTGGCAAGTATAGAAAGTATATATGGTATACTCTAGTCGATTTACGCGTGTACGCTTTTCTATTCGTCTTTGATCAAGATTACAGCCGCTCCAAATTGGATAAAAACCTCGCCTTCCTCCCATACAAAAACTCTTGCCAATTTACAGAGTTTTACTAATTTTGTGATCCAAGTCAAAAACCACTTCTGTTTTTTGTCGGGTAACGTATAATTTTTGGTGGCTTCTATCTACGAGCCGAACTTTTGACAACTCTTAGGTTTAACACCTTGTATAGTGCGCTTAGTTAACTATTGGAAAGTCAAAATAAAGAACTTGTAAGTTCAATTTTTCTTTCTTTTTTCACTCATTAAAGTCGTACTACCGGCACTTGCGCCACTATGGAAATGTCCGTATGTTAAATTACTTTCTTTTTTTTTTTGAATAAAATAAATTAACTCTCTATGTATTTTGTATTAGTGTCACACCATGACAGTTTACGTTATTCAGATAGCGTGGCAGAAATAGGGTTAAATGTAATATTAACTGCAAAATTTCATTCCAGACTTCGAAAATGCGAAGTATTTAAATTGGATCAGTGAAAAATTCCAATGATCAGACAAGTGTTATAAAACTAGAACTGTTTAATTAAAATTGGTGTCAATGGCTATTTTACGTTGATTCTTTAATAAAATGAAAATGTTTTATAATGAAAAAGTTAAAAATGCACCAAGAGCAAAAATTTTTAAATTTTAAGGCCCATAATCATAAACAAAATAAAAGCGATTTTAAATTTAGTACAAGCATTTTTGACAATTTTTCATTATAATTTGCTGTCAAAAATAGCTTTTACTTAATTTAGAGTTGCCCTATAGGAACAAACTAACTTGTTTTTAAAAACAACTCATTAAAAAACTAATTTAAAATAAACCAGTATATGAACTACTTTGAATTATATAAAGGCGGCAACTACTCTGATTTTGACATGTTTTAATTGCAAAGTTTTATTAGATTACAAGTTTATATATATTTAAGCATGTTATTTCATCAAATATTATTAACTTTAGGCCATCAGTAATAGTTTTCAATTGTCTATTTTAAAGTAATTCCAAAAATAATTTAAATATAACTAATTTAACAAGTAGTTGAAAATATATGCAGACGAAAGTCAATTGACTTATTTAGCCGACATCACCATACAAAATATGTTAGTTCGTTCTATGGAAAAAAGGTCAGAATTTCAACTAGTTGTGGTTGAAAAACCACCTTTATCAACTACTTTTAAATTAGTTGATTTTCCTACAGGGTGACTTTTGTGTGTTTATGATTATGGGCCTAAGTGTTTGTGATACTAAACAAAATCATTTTAAAGTGACCTGGACATATATGTAAAGTTTCACAAAAGTCCTTTATTATAAAATAAAAAAAAATAGAATGAACGCCGCAGGCGAAAAAATAATATTAAAAAAAAAAATCACTGCGATTTTTATTAAAATTTTTTAATGATTTTAAAATTTATTTTAATAAAATTTATTTTTAATAAAAAAATTTTTTTATTAAAATTTATTAAAATTATTTTAAAAAACTGCCCCAATTCAGTTTAAATCGCCGCTTTGCAATTTTATAAATCGCTTTACAATTCGCACTGAATTTTAAAATTTTCACGATTTTTATCTTCTAAGCTATTCGAGACCAACAAAATTTATTGCACCAATATGTTTATAAATACAAAATAAAAGTAAGAAAAAATATTTAGGCATGGGCCCTAAAGTAAAATTATGCCAGGTATTGTAGTATCGGCAGCAAAAACTTCAAATTTATCAAATTAAATTATATCAAAATGTCAAACCTTCAAAACTTCTGTTTTTTCGTCTGTAGGTATTTTATTTTTCTTAGGTTTTAAGTATAAGCTGCGTTCCTCTTCATTATTTTCAAATTATTTAGATGCGTCAAGTTAACTTAGTACATAGTTTCAAACGAAGTTTTTTTCTTAGGTGTTTTTCGTACTCTTTTAGTTTAGATTAGACATTAGACGTAGACATTTAATGTTCGAATTAAAGAACCATCCATTTTTGTACATACTTGTACAAACAGAAAAAAAACAATTAAAAACTTGATATTATTGGTACAAATGCAACAACGAGTAGAGCTTAACTCTTGCTTACATGTTTTGGATTAAAGCCTGTATGATACTTAATTAAATTGATCATTGAAAATTATAACTAGAGCAGTTCAAATAGCACGAATGCATGGATTCAATTGGTGTGAGTGAGTACGCATATGGTACGAATTGGAGAAAAATTTTCTTTGCATTTTTTTTGCCGTTTCGTTCTTCGTTAAGTTTCGATCAAATATTAACTATGCTGTTAATACTGTTAATAATTAATTTTACATTTTTAGAGTAAACAAAACTATTTAATATAAATGTATGCTGAATTGGAAGTGATGTGTGTAGCTTGTATTGATTTATTTCATGCAGCTGCTCTTAACAACACCAGAAATAAAAAAGTAACAACGTTTATCCTTTTCTTACAAAATATGTCTGTCCTGCCCATGCGCCACTTGTTTTCAGATTTTAAAATTGGACAAAAAAAATTAAGTATCATACGGGCATAAGCAGAGAGCGTATCATCTCTTTCTCTGGCTCTCATTGCAGTGCATGCTTTTTTTTCTCTATATCGGCTCCACTAAGCAAAGTAACTGTTTTAACTCTTTTTTAAATGAATATATCCATTCAAAATGGATATTTCAGATAGTTCTCTTTGTGTTAATCTTGTGCTTTTACTTTTTCTCTTCTACTAAAAAAAAGTAATGGTACAATTGATATGGATTCTGTGAATCAATATTTGGTATTAATTAGTTAATTTTTATTTTCATTAAGTTATCGACAAAAATGCCCTTATGTTTATTTTTTTTATAAAATAAATTAAAAACTTGAATGCATTGCACTTATATGAAGTGTTTCTTTTATTTTTTATTGCAATAATTCGCTCTTTATTCTTTATGATTTCGACATATCCAGATGTTCTAAGTAGAGATAACAATATTACCGATTTATCTGTTTGTTGTGCATGTTCTCAAACTAGTATTCTTGATGCTTGATAATTTCACTCTCTCATACTATCGTTATGTTAAAGAGAAATATTCCATGCATACTCAATGCTTAGAGAGCGAAACCGATACAAGTTGGTATAAGAAAAAATAACAGCACATAACTAGCATGACACAATTATAAGGTAGGTGCATTAGAATCACGCTCTCTACGGCTACAAAACAATAACAATGGCGTAGGTATAATGTCAAAATCAGCTGTTTTGAAAATATTAATTGGCGGACAAACTTTATTGAAATATAATTCATTTGTAATTAGTTCAAATGCGTTAAAGTGCGTTCAAGTGCGTTTTGTTTAAAACATAAAAATAGTGATTTATTTTAACAACAATAAGTGAATTAGTAAAATGGGCAAAAGATCGTGCGCGATTTGCAAACATAGTTTGTAATTGCAACCTTTTTTTAATTGCAAAAGATGAAAGAAAGCGGCTAGTTTGGAACAACGCATGCGGTGTTTTTTATTCCGAGAATTCGGTCGTTTGTTAAAAACATTTTAAACCAAGTGATTTTTTTAACCCGCCAGGCGCTGCGAAACGAGCGCGTCTGATGCCAGATGCAGTTCCCAAGCCCAAAGAAAATTCTTTGGGGATGCGGTCGGCTGTATCAACGAAGCAGCTGGGATTGCTCTTGGCGCTACTTCTCCCAGCGGGCAAAGCGGAGTCGATGCTTACTGTAGACTCCAAGTGCATGGAAATGTGCCTGCCGGCCCCAACAACACAGCAGCCGATGTATGTAAATTCTTCTATTGATGAACTGATGCCAGCTGCAGTTCACAAGCCCAAAGAAAAACACCATAAGAAGCTTTGTATGGATCAATGATACGGTAGTATAGGACACCATAAATACTTAGCGTTATTCGATGAAATTGCTGGGAACAATTGTCTAGGCACATCCATGGTAGATTTGACTTTTTTCATCAGCATTTCCCTTGTCAAAATATACTTTGACAGTTCAAAGCAGCCGTACAAAGCGACGCAAATAAATCGGTTTCAGGTAGTCGGATATAAGTAGTCGAGTTGAAATTATATTAAAAGTTAACTTGTATTTGCTTCGTTCAAAGCCAAAATACAATTAATTTTGTATTGTATCTAAATAACACAGCTAGTTTTATTAACTTTTTATGGTTTTTACTCAATTTTCGTACATTATCTCACATCAAATCTGGGTACTCAATTGAGATATACGGTTACAAGCAAACTACACATTCCTATGGCTTAGCGAGTAAACGTCAAATGTCAAAAATGACATTATACCTACGCCAATGTTTTTTCTTTCGTCATTTGCTCTCCGAATTGCATTTACCTTATAATTCTACCATGATAACTATTATGCTTGGATGGTTCTTTGCAGAGCTTTCGTTCGAATTTTCTTATCGAACCTTGGAAAATTATTGCTGCAAATGAATTTATCAGTTTGGGGGGATGAAACGGCTTTTGAGGCTTATTTTTATTATTTTCCCGTACAAAAAATTCTCCAAGGGGGGGATAAATCCCTTTCAGCCCGTACGTCGATTCGCCACTGCACATGTAAAACAATTATTTTTCAATTGCTCACAAGCATCAGCATCGTCGAGTACGAGTTGTTTTCTGCTTTTGTGCATACGTTTGTTTTTGTAGAAAGCAGTTTGTGTTCAGAGCCTTGCACGAACGTTCGTTCGTTCGTTCGTAGAAAAAAATATAAATATTTTGTTCGTTCGTTCGTAGAGAAATAAAATAAATATTTTGTTCGTTCCATCGTTCGTTCGTTCGTTCGTTCGTTCGTTCGTTCGTAGAAAATTGATGTACGTTCTATAGTTCGTACAAAATAGATGTTCGTTCGTTCGTAGAAAATAGATGTTTTTTGTATGAAGATCCAAAGAAGGGTGTGGTTATGTTGGGGAGAATTGTTGGGGGGCAAAAAATAATAGGACCAGCTCATATGTTTGACCCCTCTAGGAGTCCAGCTACGGCCGATATAAACTATTATCGATAGTTTTTGTGTTTTTTGTATGGGGACCCAATGAAGGTGACAGATAGAGGGTAGGTGTTTTCGGAAGAAATATTAAGAGGCAAAAAATAATAGGACCATCTCATTAATTAAACCCCTCTAGGAGTCCAGCTACGGCCGATATTAACTATTTTCGACAGTTTTTTTATTATGTTCGTTCAATCGTTCGTAGAAAATAGATGTTCGTTCGTTCGAAGAAAATTGATGTTCGTTCGTAGAAAATTAATGTTCGTTCGTTCGTTCGCAGAACATTGATGTTCGTTCGTAGAAAATTGATGTTAGTGCGTTCGTTCGTAGAAAATTGATGTTCGTTCGTTCGTAGAAAATAGTTGTTCGTTCGTCGGTAGAAAATGGAAATTAAAATTTTGTTCGTTCGTACGTTCGCAGAGTTTTTTCTACGAACGAACGAACAAATGAAAGTATTATGTTCGTGCAAGGCTCTGCTTGTGTTGTTTGTGCATGTTTTTGTTTTTGCATAGACGCAAAGGCAAAATGGATGGCAAAAAATAATTGTATAAGGAGCCGCGCAAGCTAGAATGGCTTATGGCTGGGTAAATCTGTGGTGGTATCGGCTAAAGTGATAATTGATAGTTGACAATTAAAATCGTCGCTTTTGCTCCATGTAAGGTGATTATCAAATTGACAATCACTTTTTTCCTATTGATTTCAGGCGATAGGTATTTAGGTGTCGTTTTCAAAAACGACAATCAAAACAGCGACTGTCAACTATCACCTTAGCCGATTTTACCCCTGGCTTAAACCAAGGATTTCAGGTACACTTTCAATATATCAACACATAAAAGAGTTACCCACCCTACTACAGTAGTACACTCGCGTGCATTCACAATAGATCAACATATTGGTGTTTATCTTAGCTCTGCTTAACTTTTTTCGTATGGCACGTACAAAGAGCACAAATATAAATAAAATCTCACATACCTTAGGGAGCGAACTCATAATTAGTATACTAATTAAAACCTTTAAAAACGGTGGATTCATGTATAATATAATCTTAAAGCTGCTTTAGATTATCTGAGAATGCATATAACTTTTTGTATGCTTTCTTTGTCAGTGTTCTCAAATTATCCGACAGATCATATCGATTTCTGATGTTTGCACTATCAGACTTTCTATATGATTTTCTATCTGAGAAAATTGACACAAACACAGACACACACAAAACGTAAAAAAGGTGCTGAATTTATAGTTCATTATGCATGGAAATACAATAGAATCCGGATATAACGACCTCCAAGGGACCGGCGAAACTAGGTCGTACTAGCCGGACGACGCACAAAACGAACGAATAAATTAAGCTTGTTTTTTTAGTATGTTTGTGTTTGTTTGAATATGTTTGTATGTTTGTATTTAAGTGTACAGTTAGATAAGTTTCCATTTACTTAAATAAAACATTAACTACCAATTACATAAAACTTTAATGCTACTTAAACATTCCGCATTAAAAACATACTGCAACATATACAAAGATTTACAATGTATGAACCTACATTCCATGCAAATAAACAGGTAGTAACTAACGTAGATAGTCTGTAATTCGAGTTTGTTTTTGATTAACTTTTGTTCGATAGTAAGAACTTCGTACAGCATTGTGAATACTCGACATCCTAGTTTTCATAACACCATCATCAAAGATAGTTTGAATAAACACATCGAGCGTTTCCGCAGCCTTCCGAGCTTCAGACACTCTGCGGTCGTTCTAACCTAACGAATTATCTACAAAATAGGTCGCTATAAGCAGATGGTTGCTTAAACCGGAGTCGTACTAAACGGATATGTTTACCTAGTACTGAGCTATGAAAATGAGTTTACATCGTGATCGCTAAGAACGGTTATTCGTTATAAGCGAAGTCGTTCGGATTCGGATTCTACTGTAGTTAACCAATTGTTTCCCCTTTTTTTGTAACCCGTTATATCTTTCTTGTTAATTTCTATATTTTTAATTATTCGAAATTAAAAAAAAAGATATGATCTGACTTCTCTGATATAAATAAAAACAATTCTCATGCCAAAAAAATCGTACGCAGAGTGCCGACCATCAATTGTCAAAATCAATACAAAGTTTGACTTGTCATCTGCTTTCTGCTTACTTATTTGCTCCTTTTCGTTGCGTTTTTGACACATGATGATCAGCAAAAGAACTGTCACTCCTACTTACAGATTAAGTATATTCCCGAGCTTCCAAGTTTGTGAAAACTTTCGCTACTTTTTACTAATTCCTGTTCCTGTACACGAAAAACTTGCAAAAGAGACTGATAATGAGAGAGTGAATCATTTCCACTCCTTAAGAAAAGTTGCAAGTTTCTGCTATACAAGGTTCATTAATATCGGTTAAGTCACTTGAGAGAAGCTCGGTCGAACTGTCAGAATGGATAAAAGGAAATCAAGAAAAAAAAACCTGAATCTGTACAATTTTAAGCTAACAGCTACTTTGACAGTTCGAGCAAAGGCGGAAAAAGAGTGCTTTTCTCTCAAGTGACTTAACCTATATTAATGAATCTTGCTGCTATACAAATTTCGTGTAGTAAAAACTTGCAAGTGGTCATGTGTTGACGGAAATGTCAAAATTTGCACTAAGACCATAAAAAAGCAGAAGACAAAAGGAAAGGAGGATTAACATTTTCGATACTCTGAAATGCCTTCGGAACTCTTCTTCAGAATATGAGGGAACAACTTCACTGAAGTAGTTTTTAATGCAGCTCATTTTTTTTTTCTAGAACACAGTAAGAAGTATCTCATTTAAGTTCTCATCTTCATATTTATTAATATTCAGATGCACTTGAAACAATTAAATCATTCAATGCAGCTATTTTTTCAGACAATTTTGAAATATTCAACACATCAGTCGCCAAATTTGCAACATATGTTTTTGACGTTTGATTAAAAGTTGCAAGTTTTTACCAATAGTTTTTAACGGGAAAAAAGCGTTCCAGTACTTTTTGCAACTTTTATTGTTCAGAGACAATTTTTTTGCTACAAAAGTAAGGGGACAGACCTTATTATAATCTTATAATGTAATGACCATCGCATGGATAAACAAACTTCAGCGAAAAAGATGTTCGAGGCAAAAGCGGACGGTGAGGAACACTATGCCTCCAATGGATTGACTAAGCCGAGGAAGCCCTAACCACGCTTAGGCTAATTGGAGAAAGCCAGCGCGAAACAGAGGCGCCTGACGAGAGTTGATAAAGTCAGCCAAAATCCTACCACGGGTTGTAATGGCCACCTAAGTAAGTAATGTAGCTAATCACCTGTTAAAACCTTATTGTTAATAACTACTACAACAGAATCCTATTTAAAACAATCTTAATTCAAATTTTGACATCTATATGAAAATAATAAAGTTTTATTTTACTTACACCTTCTCGAGTTTCTTGTCAACTTCAGCCTCCAATGCCATATACTTAAGGTTAATTTCATTTATTAAATCGATGTGCGACGACATTCCATTTAAATAAATTGTTGATTTATTTATTACACATTTTTAAAAAGACATTTTAAGAATCAGAATTCTGAAAACAATATTGTAGCGAGACAGCCAGCAAATTAACAAAATACTGTTTCCATGGTTATAGCAAAAACAAAACACGATAAGCAATTACAGAATATACAATGCATAAAGAATTTAAACGTTATATTCTGAATGTAGGCAGAGTGCAAATATGGATTACATAGTGCAACATTTTGGATTAAACACCTTTTTGGGTGCTATTTCTCAAAGTACTTGATGAAAATAGCAAAACTGTACCAGGGTTTCATAAAGATGAAAAATCAAAAATTATATGAACATAATTTGAGAAGAAAATTTGAGATGTTTTCGACTACACATTAACAAATATTTTTTTTTGTTTTTTGTCGAAACTAAGGTTGATTTATAAGGTTGTCGCAGGGCTGATTGCACTCTCTTCTCAGTACCCATAATTGTCAAAACCAGCCAATTTTGCGAATGACTACGAAGGAAAAACGGATGATAAAAGAGAGCACTTGCAGATTTTCTATGAGCTGTCAACTTCGATTTGACAATTATGGGTACTCGCTCTCTCCCTTGCGACAACCTTATAAATCAACCTTGGTCGAAACACAATAGATCTGTTTCCGTACTCTCTTCAAGTAAACTTCGAGTAAATCATGCTTGAATTATAAGGTTGTCGCAGGGCTGATCTTCCCAGTACCCACAATTGTCAAAATAAGCCAATTTTGCGAATGAATACGAAAGAATAATGGGTGAAAAAAGAGAGCGTTTGCAGATTTTCAATGAGCTGTCAACTTCGATTTGACAATTATGGGCACTTGCTCTCTCCCTTGCGACAGTTATAGAGGTATCAGTCTTATTTCCATCTCATATACGGTTCTCTCAAGCGTACTGTGTGAAAGATTAAAGCCGATTACAAAAACACTGATTGGACCTTATCAGTGAGGCTTTCGACCTGGAAAGTCCACCATAGACCAGATTTTCACGCTACGACAAATCCTGGAGAAAACCCACGAAAATCAAATTGACACACAACATCTCTTTGTCGATTTTAAAGCTGCGTTCGATAGCCCGAGAAGGGATTGCCTATACGCAACAATGTCTGAGTTCGGTATACCTACAAAGTTGATTAGACTTTGCAGAATGACGTAGAGCAACACACGCAGCTCCGTCAAGGTAGGAAATGACCTCTCCGAAACCTTCAATACCGAAAGAGGTTTCAGGCAAGGCAATCCACTGTCATGCGATCTCTTCGACATCATCATGGAGGGGATCGTACGAAAGGCCGGTGTGCATCGTAATGGCACCATTTTCTATAAAGGTGTCCAGCTCCTTGCGTACGCTGATGATATTGACATTGTCGGCAGAACCAAGAGAGATGTTACCGCTGCTTTCACCGCTATCGAAAAGGAATCAGCCAAAGTGGGTTTGACGATAAATGAGGGTAAAACAAAGTATATGCTGTCTACAAACAAGGGAGCGCGGCGTTTAGACTCCCACGTTACATCCGGCAGCTATAACTTTGAAGTAGTCAAGGAGTTTGTATACCTTGGCACCGCCATTAATACTAACAACGAAATCAGCATGGAGATAAAGCGAAGAACAATAATTGCTAATAGGTGCTACTACGGGCTCAGTAAGCAACTAAGTTCCAGAACACTCTCTCGATCGACAAAACTAACACTCTACAAGACGCTCGTTCTACCTGTGCTGCTTTATGGCGCTGAGGCATGGGTAGTTTCGCAAACTGACGCAGCCGCTCTGGGGGTGTTCGAGAGAAAAGTTCTTCGCAAAATCTTCGGTCCTGTTCGAGTTGGCGATGAGCTCTACGAAGACATTGGCGTAGTTTGGCGTATAACTGTGCAGCGACTACGCTGGCTGGGTCATGTCCATCGTATGGACGACGAAGCTCCAGCGAAAAAGGTGCTCGAGGCGAGGGTCGCTGGTCAACGTCGACGAGGGAGACCATGCCTCCGATGGATGGACCAGGCTGAGGAAGCCCTAACCGCACTTGGTGTATCCGATTGGAGAAGGCGCGCGCAAAGCAGAGGCGCCTGGCGAGAGTTAATGAGGTCGGCCGAAACCCGGACACGGGTTGTTACGGCCACCTAAATAAGTAAGTAAGTATAAGCTTCTTTGGTTGAATAGAAACTTCCCAATCGCTAACTATCGAGGTTATAGAAAATGAATATTAAAGAAAAATAAGCCGTTTTTATTCTCTGCTGGTATATTCAGATTTAAAATTTTTTATTATAAATAGATGTATTATTAATGTTTAGTTTACTAAAAATCCCGTGTTGTCTCAAATAAAATCAAAAGCCAAATGAAATTTTTAAAATTGTTGTTGCGATAGCTTTTGTTTTTTTATTTGTTTTAAAAGCAAATTTTTCGAAACACTTAAAATTTAGTTTAAAATTAAGTTATTTTGTTCTTTAGTCAATTTATATGCTAATATTAAAATAATCACTATCAACTAAGTACCTTAGACCCAGCTTAAAGCATTAACTGTCACACATTAAATTTTATTAATTTTATGACAACTAAACTGCTCGTAATCTCAAAAAATAAAAAAAAATAAACGATAAAACAACTGTAAATTTAATTGGAATGGCATTGCTTGAGCGGCAATAATGTAATTGTAATACTCCAGTGCAGTTATGTTCTGAGCTGCTGCAGCAAACACTCAACTCCAACTAGGATTTCTTTTTTTTTTTTATAGTATATATATATACATATTAATTAATCTAATTTGTGTAACACTACTTAACAGCCTCTTTTCAATGTCGTCATCACTTTAATCCAGTTTTAGGAAATCATTTATGTGCGGTGCCACACGTTCGGGTGTCACAAGATGCAAATGATGTGTACCAGGTACTTTTAAATAAATCACAAGTTCAGCATGTTGTCGCAGCGACTCAATCACCATTTCGTATATTTGTGGATTTTCAAATTTCATGCCCGGATCACCACGAATGTTGAGTACTTTGCAACGTATTCGCCTGGCATAGGCCATCACCTGCTCGAGTGTGAACATGCCCAGCAAACTCACTTTCAAGCGTAGATCACGCGCAAAATGAAAGCCTTCCTTGTGTAAATGCTTTGGTGCCGGCGACATGCCACGCTTCATCAATACTTTAACCGACTGCTCATCCACTGAGCCTTCATAGGCGTCTAGCACCAACTTGATCATCTCATCATAGGTATAGCATGGTAACTTCTTTTCCGGCAGTGTCTCATAGTCAAGTTGCTTGTCTAATGCCCAGCCAGTCACATCCGCTTGCCGTTCAATGCTGCGTACTGTTGGACCAGCTATATCGATATTGATTAATTTTTCTACTTCAGTCGGATAGCAGGCGGCATATAAGAACGTGAGTGCACCACCTAATGAGTGGCCCATTAGTGTAATATGCTTCCAATGAAATTTGCGCACTATACGTCGTATTAGAGATATACCATCCCAAAAGAGGAAATACTGCATACCCTTTGGATAAGGTGAGGATTTTCCATGGCCAGGCAGATCAATGCAAAGCACTGAAACGGTAGCGGGAAGTAAAGGGCAGAGTCGATCAAAACTGCCGCAATTATCCTGCCAGCCGTGAAGTGCCAAAATTGGTTGTACGTTGCGTGAACCCCACCATTTGCCTGAAAGTTAGATTTTTAATTATATAAAGACTGTAAAAGCAGGGTTTTCATAAAATTATAAACATTGACGAATTTTTATACCCCAATGCGTATAGCGTAGGGGTATAATTAAATTTGTCATTACGTTTGTAACGCCAATAAGGAGGCGTGGCAGGCATAGAAAAGTATATATATTTTTGATCAGCATCACCACCTGAGTCAATTTCCGTCTGTACCTCTGTCTGTCTATCTGTCTGTGATCACGATTACAGCCGTAATTTTGAAGCTACCGCGATGAAATTCAAAATATAAGCTATATTCTAAAATCAAATAAAGATCAAGTTTGAAAATGAGCCAAATCGGATGAAAACCACGCATACCTCCCATGCAAAAAGACTTTCTTTTAACCGTGAAATCTCTTAAAAATTCACAAATATTAAAGAAATGCCTTAAAATTTTGCACATTAGCTTTGATATTTAATATGAACCCTCACTATTAAATTTGCCAAAATCGGATGAAAACCACGCCTACCTCCCATACAAAGTGATATCATTAAAATAGGAAAACGTTCGTTAATATATAGAACTGAATGTCATTGTGTTTGTCGTGGCTAAAGAATATACTTCAATACGGCTGCTGGGGGAAAGGAGAGAGGGGAGGGATATTTTAGTTTTGGTATCCTGGGAAGTTCCATTCCTTCCTAGTTTTTAATTAAAAATAGGATTCCTCCGGCAGCTTCTCCTTGTGCTTAAAAATTATTTCGTTTTTTTTTCAATTTTTTTTTATTCCTTCATACAAGAAAAGCTGTTGGAGGCATACTTCTAGCTGAAATATTATGAAATACCGTAGGAAGTACAAAAAATACTAAAAATCTCATTTTTAATGGAAAATAAAAATATTTTGTAAAATATAGTAATAATTGTGTAGACAGTTTTTGAAAAATTCGTTTAAAATAGTAAGCATTAATTCTCCAACGTACAATTTTTGGAACGCATTAAGAATGAGTGCTGCAATACGACAATGTGTTCAAAACGCCAAAAATGTAGTGGTGATGACCTTAAAAAATGCGA
Source organism: Coremacera marginata (assembly GCA_914767935.1). NCBI lineage: Eukaryota > Metazoa > Arthropoda > Insecta > Diptera > Sciomyzidae > Coremacera > Coremacera marginata. The sequence goes on from OU612045.1 coordinate 49,544,480, forward strand.
ATGAAATTTTTATTGTAAACAAAAAAATTAAAATTAGTGATGGTAAAAAACGGTTTTCAAGATATAGTTTTACTACATGCCCGAATAACAAATTTTGATTTTTTTTTTTAATTTTTCACTGTGTATAAGGGGCTGTTTATAAATTATTTAACACTTTTAGGAGGGGTGGGGAGTGGGGGTCGAACATTTGTGACGCAGTATAACATGGGGGAAAGGTCGGTTGTACGTTGCGTCTTAAAAAAATTATTGAATTCAGTTTTCAAAATTTTAAATTTTATTAAAATTAAAGACTATTTGACAAAGTGTGTTCTTCGGGTAGGAAGGGGGGTGGCAGGTAAAAAATTGGCCAAAAACATGTTACGTAATTTATGGACAGCCCCTTACGTACAAAAAAAAAAAAAAAAATAAAATATATGCAAATATCGACGTGCAAAATTTGAAAAAAATCGGAATCATCAAAATCAATTTTTGGACAAAAGCGTTCGATTTGACATGAGATCACCGATATATAGAAGATATAATTTATGGTTAACAAATCAACATAGGTTGAAAATAATTTAATACATAACGGAAACCATTTTTATGAGAATAGAAGAAATAAAAGGGTGAGAGATATTTAAGTTACACATCAAGGCTCACAAGGGCAGAATAGAGGGTATTTTTGAAGTGATCACGACAGTTAGTTACAAATATGTCTATTAAGGAAAGTATGCTGTTAGCTGCCCTAATGCAACGGGATGAAGATTCGTTCAGTCCATAGACAGTTCTAAGAAGGGTTTTATGGAAATTAAAGTTGATTGTATCATTGCTGTAATTGTAAGTGATATTATTGTATCATATTCGAAAAGATACAACGGAAACTTCAGATTAGATTGGTATTAAATTGGAATATATTTTATTCATGGTGCCATCAAGACTGCTTGTTCTTGTAGAAACCAAGTCCATAACTACCTCACCAAGAAAACATTAGCCTGTAGGAAAAAGCACACATTTTCAACTTTTCATAATGCAACTAGTTCAGATTTAGGAAAAAAGTCATATTTATGGGGATTATTTATATTGAACATCATATATTGTTTGATGATAGAGACCACCAAAAATTTACTTCTCTGCTAGAGATTACATCAAGATTATTGTGTGGAATGAGTGTCACGTTACAGCACCGCGGGTTCTTCAACATATTTCTAAACAGGACCTTCAAATCTTGGCATAAGATAAGAGGTTGGAAATTGTTGACTTTCCTTGTCACACACAATCTGAGGCCTTACAAAGTGTAACTGACGCTACTTCTATTAGAACCAGGTTGCAATTTCGAGCAGGAATGCCAAATTTTAGACACAAAAATAAGTTTAAACTCTAAGTTCTTCTCATTGATTATAAACTCTATTTTATTTTATTTTGTTAACTTGTGTTTTTTTACATTAATTTCAATAATTAAATACCCTTTGAACTTTACTTTTGTTTTATTTTAGGCGTACGGGTTAAGTCCATAAAAACGTAAGACTTACAAAACTACAAAATCGGTACAGCCCACAAGATGACAAGCAATTATATTAATATTACCTTTTCAGGATCTGTATAAAATTTCGCAAATTTTGATACCTCTTGCTATAGTGTAGCTCGAAAAAAAGTTCTTCTCATACATGTACGGGACACTCTAGTGTGCGTCGTGTCGCCGGCCAGAATAAAATAATGCATTTTTTATGAATGAATTAGCATCGCACGCTGAACTTGCCGTGCAAATATAGAACACTTGTAGCCAGACAAATTCTATTAACTAATTTGACAGGCGTGTGCATGAAAACATTAAAAAGCAGACTAATTTTTTATCTGCTTACAAATTTCTAAGATGTATAATTTTAAAATTTGATAGGCGTGTGTATGAAAACATTAAAAAGCAGACTCATTTTTTCTCTGTTCACAAATTTTACAGAGATAAAAAAAACGAACTGGCCATTTCAGCCCTTGAAAGGACTTTGACCGAGCTTCTTATGATCAATTGTGTTGTGTGTGATGAACACAAAATGATCCAGAACTGGACCTACATTTTTATGCTGACTCCGAACGGCTTATGTTCTCAAGAAGCTTTTCATGGCAGTTTTTACTCTCTGAGGTTTGCCATTATCTGCAGAGAGGTGACGGCCGAACAGAAAAATTAATTTTCTGTGTCAGGTGGGATTCGAACCAGGGGTCTCTGGCGTATGGGCCACACACTCTACCCACTGCGCCACGACCGCTAATATAACCATTTTTTTTTTATTGAATTTATTGTAATTTTTAAAGCCATTAAGGCCAATTAAACCAAAAATTACATAGTGATATGAAAGTGCGAGTGAAAGGAATAATTAACGAATGATAATAAATGAGAATAATAATCAATAATAAATACTGATTGAAATAATGAATGAATAATGAATAGTTTATAGGAGATCGAATGAGATGAAAGAAAACTTAAATATATATAAAGTTAAAAAAAAGAAATTCAAATTATATAACTCTTAATGGGAAAGCCTTTAGTTGAACTGGATTCGCTCCATGCTCTGTTTGACACTTTTTCGAATTTATTTTTGCACAGTCTTATTCTACCATAAATTTTACTGATAAGAAGTGGATTTTGTTTTTCATTTCCGATAAGGCAAATGACTGCAAAACATCATTGAATGTGGGCGCAACAAAATTCGAAAACAAAATTTTTTAAAAAATCAATTAAAACAAATTGTGATGACATTGAGGGTCATACTAGGTGCGTTGAACTCGCAAAAGGTTCCTCTCTCTTTGAGATTTTCTACAAATGTTTCTTGAAATTTTTTAGCTGTCACACTGTGTAATTATATTTAGAAGTGTATTAAGCCTAGATAACAAAAATAAATAAAGTTAGATTCTAAACAGATTTGTGTAATGGATAATTTGTATGGAAAAGAAAACACTCAGTGTTTGCGACAACCTTAAAACTTGCACCGAGCCCTGTTTTCATTACGTGCAAGAATCGAGTTTCTACTGCATTTAGTTTTTTGTTTTTAATTCCAACAAAAAGTATTTTTTGACTTTTGTCCACCCTTGTCACACTGTGCGACATTGTGATTGTAATAGAAACATGTCTTAATGACAACAGAAAGAAGAAATAATGCAGTTTTTGATATGTTCTATCATATTTATCGCTGGGATCGATGTATGATATGATAACTACAGGACGTGAAAAATGAGGTGGCGCCTTGATTGCTGTCAACTTATTTCTTTATAAAAAACAGAGAACGAATAAGCCACTTCAGCCTTTAAAAAGGCTTTGACCGAGCGACTTATGATACATGGACGTAGCGATGTGGGTAGAAGCAGCTTCCCCCAAGACAAGAAAAATTGAAATAATAAAATAATATAATAAAAAGATCATAAAGTGCTGCGATTTTCCAACAACACATTGGAAATTATAGCTATCCGGGTTTTTAATTTCAAATTTAAGTTTTTCCAGTTAATGAAACTTTTTACAAATTAAATTTCTTCCATGGCTGTCATATCCTATGTTACGCCCATGTTATGATCAATTGTGTTCAAACGACTCATGATCTTCAGAACCTTCACGTGGCTTTTTTTAATCTCTGAGGTTTGTCAATGTCTGAAGAGGTGATTGAAAAATTTTGTATCCAATGGGATTTAAGCCCGGGTCTAACTCAGTTCTTTGGCCACAAACTCAAAGTTTCTGCCACGGCCTTTAAGAATAATAAAATACAATACTTAAATCAAGACTGATGAGCATACACATTTAAATTATTAAAAAAAATTGCCTCATTACAAAAAGCGCATTACATGCGTTAAAGGTTAAGAATTTAAGAACTCGAGCATGCTGCAAATGCGGTATTTTTGGCGCAATATTCTGCTTAAAAAATTTAAAATACAACTGTGGAGCTGTATATTATTATCACGGATTAAGCGATGAAATTAAATGGCAAAAAAATTTTAAGGTCGTTTAGTCAAAACTATGGAATTATTTTCCACTAGCTGGAATACTCGGCGCCGCCCGGAGTGTGTAACATTCAGGGTATGTAAAATGTGTTAAACGTGATACAACCAGCAATGCACAACGATCAATGGATTCAGTTTCAAACATACATTTTTTTGTCAGTAATAAATAAGAGGATTTTAATCCGATTCAAGCTTAGAAATAAACCTTTTTTATCACTAAGTATCAATTTCATGGGCAAAATTGTCTGCAATTTAAATTTTATTAGATTTCGTGGCGGCAGTGGCGTAGTGGGTATAGTATATGACTCTTACGCCAGAGAACCCAGGTTCGAATCCTCTATCTAACACAGATAATTTTAATCCTCTATCTTAAAAAAAAATTGAAACTGGGCCTTAAATATGCGCTCTTGTCTGTGCTAAAGTGGCAAGAAATTTTTTCGATATAGAAGACAGTTTATACCGACAATAGATGGTTGCTTTATTTTGATAATTTAAAAATGCACATTGTTATTTATTACAACGTAATGCAGTAACAAACATTTAAATTAAAAATAAATGTTCTCAAGAAGCTTTTCATGACAGTTTTTACTCTCTGACGGCCAAACAGAAAAATTAATTCAATTGAAAAATTTCTGTGTCAGATGAGAACAGGTAGAACCAGGGTTATCTGGCGTACGGGCCAGGTACTCTACCTCCTGCGCCACGGCAGCAATTTTAATTTGTAGGGTATTTTTATCAGATTTTGAGGGCATTTTTAATGCTTTTTTAGGACATTAAGTAATTTTTTTAAGGCCAGTTTTGGATGTTTTTAAGGGCATCAAAATCCGAGCTTTGGTAATGAGTAATAGACACTACACTCTGTTGATATAGTCGCGATTATGATGTTGCTAAAACAAGTTCTCTGATACGAGTTTCTCTGATTTAAAATATTAAAAACTAAATTTAAGTAAAACAGTATTTTTCAATAAGAGCAACTTAATCAACATTACATATTTTAAAAATTAAATTGGTGAGTTTGGTCATAAACTATATAGTTTTTTTTTTGGTTTTTATAATTACTGCTTAGTTTTTGATCTTAAATCTTGATGTCGGCCGAAACCCGGACACGGGTTGTTAGTAAGTAAGCAAGCTTAATTTTTCTCAGGATTATTGCAAATAAAAGAAGAAGATGCCTTAATTTCGACAGTTGAAGGATGAAGAGCGTTCTGTCATAATTAATTTAAATAAAGACGGTCATACCCTGGGATTTAGAACGACGAACGACGAAAATGGCCATTTCAGCCCTTGAAAGCACTTTGACCGAGCTTCTTATGATCAATTGTGCTGTGCGCGTTGTGAAATGTTTGAACACAAATTATCGAGAACTGGACATACAAGTTTTATGCCGACTCCGAACGGTTTATGTTCTCAAGAAAAATTTCATGGCAGTTTTTTACTCTCTGAGGTTTGCCATTGTCTGCAGAGAGGTGACGGCCGAACAGAAAAATTAATTCAATTGAAAAACTTTCTGTCAGGTGGGAATTGAACCTGGGTTTTCTGGCGTATAGACCACACACTCTACCCGATACGTACTTACACGAACATTAAAAAAAATTGGCCAAATCGGCCCAGCCGTTCTCAATTGATGCCGTTACCAACGAACAGTATTTAATTTGTATATATATAGATTATATACCGAATGACTATTGTCATTTACCAATAAAATCTATTAATGGGCAAGAGGTTTTTTTCTATTTTAATATTGATTGCTAAAAAGGTTTTTGGTACTGATAACATTTTGTGCTTAGCAATAATCGCTATCAATTTGATATTGATTAAATGATCAACAAACGTTCACGTGCCAATAAATACAAAAAAGTCTAGTTTATATGACATCACAAAAAAATCAAGATAATGGCAAATGCAAAAAATATACAATAGAGATAACAGTATTACTACTGAGTCAGAGGAATAAAAATCAAGCAATTGCTTTTGCTTGAATTGCATATGATTAAAAACTCCAACAATTGCTTGTTCTTCAAGAAATATACATACAGAGATCTTTAGTAAAAGCAATTGATTAATTTTTATTCATTAGGGTCAATAAGTATTGCTATTACTCAGCAATAACTTAAAATATGCAAAAGGGAAATAAACTAAAAGCATAAAATACTGTAATTATATTTAAATATGTATTGGACGTTGTGCTGCTTACCCTCTACTGTGCCCCATGGCACATCAATAGAAAAATCGATGCATCGTTCGGATCCACTTTGGCTGGCACCATCTATAATAGTCGGAACAGGGAAACATGAATATTTTTATTTATTTGTATTTAGTTTTACTTGTCATTTCTAGGAACTGACATGCTCTAAATTGCGACAGCTCATTTTTAAACAATTTATTATGTATTTACACTTACTTATTTCCTTCGTTTCACTGCTACCATTGCCCATAGTTACACCATTTACTCCGTTGAGTTCCTTAGTAGCAGCGACGCTGCTTGCTTTGTCCGGTGATTGTTGTCTTTCCATTATTGTGCAACTTTTGTGCAATACACAATGATTTAAAAAAATTATATGAAATCAGTATCGCGTGTTATGCCAAAGTTTCTTCCGTTTATCTGCTTGAACGATCTTTAGCAACTTTATTAGACAACAGTGAAAAATTGTGATATGAAATTTTGTCGAACCTAAAAATCAAGAAAAAAAAATTTAATAACTTTACATGACAGGTAATAATTAAATCAGCTGTTAGACATCAAATTGGATGTTGCTAGAGCGCTGCCACACTTTACGAAATATCAGTTTAAGCGCCTACCGCAATAGCTTCTCTTCATTTTTAAACATTTAAACAGTATGGCGATTCATTCTGTAGCTCGTTTCTGTAAAGGGTTGATTACCCAACCGTAAGGTAGCGTAGCGCTACGTTGCCAACTGTCACGTTGAAATCTGTTTAATGATAAATGTGTACAAGTCTGTAGAAAATAGATTTCTACGTTACGTTACGTTACGTCTTTTGACAATTCGACAGTTGTGAGACAAGCAAAAAGTTTTGTTTATTTCAAAAATTGTAAAATTGATTACTTTTAAAAAAAATATCCAGTCTTTGATTGACGAGTTAATACTAGTAGAAAAAAGCGAGTGCCTTTAAATACTTTCTGCGGGCTACAAATCGGTGCATGCAATGCAAATCGTTGCATTACGATTTCGGTATTCGTTCATCCTCGAGTTAACGTCCCGCTATGCTACGTCCCGCTACGCCACAACATGTTACGCTTGGCTAATCAAGCCTTAACTCATACCGATCAGAGTTATCGACTTATATAACCGAGTTGACGTCAGTCTCACCTGCAATGTTTCTGTACGAATCTATACCGATTTCTGTTCGATTCAGTCGTTTCAAATCGATAAGCTGTCATTCAATGGAACCTGCTCCGATTTCATTTCAATAGAACCTTTTAGCAAAGTGTTTCTGTACAAAAAGTACACAAATTCTTCCGATTTATCTATTGTCAGTAGTGTTGTGTATTATTAAGTTAAAATGGTTGCTTTCATTTAAGTTGAATTTTTTATATTTATATATATTTCTAATGTGCATATAAATAACTAATAAGATTTATTTGAACAGCAAATTATATCCGGGTGAGTTTCGAAACTGCAGCGATGTCGGCTGTTGGACTTAATGAAGCCGCACCGGCAAGACGGAAATGGTAAATTTTTGAATGCATTTGAATGTTACTGAAACAATAATCCATTAAATAATTGATTCCCAAATACTTCTAACTCACTTCACTGTTCAGTAAATCACTTTTGATTACCTATTTATTATAAAACTATAGCACACACAAAATAAAATAAATACACTTAAGCAGCTACTTTTCATTTGACTCAATTTCCCAACGTTTCTTCTCGATTTGTGTTCTTTTTAATCACGGTCCGAATTTTTACCGATTTAAACGTACAGAAACATTAGTTGCTACGAAATCGGTAACTAGAGATCGATAGCGCATGACGTTACACAAATTGGTAACTTACCGGTTTTGTTACAAAAACGAGCTACTGATTCTGTAATGCCGTAGTTATGCTAGCCAAACATGATAGCCGAACATTTTTTGTTTTTATTGTTTCACGTGTAAAGTGAGAATTAACTTTTTCTCAAATTCATTCTCTCGCTCTCGGACCGAACATTTTTGATTACTGACTGAAACAGCAAACATGCCGAACTCTCCGGTTTTGCCTGCAGTCATTTTTCATAATAGCATCAAAAAAGTAGCAACAAGTATTAAAAATTTAAATAAATTGAGTGCTCTAGCAACTCTTAGAACAAACAGCACACATTAAGATATTAAAATATCAAACAACATGTGTTGAGCTTAAATTTTCAGTATTTATTGTCGCTTTAAATTAATGTTAACAATTTTGAGCCTTCACAAGTTTACTTAAAAAAAAATATGCTTAAATCAATTTGCAGAGTAATTTTCATCAGTTCGTATTGTTGTGTTGTATTTAATTTCATATATTTTATGTAGAAATGACATTTACTTGGAGTCGTAGTTTGATTTAAGTGTAAAAACAGTGTATTTAAAAGTGTATACATAAAAACTAAGGTATATATTATAACATTAATGCAACTGTGCAGCAAACATTAGCATAACCACCAATTAAACATTTGAGAATAAATAAACGGGCAAGACTTGCTTTCAAGTCTTTGAGTTTGTAGGCAATTCGCTGCAAATCGGAAGCGACGAAAGGGAGAAAAATTGACAGTACCAATGTTTCTGTACCGTAAATTTATACGTGTTCCCTTTTGTTCCCACTTTCATTGCTTTCCAGTCTTGACCAATGTAAAAGGGGTCCTACTTAGTACTGCTTATCTCGTAAAACTGTATGCAATGGGCATGATTACGATTCCCTGGGTGCCGCGATTTGAAAGTGTTTTCTTATTCAAAACAACAAAAAAAAAATAAGTATGGTCAAACAAACAATCGATACCTCAACTAACTATCGAGTTATCGATTTTTGTAAAATTTGTCCTTGCCACAAGATCTGTTCAAAAAACATCTATATCTTTGCCAATATCCAATGGATCTTCAATATTGACGCGTTATTTGAAATATAATTAAATTATCTTTCAGAAAAAATACAAATCTAATAAATTTTAGCAATATATTGTATTTTAAAAGAGAGTTTATATTATATTTACTTTTTATTGTTGAAATAAAACGTGTTGGATTTAAAATGAACCAAGCTTTTAAATTATTATCAGTTATTGTAAAAGCGTATAAAAGATGCGAATGCGCACGTATTCAAACATACAAAAACAACAAAAAAACTGAAGTATTGAAAGAGTAAAATTAAAATATATTTTTAAAAAATGGTTTCTAAAGCGAAGAAAGCCAGTGAAGAACAAAAAGAGTTCTTAGTTTGTTTTATGGATAATAACGTAGCGTTTTCCTTAGATAAGTAAGCTTCCCTGCAAACATCGGCTACCGAAAGTACGCACACATTGAAATTTTCACCTTCACCAACACCTAAATAATGACAGTTGGCAGCAAGTGCAAGTGCAAAAGAGACAACCACTGTTTAAGACTTTTTGTATACTTTTCATTCTGTTTGTTATTTTGCGCTATTTGTTTTTTGCCACCAAGAAGCACGCAGGTAAGTAAAAGAATTTTTGTTAGTTTTTATAATACCATTTCTTTTAAATTTGATAAAATGCCTAAAAAAACATTAAGTTATTTATTAGTTTAGAAAAAACATCACATTTAAAAAGTGTAGAAAGTCATGAAGAAAATATTCATTCATTTGCAAAGCGGCGTAGGTTAAGTGGAAATTTGTAAGAATCGGAATCTGCAAGTGGAGTGTCTGTTTTTATAGAAAATGAAAATAATGTATTTGGTTTCGAGGATTCTGATCATTTTGAGGCCTTAAATCGAGATGGATCACCTTCCGAAGAAAATGTGATTGTTGTTGTTAATGGATTTAATGAATAGATTTAATGTAGATAAATGAATTTATTTATAATAAGCACGTTTTAAAAATGTATACTAAACATAACTTCTATTACTTCTTTAAAAAACGAGTTCCTTAAGAGTGCAATTAAAGCTGTATATTAGATTCAATATTTTTTGCAAAAGAAAACTGTTTTCTTTTAAATTTTATTATATGATAAAATTGATATATTTGAAGTAAGTGAATAATATATGAATAATTATCTATTTAATTTAATAAAAACAAGAAAAATTTCAATAGGGTTTTTTTCGAGATAAACTTTTGGGACAAAACTGGTAGTTTGATGGTTTGTATTATTTGTATTATTTGTATTAATTAGGTAGAATATCCTATTTATATCACGACTAAGCCCAGTTTAACATATTTTAGAAAGAGATAGCATAATATGTAAATACACGTATGAGAATGAGCTGAAAATAGTTGTTTTAGTTAGAATAACAAAAACAACCTACATGAGTAAGTGAGTTCGCTATACGTTCTATACTTTCTGACGGAAATATTACCAGAATGTCTAACAGTGAGTTAACTTATTATTTATACAGGAGTATGTTTGCAGGGTTCTTGTCGTTCTGTTTTGTTTTTGTGAACATTACTTTTATTAAATTCTCCATAATTTAAATCATGATCATTATCAACTTGTACACAGTTTTCATCCAATGGAACTTTTGGTTTGATTAAGATGTTATGTAAAACTCCGCATGCATTGACAATTCTTCCAGCTTTTCTTGGATCGTAGCACAAGGCTCTTTGACTCAATAAACATTGAAATCTACTCTTTAAAGTTCCAATGCAGCGCTCCACAATACACCTTGTTCTCTTATACGCAATGCTATATTTTCATTCTAATTCATTGCTTGCCGATCTTATAGCTGTCATAAGCCAAGGCTGAAGTGGAAATCAGCTATCTCCCAAAATCCAGGTGTTACGTGTTCCATGGAGATACTTTTCCTTAATAAACGTTTAAGCATTAGAACGTCGCCATATGTAGGCATCATGGGATGTTCCAGAAAATTCGGCATTCACATTTTGAATATAGTAGTGGAGTCGCTTATTAAAGCCACGTTTAAGGAGTGACCACCTTTGCAGCAGTATTGCATATGAACATTACATGTTCAATGTTACTTTTTGTACTGATTATTCGAACGTGTGTTACATCTATAACACCCACTACTCCCGGGAATGCAGCTATTTCATAAAATAGTTGCTTAATTGAATTTAATATGTCATCCTTTGGAAAAGCAACATATTGACTGGAAATTTCATTCTGGATATCTGCAACTTCATGCAAGCAGCGGCTTACGGAGAACTGCGATAGTGAGGACGTAAAATCCTAGCAAATATTGCTTATAATGTCTCTTGCAAAAAAACGCAATGCACATAAAAAACATAGTTCAACTGGAATAGCTGTAATACTTTCCGAAGCATGAAATCGTGAGGATATATCGTCAAATAAATCTATCGCTAGTTGTTTTGGAAATCTATACAAATCAATAAATCGCTCGTCGCTAACATCTAGGGATTGATTGAGTCTCGTAAGCTCCTCGTTACAATAATTAAGTGCTCCCTATTAAAACATACGAAATAAAGATGTACAATTTCTGAAGTTGAGTATATATATATATATATATATATATAAAACAAACCTTCCGTTATTTCTTAATAGATGTAAACAGATAATTCTTTCCACCAAAATCATTCCTCAATTTTAGTTTGTTTACAATAAGCTGCTAAAAATCATTCAGCTATGCTTTATTTTCATTCAGCATTTCGGCGAGTGCCGTATATCAATTAGCTATTTTTTAAATTTCATTGAAAAGTGGCAACTTTGGTGTAATATTTGTTACACCATAACAAAAATATTTGAAAGGTGGCACAATTGGTTGCCGAAAGTATTCGACGCAATTTACGCTGCGGCCACACGTGATAGTACTGGCATGCTAATAAAGAGTATGTATTTACTTCGAAAATATTCCGAAATAATCAACAAATTTCGCTGCGGCCACACGTGATTGTAAATTTTCATTTGAAAAATGTCGTCAAAGCAAAATGTCGTTTTATTCAGTGATGCTTTATATGCCAACACAGCACCAAACTTAAACGGGGTAAAAATGGGGAACTAATTATGTTGTAAAATGTGTTTATCAATATTTTTCAAAATTAAATGCAACTTATTCATATGATATTTTATGTGTCATATAAGGGCAATTAAAATAATTGCATATATTCCACTACAAGACATGAAAGAAAAGTGCATATTTAAAGTTCGAATATTTTAGGGAGAAAATACAACACTGTTTTCTTACTTCGATTTCGCACTGGCTGTGGTTGTCGAAATTCACTGTCTCAGTAAAAGTTGTAGCCAGTGGACTGCCAGTGATGTCAAGGTGTGAGTGTATTAGTGAAAAGTGAGAGTGTATTGAGTTTTTCGAACTGTTACTGTCTTCGGACTGGCACGTGTGGATAGGTGGTTACGCATCAAAATCGTGCGGGAAATTGCAAACTATGCCAGATATCAGATTCCATACCAATTTTGACAGTTCAAATTCAGTATTTACGGTTTTCCCAATTTTTGGCATATTCGGCGCGTTTTAGGCATTGCATGATGGGTGCAATAAAAAGAAAATTTTATGAACAATGCGATTGAGCCAATATGCACGATGCCATGTTTAAATTTCTTGAAATGAAACACCCACTTAAAAATTGTATCATGAAATATGGATTTCATGAGTTTCAATTTGTCAAATCGCACGCAATCAAATTTTGTAAGTGGAGACGGCCTGTAACTCACATTAAAATCGCCGTTCTTGAAATAGTTATTTGTCAGGGCTGCCTCGCTGCTTTTGGATTGACATCAAATACTTTTAGTCTGGTAAGGTTATCATTAAACAGCTGTTGAGTTTTTAGAATATAATTCCAGACGAGAAAAGCAAATTTTTTAAGGACACACAATAGACTCAAGATGATGCCGGAACCTGAAAACTGTCCTGGGGTAGATAGCGCTAACGCCGGTCTGGGTAACGCCTGTCAGGGCTGCCCAAATCAGCGCATCTGCAGTGATCCAAGCAAAAAAGTGGAAGATCCTGGCAAGGCGCTTGTTGCTGAATCACTTAAAGACGTGAAGAAAAAACTTCTCATACTCTCCGGTAAAGGTGGCGTTGGCAAAAGCACCGTCGTCATGCTGCTTTCACGCTATCTGGGCAAAGCCTATCCCGAACAGAATTTCGGTGTCTTAGATATAGATATATGTGGACCATCGCAGCCACGCATACTCGGTGTTGAGGGCGAGAATGTGCATCAGAGCGGCTCCGGTTGGTCTCCCGTCAGTGTAGATGATAACATCTGCCTCATGTCAATTGGTTTTCTACTGGGCTCGCCTGATGATGCGATAATTTGGCGTGGGCCCAAAAAGAACGGCATGATTCGACAATTCCTGAGTGAGGTTGATTGGGGCACTTTGGATTTACTATTGCTAGACACGCCACCAGGTACATCCGATGAACATTTATCGGTTGTCACATATTTGCGAGACGAAAACGAACAGTCATTAAAAGCGCTCATCGTAACGACACCACAGGAAGTATCGCTGTTGGATGTACGCAAGGAGATAAATTTTTGCAAGAAGCAACGAATTCCCATACTTGGTGTTGTTGAAAATATGAGCGCCTTCCGTTGTGGTCACTGCGGGAACACTTCACAAATCTTTCCAGCAAAAACAGGTGGCGCAGAGGCAATGTGCCTCGAGATGGATGTGCCGTTCTTAGGTTCATTGCCTTTGGATCCCGAAATTGCCAAAGCCTGTGATTCCGGCATAGATATTACAGGACTTAAAAATGTGACGACAGATGCATTGGCTGTAATATGCACAAAAATAGTTGAAAGATTATAGGAAAAGAAACCAACGAGGAAATATCAATTTTGTTTTTTTATTTGAATTTATGTTTTTAACATACGTGTATATAACATACGTTTCCATTCAACCAAAATGCATCGTAATAATAAAAATATACATTTTTAAATAGTAAATTGATTTATTTGTGTTTTAGTGGTTGTTTTTATCAAAAATATTTTTATTTTTTAATTATATATAATTTGCATGCATGGATTATGTGAAATCATGCAAATAGGGAAAAAGGTGCGGGTAGGGAATTGTACAAATGCTTTATTATGAATTTATTATATGTGTGTAAATTTAGACTCGAGTGCTGCTTAGTTTATAAACAATCCTATTACCTAACTAGCCTAAGCAAATAGAGACAATTAAGGTTTTTTAGTTGCTGGTTGCTGCCCTTTGGGATGGCGGTGGGGGCAGTGGTTTCTTGAAGAATGCATCATTAATACTGCTGTTGTTCCTTGAAGTTGAGGGTGCTGCCGCCGCTGAGTTACTTACATCCATTTCCAAAGAAGTTGTCGTCACATTTGGGATACTGCCGGTACGGTTGTGTATGGCCAGTGTTTGGGACATTGCCGTACTTTCACATGGCGGTGCAAAAGTTGTATCGCGTGTAGGATACTGTGTTGCGGGTGGTGCATTCTCTTCATCCTCTAAATTAACTTGTATTAATGGTATTGGCAATAGAATACTTTTATCCGGAAAAGTCGTAATTTGCTGTGTAGCGGGGGCCTGTGTTTGATTGTGATGTATTGGCGTTAAAACGAAGGGGGCATTCTTTATGGTCACCGAGTCGGTACAATCCTTGACCTTGTAAATGCCAACAATAAAGTCAGAGAGCTCAAACATGTTCGATCGCAATGAGATAATTATGAATTGGGCATTTTTTGTACGTTCCTGGAAATAAAAGAAGGACTTTAATATTAGAATATTGGAATATTTTCTACATTTCTAAAAAAAAAAAGTTTGTTTTCGGACTTTCTGTTATATACAGAGGTAGTCAAAAATATTTACACATTCCTCATATTTTTTTATTTACCGTAAGGTTTGCTAAAACATGCTTCATGTTCTTTGCACACTGCAAAGAAAGCAACAGCAAAAACTTTATTTTCAAACTTTTCCACCAATAAAGTGAGTTCTTTCTTTAAAACATTTCTTAATTATTTTCGACACTTTTTGAGTTTTTTGTATAGGGGTCCAAAAGAGGGTGACAGATATGGGCCAGACGTATTCGGAAGAAATGCTTAAGGGCAAACAATTGTAGGACCAGATCATATATTTTACCTCTCTTTTATTGCGGGCGACATAAAAAGCGATATACAATGTTTTAGATTTAACAATTATGCTCAATTTTATGCAATTGTAGTGTATTGTTTTTTCTTTGCGTTCAAGCACACAAACTTTAATGCTATAGAATAATGAGTGAAGTCACCAACGCTACGTTAACGTACTGTTCCCTGAGTGGACGCTACAGTACCCTAAAAAAAGCTGCGATTATAGTAGGGGAGCCCACGATGCTAAATGATTAGATTTAGAAGATTAGATGGTAGAAAAGAAAGTTTAATGGTGCTTGTTATTTCACCGGTGGAGGAAGCGTCTATAAGCTTGCAAAAAAGTAAAAAAAAGTTACATGGAAATCCTCGAGCTCGTCAGATATTGATAGTGTATATGTCCATTGTGTCTCTGATGACGAAGGTATGTTAATCTGCCGGTTTGCAAGGTGGGGCTGGCCGTACAGAAGGGTTAACTTTGCGGGAAAAAACGTTTACTGAAGCGCTTCAGATATTCAGAGGGGATGTTAAGTGAGCCCGAACAAAGCTCCCATTCAAAAGAATGACGATTCAGATGCGACGTAAGCTCGTGGCGGCTTTTTTAAAAAGGCTCGTCAGATTTTCATACAGTCGGTTCAGTTTGGTGCCCTGGTCGTGCTGATCCATAATCAGACGATTATTCGGTGGGATTTTCCTAACCTGACGGTTTGAAACCAATTTCTTTTTCATGATTTTTGTTTTTCAATCATTGGATGTGATAAACAAAATTCGCGAATAATAATATGTATTAATACTGTATGTATAAATTATTGATTACTTATAACAGAATTATCTTCATCATTATCTTCTTATAAAAAAAAATCTTCATCTTCATCCAAAATGGGAAGTAAAAAATAATTTTTAGTGTGGGGACAGTTGAAATCTGCTTTTTACAAGTACACTTGGCATGTTGGCCTAATTACTTGGGTCTATGGAAAAAGGGTATAGGTAATGGAACGGACGACCAGCACTTATGCCAACGGACCCATTTGCGTTTGTCCATAAACATAAACGTTACCCAATGCACTATTATTGAAAACATTACGACTCCAACATATCATACAATTGTATAACCCTGGAGCCGCACTCTTCCCAATAGCAGTACCAGTTTAAGTACTAGTAGTGACGTATCTTCATTGTCATCTACTGGTGAAGACGAGACCTACCCAATCTCTTGCATACTACGCAGGTATGCCAGCCCGGTCGTACAAATGCGCGACCCGCCGGTCAATCTAGACCTGTATAGCATATACACAACCAAAGCCAGCACGATTCTCCCCGAAGGGCCAACCCATGATAGTCACCTGGGCAACTCGGTCCCGCCAAAGAAGCTCCACAACATCCCAGCAAGTGAGCAAGTGAAAAAAATCATGCATGCATGAGTTTCTGCATCTGGCCGTGCCCAGTTAGAGCACTTAATTGTGCTTGACCGGGAACTTCAATCCAGGCATGAATCCTAAATTCATTTGTCATGGAAGAAGTGCCTATTCGGCATATTAATACAACATATAACGTTAATACAACTCCGTGTCTATGACACCATATTTCACCCCTTGTTATACAGCCTTAGATGTCTCCTTGCCGTGGAGAGATAGGGTCATCCTCTTGTGACCCCCGTAACTATCCCCGTGCTAGCAAGTTTTTATAGGTCAACTGCTACACCTTCGAAGGCTTTTTTCATATCGATATACCGAATATGAGCCACCCCGAGCTCTTGGTTGGCCCTTACAGTTTAACGGGAAAGGACGTATCCAATTCCCAACCATCCTCGTTTATCCTGGCTTTGGACAGGTGGTTTTGCATCCGAAGACACCTTCACCAGAGTGTCTTAAAAATTAAAAGTAACTTATCAAATTTTTTAAAAATTAGTTTACTTCCTCAAGCTTTCGTGCAGTTCAAATTATTTGTTGGGAATACTTTTTTATATTCCTTAAATATGGAATACAAAGAAAGCCGCTCTGTGTGTCGAATCTCGCGATAACGCCGACTTAGGTTGCGAACATAGTGAACACTGGTTCAGACAGGCAAGCAGATCAGATCAGATCATCTCAAAAGACATGCATGACTTGGTTTCTTTACTGCTTCAATGCGAAATCTGCCATCCATGTCTGAACCAGCGTTCACTATGTTCTCAACCTAAGCCATATTGGACGCGTTTAGTAAAAAAATGTACCGCATTGAATCGCAGTTTGCATGTTGTTTCTTTTATAATATTTCATAGTTTTTTGTAATAAATATTTTATAGAGTGTTGTATATGTTTTGTTGATATTTTCATTTTGTATTTTAGAATTTATATGTTACATTTCGCAAAACGAAAAAAGCTACAAAAAATTATATGTACCTAAAGTAGTTGATGCCAAAAAGATTTGAATTTGATTTTTGGCTAGTGACCTTTTCCGCGAATTATCTATGCGAGAAATATATAGTCCCCATTGACAACAAACGTTAATTTTAGCCTTTAAACTTTTCATTGTTCAACAACAACTTGTTTAAAATGCTTTTATTTGATTTTTTTAATTAAATAAACAAAACTTACCTTAATGTAATGCGCCACTATCGATATATTCTTGAAATCAAGCGCTGCATCTATTTCATCCATAAAATAAAGTGGTGAGGGTTTGTAGTAGTGCAGTGCAAAGACCAAAGCCAATGAGGATAGAGTCTTCTCGCCACCTGATAAATTAGAAATATTTTTCCAAGTTTTCTTAGGTGGTCGAACGCTGAACGAGACACCCTCGGTGAAGGGATCCATTGAGTCGACCAGCTCGAGTTCAGCATCGCCACCCTGAGTAATCATTTGATACATTTCCTTAAGTTTGCGCGTGATAATGTGAAAGCCCTGCATAAATTCATTGTATCGCTTTTTTCGCACGTCATCGTAGAGCTGACGCATTTCATTACGTTTCGAGGTAATGTCTTCGAGTACTTTGACGCGTTCCAGGTAAACATCACGCTTCTCAATATAATCTCGTATGCAGGAGAGATTCGGTTTCTTCTTGAGCATTTCTTCTTGCACGCTCTCTTTGTACTGTATATCTTGCAGTGTATGTGCAGCCAACTCTTCCTCTGTATAGGTTTTAAGGGGTGGCTGTGGTTCGGTGTCACCAATAATTTCATGTAGTCGGAGAGGTTTTAACTGATCACGCCAGTGTGGAATTTGCGATTTTACATCGTTCATTTTGGCGGTAATTGTTTGTAATTTTTGCTCAATTTCCACGCGCTTTAGCTTACTGTCACTCTCTTTCTTTTGTATGGAGAGTACATCTTTTTGCAAATCCGTCGATTCGGATTTGGCCAATTCTATCTTTGATTTGGCATCTTCTAGCTCTTTGGCTAGGTCAACGGTCTCATCGTCATATTTTTGGCGCAGCTCGTTCAGCTCTTTAAGTTCAGTTTCACATTTTTTTATTTCAGTGTGTAGATTCTCAATTTGTTTCTCCATCTTTTGAACGTTACGCTCGCAGGTTGTTACCTCAACCTTAAGCTTGGAAATGTTACCGTTGAGTTTCTTGATTTGGGTGCTTATGCTGTTGATTTTAGTTTGCACCGATTTCACCTTTTCTCCATGGATATTGTCGATGTTCTTCTTAATTTCTTCAATTTTCTTTACAACTTTTTCAGCTGACTTTTCGGAGGCTAGCAGAATCTCTTTTTTGCGCTCTATTTCAGCAGTGATGGCTTTGACTTTATTGGCATCGGTGGTGGTCTTGGTCATGCGTTGCTTTTGGGCTTCTAACTGCTTAAAAATGCGTGGAAGTTGCTCCTCCAAACTCTTAATGGTTATGCCGAGTTTTTGTATTTCAGCTTCATGCTTCTGACGGCTTAATTGCAAATGATGTAATTCACGTTCTAGACGACCTTGTTCTTCTTGGCTGTAATTGATCTTAGACTGTAACTCCTCAGCCTGTATTTGAAGTGTTTCGAGTGCTTTCTGCGATATGAGCGATGAATCTGCTGTGGTGGGTTTGGTCTTGGTTTGAACTTTGGAGCCCATTTTGCCACGTATTTGCGTGCGTCCACCACCAGACATTGTACCGGATGTTTCAATCAAATCGCCGTTGAGCGTAACAACACGAAAACGCTTCGCGCCATAGGCAATGCGGCTGCCTTGTTCCAAATCGTTGGCGACCAGCGTGTTGCGCAGGGCAAAGTAAAAGGCAGGTAGCACACGTTCATCCTCGACACGTACCAAATCGTAAAGACGTGGTGCATTTTCAGGCCTGTTTAAATAACATTATTAAAAGTAGCTTTATTTTGGATTGATTTTGGCTTACGTTTGTATGGTGCCGGAGTGTGTCTCCAAATACTTGACTTTTTCCAAGGCCACAAAGGATGCGCGACCAACATCAAAACGTTTGAGGTATTCGATGCACTCTTGCGCTGTATTAACTGTATCCACGATGATGTTGTCCAAGCGTCCGCATGCAGTGGAAATGGCAACATCAAATTTTGCATCGATTGCACCTAAATCACCCTGTAAAAAACAAACATTTGAATTAATTTGCATGACTCGTTGTAAACAGCTTCACTCTACCAATCTTCCCAGAATGCCGGGAATTGTGCCTTCATTTTTCTGTCGCATTAGAAAATCTAAAACCTTATTGTTGGAGCGTGAAGTTTGTATACTGGCGGTTTTTTCATTTAACTGCAAATTTATGTAGATTATAAAAAAAAGATAGACCAATTTAAGAACCGAAAATGTACCTCGCCTTTTACGCGCAAGAGTTGTGCTCGCATCTGCCCTTCATCTTGTTGTATTTTCAGCAATTGTTTTGTTTTCGCTGCAATCTCTGTGTGTATCTCCGGCAACCGTTCTTTAAACTCTTTTACTTTGGTGCGCTGCTCCCCCAAATTTCGTTCCGATTCCTCATACGAAGTTTTCATCGTTTCATATTTACGCGCTTCCGTAGTTTCATCATGTTTTAATATCTTTAGTTCGGATTCGGAAACTGCCAATTCAGCTTTAGCTTCATCGACATTTCGCTTCAAGTCAATGAGTTCGGTTTCCAATTGTTCACGTTTTTCGATCAGTGGCTTTGTTTGTTCTTCCAACAGCGCATAGTTCTTTTGTAATTCTTCTTCTAGCTCATTTTTTTGTTTGGTTAGCTTCTCTACTTTAATTTCACATTCAGTGATTTCGTTTTTATTCTTTTCCGGCACTTTACGCAATTCTATGAGTTCCATTTCGTGCTTCTCCACCTGCGTTTTGTTCTGTTTTCTTCGTTTATTTGTAATGGACATCGTCTGTTGGATTTCAGTAAAATTACTGCTAGCTTTTTCGAGTTTCTTATCGATGTCGTCCTTGGCTTTTCGAATTTTTTCAAACTGCCTGAAAGTTGAGGAAGTAGAAAAAAAGAAAATTATTATCTATAATATCAATAAAACAGTAGTGCTTTCTAACAAAACTTTCGAAAGACTAATCAGATTTTAATTGAAGAATATTTGAACCAATCTTATGCCCGTATGATACTTAATTTTTTGTGTCCAATTTTTAAATCTGAAAACAAGTGGCGCGTGGGCAGGGCAGACATATTTTGTAAGAAAAGGATAAACGTTGTTACTTTTTTATATCTGGTGTTTTTAAGAGCAGTTGCATTAAATAAATTAAAATTAGCTACACACATCACTTCCAATTCAGCATATATTTATATTAAATAGTTTTGTTTACTCTAAAAATCTCAAATTAATTATTTACAGCACAGTAAATATTTGATCGAAGAACGAATTGAAAGAAACGGCAAAAAAATGCAAAGAAAATACAGTCCGTCCTATAAATTTTTCTCCAATTCCTACTATATGCGTACTCACTCACACCAATTGAATCCATGCATTCGTGCTATTTGAACTGCTCTAGTTATAATTTTCAATGATCAATTTAATTAAGTATCATACAGGCTTTAGCAAAAAGAGTGTTGTTATCAACATATTTTATAGAAAGAATCTTTTTCGTTCGGAAACGAGTGCGCAAAAGAATAACACTTAACTTTTTATTGTGCGCAAAGGCGTTATAAATGAGTTTTTCGGGCACTGTATTTTTGTATACATCATTATATAAGTAAATCAATATATAACTAAATTAAAAAAATAAGAAAGGCCGGCTTGTACTACCATTCTCAAAAAACATTGTTTATAAAAGTTTAAAAAATGTATGGAATGGAATTGAATTTTTACAACTTTATGAGCGGTAACTTCAAATGGGTTAATTCTAGAAAAGTTCAAAAGCAGCTATAGACGCTAAACTCCATTGTTATTGCATGACCATTTATAATTAACTAGTATCGCCTATGACCGAAATTCGACAATATCAAAATCTATTTTTTTTTTTCTGTTTTTTTTTTTTTTTTTTTTTTTTTTGTAACTTCACTTTTATTATTCTCTATACATTCTTTTACATCTTTACATATTTTGAATGCAAAACAATATAAAAATTTAATAATAAACTAATTTGCTAAGTTTAATAATAAAGTAAAGCGTTACAATTATTCTCAGACGGATTTTACTCCGTGTATAAGAGAATATAAATGTAAATAAAAATTTAATAAATAGTAAAAATATTTAAATTATTTACTTTTCAACATAAATTAGATCGATTTTTTGTATGACTTTTTTTTTTTTTTTTTTTTTTTTTTTTGCAAAATTATCTAAAATTCATTATAAAAAACTTAAGTCTACTTATAAAGATATAAATATTTGGCGAGTTTTTAATTTCCTCTGGAAGCGCGTTGAATTGCTTGATGGCGCTGTGCTTTAAACTTTTGAGTTGTTTTGATGTTCTTGCTCTTGGTACTTCAATGTTATTTTTTTGTCGCGTATGATGATGATGAATAGTATTTCTTGTTGGTAGGATTAAGTTTGTTTTCAGCAGACTGTTTTTAATTTTATAAATATATTTACATTTTTCAGCGAAAATTAGTTGGTTGATGTCCATTTGCTTAGTGTTTTTGTAAAGCTCTTTTGTTGATTCTGTTGATTTTTTGTTGAAGAGAATTTTTAGCGCCTTGTTCATCATTCTTCCCACCTGTTCCACTTGAAATTTGCTGCATTGGCTCCAACTGCATATATTATAGCGGATTCGTGATAGTATATGGCCAGAGTATATGAGTTTTGCTGCTGCTTCTTTAACGCCTCCAAGTCTTTTTATTGCCATGACTATGGGCAATATAGAGTTTTTCATTGCCTTAACATGGTTTTCGTAATTAAGGTTTTCGTCAATTATCATACCCAGGTATTTTGTATTTTCTACTCTGTGTATTTCTGTGTTGTTGATTTTTACTGTTATATTTAAATCCTTGTTCCGTTGAGTTCGAAAGACAATGTAATTTGTTTTCTTTATGTTTATGCTTAGTCTATTTCCAACAGTCCACTCATAATACACCCTCATATCATGATTTATATTGTCTTCTAATTCTTGTACTGTACTTGCGGTTGTTACGAAATTCGTGTCATCGGCGTATATATTGTAGGTCGATTTAAACAGGCAGTTTTTTATATTGTTAATATATAAAAGATACAACCTTGGCCCAAGTATTGATCCCTGTGGAACTCCTATTTTGCTTATTAGTTCATTACTCACTACACCATTCATTCTTACTGCATGTGGCCTGTCTTTAAGGTAGCTTTCTATAAGTTTGTTAGAAATTCCTCGTAAACCAATGTCGTGTAGACAATTTAGCAGCTTTCCATGGTCCACAAGATCAAATGCTTTCGATAAGTCTATAAAAGTGGCAGCAACTATTTTTTTATTATCTAGGGCATCATATATCTGCTCCATAGTTGTAGTTATTGCCGACTCAGTACTGCTACTCGCAAGGAAACCGAATTGATGAGTATCAAAACCAATAGTAGAATTTATAAAGTTTTCTATTCTGCTGTCTATCGCTTTTTCAAAGACTTTGCTTAGAGCATTGAGTATTGAGATCGGTCTATAGTTTTCGCATTGATCTCTTTTTCCTTGTTTGTGTATTGGTGTAATTATGGCTTTTTTAAGGTAGTCTGGGAAATTTCCAGTTGAGAAACATTTGTTGATGGTATGAACAAGGGATGGAGTTATTGCTGGTAATAGTAATTTCAGATCCTTTATAGAAATTTCATCATATCCTTGTGCTGCGTTGCTATTTAAGTTCATAACGATTTGTTTTACTTCTTGTTGTGTTACAGGTTTCAAAAAGAGGGATTTTTGATTGATGATGTTTGGTGTTATTGTGCTTGTCGTTCTGATGTTCTTTGCAATATTTAATCCCGCTTCATTAAAATATTTGTTAAATTTGTTTGTGATATCTATTTGATCTGTATCAGTTTCTTGGCTTCTCTTTAAGACACCCGCTGTCTCATCTTTATTCTTTATGGTTGAGTTTATTATGCTCCATAGTTTTCTTGTGTTGTTTCCTGCTTTTCCTATTTGTTCATTAATATGATCTTGTTTGCTTCTTTTTATTAATACATCAATTTCTTTTTTTACCGCTTTGTATGCATCCTTCGTAGCTATATTTTCCGGATTGGATTTCCATTTTTTGTACATTTCATTCCTTCTTCTGAGCTTTTTTATTAATGCTGTTGTTATCCAATCATTTTCTCTACACCTGATTTTAATGTATCTAGTGGATGACTTCTTTGCTTCTTGAATTATTTTAGCTAAGTCTTCTATTTCGTTAATAGTTGTGCTATTTAATTTATTTTGTACTATACTCTCCATTTTGTAATAATTTATTTTTGGTATCGTTTGGGTTTTCATAGGCGGTTTATATAGTTTAAGCGCCTTTATTGATGCTATTGTGTATTTGTGATCAGAAATATCTGTATCTTCTAGCGTAAAGTCTATTTCCTGTGTTGCATCTATATTTGAGATTATGTGATCAATTAAAGTGCTTGAATTCGTAGTTTCTCTTGTTGGTAATGTGCTATTAATAAAAGTGAAACCGTTAGATTGGATCAAGTCAGTGTATTTAATGACCATGTTTGTTTGATCAAAAAGATTGATGTTAACGTCCGCAAAGAAGATGCAATTGTTCAAATTCCATAGTTTATTTTCAATACAATCAATGAATATGTTACTGTTTTCATTAGGCGCCTTATAGAAAGTGCCGATCTGCAAAGGTTTTTTTAAATTTGTGATTTCAATAACTGTAAGATTATATTTTTCTTCTTTAATTATTTCATTGCATACTAAACTATCTTTAACATATATTACTGTTCCTCCTCCTCGTTTCTCATTTCTACAGTTGTGAATAGCGGTATATTTTGGAATATTGTATGTTTTTATTTCATTTGTATAAAGCCAAGTTTCTGTCGCAATGATGACATCTATATTTTTAATGTTGTAAATCATTAGTTCAATATCATAAATTTTATTGCGAATGCTGCATATATTGATATATAAAATTTGTAGATTTGTTTGTTCGTTCATAGTATATTTAGGAGTAGCTTATTCTTTCTTTCTCAGCCTTCATTTTCGAAATTTGAATATTGCAGTTACTTGCACCCGCCTTATGATCACATGGAAAAGTTGTACCATATTTATTGGACCTGATACAATTAATGCATCTAAAGTTATTTGTAATTTTACAGGTTCTTGTTTCGTGTTTTTCGGCACATAGTCCACATGCTACTTCACCTTCACATTTGTTGCTAGTGTGGTGGTATTTCTGACATTTGTAGCATCTCGATAAAGAGATATATTCTTTGACAAATCTTGACTTATAGTTTAACATCACATATCTATTAACTATTTTAAAAAATGTTTCTCCAGAAGCTTCGATAATATAGTTCCAAAGATTAGTTGTTTTATTCAAGTATTTGTAGGATAATTTAATAGAATCACAAGCGCCAATAAAATGATTGGTTGCTACTAATTCTTCCATAAGTTCTTCTTGACTATATTCAATATCAATATTTGAGATGAGTACTTTAGGTATTTTTGATTTTGGTACTGATATTTTGTAGCCCTCACTTAGCTGTTCCTTAATTTTTGATTCTAATATATTTCGTCCCTCCACATCATCAGTGGTAACGACAATCCCACCTTGATTAATATGTTTAATCGAAGATATTCCTACCTTTATTTTCGCTGGTAATATTTTAGCTTTCATTTGTTTTTCGGTTTCTTTGCTATCTTGTTTAGTTTCAATTGGTACGATAACTATGCTATTTTGAGTTTTTGGTTTACTGGGTTGTTTGTTTATGTTTGCTGCTAAAACGTCGGCATAGGTTAAAGTGTTTTGCTTAGTGTTGTTCTGCTCTAAATTGTTTAGTGCTTTCTTTATTTCTTGTATATCCTCTTTAAGGCTATCGTTCACTTGCTTTATCTCCTCATTTGCCGCGCAAATTTTTTCTAAATTTGATTCCCCCTTCAACCATAGCTTGAATTTTTTTTTATCTGTTTCACAGATCCAAAAGCATTTGTTTTTCAGTGCTGCAATGGCTTTATAGTCCTCATTAGAATAACCGATGCAGTCTATATGCCACCATGATTGACACAGACCTTCGCATTTGATACCTTTTGTGTCTACTTTCTTTTTACATTTTTTGCATGTAGTCTTATTCTTCTCTTCGGGTTCTTCGTCCCCCATTTATAGCACCAATACGCTTAATTAATTGGAGTAAGAGTGATAGCCTTATGATCGACACTTGTTTAGTTAATTTTGTTGATGTTGTTTTTTTTGCTGAACGCATCAAATCATATCTTGAACAGAAAGAACGGCGGGTTCTTTGAGAAGTTTCTGAGTCACTCCCGCATTCTACTCTTCCTCAAGTATGCTACAACAACGATGTTTAGCCGAGCTGTGTCGCTTTGTATATTTTTGTTGTTTTTGCATGGCCCCATTGGGGAAAAAAGTTTTAACTTTCTTAATGAATGGTGTCCCAATGAGAGTGCACGATTTAAATTTTGTGGCATTTTTGAAATTTGCTAGCTTTGAAATTCGATTAATACTAAATCGAAACATGTCTACTTTCCAATGCAATAAATATATGCACTTCTATTGAGACACCATTGCTTTTTTTTTTTTGTATCAGCAACGCTGATCGAGTGAGTCCAAAAAGTTAAGATCCCAGGGTTTCACTCTCGCATTCTACTCTCAACAGGGCTGTGTGGCTTGAACAGAGTTAAAAAAAAAGTAAAAAGCTTCAACAGAGCTGTGTGTACTTCGTTATTTCTCTTATATTCATAACTTTTACCCTTACCAAAAAGTGCTAAACGCGCCTAAAGAAATTGTCACTTCAAAAACAAAGCAGAAAAATTAACAAAAGTTTGGATATTTTTTAATATGCAATAAATGTAAGTTTTACTTGATGTTAATGAATAAAAACAATGTTTTATATTTTAGCTTTCGTATTGCAAGTTCGAGTTTAGCATTCCCCCTGCAATAAAAATATTAAATATTTGACCTACATTTATAAAAATCAAAATAAATACTTAACGGAGGAAAAAATGTTTTACAATTACCTTAATGTGATGAAAATAAATCAAAATATAATAAATCATTTACTTTATAACAGTAAGAAAATGCAATTGTTATATATATGCATTACCTTTCGTTGGGTGCGAAAATGCACCCGTGGCGCTTAACCTGATTTTTGAATCATAGTTTTTCGTTGAAAAAAGTGCCTCTGCATTATTAATGTTTACGAGCTTGGCATAACATACGAACTAATTTGTGATGTTTTTTTTCAATAAACGTATAACGATAACGTTTCTTATTGTGAAGTATGAAAAATTGTATTTTAAAGATTAATAAACCATCGCATATTCAAAACATAACTTAACAACTTAAAAAAGGGAATGTTCGTATTGGTAGCAATGTCTACAGAATTTTTATTATTAGAGTACGCCAGTTGTCGAAACTCAACCTTTTCGCTATACTAACCCCGAGCGACGCTGGGTATTCCAGCTAGCATTTTCCTTTAAAAACTATTTGAGACACTTAGGAGAAAATGGTACTGAACTGTTTTTCCTTAGCCTATTTATATATAGATTCCATATTTTTGTGTATAATATATATAAGATGGGTGCACCAAATAAGCTCCAGCTCCTAATAAGGCCCACTTTGTATAAATCATACCAAATGCCACCGGACTTTGGTGAAATGTTATGAACATGTTCTAACACGAGTAAAACTTAGTTTTATTGCAAGTGGTTTTGTCTGCAGTATACGCGTTTGCTTTTCTAGTTCGTTTTTGTTCGCTGGTGTTGAATTTTTGCTAAGACACACACACACACATCCACAATAGTTTATTGTTTTGCTAAAAATTATTTGATCAACATTAAATAATAATTATCGAAATTTAACTGAATTTTGTAAAGTTCTTGGCTTTTTTCTACTTGAAAAGTGAAGTGCTGAATGTTCCTAATAAGGCCCACAAAAAAATGATGTGGGCCTTATTACGAACGGGGTTCGGAAAAACAATTGATGCCTGCTCGCATGGGAAACGGCAATTTGTTTTTACGAAAATATTTTCTTTTTACTTTAGATGAAAAATGAAAGCGAAACGCGCTTTATGGAGTGAGGAAAATCTGATAAAGGCAGTGAACTGTGCTCAAAAAGCACGCTTATCACAGCGTGTTGGAGCTGAAAGATTTCATATACCACGACGTACGTTGTGGAACCATCTTTTGGACACTTCTCAAAAAAAAAAAAAAAAAACAATGGAAGGAAATGTACTTTGAGTGCACAGCAGGAGAATGATTTAGCGGGACGCATTATTCGCTTGGCGGATGTATGAGTACCACTGACTCCGAAAATGCTGCGCTACCAAGCGTTTGCTTTTTGCAAAAAAAAACAACATATTGAATGTTTTCAATTACAGCTCTGAATTGGCAGGTAAATTAAGAGTTTGATATTAATTACGGTGACAACTAACTGAGTGTAAACACAATATTTTCCCTTAAGGTCGTAAATGGCCATCTCTATTTTTAAAACGTCATCCACATATATCTCGACGTAAGGCACAGATCTTTAATCCAGCTCGTGAGCAAAAATGAAATAAAGCCATAGTTAGTGACCACTTCCGAAAAGTTGATGCATTGATGGAAAGGTTAAGCATTAAGTATAGTCCAGAGTGCATCTATACATGGACGAAAAAGGGTGTCGTATATCTCTACATCATCAACAAGTTGTCCTGAATGAGCACTCGGAAAATGTGACCATAGGTTACGTGAATGCAATTGGCAATGCTATACTTCCGATGATATTATTTAAAGGCAAACGGTTTAGGCCCGAATTTAATGACAGTTTGCCTCCAGGAACACTTGTCAAAATTACTGCAAAAGGCCTCATGAACACTGAAGGTTTCGTTGATTTCATTCGGCATTTTGCAAAATACAAAACCCAAAACAAATCCTTATTGATTTTCGACGGTGCAGCAAGCCACTTAGATTACAGTATTGTGGATGAAGCAGACAAGCATAACATAACTCTGTATTGCCTTCTATCAAACACTGCACTACAACCTTTGGATAAAGCAGTCTACAGGTCGTTTGAACATGCTTGGGATGAAGAAGTCTTGAAATTTGCAGCCCGTTTCCCTGAGAGACCGTTAAACAAAACCGCATTCAATGTCATATTTTCTAAAGTATGTCCTAAGTGCATGACAGCAGGCAATATTCTAAGTTGCTTCTGAGCAACTGGATTGTATCCTTTTGATGCAGATGTTATTCCTCCATCAGCATTTCCACCGTCCATACTTTCGGAAATTATATTATCAAGCACAGCTGCCACCATCGCCTCCGAGTCTGACAGCGATGATGACCTTCCCCTCTCGATACTCCGAGAACGTCTGGCTTCTAAAGATGCGAGACTTCAGCACTTTCTTAGCTATACCGAGAGCTAAGAGAACGGTGCAACAAACGCGGAAGAAGGCGTTAAACTATCGAGGCCAACATCTCACTAAAAGCCTTTTCGAAAAGTAACTCTTCAATTTATTTTTTTTTTCTTGTAACACTGAATTGTTTTTGTTCTTTATGTAACCAATAAATACTAGAAATCTACGTTTCTGTTGTGTTTAACGTAAGGATAATACGTTTGGGCCTTATTTGGAGCACGTGTTCTTAATAAGGCCCATAGACACAAAAAGAAAAAACGCAAATTATTTTCAAATTGTTTTCTAACACTATATATTCTGCTTTTTCTGTAAAAACTAGGCAAATTCCAATACTGAAAAGTAAAATAGGTTTTCTTCTTGCGATTCTTATTTTTTCAAGTAAACAATTAAGGTGGGCATTATTAAGTACATGTATCTTATATATTGTTTTTATTATATTATTATATAATAAAATATATATTTTTTGTATTATATCATTTTATATAGAATACTTTATTTTATATATAATACAATACCTTAATATATATATTAAGGTGGGTAAAAAAACAAACTTTTTTCGACACTCATATTCTGGGAGCTGAATTCAAGTAGATCTTAAATACAAACGGATAGATATCAAAATCGTTGGAACCGTCTGCCAAAAAGATCACTTTTTCGCCAAAAGTCAACGGTTTTTCGCTGTAAGTTTTTGAAAAGTTGATACATTGATGGAAAGGTTAAGCATTAAGTATAGTCCAGAGTGCATCTATAACATGGACGAAAAAGGGTGTCGTATATCTCTACATTTGAAATAATTACCCAAAAGTAGTGTGCAAATGAAAGGTATCTAAGACCCCAAAGTTCTGATTAGGAAGATTGTTAGATTCGAGAATTTTTTAGTTCAACAGTGTTCAGAATTCTGTTCAAATTTATGGTATTTTTTCACAAAAAGCGCTATAAATCTGCTATTTTTAGGTAAATTTTAGAAAATTTAGTATGGTTCAATAACACTTGATGTAAATAAGAAAAAAAAAAATTCAAAATAGTGGAATCACGAAGAGATTTCTTAAATTCAATTTAAAGACTTTCCAATGAGAATTAATTAAAAAAATAAATTCCACTATTTTAATTTTTTTTTTTTTTTTTTGTATGAAAAGATTACATCAAGTCTTTATTAACAATACTAAATTTTCTAAAACTTACAGGAAATTAGGGAATTTATAGCGATTTTTGTGAAAAGTACTCAATCAAAAATACTGTTTGTTTTAATGAAAATTCATTAAAAAAATTAAATTCTACTATTTTGTTTTTTTTCTTTTATGTACCAATAGATTACATCAAGTAATTTAATTAATTATATTAATAGACTATTATATCAATAGACTACATCAAGACTTTTTTAACAATGCTAAATTTCCTAAAATTTACTTAAAAATAGCAGATTTATAGCGCTTTTTGTGAAAAATATCCAAAAGTTCGACCAAGTTCCGAACACTATTGCACTAAAAAAATTCTCGAATCTAACAATTTTCCTATTCACAACTTTGGGGTCCTAGATACCTTTCGTTTGCACCCTACTTTTGGGTAGTTATTTCAGATTGATAAAAACTTACGCCGAAAAAACTGTTGATTTTTGGCGAAAAAGGGATTTTTTTTTTTAAATCAAAACCACTGGCAGACAGTCAAACTGATTTCGATATCCTTTTGGATTTAAGATCATCTTGAATTCAGAATTTAGAATGTGTCGAAAAAAAAAATTTTTGACCCCTGAACAAAACGATCCACCTTAATATATATATATACAAATATATTAAAACTTGCTACAGTATAATGTGAAATTATTGATTAATCTAAATATATTTTTGACAGATAACAAAAAAAAAAAAAAAAGTCGAAGAATAAGCCAGACACTACTTAATTTTAATTTACCACGATAAGTAGATAAATCCTAAGCAATTTCATAAAGCTACTTACGCCATTTCTTCACGTATCAGTGACTCCTTTTGTTCGCGTTCTTTTTTCAAAACATCTAAGAGTTCATCATGTTGCTTCAATTCGTTGGCAACTTCTACATGTTCCTGTGTATATTCCGCTAGCTTTTTATTCTTTTCGCTTAGGTACTTTTGTATACGCAAATTTTTAGTGCGTGTGTTTTCGTTCTCTTTGCGCAGATACTCCAAGGCATCATTGTATGGTTGTTCCAAATCTTTCATCTCACGTTCAGCTAACTTACAGCGATTGTGTTTTTCAGTACGTTCCTCCGTCAACTGCTCAACACGTATGTTAATCTTGACCAACGGCGCTTTATAACGCGTTGTGCCGACGATATCTTCCAAATACTCCAACATGCCGCATTCATTTTCGGTCTGCCCTTTGGCTTTCATCATTGCAATCGATTCAACTTCACCCTGAGAGAAGGTTTATTTAAACTTTTGCTTGTTGTATTTAGTACTTTGAACCTACCTGCAAAATAAGAAAACGATTGTGATCCAAATCCACACTGTGCTGCTTAAGTAGTTTAGCCACTTCTTTGAACT
The DNA here is from genome assembly GCA_914767935.1 of Coremacera marginata. Classification (NCBI taxonomy): domain Eukaryota; kingdom Metazoa; phylum Arthropoda; class Insecta; order Diptera; family Sciomyzidae; genus Coremacera; species Coremacera marginata. The sequence continues at coordinate 49,575,961 of OU612045.1, forward strand.
GTACGCGTTTTCCATTAATGGTGTAGTAGGAAGAATTGTCACGAAAAGCAGTGCGTTCTACAATAATTTCGCTGTTTGGCACCTCCTCGCAGCTTCCGTCTTCCTTGTCAGTGATTTGTCGGAAATGCACAGCCACCGAGCACATTGACATGTTGGGATATTTAGCAGAATTGTGCAGCAACGTTGAGATTTTTTTACAGCGTATCTTATTTGCGCGATAACCAAAAACAAACAGCATAGAGTCAATAACGTTGCTCTTGCCACTGCCGTTGGGTCCAATGATGGCAGTGAAGCACTGAAATAAGATTTAACTTAGAATAATCAATATTTCCGCTTAATAGCCCCGCAAACCTACATGATGAAACGGCCCTAGCACTACTTTGCCTGCATAGCTTTTGAAGTTGTTGTTCTCAATCTTCTTGATAATCAGACGAGGTCCTTTACTCTCTGTGGAACAATGTGGCGGTATTGGCGGTGGTATATAAATGTCACCAATGCGCGTGCCACCCTCCTCATCATCTGATATGTTAGCATCATCCAAATTATGCTCATCGGCTATGTCATTTGCCTCATTCTGCTGCTGGTTGCCGCGACCTGCAGTGGCTGCAGCACTAGATGTCGAAGCACCGCTAGGACGGCCTCGTCGCACTGCTTCCACTTTTTCTGATAATGCTCCAGAGCTTTGAGCATCTTGCAAGGATCTACGTTTTGTTGACATTTCGGCGGCGTTTTCTTACGCTAGGTGCTAACAAAAGCAGATGTTTTAATCGCTGTCATTTTAGATACCAATTAACTTTTGCTTACCTATGTTGAGCATGTAAAACGTCTGTCAAGAAACTTGTATTAAAAGTACTTTTTCGTCGCGGCAGTGGCTTGAATTTCTAATGCTGTTAATTTATCATGTATAATAATACGAGAACGTGCGGAAAATAGTTTTCTTTGCTAACAAACAAGCTCGGAAAACAAAGCGCTTGCCTTCGAATGTGTCGCTATTTTCAAAAATGACAACAACTCAGTGCTGTCAACTTGACGGAGGCAAAACAAGCGACTCGTTGCTTTGACGTTTCAAGTTAAGGGTACGCTTTTATAGTGAATGCATCTTTGGGAAACAGAATTTGCCCTACAATTTTCTTGCACTGCATTGGTTGGAGTCTTAAAAATTGAAACCAGAAATTACAGCACAAAACACAAAATATTTGCACAATTTAAATATTCAACAGAGAACAACAAAAACCTTGAATTTGAGGTTTAATCTTTTTAAGGATAATATTTTAAACGTTATCGATTACGATTACATTATGATTACGCCTCAATTAAAATTTTATACTTTGTGCCAAAAATTTTTCCAATCAAGCACTTTTCTATACAAATTTTTAGATTTCTTATTCAGCCATTTTATAATCGTATCTCTTATTTGTGCTACAAAAACGATAAAATTTCATTATAATTTGGATTCCAAAATGTAATATGAACAACTAAGTTCCAGTGCGATCCATACAACTTAAAATATACAATTTTTTTCAAATAAAATTTTCTCCTTTGTTTTTCAGAATAATCATATATTATCTTATATTATATAGAAAAATTGTATTTTTATGACGCAATGTTTAAACTTAATATTTTATATATCTAAATATTATTTATAAAGTATATGATTAAAGATTTTCTTGTAATTCAAGTCTACTTTGTAGCTCGTCACAAACAACGATGAAGTATTAAAAATTGTTGATGGAAGTCTTTAGTTTTTGAATACTTTATGCGCAATATTAGGACTACTTCCATACTCGTTAGGTTTTGTTCATATTGGAAGGATTTCTTCTTCAATTTTTCTAAGTTTTTAGAAAGGTTTATAAATTTGTATTTAACAATTTAGTTTTTTATTAAACAAAGTTATCCAGTTATCGATAATTTGTGTTCAAACATATTATAACACGCACAGCACAATTGATTATAAGAGGCTTGGTCAGAGTCCCTTCATGTGCTGAAATGAAAATTTTCGTTCGTTCGTATTAAACAAAAATTTATTATGTTAATGTAACCCTCAAGCGACCTAAATTGTGCAAATTTAAAGCAACAATATAGTAAAACTGTCAATAGCAAATAAGATATTGACAGTTTTGTCAATGAAAAAGATTTTTTTTTTGTGACAGAACAACAAACGGTGATGCATGATAGAGGAAAAGAAGAAGGGTACATGATAGAAGAAAAGACGGTATATCGTGGCTGATCATGCTCTCTTTATCAGCAGCCATAATTGTCAAAATCAATGCATATAATTTTCTTTCACTTGGCAAACTGAGTCCTCGCTCAGTGTTCTTTGAGTGTTTTTTGAGTTTTTTTGAAAGTTATGGTAATCGGTTCTCAGCCATCCATCTACGTTGTCTTATAATACCATGGGTAGATACATGACTGATCATGCTCTCTTTCACAGTGTCAGAATTGTTAAAACCAATGAAAATAATTTTCTGTCACTTGGAAAGCTGAGTCTCCTCTCAGTATTGTTTTGCGTATTTTTGTCAATTCTGACAGTCGATCTTCAGCCATGCATCTACCTTCTATTATTATACCATGATTATTCCCGTAATTTTTTTTGTGTTTTTTCTGTTTTTAAGAGGCTTTTTCTTATCCTCTCGCTTTACCATTTTACAGTTTTATAATTTTTAGTCCGGAAAGTATACACACAATGTTCATTAATATAGGTTAAGTCACTTGAGAGAAAAGCACTCTTGTTCTGCCTTCGCTCGAACTGTCAAAGTAGCTGTTAGCTAAAAATGGAACAGATTCAGGTTTTTTTTTCTTTCTTGATTTCCTTTTATCCATTCTGACAGTTCGACCGAGCTTCTCTCAAGTGACTTAACCTGTATTAATGAACCTTGTATACACATACCTATAGTGTCTTAAATGATTTCTCAATTTCCAGCACAACAAGAAAATACAGTAGCTTCTCACACTAGTTGAAATTCAACAATAACGATTATCAACAAATTTTACATCTTGAGTATGAGTATTAATTTTGAGTATAAATTTTTCTTTTAAAAAATCGACGATTTTATTGTACGATTGTTAAATTTTTTTTTTTTTGAATTCTACAATTTTTTTGTTAATAATTTGAATTCGAAAATTTAACTGTCAAATCAATATGGATTGCAATTCAGTAAAAAAAGTATTTATGTTCTCGTGATTTCAACATTAAGAAAATAATTGTGGAAAACAAGGGAAAATTTAACAATTGAAATTAATTTTATTAATTAAGTGGTTTAAATTCTTGTAACAAAATTAGCGAAAGAAAAAAAAGTTTGCCAATATTTTGGATTTTAAGAAAGAAAAGAGCATCTTGGAGTATAAATAAAGGTTCGAAACTGGAGACATGATATTATTTCTGATATTATATGATATTATTGTCAGTGCTGATGCAGTGCAGGATATAACAAAATTCCTATTTCAAATCGAAAAATTGGACTTTTCTCATTTTTTGACAGTTAATTTAATTTTTTGTGGCGGCCGTGGCGTAGTGGGTAGAGTGTGACTCTTACGGCAGAGAACCTAGGTTCGAATCCTCCATCCGACACAGAAAGTTTTTTCAATTGAATTAATTTTTCTGTTCGGCCGTCACCTCTCTGCAGACAATGGCAAACCTCAGAGAGTAAAAACTGCCATGAAAAGCTTCTTGAGAACATAAGCCGTTCGGAGTCGGCGTAAAACATGTAGGTCCAGTTCTCGATCATTTGTGTGCAAACATTTCACATCACACACAACACAATTGAACATAAGAAGCTCGGTCAAAGTCCTTTCAAGGGCTGAAATGGCCATTTCGTTTTTCGTTAATTTAATTTTTTTGACACTTAATTTTATATATTAAAAATTTTTTACGTTTTGATTTTGACATGTATGCATTTCTGACGTTTAATTTTTGACGTTTGGCAGTTTTTGACATTTTATTTTTGATATTTTGACATTTGTAAATGACTATTGTTATTTCTAAGAAGAAATCAACAATTGCCTATTGTTAATGCTATTTTAAACAAGATTATTGTTATTTTTTTGTCAAAATTAACAATTTTTTTCATGAGAGTGTAGAATTTTTAATTTTTGGGTTGAAGCGCCAGAAATATGTAATGAAATACAAGACTCAAATTTGCATTTAAGTTATGGGAATATCAACCATGATTTTATTATTTAAAAAACTTTATTATTAAAAAAGAAAACTGCCTGTATTTTTAAGTAAAATTTATGCCAAGTAATAGAACACCGGACAGATTTAGTAGAATATGTTATTGAGGTTTGTTAAGTATTTTTTGTATCAATCGATTTAAATATAAACCTTCTTATAGATTGAAGTCTCAATAAAATTACTTACTTACTTACTTGATTTAAATATATAATGAAATGGAATATGAATATTTAATAGACAATTTTAACAAAAAAATTTTCAAACGAAAGTCAATATTCAAATTAATATAAATTGTAATGGTTTCAAAAATATTGAGCAAAACAGCATCTCACTGAATAATAGTAAGCAAATTCTACAACTTCATGTCTTGGAATTCTCCTTAAATTAAATAAAAAATGATCTGACAGAAGTTTACCAAATTTACAAAATGCGAGTATATCTAGCCTTTTCATTTAATAAAAAATTTCCGAATTATACACGTTTTTAGGACTACCTTAAAAATATTTTTATTGCTTTTTGAGTTTTTGAACCGTTTTCTTCGATTTCCTGCACATTCTACAACACACAAATATGAACACAAACTTCACCAATCTCCAGAAAATGTAGACCACCAGACATAAAAATGCGATCACATCCAAATTTGTACTCTGTATGCCATTTAGATGCACCAGCGGGCTTTGCATGTGCTCAGCGCCATTATGACGCAATACATACTCCGTCCAGAAGACAGCATTTTCCTTAGCTGTCAAAGGGCGGTCCCGATAAAGTTTCGAAAATTGACGCACATTATGAGCATAGATAGGATTACTGAGCACCTCCTTGATGGCCTTACCGAGATCCTCTGTAGTTAGTGCCAACATATTCGCTTGTAGACCATAACCATTGGCCACAATTTTATCGGCATTTGTATTTTGATCAGCAAAAATGGGTAATGCGACCATTGGAACACCATGATATTGAGCCTCAGCCAGACCACCTTTGCCGGCATGTGTTATGAAAAGTTTTAAATTGGGATGTGCGAGTATATCATCTTGTGGTATCCATTTTTTGTATAAAATATTTGGTGCATCTCCAGGTGTTTTACTCAAGTCTTCCCACTTCCAGATGACTTTCTGTGGTAGTGCAGAGAGAGTCTTAAAAATTGTGTTTACCGTTTCGGCACGAACACTTGTGCTCTTAAGATTGGAGCCTAAACTAAAGAGTATAGCACCAGTTTTTGCAGAGTCATTCAAGAACTTGGCGATGTCCTAAAAGAAAAGAGAGAAGTTGTTAGTTACACAGTTTATAATAAAATAGTTGTAGTTGAAGGTGGTAGAAAAGTTGGTGGAGAGAATCTTGATGGACTTGAATTAGGTAAGTTAAAGGCATAAATTGTTGCTTGCCTTGGTTGCCTTCGTTCCAAATTGATTTGACATAAACCAGTTCTTCAACTGGTGATGCGATCATTGCGAAATCAGTATCCAAACTTTAGATTCAAAGTAGAAATATTGCTGGCATTAATTTTTAATATACAACGCATGATGTTTTCAAGACAAAAAAAAGTTTAAGTACTGCTATTGAAAAACTGGCCAAGCGCCTGTAGAAAAAAACTATCAACTAGTTTTTCAATCAGTTTTGTAATTAGTTGCTCGTCTATATGGCTCTTCAAGAAGTTTCACTTCAAATCGCTCCTGTTTCACACCTACCTCAGGCAGTGGATTTGGCTTATCCTTAATTTGTATTCCGCCAATCTCAACGAGTGCTGGTACATTGGGTCTAATGGGACCCTCGCTGAGGTGACTGTTACAGAAAACCAGCGAAACATTCTTCTTCATATTGAAAAATGTCGGGAAATTCTTTTCATTCGCAAACAATTCTCTGTAAAATAATTTTTTCAACATAATTATTACAAACTTTGAGGAACACACATAAAATACTCACGTATAAAAACTACCCATATGATAGTCTAAAATCAGACTTAACATTTTAGTGAAAATACTTCCAAGCGTATTCTGGATACGTTTCATAAAATCCATACGTTCGCCCATCTTCATAGGCATTTGTGTATTTGGCACATATGCCAACTCACGAGGATTACCAACGAGATCATCAACAAATTCCATGGGTGCACTTGTCCAAATCATAATGATAGGACATTTGAATTTAGCCGCTACACCTATCTGATAATCGTTGACGAAGTAGCCCATTATGACAAGATCAAATTTAGTATCCGGATTTTCGTAAAGCACTGTAAAACGTTTATCGAACATCATTTCGTATTGCATATCGATCAATAGATGCATTGATCCAAAGATATGTATCATAGTCGTCACAATGTTGTTTTTCTTAGTGGCAATTGTTGCCATTATATCGTCTTGCAATTGTTGCTGCTCCTCAGTGGGGGGTATTAAAATTATGTTGATTTTGTCATGGCTCACTTTCGGTTTCTGCGAACATACAACGGTGACATTGTGACCTCGCTCGGCCAGAGCACTAGCCACTGACATGTACACGATCAAATGCGATGGACTGTGACTAGTAAACATTCCCAGTATATTAGCGGACTCTGCGGTGGGAGTTTGTTGGCCGATATATAATAGTAGTGCGAATAGCACGACGCAGCCTGACCAGCGACATGGTGACGAAGACATGTTTTAGCGTTCTCGTTAGAACTTGAACTGACTATTATAAAAATAGCGACAGCCACTTTTATCGTTGAGTGCATAAATATTACTTTCGTTTTTTCGCCAGTTTATGTAGTCAGTCGTGATAAGCTTATATATCTTATCATTAATACTGACCAATAATTAAGGTACGTTTGAGTTTCACCATTTCATGATAATGTTAAATCACAATCTTGCGTGCCTAAGGAACTAAAAATCAAAACGCTTTTTTAACCCTGACCTCAGTTTTAAGCTAATATACCTGTTGTTACCTGGTGGTGTTGGTTAAACTTTACTTACCGGTTGTCTGTGAAAATACGCACATGAACCTATAGCATTTTATATGAGTCAGTTGTATGATACTTCTCACACTTTGTTATCGGGTCCAGACTATATATTTTTTGATTTTAAGTTCTGATAATAATCACCTCTGTCTCCAATTTTCTACACCATTTCCAATTGTAATTTAAAAAAGATCTATTGAAATTCATAATTCCATTTGAAGTTTGGAAAACATCAATTGATATTGAGAAAATTTATTTGAAATTCAGAAAAGATCAAATGAATTTCGAAAAAAATAAATATAAATTCTGAAGATCCATTTGGAATTCAGAAAGTAGCAATAGAGAATCAAAAAACATTGAATGAAATTCAGGAATTCCATTTGAAATTCAGAAAAAATCAATTGAAATTCTGAAAATATCAAATGAAATTCAGAAGAGATCAATTGAAATTCAGAAAAGATCAATTGAAATTTAAAACTTATCAATTGAAATTCAGAAAAGATCATATCAAATTCAGAAATTCCATTTGAAATTCAGAAAAGATCAATTGAAATTCAGAATTCCATTTGAAGTTCAGGAAATATGAATAAAATATGAATTTGAAATTCTGAAAAGATTAATTGAAATTCAGAAAAAATCATTTCAAATTATGAATAAATAAATGGATATTTAACTAGTAAGGAATGGAGCTTCGGCAGGGTACCAAAGCTAAAATACCCCCCGCGGACGTACTGAAGTATATCCGAAGTCTTTAAACGTGTATAAAATTTTCATGTATAATCTGAAAAAATATTTGTGTCATACGCTTAATTTAATTTTACCCTTAGCTGCCACATAGAGTAATAGAGTAAAAACAAAGTAAAATGCCGCACCCACTTTTCTAGTATAAAGCCTCCACATTTTACCGTAGAATATATGTATGGGTTGGATAAACGACGTGGGCAGAACTTGGGTACATACAGACACGATGTCATTCGGTTTTATATATTTACGAAAGTTTTTCAATTTTTATCCGATTTAACGTTTTCAATAAAGCAACTTTGTATGGGAGGTAGGCGTGGTTTTTACTCGATTTGGCCAAATAGCATAGTGATAGTCTATATTATATATAAAAGCCTATGTGCAAATTTACAAGACATTTCTGCAATTTGAGCAGATTTTTAAGGGATTTTACGGTTAAAATAAAGTCACTTTGAATGGGAGGTAGGCGTGGTTTTCGTCCGATTTTTCCAAATTTTATTGCTACGATTTATATTGAAGATCAAACCTTATATGCACAATTTCAAGGCATTTCATTAATTTTTGTGGATTTTGAAAAGATTTTACTGTTAAAATAAAGTCACTTTGTATGGGAGGTAGGCGTGGTTTTGATGCGATTTTGCCAAATATCATAGAAATGGTTCATGTTATATATCAAAGATAATGTGCGAAATTTCAAGACAATACTTTAATTTTTGTGGATTTTTAAAAGATTTTACGTTTAAAATATAGCCACTTTGTATGGGAAGTGGGCGTGGTTTTCATCCGATTTTGCCATATATCATAGAAATGGCTTTTATTAAATATCAAAGCTTATGTGCAAAATTGTAAGATATTTCTTTAATTTTTGCAGATTTTTAAATGATATTACGTTTAAAAAAAACCACTTTGTATGGGTGGTAGGCGTGGTTTTCATCCGATTTTTCACAATTTCATAGCCAGGATTTAAATTGAAGATCACAGCTTATGTGCCAAATTTCAAGACATTTTTTTAATGTTTGTGGATTTTAAAGACATTTTACGGTTAAAATAAAGTCACTTTGTATGGGAAGTAGGTGTGGTTTTCATCCGATTTGGCCATTTTCGAACTTGATCTTCCTCTTTTAAAAATAAACGTATATTTTGAATTTCATCGCGATATCTTTAAAATTATGACTGTAATCGTGTCGACAGACGGAAAGACAGACGGATATACGGAAATCGACTCAGGAGGTGATGCTGATCAAAAATATATACATTTTTCTATACCTACCACGCCTCCTTCTTGGCGTTACAAACGGAATGACAAAGTTAAAAAACCGCTTACGCAGTACGCGTTGGGGTATAAAAATTCTTAAAACTTAATGATTAATAATCCCAAACCATTACTATAGTAACCATTGTCATACAACTCTAAAGCCTATGGTTATTGTAGCGATTAATTTAAAGTATGATTTTGTCTTGTTTGATTATTTTAAATAGTTTAAATTTATATTTATGTAAGTTCATATTTATAATTAAAAATAAAAAAATAATAATATGGTGATTATATGGTACGAGTAATATCATACCATTACACTAAAAATGTTGGTTGTATTTTTTGTTTATAGTGGTTGTATGATGTACATTAAATGGACGTAATCGGACCAAAACTACGTCTACCTTCCATACAAATTGATGTACAAAAAATCACTTTGTATGGGAGATGGGCGTAGTTCTGACCTGACCTTGGGTATTTTATACACATCATACAACTACAACACAGAGAAAAATCGCCACATAAAAACCTAATAACGTACATCACATTTCTCTACGGTTCTAAAAGTTACATTTTTTTATGATAGAAATAGTAAATAAATTTTTGTTTAAAACTGAATCCATTTTTGCTAATAAATGTCACTCCCATGTGAAAGGGAGTTTAAAATGCAATTTTTAATTTAAATTATTTTTACAACAAAAACAAATTTTACGTAATTTTTTGAGGAAACATTGAATATTTTGGGCTTTTTTTGAAAAAAATATTAAAAATACAAATGTACAGTAATTGGTATTGTTAAAATATTTTTTGGCAAGTACTTTTATTAAACTTTAGAACACAAAAAAATTTTGTGATATATGCTGAAAATTAACGGAGATATTTACATAAAAAGTCATATTTTTAAATTTCCGATGATTTTTACTCATTCCTTCGTGCAAACAAGTTAAAAGCACAAAGTTGTATAGAAGACCTGTTAAATATAAACTTTTCCGATAAAATATTTACACATACGGAAATTTGGAGAAAAAACAAAATTTTTGATACCCATATGGTGGGCTTCATCTCTAAAAAAAATTTTTTTAAGAAAATAAATGCATATTTTAATAAAGAAATTTTTAATATAAAAACTTAGAAATTTAAAAAAACAAAAAAGGTAACTTTTAGAATTCTTTTAAATCAAATATAAATGAAAATGACACAATTTCGAAAATGCGCTCCTTATGATATCGACTAAATACTGTTAAAAATGACAACAACAAAATTACAATGAAATTTATTTCTCCAAAATGAATGCCATCATGTGTGGCGTTAAAATACCTTTCGTTTGATACCAAATTTGTATACATTTTAATGGAAAATAGTGAAATTGTGGCAAAAAAACCAAATTTTCGCTGATATTAAAACGTAATTTTGAAACCGTAAACTATCGGTTGAGCACATATAAAAAAATACGTCGACCTTAGATTTTTGTCCTCTATCACATATCCAAAAATTATTCAAATCGGTGAGTGACACCTGGGGACCTTTCCTTGTAAAAAGATGTGCCAATATTATTAGAATATTTTCTTCGAACATCGACATCTTAAAAAATATTAAGAAGATATATTAGGAACAGAAAGTAATGTATGTAATGTAAAGTAATTTTTTTAAGAAGAAATATCTTATAAACACGTAAAAGTCTCAAAATTGTGTATTTTATGAGAAATTATTAAGACATATTTGTAAATAAAATTAGGAAGAATTTTTGTGCAGCAACAAGAAGAGTTTTTCTTAAAAAATACCTCATTTATTTAGTCTCTCATACCCCTTGCTCTAAATACAACTTTAGAAGAAATCTTTTTAATTTTATGTGACACTATTTTTCTCTGTGTATAAACAAAAATTACAAGCAAAATTCAACATCTTACTTATAATGGAGAAAATGAGAAAAACCTTTTACTTACAACCAAGGTTGATTTATAAGGTTGTCGCAAGGGAGAGAGCGAGTGCCCATAATTGTCAAATCGAAGTTGACATCTCATAGAAAATCTGCAAGTGCTCTCTACTATCATCCGTTTTTCTTTCGTAGTCATTCGCAAAATTGGCTGGTTTTGACAATTATGGGTACTGAGAAGAGAGTGCGATTAGCCCTGCGACAACCTTATAAATCAACCTTGCTTACAACATATAAGTCCCCTTTTCCACACCGCAATTTTTCTTGCCAGCAAGTTTTAAATTCTCTTTTGAACTTGCCAATTGCGTTTCCACACAGCAATTCTGAGCAATTTCTTAAGCAATTCTGATTTTACTTTGAAGAAAGCACTAGAACTGTTTAATAAAGAAATTAATAAAGTTTGAGACAGTTTTAGTAGTTATTAAATTAAATATAAAGTTAATATAATGTTTTATATTAAATTTTTAAGTATGCATTTACTGTTTTAATCAATATTTTTTTATATGAATACTTTGCCCGCTAATGCGCTGCCATCTTAACTGACGAATCAGAATAAAACGAAACAGCAAAGAAAGAACAGCACAAAAGAAAACTTGCCGGTACGAGCAAGTCTGTACTCGTCCCCTCTCGTCACGTTCCGAGCGCTCAAAAACTCGACTTGCCGGCAAGAAAAATTGCCGTGTGGAAAAGGGGTCTAACTTTAGAAGAACTTGTGAATACCCGTATTCTTGGTAAAATTGATAAATAACTTTTGTTAAAACTAAGTAAAACCAAATTGTACAATCGATTAAATTTAATTATAAATGATTTAGTTTTTGACAATTCGACAGAAACTTTATTTACTTGAATAAAAGCATTATAAAACGGTAACAAATTGAATGTGCTGTTTTGAAAAATTAATTTTATTTGTTTGAAAAATACTTTTGTCAACTTGATATAATCTTATTCAGGCTTACAAAATCGTCAATTAGTCGGAATTAAATTTTATCATTTTTATATATATCACACGCGTATTATCTGACGAGGATCATTTACAATATCACCTAAAATATCTAGCATTTTCATTCAAGAAAATACATACATATGTTTGAATAAAACACATTTACCCTAAATCTGCCTTGAAACTATTTTTATTGCCTTTTGACTTTTTGTACAGTTTTCTTGGATTTTCTGCACATTCTACAGCAAACAAATATGAAGACAAACTTCACAAGCCTCCAGAAAATATAGATAATCAGGCATATAAATGCGATTACATCCAAATTTGTACTCTGTATACCATTCAGATGAACCAGCGGGCTTTGCATGTGCTGAGCACCATGATGACGCAATACGTACTCCGTCCAGAAGACAACATTTTCCTTAGCTGTCAAAGGGCGGTCCCGATAAAGTTTCGAAAATTGACGCACATTATGAGCATAGATAGGATTACTGAGCACCTCCTTAATGGCCTTACCGAGATCCTCTGTAGTTAGTGCCAACATATTCGCTTGTAGGCCATAACCATTGGCCACAATTTTATCGGCATTTGTATTTTGATCAGCAAAAATGGGTAATGCGACCATTGGAACACCATGATATTGAGCCTCAGCCAGACCACCTTTGCCGGCATGTGTTATGAAAAGTTTTAAATTGGGATGTGCGAGTATATCATCTTGTGGTATCCATTTTTTGTATAAAATATTTGGTGCATCTCCAGGTGTTTTACTCAAGTCTTCCCACTTCCAGATGACTTTCTGTGGTAGCGCAGAGAGAGTCTTAAAAATTGTGTTAACCGTTTCGGCACGAACACTTGTGCTCTTAAGATTGGAGCCTAAACTAAAGAGTATAGCACCAGTTTTTGCAGAGTCATTCAAGAACTTGGCGATGTCCTAAAAGAAAAGAGAGAAGTTGTTAGTTACACAGTTTATAATTAAATAGTTGTAGTTGAAGGTGGTAGAAAGTTGGTGGAGAGAATCTTGATGGACTTGAATTAGGTAAGTTAAAGGCATAAATTGTTGCTTGCCTTGGTTGCCTTCGTTCCAAATTGATTTGACATAAACCAGTTCTTCAACTGGTGATGCAATCATTGCGAAATCAGTATCCAAACTTTAGATTCAAAGTAGAAATATTGCTGGCATTAATTTTCAATATACAACGCATGATGTTTTCAAGACAAAAAAAAGTTTAAGTACTGCTATTGAAAAACGGGCCAAGCGCCTGTAGAAAAAAACTATCAACTAGTTTTTCAATCAGTTTTGTAATTAGTTGCTCTTCTATATGGCTCTTCAAGAAGTTTCACTTCAAATCGCTCCTGTTTCACACCTACCTCAGGCAGTGGATTAGGCTTATCCTTAATTTGTATTCCGCCAATCTCAACGAGTGCTGGTACATTGGGTCTAATGGGACCCTCGCTGAGGTGACTGTTACAGAAAACCAGCGAAACATTCTTCTTCATATTGGAAAATGTCGGGAAATTCTTTTCATTCGCAAACAATTCTCTGTAAAATAATTTTTTCAACATAATTATTACAAACTTTGAGGAACACACATAAAATACTCACGTATAAAAACTACCCATATGATAGTCTAAAATCAGACTTAACATTTTAGTGAAAATACTTCCAAGCGTATTCTGGATACGTTTCATAAAATCCATACGTTCGCCCATCTTCATAGGCATTTGTGTATTTGGCACATATGCCAACTCACGAGGATTACCAACGAGATCATCAACAAATTCCATGGGTGCACTTGTCCAAATCATAATGATAGGACATTTGAATTTAGCCGCTACACCTATCTGATAATCGTTGACGAAGTAGCCCATTATGACAAGATCAAATTTAGTATCCGGATTTTCGTAAAGCACTGTAAAACGTTTATCGAACATCATTTCGTATTGCATATCGATCAATAGATGCATTGATCCAAAGATATGTATCATAGTCGTCACAATGTTGTTTTTCTTAGTGGCAATTGTTGCCATTATATCGTCTTGCAATTGTTGCTGCTCCTCAGTGGGGGGTATTAAAATTATGTTGATTTTGTCATGGCTCACTTTCGGTTTCTGCGAACATACAACTGTGACATTGTGACCTCGCTCGGCCAGAGCACTAGCCACTGACATGTACACGATCAAATGCGATGGACTGTGACTAGTAAACATTCCCAGTATATTAGCGGACTCTGCGGTGGGAGTTTGTTGGCCGATATATAATAGTAGTGCGAATAGCACGACGCAGCCTGACCAGCGACATGGCGACGAAGACATGTTTTAGCGTTCTCGTTAGAACTTGAACTGACTATTATAAAAATAGCGACAGCCACTTTTATCGTTGAGTGCACTAATATTACTTTCGTTTTTCGCCAGTTTATGTAGTCAGTCGTGATAAGCTTATATATCTTATCATTAATACTGACCAATAATTAAGGTACGTTTGAGTTTCACCATTTCATGATAATGTTAAATCACAATCTTGCGTGCCTAAGGAATTAAAAATCAAAACGCTTTTTTAACCCTGACCTCAGTTTTAAGCTAATATACCTGTTGTTACCTGGTGGTGTTGGTTAAACTTTACTTACCGGTTGTCTGTGAAAATACGCACATGAACCTATAGCATTTTATATGAGTCAGTTGTATGATACTTCTCACACTTTGTTATCGGGTTCAGACTATATATTTTTTGATTTTAAGTTCTGATAATAATCACCTCTGTCTCCAATTTTCTACACCATTTCCAATTGTAATTTAAAAAAGATCTATTGAAATTCATAATTCCATTTGAAGTTTGGAAAACATCAATTGATATTGAGAAAATTTATTTGAAATTCAGAAAAGATCAAATGAATTTCGAAAAAAATAAATATAAATTCTGAAGATCCATTTGGAATTCAGAAAGTAGCAATAGAGAATCAAAAAACATTGAATGAAATTCAGGGATTTCCATTTGAAATTCAGAAAAAATCAATTGAAATTCAGAAAATATCAAATGAAATTCAGAAGAGATCAATTGAAATTCAGAAAAGATCAATTAAAATTTAAAACTTATCAATTGAAATTCAGAAAAGATCATATCAAATTCAGAAATTCCATTTGAAATTCAGAAAAGATCATATCAAATTCAGAAATTCCATTTGAAATTCAGAAAAGATCAATTGAAATTCAGAATTCCATTTGAAGTTCAGGAAATATGAATAAAATATGAATTTGAAATTCTGAAAAGATTAATTGAAATTCAGAAAAAATCATTTCAAATTATGAATAAATAAATGGATATTTAACTAGTAAGGAATGGAGCTTCGGCAGGGTACCAAAGCTAAAATACCCCCCGCGGACGTACTGAAGTATATCCGAAGTCTTTAAACGTGTATAAAATTTTCATGTATAATCTGAAAAAATATTTGTGTCATACGCTTAATTTAATTTTACCCTTAGCTGCCACATAGAGTAATAGAGTAATAGAGTAGAGTGTAAACAAAGTAAAATGCCGCACCCACTTTTCTAGTATAAAGCCTCCACATTTTACCGTAGAATATATGTATGGGTTGGATAAACGACGTGGGCAGAACTTGGGTACATACAGACACGATGTCATTCGGTTTTATATATTTACGAAAGTTTTTCAATTTTTATCCGATTTAACGTTTTCAATAAAGCAACTTTGTATGGGAGGTAGGCGTGGTTTTCACTCGATTTGGCCAAATAGCATAGTGATAGTCTATATTATATATAAAAGCCTATGTGCAAATTTACAAGACATTTCTGCAATTTGAGCAGATTTTTAAGGGATTTTACGGTTAAAATAAAGTCACTTTGAATGGGAGGTAGGCGTGGTTTTCGTCCGATTTTTCCAAATTTTATTGCTACGATTTATATTGAAGATCAAACCTTATATGCACAATTTCAAGGCATTTCATTAATTTTTGTGGATTTTGAAAAGATTTTACTGTTAAAATAAAGTCACTTTGTATGGGAGGTAGGCGTGGTTTTGATCCGATTTTGCCAAATATCATAGAAATGGTTCATGTTATATATCAAAGATAATGTGCAAAATTTCAAGACAATACTTTAATTTTTGTGGATTTTAAAGAGATTTTACGTTTAAAATAAAGCCACTTTGTATGGGAAGTGGGCGTGGTTTTCATCCGATTTTTCCATATATCATAGAAATGGCTTATATTAAATATCAAAGCTTATGTGCAAAATTGTAAGATATTTCTTTAATTTTTGCAGATTTTTAAATGATATTACGTTTAAAAAAAACCACTTTGTATGGGTGGTAGGCGTGGTTTTCATCCGATTTTTCACAATTTCATAGCCAGGATTTAAATTGAAGATCACAGCTTATGTGCCAAATTTCAAGACATTTTTTAATGTTTGTGGATTTTAAAGACATTTTACGGTTAAAATAAAGTCACTTTGTATGGGAAGTAGGCGTGGTTTTCATCCGATTTGGCCATTTTAGAACTTGATCTTCCTCTTTTAAAAATAAACTTGTATTTTGAATTTCATCGCGATATCTTTAAAATTATGACTGTAATCGTGTCGACAGACGGAAAGACAGACGGAAAGACAGACGGATATACGGAAATCGACTCAGGAGGTGATGCTGATCAAAAATATATACATTTTTCTATACCTGCCACGCCTCCTTCTTGGCGTTACAAACGGAATGACAAAGTTAATATACCCCTTACGCAGTACGCGTTGGGGTATAAAAATTCTTAAAACTTAATGCTTAATAATCCCAAACCATTACTATAGTTACCATTGTCATACAACTCTAAAGCCTATGGTTATTGTAGCGATTAATTTAAAGTATGATTTTGTCTTGTTTGATTATTTTAAATAGTTTAAATTTATATTTATGTAAGTTCATATTTATAATTAAAAATAAAAAAATAATAATATGGTGATTATATGGTACGAGTAATATCATACCATTACACTAAAAATGTTGGTTGTATTTTTTGTTTATAGTGGTTGTATGATGTACATTAAATGGACGTAATCGGACCAAAACTACGTCTACCTTCCATACAAATTGATGTACAAAAAATCACTTTGTATGGGAGATGGGCGTAGTTCTGACCTGACCTTGGGTATTTTATACACATCATACAACTACAACACAGAGAAAAATCGCCACATAAAAACCTAATAACGTACATCACATTTCTCTACGGTTCTAAAAGTTACATTTTTTTATGATAGAAATAGTAAATAAATTTTTGTTTAAAACTGAATCCATTTTTGCTAATAAATGTCACTCCCATGTGAAAGGGAGTTTAAAATGCAATTTTTAATTTAAATTATTTTTACAACAAAAACAAATTTTACGTAATTTTTTGAGGAAACATTGAATATTTTGGGCTTTTTTTGAAAAAAATATTAAAAATACAAATGTACAGTAATTGGTATTGTTAAAATATTTTTTGGCAAGTACTTTTATTAAACTTTAGAACACAAAAAAATTTTGTGATATATGCTGAAAATTAACGGAGATATTTACATAAAAAGTCATATTTTTAAATTTCCGATGATTTTTACTCATTCCTTCGTGCAAACAAGTTAAAAGCACAAAGTTGTATAGAAGACCTGTTAAATATAAACTTTTCCGATAAAATATTTACACATACGGAAATTTGGAGAAAAAACAAAATTTTTGATACCCATATGGTGGGCTTCATCTCTAAAAAAAATTTTTTTAAGAAAATAAATGCATATTTTAATAAAGAAATTTTTAATATAAAAACTTAGAAATTTAAAAAAACAAAAAAGGTAACTTTTAGAATTCTTTTAAATCAAATATAAATGAAAATGACACAATTTCGAAAATGCGCTCCTTATGATATCGACTAAATACTGTTAAAAATGACAACAACAAAATTACAATGAAATTTATTTCTCCAAAATGAATGCCATCATGTGTGGCGTTAAAATACCTTTCGTTTGATACCAAATTTGTATACATTTTAATGGAAAATAGTGAAATTGTGGCAAAAAAACCAAATTTTCGCTGATATTAAAACGTAATTTTGAAACCGTAAACTATCGGTTGAGCACATATAAAAAAATACGTCGACCTTAGATTTTTGTCCTCTATCACATATCCAAAAATTATTCAAATCGGTGAGTGACACCTGGGGACCTTTCCTTGTAAAAAGATGTGCCAATATTATTAGAATATTTTCTTCGAACATCGACATCTTAAAAAATATTAAGAAGATATATTAGGAACAGAAAGTAATGTATGTAATGTAAAGTAATTTTTTTAAGAAGAAATATCTTATAAACACGTAAAAGTCTCAAAATTGTGTATTTTATGAGAAATTATTAAGACATATTTGTAAATAAAATTAGGAAGAATTTTTGTGCAGCAACAAGAAGAGTTTTTCTTAAAAAATACCTCATTTATTTAGTCTCTCATACCCCTTGCTCTAAATACAACTTTAGAAGAAATCTTTTTAATTTTATGTGACACTATTTTTCTCTGTGTATAAACAAAAATTACAAGCAAAATTCAACATCTTACTTATAATGGAGAAAATGAGAAAAACCTTTTACTTACAACCAAGGTTGATTTATAAGGTTGTCGCAAGGGAGAGAGCGAGTGCCCATAATTGTCAAATCGAAGTTGACATCTCATAGAAAATCTGCAAGTGCTCTCTACTATCATCCGTTTTTCTTTCGTAGTCATTCGCAAAATTGGCTGGTTTTGACAATTATGGGTACTGAGAAGAGAGTGCGATTAGCCCTGCGACAACCTTATAAATCAACCTTGCTTACAACATATAAGTCCCCTTTTCCACACCGCAATTTTTCTTGCCAGCAAGTTTTAAATTCTCTTTTGAACTTGCCAATTGCGTTTCCACACAGCAATTCTGAGCAATTTCTTAAGCAATTCTGATTTTACTTTGAAGAAAGCACTAGAACTGTTTAATAAAGAAATTAATAAAGTTTGAGACAGTTTTAGTAGTTATTAAATTAAATATAAAGTTAATATAATGTTTTATATTAAATTTTTAAGTATGCATTTACTGTTTTAATCAATATTTTTTTATATGAATACTTTGCCCGCTAATGCGCTGCCATCTTAACTGACGAATCAGAATAAAACGAAACAGCAAAGAAAGAACAGCACAAAAGAAAACTTGCCGGTACGAGCAAGTCTGTACTCGTCCCCTCTCGTCACGTTCCGAGCGCTCAAAAACTCGACTTGCCGGCAAGAAAAATTGCCGTGTGGAAAAGGGGTCTAACTTTAGAAGAACTTGTGAATACCCGTATTCTTGGTAAAATTGATAAATAACTTTTGTTAAAACTAAGTAAAACCAAATTGTACAATCGATTAAATTTAATTATAAATGATTTAGTTTTTGACAATTCGACAGAAACTTTATTTACTTGAATAAAAGCATTATAAAACGGTAACAAATTGAATGTGCTGTTTTGAAAAATTAATTTTATTTGTTTGAAAAATACTTTTGTCAACTTGATATAATCTTATTCAGGCTTACAAAATCGTCAATTAGTCGGAATTAAATTTTATCATTTTTATATATATCACACGCGTATTATCTGACGAGGATCATTTACAATATCACCTAAAATATCTAGCATTTTCATTCAAGAAAATACATACATATGTTTGAATAAAACACATTTACCCTAAATCTGCCTTGAAACTATTTTTATTGCCTTTTGACTTTTTGTACAGTTTTCTTGGATTTTCTGCACATTCTACAGCAAACAAATATGAAGACAAACTTCACAAGCCTCCAGAAAATATAGATAATCAGGCATATAAATGCGATTACATCCAAATTTGTACTCTGTATACCATTCAGATGAACCAGCGGGCTTTGCATGTGCTGAGCACCATGATGACGCAATACGTACTCCGTCCAGAAGACAACATTTTCCTTAGCTGTCAAAGGGCGGTCCCGATAAAGTTTCGAAAATTGACGCACATTATGAGCATAGATAGGATTACTGAGCACCTCTTTGATGGCTTTACCGAGATCTTCTGTAGTTAGTGCCAACATATTCGCTTGTAGACCATAACCATTGGCTACCATTTTATCGGCATTTGTATTTTGATCGCCAAAAACGGGTAGTGCGACCATTGGAACACCATGATATTGAGCCTCAGCCAGACCACCTTTGCCGGCATGTGTTATAAAGAGTTTTAAATTGGGATGTGCGAGTATATCATCTTGTGGCATCCATTTTTTGTATAAAATATTTGGTGCATCTCCAGGTGTTTTACTCAAGTCTTCCCACTTCCAGATGACATTCTGTGGCAGCGCTGAGAGAGTCTTAAAAATTGTGTTAACCGTTTCGGGATGTACACTTGCGCTCTTAACATTTGAGCCCAAACTAAAGAGTATAGCACCAGTTTTTACAGAGTCATTTAATAACTTGGCAATGTCCTAAAAGAAAGAGAAGAAGATGTTAGTAAGAGGATAGTTCTTCTTATGAAAAATGAAAACTGATTAGTTATAGTTGATGGTGGTAGAAAGTTGGTGGAGCTAAACTTAAGGGACTCACATTAGGTGCGTTAAACGCGTGGTGAGTTAAATGAGTTAAATCCAAATTTCCATGTTACTTGTGAATTTGATTTTTGAAACAAGACAAACTTGGCTTGAACAAAAAATTTATTTAAAAAATATTTTCATTTTCATTTAAATACTCAACTTCGGTTTCGGCTAAAATTCAAAGCTTCGGTCGAACACTACTTATAACTTACCTTAAAACAAATCGTACTGCATTGAATGCAAGATTTTAAATATGAAAAAAGGGTACCTCTATTTTACCCAGAGCCAAAAACGGACACAACGGAGGTTTTCTTATTAATATTACTAAATAATAAGAATTTTCCATAGAGCAATCTTCTAAATCCATAGAGAAAATATTATTACAGATTTAAAGCTACTATCACATCATAAGATTTTTTTATAATAATCTTTAATAAGATATTTAATTTTCACTCTCCAAAGTTTATCAGAGAGTATTCAAAATTCAGAAGAAAATCTAAATGATATATTTTTATAAGATTTTCTTATTAAAAAAACTTTGAAGAAGATATACGTCATCTATATAATACGTCACACGTTATTGGCCTATTTTGGATTTCTTCTTTCTTCATGTTACACGTTGTCACAAAGTCTTCACCCTCGCCACCCTCGAGGTCACGTTACCCTCTTATTTTCTGGCATTAGTAAATTTTTTTTTAATATTTTTTCAATTTGTTATGAAAAAATTAAAGTTCAGATTATATTTTTTATAACTATATCAGTAAATATATTATTATTAAAAATAGCGGGATATTTTCTCTGAAACTCTCTATGGTGGGTGACACCATTGTTCAACTCTTCGAATCAAAAGATATCCTTGAACTTAATTTGTGTTGTGGTTTTTTTTTTCAATGATAGTGAATGTTTTTTTAATTAAATCAGGAATTTCTAATGTTATTGTGTGCACAAACTGAAACTATTTTTATCAAAATAAAAAATCTAAGCTTGAGTAAA
Source organism: Coremacera marginata (assembly GCA_914767935.1). Taxonomy (NCBI): domain Eukaryota; kingdom Metazoa; phylum Arthropoda; class Insecta; order Diptera; family Sciomyzidae; genus Coremacera; species Coremacera marginata. The sequence goes on from OU612045.1 coordinate 49,597,499, forward strand.
AATCTTCTTGACTACTTCCTAAAATTTGTCATTGAATAAAGCTTTATATAAAATTTTATACAAGCAATTTAAATGTTCAAGGCTTTCACAAGGCTCTTTCAAGAAAAGCATGAATAATTACTTAATTAATTATTTTATACAAGAAATTTAAATGTTCAAGGCTTTCACAAGGCTATTTCAAGAAAAGCATGAATAATTACTTTTATACAAGGCCTTTTCATGTTGAGTATGAATAACTTCAAATATTTAGGTTAATAACTTATTGTAATTAGCTCATCAATTATAATTCGTTTTTTATATCTCGTCATTAAGCATTCATGGTTCATAATTCATCATTATTCATACACCATTCTTTATTAAATATTCATAATATATCATTCAACATTCATCACACATCATTCATCATTAACCATGCATCATTCATCATCAATTATTAGTAATAAATAATTAATCATTAACCATTAACCATTCATTATTTATCATACATCATTCACCATTCATCATTCACCATAAACCATTCATGATTCATAACTCATTATTCAGAACTCACGAATTATTGTATAATTCATTATTTGTATCTCACCATTCAGCATTCAAGATTCTTTATTAAATATTCATAATTTATCATTCAAAATTAATCACTCATCGTTCACAACTTATCATTCATAACTCGTCACTTATCTTTCAGCGTTCACAACTTAAATTTCATACCTCATTATTCACAACTCATCATTCATAACTTATCATTTATAACTAACTATCCCATCTCAATGTTGTCAAAAAGGAGGATTCTCCTTCTATATTTTGCCAGAAAGAAGGTTTTTTTATTTCAAAAGGAGGAGCAATATTTAACGATGAAAAACGGTTTTAAATATTACTGCGTTTCCATGGCGAGTTTACTCGGGGTTAGGGGTTTCGTTGAGTTGATAAAATGGCATTGGTAACTCGATAGCGTTTCCATGCATAACATCGAGTCGAGTTGAACTCGTCAATGGCCGCATTCAGCAGAGTCAACTGTTGTGAACTATTATGATAGCGATAGCTTAGTGAGCGATGTTTTTCTCTGAATGTGTTATTTTTCTAAGCGTCAGAAAAGTTGTCTAAGTTTAGAGTTTTTAGAATTTAGAGTCAAAGCTTAACCCTTAACTGATATGCGAGTTAACCCCGAGTAAACACCGAGTAAACTCGCCATGAAACCTCAGTATATAATAGCCCGAACACATTGAGCGCAACAAGCTACGAACAGTACGTCTATACTCTGTCTCCAAAGAGAAATGTTGCGCGATACGATTATAATAGATGCGACAGCAAACTTCAGGAGCAAACTTCAAATTGAAGCTGACGACAATGCCGCACAACATTGTCTTCATAAGGTCTCCAAAAATACTACCCATAAGAAATACATGTAAATTAAAAGTGACAATTGACGCTTGTCGCTTGTTGCGCTCAATGTGTTCAGGTTATTATCGTTGAAAAATTTGTAATATAAATTAGATATGAAAGGAGGATGGTTGGTGGATAAAAGGAGGATTCACGAAGAAAGAGAAAATTCGGAGGTTTTTGAAATTTTTGGCTTAAAAAGGAGGATGATCCTCCCGAAAGAAGGATAGATGGGATGGTTATTCATAACTCATCATTTATAACTCATCATTGATTATTCGTTATACACAATTCGTGATTCTCATCACTCATCATTCGTCAATGATCATTCGTCAATATACATTTTGCACTCTACTCGTAACTAGAAAAGAAACAAAATACAAAATTTTCAAAATGTATTTTTTTAATAAAAAACACTGCAATTCACAGACCCAGTTCAGATGCAGTATCCATCTCCTTGGTGTGTAAACATTTTATACACCCTGAATCGTTTTTTCCGGATATGCCATTTCCTAAAATTAAGAACTTGTAAATGTAAATCCACTTTTTGCATTCATTCAAAGTGCTATCTTTATCTTTGGAGTATATATATGTCTGAATTTCATTCATTGAAAAGATGAACAATTGTATTTATTAAGGCCTTAATTATAAAATTATATATATTATTAAGGTAGCACAAAACTAAATATTATATTTAGCAGATATTTGGGCCGAAATTCTATTGAACTAGAGTATTTTACGATGCTCTAAGTCTCTCAGTATTTCGATTTTATTCAAAATTTTTGTTTGCGCTGTTTTACATACACAGTGTGGCCCAAACTAAAAAGTTCACTCAACATTATTCAACTTTTTTAGTACAACCAACTATTGTACTTGGTTCGTTCTCTAAGCACATTCATAATTTTTTTTCTAGTTAATTTTTTAAAGGCACATTGTCCGATCAGATTTCCAACATCACGGCCACCAATATTGGTATAACACTTTTAAAATTTTATACTAATAAATGGGAAATTTTAAAATAAACCTACCTCAGGTAGTGGATTTGGCTTATCCTTAATTTGTATTCCGCCGATCTCAACTAGTGCTGGTACATTGGGTCTAATGGGACCCTCGCTGAAGTGACTGTTACAAAAAACCAGCGAAACATTCTTCTTCATATCAGTAAATGTCGGGAAATTCTTCTCATTTCCAAACATTTCTCTGAAAAATTATGTTTCAACATAATTATAATGAATCGTAAGCAGCACACACGAAATGCTCACCTATAGTAACTGCCCATGTGATAGTCCGAAAGCAGACTAAACATTTTAAAGAAAATACCTGCAAGCATATTCTGGACACGTTTCATAAAACCCATACGTTCACCAATCTTAACAGAGGTATGTTTATTTGGCACATAAGCCAGCTCATGAGGATTACCAACGAGCTCGTCGATTGTTTGCATGGATGCGCTTGTCCAAGTTACAATGATGGGACATTTGAATTTAGCCGCTACACCTATCTGATAAGTGTTGCCGAAGTAGCCCATTAGGACTAGATCAAATTTAGTATCCGGATTTTCGTAGAGCACTGTAAAGCGTTTATCCAACATCATTTCATATTGTATATCGATCAATATGTGCATGGATCCAAAGATATTTATCACAGTCGTTACAATGTTGTTCTTCTTAGTGGCCATCGCTGCTATCATCTCATCTTGCAACTGTTGCTGCTTCTCGGTGGGGGGTATTAAAATAATGTTGATTTTGCCATGGTTCACTTTCGGTTTCTGCGAACATACCACAGTGACATTGTGACCTCGCTCGGCCAGAGCACGAGCCATTGACATGTACACAATCAAATGCGATGGACTGGGACTGGTAAACATTCCCAGTATATTAGCGGACTCAACAGTGGGTGTTTGTTGGCTGATACAAAAGAGAAGCACGAATAGCAGCACGCATCCATAAGCGCCTGACCGGAGACATGACGGCGACATGTTTTAGCTTTCTTGTTAGAATTTGAACTGACTATTATTACGATAGGGACAGCCAATTTTATTGCTTAGGGTACAAATATTTATTATCTTCGTTTTTTTCACTAAGATAAGCTAAAATATCTTATCATAATACTGAGCGAAAATTTATGTACATTTGCATTTCACCATTTTACGATGATGTTGAATCATAATCACGCATAAATATGAGACAAAAAACATAATAGTAGTGACAGTTCTTTTAGCGATCATAACTTGCCAAAAATAGTATAATAATAGAGAAAATAATGTACATATAATAAATGCGAAACTATGATCGGTTCCTGTAAGAAAATAATCGGCTATCAACACTATTTTGATAATCGTATTATGATACGTACATAAGTAGTTAAATGTAATTTTATGGATTTTTCCCAAATATTTTGGAAAATAATATCAGTCAAAACATGAATCGAAAACACAGCGATAGCAGCAAAAATTTTTTAATTTTTCACTTCACAAAGCAGGAATTGAGCCCATAGAAACGTTATTTTTTATTATTAGCCATAAGTTGCATAAATTATCTTTGATAGGTATTACTTTTTGCCAAACTTGACCGATTAAGAAAGTGCTGAGTTAACATTTACATTTGATAACAAAACCATAAAGCAAGAATAATAACAAAAGGCAATTCGGTAAATATGTGCGAATACATATCTATCTACTTTTTTTTATAAACATTTTTAAATCGTTGTACGATAAGATTGGTGCGTAGCCGACTACCGTTGAAGATAGGAGCCAAGTGGTTGGAGGATGACTGCCTTAATATTTGTAGGTAAGTTGTTTTTGTAATAAAAAATACCATCTTTATATAAATATGAAAAATTAATTGTGATATGTGAGACATGGCCGTCACCAGATAACAATTTCACCTAAATATTTTAAGCTATTTCAACTGAACTTGGAAAGGCCTTGTATGCAAGTAATTATTCAAGCTTTGCTTGAAAGAGACTTATAAAAGTCTTGAAAACTCAATTTTATTGTATAATTTCTGATAAAAAGCTTTATTCAATGATACAATAAATGAAATTTTCAAGAAAATTTTTAATTAAGTAAATCTCTATCACAAAAAAAAACTTGTCATCACACTATTTTTATTTGAATAATTGAAAAAAAAAATAAATAAAAAAAGTTTGTCTGTGTCCGGCGTTGAACCACGGAACTCTTGATTGATTATCTGTTTGCTAAGACCGCAGGGCTATCGAAACAATTTAAGGCCTGCAAATTAAATTCTTACATGAAACAATTTTAGTTGAGGCTTTCATAAAGTTTTACTCAAGGAAATTAAAAAAAAATAGCAATAAAATTTCAACGGTATTCAAGAAAATTCCTGAAAAGACGAGTGAATGTGTGTGTGGCTGTCAATATAAAGGTTCAGGGTTCAATACACGCTAGATGACCATGGGGAAACTTTATACATGTCGTTATATAAGAGATATATAAAACTCTATATAAGTTCTTGAATAAAGGAAATAATTTCATTTGCCCTTTTTCCTTGCATGGACCTTGTATGAAACTTGTTTCAAGGAGTATTCAAGGAAGTTTAAATTCTCCCTTCTACATAAATGCCTTATAGTATAGCTTTACTCAAGGCTTGTTTAGGTGAAATTGCTACCTGTGTTTCCCTCCCAAACCGGTTCTCATACAGATTAAAAAAATTTAGATAACTGCTAAGCAATCAAAACTTTGCACAACTATGCACAACGTGTATTGAAACCAAAAACCTGTTGCGGGATTCCCAAACGCCTTAACGATGATTGTCGCTGTAGTTAACTAGCGAAAACTGTGATTTACTATGAAACTGTGCATGCACCATGACCGATAACGACAACTATGATTACCATTAACTTTTTGGGAATCCTCCTACTGGTTACGAAGTACTATGGGGAAAGTCAGAAAACTTATTTATAAAAACTTACAGGAAATAAAGTAATAGGAAAGTTTACAATCAACTTTGTTTTAATCAACTTAATCAGAGAAATGGTAGCGACCACATTATTATTAAAACCTTGTAAGTGGCAAAAAATAATCTGCTTACACTACATCTTTTCAGTTGTACTTCAGAAAATATCAAGTTTATTTCAGAAAATTTCAAATTTATTTCAGATTGTTTCATTTGTACTTAAGAAGTCAGAAGCCAGTTAAATTTCACAAAACACAAAATTAGTTTTAGAATTCTACAAATTGATTTCAAAATAATAGAATTGTATTTCAGAATAGCCAATTGTATTTCAGAAAACACAAAATTGATTTAAGAATAACTTCAAATTGATTTCAAACTATTTCAATTGAAAATCAATTTAATTTCAGAAAACACCATATCGAATTGAGAAATTTATAAATGTACTTCAGAATTTTCATTTGTACTTCAGTAAATTTCAATACGAACATTAGAAAATTTTTGAATGCGCTTCAGAAAATTTTAAATGTACTTCGCAAAATTTCAAATGTACTTCAGAAGAATATCAGAAAGTTCCAAATGGACTCCAGAAAATTTATAAATGTACAGAATTTTCAATTGAACTTCAGAATATTTTTTTTTTGTTCTTGGGAAATCGACATAGAACACAACAAGTATTTGTCATTGACATACATTTAACCCTTGAATGCCCGATTTTTTTGATCGACAGGATTGGCAAATTTATGTTATGTCACTTTGAATTCTGAACAACTTTCGTTCTAAGCCCTTTTTTAACCGACTTCAAAAAGGAGGAGGTTCTTTACAGGTGCGTTTTACTCCCTGTACATACAAGTTACCTGGTCGGATCCTTTTTTTAGTAAACTTTTTGTTTGAAAATGTTTTGTAGAAGGTTTATTTTATTTATATATTCAATTCTTAAGTTGTTTATTAAATACACTATTGAAAAAATAAATACATTTTTCGATCGCGAAAACGCCAAATTTAAAAAAAAAAAATAACTTCCAAAAATTCATAATTAACTAAAATTTCGTTTTTTGGTTGTGCTATCTCTTAACCGACTAAAACACTTATCAAACGAATTAAAAGCACGTATCTTTAAATTAAAAATGATGGCGCTTAGATCATAGAACAATAACATACAACAAAATGAACAATTATTATATGGAAAAGATGCGAAAAAAATAGTAGATGTGGTTGGTTACTCGTGGTGCCACCAGGCATTTAAGGGCTAAATAAATACATAGTGCAGGTTTAAGACATGGTAGTAGAAAGATTTATGAAATAACGTATAAAACCATAACTTGGTTTATTTTCCCACTAAATTCCCACTGGCATGTCGACCAAGACCATCAAGCCGACTAAAATATTCGACTTATTGGAACGTGATGATTCAGAGTTGTATTTATAGATCAACGAAGAAATCCGCTTATGTTGGGACACACTTTTATGGTTAGGACCATAGACACCGATCCTAAACCAAATAGAAATAATGGGTCAAAAGAAAAAACTTTGTAAAGGTGAATATGGAATTCTCTAATATAATGCATTATATACAGGGTGTCCCGCAATTGAGTGCAACTATTTACGGAGGTGAAAGGTTATGTCGAGCTGTGAAAAAAATCGTATGAGAGGGGGGAGGGGGGGGGGGGGTATATTTTCACGTTCTTAAGAGCTACAGGGTTAATTAATATTTGACGACTTTGATTCTCGTTATTGTTTCTAGCAGGAAAACTTACCTACGTAAAACTTATTTTGATAGCTCATTGCAAAGGCAATAAAATCACCTTTCTAACGGGGTATCAACAAACCAAACGACTTAACCGTTACCAAGCTGTTTTCGTGTGAAGATGAAATCAATCGGTTGAAACTACCAAATTTCAACTTTGAGTGCAAATTTCTCGGAATTTTGCGTAATAAATGAAGTTTTTTTCTGCTATCAATTTTGTAATTTATTAAATTTTCTTTTAAATGACACTAAGCACATAAACACATCTTTAAAAATAAAAAAGATGGCTGCACTAAAAAAAATTATACTTATTAGAAAATAATGATAAATAATGACATTACCAATTAGTTATGCAGTAAATAATATCCTTGTTTTCTAAAAAGTATAACTTTTTTAGTGCATCCAACTTTTTTATTTTTTATGATATGTTTATGTGTTTGATGTTATTGAAAAGAAATTTGAATAAATTACAAAATTGATTACGAAAAAAATTTCACTAATTACGTGAAATTCCGACAAATTTGCATCCAAAGTTTAAATTTGGAAGTTCCAACTGATTGATTTCATTTTCACACGAGCACAGCTCGGTAATGGTTAAATCGGTAGCGTTTGTTGATATACCGTTAGAAAGGTGATTTTATTGTCTTTGTTATGAGTTTTCAAAATAAGTTTTATGTAGGTTAGTTTTCCTGCTAGAAACAATAACGTGAATCAAAGTCGTCAAATATTAATTAACCCTGTAGCTCCTAAGAACGTGAAAATAGACCCCCTCCATAAATAGTTGCACTCAATTGCGGGACACCCTGTATATTAAACACCCACTGGCATATTGAGCATTGTCCATGCATTTGGATAACAACTACTACTGTGCTAGATTGCTTTCCCACAATCGCCACTTGCAATACTTGGTTTTTTAAGTTGTGAAAAATTTATTTAAAAAAATATTCAAATCGATTTTAATGTGCCTTTCAAGAAGAGGAAATCTTTGGAGTGCTCTCAGGAGAATGGTATGCAAGTCCTTAATAATTTATTTTCTAGTCTGTATTATTCAAAACATATTAATCCCACAAAATATATTACAGTGTGCTCAGAAAGCCTCACTTCCAGTACACCCCTGAGGAATAAAGCTATTGATAGTGGAAGTAACCAAAAAACGCCATTTAATGAAGGTGAATTCTAATTTATTTATTGTTTAAAATTTTGATGGTTGTTTAAAAACGATTTTTAAATGTGTTTTTAAAGAAGTGCTTGTTCTCCTGAAGACAATTTTGTGGGAGCATAAAAAACTCGACGAACGGATGACGAGAATTGAAAACACTATAGTAAGTTAAAAAATAAAAGACTTCATGTAGAACATTAACAATAAAAAAGCTTTATTTAATTATAGTCGATCGAGAAAAGTGAGCTAATGACTCAAAATAAGATGGTTAGGAAGTGTAAAATCGTCCTCAGAAAAGTGCAGCAATCTGTAAGCCTGATGACCGGTGAAGTGTAGGACGATCAAATGATTGAAATTGCAAGCACCTTTTCTCTGACGTCGTTTGAAGCTGCTGTGGAAATTGAGGAAAAGTTCAATCAACAAGAGAATGTTATGCTCAAGCGATGATTATTTTTTGTGAAACTTATGTGGATTTTATTCTAACGTGTTTTTATTCTAATTAAGAAAACATATGTCTGCAAATTGAAGGGTGCATCGGAGGATGTAGATGCAGTTCAAAGGAAAATTTTTTCAGACAAGCTGCTAAACTCTTATAACTGGGATGAAAGCTGTGAGAAAAGGGCCTGGACCTATCTAGTAAATAATTTTTTTTACACTCTTAACTATTTATTTAATGCATCTGTTTTATTTTATTTTTGTTGGCCGAAATAATTTCGAGAAAGAAATTAAAAAATCTGTAGAGAAAAGCCATAATCGGCTTAAACAAGATAACAAAAGGGAATCAAATTAAAGCACAACCAATAATTTTTTGATAATTTTTATTAGTTCTTCTAGTTTTCTTAATAGTACTTCAGTTATATATTTAAATATGTAGGTTTTTCTTTAAGAGTTATTAAGTATTTATTATATATTTTTTTAAATGACTGTATTTTTATTTATTTTTTAACTAAAACAACATGATTTAATTTTAATTTAATTTAATAATTTTATTTATTTGGTTTTTTAATTTAATTTTAGCTTAATTTTAATATTTACTTTTCAATTGAATTATTTTTCCCTTTCTTTAAAATTCAAAAATGTAGTTCTTAGTTTTAATATATAATTCGTTATTTTTTCTTATTTTCTTAAATGTGAAATTGTTTGTTTAAAAAACTTTAATAAATGAAGTAAAATATAAATTTAAAAATTGTAAGAAAACATTTTCAGCACTTTTTTATATATATACGTTAGTTCTACACATTTTCTACGTTACATTTAACCGTTCTGTACGTTAGTGCTACATACTTTCTACGTAACGTTTAACTGGTTTTTACGTTAGATCTGACCAAATTTTACGGTAGGCCTACTTATTGTTTGGTCCTTATTCCTAAAAAAAAAAAAAAAAAATGTTTATCCTTTAATTTCACGGGGCAACTCATTATTTGAATAAATACCATAAGAAACCAGTAAATTGTTGAGTTTTTAATTTTTAAATTATACTAAGGGGTCGCTACCAAAGCACATTGGTACAAGTGGCAGGAAACACTAGAAGATCTACATCAAATCAGGTACCTATAGGTTTTTGGGGTCGATAAACACGAATCTGGAGTCAAAAATTTAAAATTCAAATTGGCAGCTCCAATATGGCGGATATGAAAAAAAACGCACTTATGTGAAATTTTCGAACGTCTTTTTGAACCCTTAAACCTGAGTTTGGAGGAACGATTTCTTGTGAGAGGGCTAAACTTTGACAACTGGTAACGACCTCTAAATCCCATAAAAAAACAAATAAAAATCTCTTTCATATTTAGATATATATAATCGAATAATGACATGCTGCAATAATAATTCAAAAGTCAAAAAATAAGCACCACCCTACTATGGAGCGTTTGGGACATGGGTTCGAATCCGGTAAACAACACGTAAGCAGAAATAAAATTTTAAAATATTAAATAATATTTAAATAATTTAAATTCTTAAAAAAAAGAAGCGAACCAAAAAAAAAAAAAAAAATATGAAGAAAACATTGTAGGGGAGTATTTCCATAATGTTTTTGTAATTATATTTAAAGATGCCTTTAAAAGGCCTCTTAAAGTTACCTTACTGAGTCTCATAAAAACACCACGGAGGGAAACATGTCTTTATATCCCATACGCCAAATTGGCCTTATACGCCCCTATAGTAAACATAATTCATTTTATTTGTACTTGCCTTTAAAAGGCTTGTAAAAGAAGCTATAAATACTATTTGTGTTACTAGGGTAGTGCACATTCATTCATCATGACCGGACTATTTGAGGCAATTTTGTCCCAAATTCTTTTTATTTTATTTTATTTTTCAAAATAAATATAATTAATTACTTTGTTTTCAAGTTTTATTTACTTCACGGTCAAGCGCTCGTGTATTGTTTATTGGCTCCGAGAAAATACTGTCCGACATTTCAAAAAACAAGTTCAAATTTCTTCGCTATACTTATCACCTTAAATTAGTTAATTTGTTTCCCTGGACTATATAAAAGTAAACCGCTGTCCTTATATGCCTCCTCTTCCGCCCGAACATTTTAAAGTGTACTAGTGGTACCTTAGTAAAAACAAGTTTGAATAGAACACATTTGCCTTAAATGTACACAAGACTTATACTTATTGCTTTTTGACTTTTTGGTCAGTTATCTTGGACTTCCTGCACATTCTGCAACACACAAACATAACCACAAACTTCACCAATCTCCAGAAAATATAGACCACCATACATAAAAATGCGATCACATCCAAATTTGTACTCTGTATGCCATTCAGATACACCAGCGGGCTTTGCATGTGCTCAGCGCCATGATGACGCAATACATACTCCGTCCAGAAGACAGCATTTTCTTTAGCTGTCAAAGGGCGATCCCGATAAAGTTTCGAAAATTGACGCACATTATGTGCATAGGTAGGATTACTGAGCACCTCTTTGATGGCTTTACCGAGATCCTCTGTAGTTAGTGCCAACATATTCGCTTGTAGACCATATCTATTGGACACCATTTTATCGGCATTTGTATTTTGATCAGCAAAAACGGGTAATGCTACCATTGGAACACCATGATATTGAGCCTCAGCCAGACCACCTTTGCCCGCATGTGTTATGAAGAGTTTTATATTGGGATGTGCGAGTATGTCATCTTGTGGCATCCATTTTTTGTATAAAATATTTGGTGCATCTCCAGGTGTTTTACTCAAGTCTTCCCACTTCCAGATGACTTTCTGTGGTAGCGCAGAGAGAGTCTTAAAAATTGTGTTAATCGTTTCGGCACGAACATTTGTGCTCTTAAGATTAGAGCCCAAACTAAAGAGTATAGCACCTGTTTCTGCAGAGTCATTCAAGAACTTGGCGATGTCCTAATAGAAAGAGAAGGAGATGTTAATTAGGTCTTTTAATGACAATTTATTAATGTTCAGTTGAGGCGATAGAAAGTATCTTGAGATACTTGAATTTAAAGACTTAAAGGCATAAATCTTGCCTCAGTTCCAAATTGATAACATATGTTTCGTGTAAGCTTGATTTCATTTTTTTCTACCAACCGTTCCATCTAATTTTCTAATAAAGACTTCTATCATTCATTATTAACCATTCCATCTATCCTCCTTTTTAAGCTATACATTTTGAAAACCTCCGAACCTCCTTTTTTCGTCTTAAATACGCCTTTTATCTTCCTTTCATATCCAAATTATAACACCAATTTTTCAACGATAAAAGCCCGAACACATTGAGCGTAACAAGCGACTAGCGCCAATTGTCCACTTGCCACTTTTAATCTGCATGTATGTTTTATGGGATGCATTTTTGGTGATTTTCGTACCTACAATTCTATTCATTCATTAAATCGCAACCGGACATACTTCGCCAAATCTCACCGAAATTGATATATAATGTGGCCAACGATGAACAAACAGTTGACGAATATGAATTTGAGGAAATGCACTTGGAATAAGATATTGACAATGTATTTCGTATTCAGTTCTCTAACAAAAATTACATTTAAAAATGTTGTTCATCGTTAAATATTGATCATGCCTTTATCCTCCTTTTGAAATAAAAAACACCTTCTTTATGACTTTTATGACTTACCTGAGGCAGTGGATTTGGCTTATCTTTTATTTGTATTCCGCCGATCTCAACGAGTGCTGGCACATTAGGTCTGATTGGGCCCTCGCTGAAGTGACTGTTACAGAAAACCAATGAAACATTCTTCTTCATATCGGAAAATGTTGGGAAATTTTTCTCATTTCCAAAGAGTTCTCTGTGAAACAATATTTTCAACAACATTTTAACGAACTTCAATAAAAATACATTCCAAATACTTACGTATAATAACTGCCCATGTGATAGTCCAAAAGCAAACCCAACAATTGATTATAAAGACTTCCAAGTGTATTCTCGACACGTTTCACAAAACCCATACGTTCGCCCATCTTGACAGAGTTTTGTATATTTGGCACATAAGACACCTCACGTGGATTGCCAACGAGCACGTTGACCATTTCCATGGGCGCACCCATCCAGCTCACAATAATAGGACATTTGAACTTAGCCGCCACACCTATCTGATAATCGTTGACGAAGTAGCCCATTATGACTAGATCAAATTTAGTATCCGGCTTTTTGTAGAGCACTGTAAAACGTTTATCCAACATCATTTCGTATTGCATATCGATCAGTAGATGCATCGATCCGAATATATTCATAATAATTCTAATAAAATTGTTCTTTTTGGTGGCAATCGTTACCATCATCTCTTCTTGCATTCGTTTCTGCTCCTCGGTGGGTGGTATTAAAATGATGTTGATTTTGTCATGGTTCACTTTCGGTTTCTGCGAACATACAACGGTGACATTGTGACCTCGCTCAGCCAGAGCATGAGCCACTGACATGTGCACGATCAAATGCGATGGACTGTGACTAGTAAACATGCCCAGTATATTAGCGCACTCTACAGTGGGTGTTTGTTGGCCAATACATAATATCAGTGCGCAGAGTAGAACGCAGCCATAAGCGCCTGACCAGCGATATGACGACGACATGTTTTAACTTTCTCTTTAGAACTTGAACTGATTATTTTGACCGTAGCGATAGCCATTTTTAGCGTTGACAGTGAATATATTTTAACTTCGTTTTGTCAATGGTCTATATAACCTGTCGTTGCGATAAGCGTCAATATCTTATCATTAAGAGTTAACATCACTCTAGAATTTTGGGAAAAGGAATTTTGTTTTGTTAAAATACTGGATATGTTTTAGGATCATAAAAACAATATGCGAATGGTCGTGTAGGGAAAATTTTTTTAAAAAGTTTCAATTCTCGATTTTGCTGCAGCGAGGGCAGAACATGTTACTTGAACAACGTTGCATGGATCGATTTGAAAATTCAAAAGCAGCTTTACAGTCATGTATGATGAATTTCTTCAAGAGTACATCATTACACTTAGTAGGGATATAAATACACTCAAAGCAAAGACCTTGACAAAACTTTTGTTGACTCTATGAATTTGAATTTGTCGATATGAACAATGTTTTTCATATTGACGAATTTCTAGGTTGAATTGAAAAACTTTTTGGTCAACAAAAGTTTTTGTCAAGGATTTTTCTTTGTGTGTAATGTTGCACACATTTTATGCTATAAAAATAATGAAGGTTTTTGGACCAATTTTTGTTACACATTTATTGATTATATTGTATACAAAAAAGAAATATTCATGCGAAATGTTCGCCTTTGGCCTTCACGCTTGCCTTAAGTCGGTCTGGCCAATCATTAATAACAGCATGTATCTCATACATTGGAAAATTGGTGACAGCATGAATCAAAGATGTGTTAAGAGAATCAATGTTGGGATGTCTTTTGTGGTAAACCATGACCTCTAAAACTGTCCACAATTTGTAATGCAACCTCATCGCATTGGGTCGTTTCAGCTTTATGGGTCGGCGCAGAATCCTGCTGAAAAGTCCACGACTGGTTTTGGAACAGTGAATGGTAAAGTGGCTTTAGAATAGCTTCCAAAACGATATCTTGATGTACTTTGGCAGATGTTTTGACTCCTTTTTCGCAGACAGACGCAAGACTGTGACCCCATCGTAAGAAATACCCCACCAAACCATGACTATAGCTGGGCGATGACCCTTTTCGACAGGTGAAATCAGTTCAGATGCTTCCTTCGATTACCGTGCATGCACCCTATCATTATTTTTGTTAAATTTTTCCTGCACGGTCAACATTTTTTCATCGGTAAACAAGACTTTTCTGTGCAAGTTATCAGCGTGTTTCAGCGAAACATTTTGCATTTTTCCATCCTATTCTTATCAAAGCTGCAGTCAACAAATGCCCGGTATGACATTTGAAAATATCTCGGGCCATGATTTTTTGTCTTTCGGGGCGGATTTCGTTGAATTATTAATTTGACAGCTTTGATGATTTGCGGCGTTAAAACTGTGCGGGGATTCTCGCCTCCTCAAATAGTTTTATGTACTGGTAGATCAACTTCCGACTAGTCCCGAGCGGTCGAAGCGTTTTGAAAATATCATCGTTTTTCATTTCACACTTGACGCTGTAACGGCGATACAGTTCTCTTTATTCGCTACTATTCTATAGTCATATATATTAATTTGACTTAGTATTCCACTTTCGCTTTGTCATGAAATTTAATTTGACAATTAAATAAAAAAAATTAGAAAAGTATTTACAGTTGTTTCACTTACAAATGCTTTTTTTTATTATTAAAAATAAATTTAAAAATAAAATATTACTTCTTAAGCAATCAATTTTATCACCCTTTAAAAATTTATGGGAATTCTTTAAGCAAAAATTGTAGCCAAAAATTTTTGCAAAATTGCAAAATTCAAATATAAACTCTTAAAAGCAGGGAACGAAAATAAACGGTACGTTACTTAAGTATCCGTACAAAGCCTGACTCATCATTCCGTGACGTATATGCTTGTGTACACGAACGCAAACGCATACACTACACTACACAGGAAAACATACTTTACTGTTTGTAGTGTTTGCGCGGTAAGTTCTTAACATAATCGGCATATGGTAACTTTTAGTGTGGTAGACACCAGGTAGGTGCGCTTAGAAGGAAGGTTGAGGTACAAAAAATAATAGGGCCAGCTCACATATTCGACTCCTCTAGGGCTCTAACACATACAGTCGTGGACACATAAATAGCACAAAAATACATGTTGGGTGTTTCACATAAATTTAAATAAAATACATAGAGAAAAACAACAATTTATTTCATGGTATTTAAGTTTAAACATTAAAAATTTAAATTCAGTAGTAACTTTGTAATTACGAATTAAAAATTAGAAAATCAATGAAAAACCCGTATATTGCTCCTTAGCTGAGGTGGACATATAAATAGCACAATTTGGATTCTGAAAGAAAGACATGTTGATTTATTATTATTTTACAATGAGCTTACGAATATGCTTACTAGTACTTGGTACTGCATCCCGAGTTGTCCAAAACAGCCCGACATCTTCATCCCATACTCTCCACAAGCTTCCTAGCCCTATCCTTCGGAAGCCATCTTAATTCCACTCATAACTCATTTTAATTTCGAAAATTTTTGTTGCTTATGCTGACCTTCACTTTATTCCATAAATTTTCTATGGGGTTGAGGCCTGGGCTTTAAGCCGACCAATTCAAAATATTTATTTTTTCCTTTTTTAGCCAATCAACCACAATCTTTGCAGTGTGTTTTATATTATTATTGTGCATAAAAGTCCACTTAATAGGCATGTTCTCAACTGCAAATGGTTCCATCTGGTTATTAAGAATATCTAAATACATATTTTTGTCCATTATTCCTGGTATAGGAAAAATTGGCCCAACGCCGTGCCAGGAAAAAGCTCCCCAAGCCATTAAATTCCCTCCTCCATGCTTTAATGATTTTTTTGTATACTTCGGATTAAACTCTTTGCGTTTGGGGCGCCGAACAAAAGTTTTTCAATCTGGTCCAACCCTATTAAATTTAGTTTCGTTAGTCTAGAGCACGTTCTTCCAAAATTGGTCTTCTTTATTCACATGGACCCTTACACACGCTAAACGATCCTTCAAATTTTTTTTTTTGCTTAGAGCGGCTTTCTTCGGCTAATGCGTTCATAAAAATTAGCTTCATGTAGTCTCCTAGATACAAGTTTTCTTGAAACATTTAGGTTATTTCCTTCATTTGTTTCCCTCATAATTTGCTTTGCTGACTTGAGAGGATCAGCCTAACTTTTGCAACTATGAGTCTATCAGTAGAAGCGGTGGTGTTACGCGGTCTAGGATTGCGCGGCTTATTCTCGAAATTATTTGAACCATTTGATGCAACCAGCTTGAGTGCATTATAGACCATTTTTCGTGAAATTTTGAGAATATCTGCGATTTCAGATGGTTTTTTGCCTTTTCGACTTAGTTCGTGAATTATAGACCTTTTTTCCGGAATGCAATGTATGCCACTACACATTTTATTTAGAATCGGCGAAATTAACTGAATAAAGCTCTAAAATGTTTACAAGATCCCGATCTTGTTATCTTTTATTCACCAACTAACATGTGTGCTATTTATATGACCACAGCAGATCGTACATGCCTATACACAAAGAGATGGCCTGAGCAAATAAAAGTAAGTAACGGTACATCTCTCTCGGAGTTTTAAGCAACGTCACACTGGAGTCTCAAAAAATGATAACTACAGTTAATGACTGCATTATTAGGTTCAAACGAAACGTTTAAAAAATAAGTTGGCATCTGTGCTATTTATGTGTCCATGGCTGTATATATTTTCGCGATCATCAAGCGATTTTTTTCCATAAATTCGTTTTTCTCAAAATGGAGGCTTAAGCCAAATTTAATTAATTTTTGATTCATGTGTTTATTGAAACAATAGCTTACCAGTATTATAAAGGGTGGTTAAATTTTAAGGGCCGATGTTGAATGTGAACCACACCTAAATGTCAAGTTTTTTTCTGCATTTCATTTGACATTTCTCAATTTCAGACTAACTCAATTTAGTCTTACCATGGAAAATAACCATGGAAAAATACACAATCGAGCAACGCGTTAAAGTTATTCAGGCTTATTATGAAAATGGGCGTTCAAATCAAAATGCATATCGTGCACTTCGTGATTTTTTTCGGTCAATTTAATCGTCCAAATGGGCGTACAATCGGAAAAACCGTGCAAAAATTTGAGCAAACCGGGTCTGTAGGAGATGTGATAACACCAGTGCATGCTCGTACAGCTCGTACTGCAGAAAATATTGCTGCTGTTCGCGATAGTGTGGCTCAAGAGCCGTCCACCTCAACTCGTCGTCGTGCCCAACAATTGCACCTCTCACGATCGTCGTTGATGGCCCGAATTGGAAGATATGAGTGTGGACGATATGTGGTTTGAACAGGACGGTGACACTTGCCACACAGCTAACGAAACAATGGCTCTTTTGCGCGACAAATTCAATGGCCGGGTTTTCTCACGTGGTGGCGATGTCAATTGGCCGCCAAGATCATGTGATTTGACATCTTTCTTTGGGGTTATATGAAAGCAAAGGTATACGTCGATAAGCCAGCAACAATTAAAGAGCTAAAGGATGAGATTATTCGGCACATTAACGGCATAGAACCTCACTCAGCGTCATCAAAAATTTGGACAGTCGGATGGAGGTGTGCCGCCGAGGTCGCGGCGGCCATTTGACCGATATTTTGTTTCATACATAAGTAAACCATACCAGTTTTATCAAAATAAAAAGAAATAACAATAATTTCCTAAATAATTTGTATTTTATTCAAAATCAACATCGGCCCTTAAAATTTAACCACACTTTACAATCAATTACCAAGTACAACCTAAAATATTTTATTTTTCTTAAAAAGAGAGTAAAGGTCTACATTAAGAAGCCGTTTGAATTTTTGGTTTCACCAAAACTAGTGCAAAGATATTCTGTCCACCGCACAATGCACGATTTTCAGAACCCGACTTCGGCGCCCTTTGGTGAAGTTGAATTGAATACAGGTATAATAAAAACAAAATTGTTTTTGATACTTCTCAATATATTTTTTTAAATGCATGAAATCTCATATCTCTAAGCAAAAAAGATTTTTATAAAAAAATAATTATGAAAATTGACCAACTTTCACCCAAACAAACCCGTCTCCCTTTAAAGTTTATATGATAAAATGATCCTTATGACTTTTGACTAGTTTGAAATAAATAGAACTAAAAGCTATTGTGTACAATACAGGGTTGTCAATATTCGAAGCGCCCATTTTATTTTTAAATAAATCAAAGAAACCACAATTTTTTGTCTGTTCGTCATGAATATCATTTAATTGGGTTCAAATAGATTTGCTTACATCATTTCTTGAATATGATATCTCGTAAATGGTCGCCATTGGCCTCTACGATATATTGTGCCCATTTTGCAGCATTTTCCATGGTTTTCTTCAACATTTCGATGGGAATCTCAGCTCTTCTAGGGTCTTTGGCTTGTTGAGATAAACCTTTGATTTCAAATAACCCCACAAAAAGAAGTCTGGAGGCGTTTTGACATCAAACAATTTTTTGACATCAAACGGCCAGGGAACAATTGCTTCAAAAAATCGATTGTAGTGCGGCTTGTGTGTGGTGGCGCGCCGTCTTGTTGAAACCAGTAGTGCCTGATACGCTTTCGACGAACGATTGGCATGAAAAAATTGTTTATCATATCGCGATAACGCTCCTGATTGACAGTAACTCTGTGGCCATTATCATCTTCGAAAAAGAACGGCCCAATGAGCATTGTAGCACAAACGCCGCACCAAACAGTGACATACAAACGATAAATTGTTTTCTTGGAAGGCGCACTTTTCACTTTATTTATTTTTTTGAAAGCACGTTGAGTTTTCACTATTGACTTGTTTTGTTGAATGTAAATTTCAACAATTTTAGAGCGTTCGCGTGGCGTGTACTGTTCCATTGTAAACATTTGCTTGGAATGACGCTTCAAACGCGGTATGTCATTAGTCGATTTGGCATCATTGCGGAAAGTTACAGTGTTGCCAGATGGGCGCTTCGAATAAGGGCTACCCTGTATACACTGTGTGTGTATACACTGTATATTCATTTTAGATTTTTACAGAAGATTTGTACAGAAAATATAGAGTAAGACTATAAAATACTTTCCTTCATCTTTTTGAGGTTTATATCCATGTATAAAGTAGCAAATTTCCTGAAAAGTACTCTTTGAAACCGGTAAGCAAGTTTCCTCGAAAACTGAGGATCTCTACCAAATTTTACACACTAACTAAAAATTGTGCGACTGATCGTTCGTTTCTTTTTTTTTATAAATACTTTTTTTATAAATAACCAAAAATATTAAACTGATTATTGCTTGCTAATTTTAACAGAAAGATATTTTGAAACATAATTCATTGTTACCATAGAAATACTTTTATAAAATACGGGTTTGTTAAGACAAAAATGATACCTGAGCACACCAAACATTACGATATGTTTATACAAAAGTACGTCTGCAAAAAATAATTGAAATGGCTTGGAAAATATCGTTTGCAAGATTTCCCAAAAATATATCTAGATTTTACATTCACTAATGTTGGAATAATACACATTTATCTTAAAATTACTTTTATTGCTTTTTGACTTTTTGAACAGTTTTTTTGGATTTCCTGCACATTCTACAACACAAAAATATGAACACAAACTTCATCAATCTCCAGAAAATATAGACCACCATACATAAAAATGCGATCACATCCAAATTTGTACTCTGTATACCATTCAGATGCACTAGCGGGCTTTGCATGTGCTCAGCGCCATGATGACGCAATACATACTCCGTCCAGAAGACAGCATTTTCCTTAGCTGTCAAAGGGCGATCCCGATAAAGTTTCGAAAATTGACGCACATTATGTGCATAGGTAGGATTACTGAGCACCTCTTTGATGGCTTTACCGAGATCCTCTGTAGTTAGTGCCAACATATTCGCTTGCAGACCATAACCATTGGATACCATTTTATCGGCATTTGTATTTTGATCAGCAAAAACGGGTAATGCTACCATTGGAACACCATGATATTGAGCCTCAGCCAGACCACCTTTGCCCGCATGTGTTATGAAGAGTTTTAAATTGGGATGTGCGAGTATATCATCTTGTGGCATCCATTTTTTGTATAAAATATTTGGTGCATCTCCAGGTGTCTTACTTAAGTCTTCCCACTTCCAGATGACTTTTTGTGGTAGCGCAGAGAGAGTTCTGAAAATTGTGTTAACCGTTTCGGCACGAACACTTGTGCTCTTAAGATTAGAGCCCAAACTAAAGAGTATAGCACCAGTTTTTGCAGAGTCATTCAAGAACTTCGCGATGTCCTAAAAGAGCAAGAGAAGAAGATGTTAGTTAGATTATAATTTTTCTAATCGCAATTTATAACTGAATACTTAAACCTGATAAAATTTATAATATTAACCCTAAAATACTAACCTTATCTCACAGTACGTTATATTACTCGTTAGAAGTGAGTAAATTTTACGTAGGTTAGTATTCTAGGGTTTAAAATAGAGCGGACATTTTTTTAAAACATATTTATTTAAACTAAAAAAAGCTATATTCCTTTCTGTATGTTTTTATAATGCATTAAATGAATAAAGCTTAAAATTGTCTTGATCGAAACTCAAGCAACTTTTTAATTTCTATAATCATATCGGAGAATATTATGACACTATTTAATAATTAATAGCATGTTCATTACTTTTTAAGACTGCACGGCTTTTTAGGACTTTTTCTGCATAAGGGGCTGTTCATAAGTTACGTAACACTTTTAGGTGGGAGGTTGAACATTTGTGACGAAGTGTGACAGGGAGGGGAGTGGGGGAGGGGGAGGAGGTCGGGCATGCCTTATGTCACAGCAAAATTTTTGAATTCAGTTTTAAAAAATTTAAATTTTTTTATAATTAAATTTGATTGTAAATATTGCTTTAATATTTTATGAATAAAAAACGTGCCTAATAAAACAAACTGATCGCAAACCGAAAAAGACAGCTTAAACTATGTTTAAACCAAGTAAAGGTATAAAAGGCATTTGAAAAACCTTCACCAAGTGTAGCAGGTGAACTACACCTGATCTGAAGTGGGAATTCTTACTCTAAAGCATTCATCGAAAACAGCTGTTATAAATTTAAAAATGTTATAAAAAAAAAACTGAAACAAACAACTATTTGAGTTTTTCACATTTGCAATTTTAATTATTTTCACTGGTTGGTTTTCTTGTAAACGTCAGAAAAGCATTAATTCGTGGTTATTTCAGCCCTTGAAAGGACTTTGACCGATCTTCTTATGATCAATTGTGCTGTGTGTGTTGTGAAATGTTAACACAATTGATCAAGAACTGGACCAACAAGCTTTATGCAGACTCCGAACGGCTAATGTTCTCAAGAAGCATTACATGGCCGTTTTAACTCTTTGAGGCTTGCCATTGTCTGCAAAGAGCACATGGTTGGCTCTGTTCACATGGTCAAATTTTTCATAAAATTGTTGGTCAAACACGGTAGAACGTGAAATTTCCATGATATTTTCATAATAATAAAACTTATAATACGTGTTCTATGTTTTCTATGTTTCATAACAAGCTGCTAAATTATAAAAAAAAAAACCTAAAACATTTAAAAAAATTATAGTGTGGCGTTACGTCGCATAGTGCACTTTTTTCGATTTTAGGATGTCATCCTAATTTTTTTCAAAAACTATAAAAGCTAACAGGTCATTCAATAAGTCCGTAGGATAAGTAAGAAAAAAACGAAATTTTGATACAACTCGATTATATTATTTAACATAGTTGCCTTTTTTTCGCCAACTTTTCGATACCACTTTTATAGTACGATTTCTCTTTCTCGTCAAAATAAGCCTCAGTTTTAGCGATTACTTCATCATTGGACTTGAATTTCTCTCCAGCAAGCCTTCTCTTGAGATATGAAAACAGGAAAAAGTCGCTGGGGGCTAAATCTGGAGAATAAGGTGGGTGGGTAAGCAATTCGAAGCCCAATTCATTAAATCTTGCCATCGTTTTCATCGATTTGTGACACGGTGCATTGTCTTGGTGAAACAACACTTTTTATTTTGCAAATGTGGCCGTTTCTTGGCGATTTCAGCCTTCAATCGATCCAAAAGTGCACAGTAATAGTCGCTGTTGATGGTGGTTCCTTCTTGTAGATAGGCGATGAATATTATTCCTTTCGCATCCCAAAATACAGAGGCCATCACCTTACAAGCCGACTGTTGGGTCTTTGCTCGCTTTTGATTCGGTTCGTCGACTGCTGTCCACTCAGCTGACTGTCTTTTGGATTCTGGTGTGGAATACTGATGCCATGTTTCATCCATTGCCCCATATCGACGATAGAATTCGATTTTATTGCGGTTTAACAGCGCCAAACACTCCTCTGAAGCTTCAATTCGTTGTTGTTTTTGGTTGACTGTACGCTCACGCGGCACCCACTTTGCACAGAGTTTTCGCAAACCCAAATATTTGTGTAAAATGGTAAAAGCACTACCATCTGATATCTTTACAATGTTATCTTGCTCGTGCACCTTCAATTTGCGATCGTTCATAACCAGTTTGTGGAGTTTTTGATGTTTTGTGAAATAACAGTCTGATTTGGGCGCCCACTGCACTCTGCATCATTTGTGCTGGTACGACCACGTTTAAATTCAGCAATCCACTTTTCTACCATTTGTCTGGATGGAGCAGAGCCCGGATAATGTTTATCAAGCCATTGTTTGGTTTCCACTGTATTTTTTTTCATTAAAAAGCAATGCTTAATCAAAACTCGAAAGTCACTTCTTTCCATTTTTTTTTTCATTAACAATAGTTGCACACAAAATGCTATAACTCACGAATCAATTGCCAGATTGTTGGCAAATTTTTAAACGTATCGTTTGAAGGTTGGTACTAAATAAAAATCATAAGCCAAAAATTGGGTAACGCCATCTATGTGTCATCCTATGAACTTTTTGAACGTACTGTATTTGACTTAATTGCTATTTTTTGTTGATACGAGTATAAGAAAAATTTCGGTATATTTGGGAATAGAGCAGAAAATTTGGGGATTCCGAAGCTTCACTTTGGAACACTGAAACTTGGCTTTAAGTTTCGGAATGATACCGATGATTTCGGAACAGTTGGTCACATTATATATACTGAATCTGAGCACACCATTACATCGAGAAAGTAGTAAGTTAACTTATTTCTTCATGCGTTTACAGATGCAAAAGTAGCAAGACTTGATATTTTGCCCCAAACAATGCGTGTTGAAATTCATTGATTCTAAGGCGGCCAAGTGCTGTATAAAGTAATGGAAAGTTGTATTATAACTTGAAGCGCTTCGTGCTTCATAGTGTGTAATAGAGCATTGATATTGCAAGCAGCAGATTTCCTTCTGGGATATAACTAATTTATTAATTCCAAATTGTTCACAAAAGGCTTTTTGACATTTTCCCTTTTTGTATTCATAGGTTATTTAGTCTTTTATCCACGAATTTAACTTGTTGCTTGTCATTTTACTTCAATTTTCAAATTTCACTTCAAAGTTGAAAAGTATAGAGTTTTTTCTTCTAAAATGAGCTAAAAGAGTGTGCATTTCTCTCTCCTTTTTGATAGGCATTTTAGTCTGACAAATAATTTAAAAATGATTCATTTGCATTGATTCATTTCATTTGATTAAGGTTTGTGCAAATTAAAAAAAAAAGTAATGGGAAACTTTACGAAATGGTATCTATTAGAAAAATACAGCTATTTTGTACCTACCTCAGGCAGTTCATTTGGCTTATCCTTAATTTGTATTCCGCCGATTTCGACAAGTGCTGGCACATTAGGTCTGATGGGACCCTCGCTAAAGTGACTGTTACAGAATACCAGCGAAATGTTCTTTTTCATATCGGAAAATGTTGGGAAGTTCTGCTCATTCCCAAACAGTTCTCTGTAAAATTTTGTTTTTTTTTTAACATTATAAAAATTATTTTTAAACAACACACACGAAACACTCACGTATAATAACTGCCCATATGATAATCCAAAAGGTGACCCAACATTTTAAAGAAAATACTTGAAAGCATATTCTGGACACGTTTCATAAAACCCATACGTTCGCCCATTTTAACGGGGGTTTGCATATTTGGCACATAAGCCACTTCAGTTGGATTACCAACGAGCACGTCAACCATTTCCATGGGTGCACCTGTCCAACTAACAATAATGGGACATTTGAATTTAGCTGCCACACCTATCTGATAATCGTTGACGAAGTAGCCCATTATGACTAGATCAAATTTAGTATCCGGATTTTCGTAGAGCACTGTAAAACGTTTATCCAACATCATTTCATATTGCATATCAATCAGTATATGCATCGATCCAAAGATATTTTTAACCATTCTAATAAAGTTGTTCTTCTTAGTAGCCATCACTGCCATCATCTCTTCTTGTTTTCGTTCCTGCTCTTCGTTGGGGGGTATTAAAATAATGTTGATTTTGTCATGGTTCACTTTAGGTTTTTGCGAACATACAACGGTGACATTGTGACCTCGCTCAGCCAAAGCACGAGCCACTGACATATGCACAATCAAATGCGATGGACTGTGACTAGTAAACATTCCCAGTATATTAGCGCACTCTACAGTGGGTGTTTTTTGACCTATACATAAGAGTAGCGCGCAGAGCAGGACGCAGCTGTAAGCGCCCGAATAGCGGCATGACGACGACATGCTTTAGCTTTCTAGTTAGAACTTGAACTGACTATTATTACGATAGCGACAGCCGGTTTTATTGTTGAGAGCGCAAATAAATATTAACTTCGTTTTTTTGCTGTTCTGTATAGCCAGACGTTGTGATAAGCTAAATATGTTATCATTCATTAATAGTGGCCGATAATTTAAGTACTTTTGCATTTCGTTATTTCACGATGATTTTGGATCAGAATTCAAGCGTACATATTAAGTGATTAAATGTATGGAAACATTTTGTACACCAGTTAACAGGTTGACTTGTATTTATAATAAGTGCAATGTCATGATTTTGAAATGATGTAATAATTTTATAATATAGAAAAAAACGAATTTTAAAGTTTCACCATTAGCTGATGTTTGATATGGAATGGCCTTTTATTAGTTATAAAACTAACTTGAAAGCTATATCACCACCATCTACTAAAGTATATATGTATAAGCAAACAAAATATTCATTCTACTATTATTTTATATTAATTTTTATCGCAAAATTGTCATTATTTTACTTTCATTTATTCACATATTTTTTTAATCTGTTGTGTATCAATAAAACGTATTTTTTCGAGTTTTTGCCACCTGCTAGTGAACAGTTTGTTTTCCCTATACATTTCCTATCACATCCCTATACATTTCCCTATTGCTACCGCTGCATAGATATCTTTGAAATATGGTTAATATATTAATCACTGGGGCATTGTATGAATATATGAAGAAAAAAAATTTTTTTTTTCATTTTCGGGGAGCAACCCCCATTTGGTTGAGTTTAGACCCCCGCGCCTTTCTTTTTTATCCTCTACCCCAAAAGAACTGTCTATGATTTTTTTGTAAATATAGTATGCGAAGAAAGAGTTATTGCGCAGAACTTGGCATGAATGTCGATCTCAATACAAGTAAATACACTTATTAAAATTTTTAGAGGCCGCTTATTGCCACGCCTACAATCACTTTATTAAAAACTCTGAAGAAACTTGATTTTTTAAGGTTTCTTCTATTGTTCCAGATAAACATTATTTAATTCCAAATATCGCTATCAAGAAGAAATAAAATAAAAAAGGAACGAAAACTATTTAAAGACTGAAATATTAAATTATCAATTCATTTTAATAACAGCAAAAACAAAATATTAAAATTACTTTAAAATACATTTAAATGGGTGTTATCGATTTCAATGTTTCCTTTTGAAACAGTCGTTCGAGTCAGGTATCCGTTTACGTTGATACTCCACCACTTGCATCAAATGTTGCTTTTGATCTTCATCGTTGGTAATACTTATTGCAAAGTCTTCGATCAGCTTAACAGCTCGTTAACCACTTTCACATGCCGAACGAATGTCTCACATTCAATATTATTAATATCGTGATGCCAATCAGCTATGGGCTTATAAGGCCAGTTGACCCCTACGCCAATAGTGTTGAATAGAAACCAAGAATTAGGACCTATAAGATCTTGTAGTATGGTTTTAGAGGTTAAAACGGGAAATGTTGGACGACCCTTGCTTGACAAATTTTATTGGTCTTGGAGTTTGAAGCAGATTGCAGGTGATTGTTCGAGAACAAAGTAAATACAACACACTCTTCAGTTAAATACCACAAATGCCTTTCCAAGGCATTTAAAGCAGCTTCAGCAGAATGAAGATCATGCTTCCAGTAATTATTTCCAGTAATTACCGTATGGTCATTGAAAGGTGCATCAGCTTCGTTTGGCAAAGATAACCATTTTTCTACGTAAAAAAGTGCGTTGAATTTGCAAATTCGTTCTAATTTTTCTATTTCACTTTCTTTACATCTGCTTGAGAGCTGAATGCGTACATCTTGGTTGGATACAAAATTGAGGGCATGGTGGGCTGCTTCAGGCTTGGACCAATGTACTCCTCTTTTAGGTATCTCTCCTAGTAACAATACCATTAGTTCCGCACACTCACGATAATCATCACGAGGTAAAATATTTTTTCGATTAGATGCTGAGATAATTCTATTAAGCGCTTGTTTTGTATCGACCATTTAAAATGTTAATGACTTGTCCTTAAATTTAAGTTTCTTGAAATTTTCTTTTGTTTCGATATTTTTCCAAATATAATCTTTAAAATTTGTGTAAACACTATTTTCTGGACCAGATGTTTTACCAAATAGTTCTTTGTGTACTACTGATAAGAGCCTCTCATAAACATGATGCCGACAAGCCAGCATCAGCATCTTTTTGCCCAAAAGGCGCTCGAGTTGTACGCATGCTCCACTTTTTTTTCCCGAATTTGAAGAAATACTTAGGTGGCCGTAACAACCCGTGTTTGGGTTTCGGCCGACCTAATCAGCTCTCGCCAAGCGCCTCTACTTTGTGCGCGCCTTCTCCAATCGGATACACTAAGTGCGGTTAGGGCTTCCTCGGCCTGGTCCATCCATCGGAGGCATGGTCTCCCATGGTCTCGTTGACCAGCGACCCTCGCCTCGAGCACATTTTTCGCTGGAGCTTCGTCGTCCATATGATGGACATGACCCAGCCAGCGTAGTCGCTGCACAGTTATACGTTGAACTACGTCAATGTCTTCGTAGAGCTCATACAGCTCGTGGTTCAATCGGATGCGATAGTCATCGCCGACTCGAACAGGACCGAAGATTTTGCGAAGAACTTTTCTCTCGAACACCCCCAGAGCAGCGGCGTCAGTTTGCGAAATTACCCATGCCTCGGCACCATAAAGAAGCACAGATAGAAGGAGTGTCTTGTAGATTGTTAGTTTTGTCGATCAAGAGAGGGCTCTGGAACTTAGTTGCTTACTGAGCCCGTAGCAGCTAACTACTTCAAAGTTATAGCTGCCGGATGAAACGTAGGAGTCTAAACGCCGCGCTCACTTGTTTGTAGACAGCATATACTTTGTTTTACCCTCATTTATCGTCAAACCCACTTTGGCTGATTCCTTTTCGATAGCGGTGAAAGCAGTGGTAACATCTCTCTTGGTTCTGACGACAATATCAATATCATCACCGTACGCAAGGAGCTGGACACCTTTGTAGAAAATGGTGCCATTACGATGCACACCGGCCTTTCGTACGATCTCCTTCATGATGATGTTGAAGACTGTGGATCGCCTTGTCTGAAACCTCTTTTGGTATTGAAGGTTTCGGAGAGGTCATTTCATATCTTCACGGAGCTGCGTGTGTTGCTCAACGTCATTCTGCAAAGTCTAATCAGTTTTGCAGGTATACCGAACTCAGACATTGTTGCGTATAGGCAAAGCCTCTCGGGCTATCGAACGCAGCTTTAAAATCGACAAAGAGATGATTTGTGTCAATTTGATTTTAATGGGGTTTTCTCAGGATTTGTCGTAGTGGGGAAATCTGGTCTATGGTGAACTTTCCAGGTGTAAAGCCACACTGATAAGGTCCAATCAGTGTTTTTGTAATCGGCTTTAATCTTTCACACATTACGCTTGAGAGAACCTTATATGCGATGGAAATAAGACTGATACCTCGATAGTTGGCGCAGATTGTTGGGTCTCCTTTCTTAAGTATAGGGCACAGACGAGTTTAAGATTGTCAAGCTGCACCTGCCGTAAGGCTTAAGCAACTTGGATTATCCAAAACCTTGGGTAATAGTTCATGAAACAGACAACCATGAACTTTGTGTTGTACCACAACACGGACCCGTTTATGTTTTAAAACAAGTAAAACATACGGGGCATTCGGTGTGGCAACACGAACATGGAAGCTGCTTCACAAACACAAAGCATCACGCAGTGCCCTGCTGATTAGGAGCATTATGTAATAAATTACGTAATAGCAGTAATAGTAGTACCAGTTTAGACTTCCTTAGCGACGTACTTCCATCCATCTACTGGTGGAGACGAGACCTACCCAATCGCTTGCATATTAAGACAGATATGCCAGCCCGGTCGTACCATTGCGTGACCCCGCCGGTCAATCTAGACCTGTGCAGCATTCACACAACCACAACCAGTACGAGACTCCCCGAAGGGCCACCTCACGACAGTCATCTGGGCAACTCGATCCCGTCAAATGAGGATCCACAACATCCCCGCAAAAAGACCAAGAACACACAAATGCAATTACGAAAAAGTGCATTCTTACTCATGACCGTGCTCAATGAGCACTTAAGGGATAGGCTAACAACTTGCAGTTGCCGACTCAGCTGGAAGCTATTGCACATGACCGGTACCTACTCTGGAGGACCTTTGCAATTGCCACTCTTACTCTGGCCGTTCGGATTTCAACATCCAGACATAGAGTATTGGCCATTGTTCTCAGGGACTGCCGTGCTCAGTATGAGAACCCTTAGTTATCACAACCAATGTCAACACTTCCCTCAGTGACTGCGGTGCCAGTTTGAGGGTGCGAGTCAAACTCTTGACAAGCAACACTTCGGAAAGCGGAAGAGTTGACACTTTTATGCACGCATGCCAACACTTCACAACCATTTTTATTCCAGCCGAATTAAGGTCTCCATGCGGAGGATAGATAGGGTCTACCCCATCTGACGAGTAAAGAGTCCCATCTAACAAGTTTTAAGGTCAATTGCTATACCTTCGCAGGCTTGTTTCATATCGATATACCGAATATGACCTGCTACCAAGATGGGCGCCACCCCGAGCTCTTGGTTGGCCCTATCAGTTTTTACGTTTGCAGGACGTATCCTACAAACAACCCTCCTCCTTTATCCTGACCTAGCGGAGTTAGTATAGGGCACAGTACGCTGAGGTTCCAATCGTCGGGCATGCTTTCCGCTAGCCATATTTTACTGACGAGCTGATGCATGCGCCTTATCAATTCATCGCCGCCGGTTTTAAGCAATTCAGCAGACAGGCCGTCAGCACCCGCTGCTTTATTGTTTTTGAGTCGTTGGATAGCAACTCGAACCTCTTCATGGCTATATGGTGGTACTTCCATTCCATCATCGTTGATGGTGGTGCTGAACTGCGCTCTCCATGGCCAGCATTGGTGGAATCGCCGCTTGTAAGTAAATTGGAGAAGTTCTGTCTCCACAATCTCAGCACACATTGTGTATCCGTATTCAGGTCTCCATTTTCGTCTCTGCAAGTGGATGCTCTGGGCTTGAAACCTTGGGTTAGACGCTTAACCTGTTGATAGAATTTTCGTGCATCCTACTTCCCTTGGTATACCTCTAGTTAATCACGCTCACGCTTTTCCTGCTCTCTTTTCTTGCATCTGAAAAGACACCTCTCTTCTTTCCTCTTTTCGCGGAAGTTTTCTCGCACGGTTCGCCTTGCAGTTGATTGCAGCGTTTTCTATAAGCGGCGTTTTTACTACTGATCATACGATTGGTTCCGAGGCTTAGCGGCAGCGTGCATGGCTCTCAAAGTCCGCCGGCGTTGTCGGGTCCAGAGGTTGGTTGGTTGAGCTTAACCGAGAGTTGAGCGTAGTAGGCCACGGTAGTCCGTTGTAATTGCAGCTTAGCGACATCTAGCTTTCGTTGCATTCCTGTGCGCATGTTCTTCGCATTGCATAATCGGATCTTGGCGGCAACAAGATAGTGGTCGGAGTCAATGTTGACCCCCGAAATGTACGCACATATAGAACACTAGAGGCATGCCTTCCGTCGATTACAACATGATCAATTTGGTTTCGCGTTTTTTGATCCGAGGACAGCCAGGTGGCCTTGTGAATGTCGAGGTGCTTAAATATAGTGTTAATAACTACTATCAATGGATATTACGTTTTCTGAAATTCCACATTCGTTTGCAAGATTAAAAGTACAATTGTTCTGCACCTGCTGCATTTGATATAACAGGTATACCCAGCAATTTACCTTCTTCGTAGTTGTACACACCAGAGACGAGAACTCCTAATCGTTCTTTTTTATCCTGTCTTATATCGCAAACTATTTTACCATTCCAATTCAGCGTTGAATGTTTTAGCGCAATAAATGCCTCCTTTATTTCATAAGCTAGTGTTTTTCTTGCGTCCATGCCTGCTTTCCAGGTACTTTTGATTGAAAGTGTTGCTTCTTCAAAAGGAACACCACCTTTTGCAAGCACAGCTCTTATGAATGCAGTGTGTTGTCCGGCAGACAGATTGAGTCTATCACACATGGCTGATATAGTTTTGCTTGAAAACGAGTTTTTGGGAAGTGTCAAATTAATTTTTCTTTCTCGCTTATTAGCATTAGAATAACTGCTGATTGAAGCTACCACAAAATCAGGGCCTTCACTTGTATTACACCGATCGCTTGTATCAGAATCGTTTGTATCAGAACATATTTCACTCATAGTAAAACTTTCAGCTATGCTCCTTTTTACCTTTTTACCACTCTCGATTTTGATGACACCAGACTATTTTTCATTTGAAGCTTACAAAAATGTTTTTTATCGACGCCTCCTAACATCATTTTCCGGTCTGATGTGTTCAGTTTACAAACTGAATATCTTCCAAAACCATGTTTTCAGTTCTGCATCTGTCAAGTTCAGTGATAGAGATAGCATTGGCATGTGATATGTCCAAGAGTAGTTTTAGTGATTCGAGAAAATTTTCCCTTTCTTTTTTCAAAAAGTTTTTTTTTGTTTTACTTTTTCGGAGATTTTCATACTGTGCGTTTAAATGAGCCAGCTTAAGTTTGGAACGTCCACTCTAAAAGGCATTGTAGGAATGCCTGCATTTTTTCCAAAAGTCCTCCACCTTCACTATAACAAGTTGCAAAACATAATTTTTTTTTCATTTTTCATGGGACCACGATTCATTCTCCATTTCTTGGAAGCTTAGATCCCCTGCTTGGTGTCAAATCGTTTAGCAGATCACCTAGCAACCATGCTTCTGTATTCATATTAAGAATTGTGTTCTTGCTTAGGGTACGATTTGTTTCATTTTGCGGTTTAAGATCCATTTTTCGATCTAATTTGAATTAAAAACCAATCATTTTTTGCACTTAACAAGAATACTCGCAGGAAAACTCACCACTTTATTTTGATTCACTTAAAAAAAAAAAAAAATAAAAATGAATACTTTTAGCTTTAACTTTCACAACTTCCTTCCGCGACGAGCACTGATATCGTTTTGTAATAAATTACCTGGTGGACAACAACTTTTTTTCAACAAAATTCAAGCAAAAGCATAGCCTACTATTTAAAGTTTGCGAATTTGATCCAAGGCTGCTTAAATTCAAAATACTGCAAAAGACTACTAAAAGTCAGATTTATTGCATTATATGGAAAACTATTTTTTAAAAGCGCAGGGAGTCTAAATTTAACTTAGATGTGTAAAATTTTGTAGAAAAGGTTTTTTTACTAAAATGAACAACATAGGGGGGGGGGGGGGGGGGCAGGTGGTTGCTCCCTGAAAAAAAAGAACAAATTTTTTTGCAATATCCTATTAAGCTCATCCTCAAAATGTTCATCAATATCGTTTTGATCACTATAGCTTTGATATAACTATAATCCGACCTAATCCAAATCTTAACCTCAATGCTCGCTATGGAAAAAACTGTTGAATGAAAGGTTTAATACACAATAGTTTATAATGGCATTTGTAAAAAAGTAATAGTCTTTAATAAAACCTTTTATTAACTTAAGCCTATCTCCTCTATTTAAAACAAAAAAACCAGGAAAAAACTTTATTTTTTAACTTATAGACGCCTATTTAAAAACTGTGTCCCTGGATACGATGCATACCACCCAGAATTTAAATTCAATCATCAAAGAAGAACATTTTTAAAACCTTATAATACAAAGAAATAAATACAACTACAAATTTTTTTCGCTTCCTGGTGCAATCGGGTTTCCTTGAGTGCGCAATAATTGCTGGTTTTGCGCAATAGTATGCTGTAAATGATTACATTCCCGCAATTCGACTTCGAACTCATTCAGCGTCTGTAGAAATTCAGGATATAGTTGAGGCAGCACACCATGATCGAGTGTCGGGAACAAATGATGCAGCGCATGTTCACCAAAGTGTGTCAAAACCATAAATGGTGAACCTTTGATATCACCACGATCTACAATGGTATCCATTTGATAAAGACCCCAATCACGATCCAGACGATTAGCATCGCCATCATGATGAATTTTTGGACCATGATGCCCGGCATTTATTGCAATGAAATCAAACAGCACACTACTCAGCATAATTATAAACAACCACTGACGGAGTACAACAAGGAGAGGTGCCTTTGAAACAAGCCACATGAGCGCAGGTAAAATGAAGCCGATGATATCATGCCAATAGATAACATTTGTATCCAACAACGAGGAAATCAGTCTGAAAAATACTTATTTGAAATTGAAACTTTTTTTATATTGTACCATATATTGTTATATTAACCTGATTATAAAATGAACTGGAATGGTTGCTGCATAGACTATGGGTTGTAAAAGTAGCGATGTATAACGTTGCACCTTCGATGCGTAGTGCTCATTAGGCAACCAACAGAGAAATGGCTCAAACAAGGACATTTCCAAATCGAACAACGAGTTCGGATAGACATGGTGGGACAGTGCATGCGAAATGCGCCAAGAATTGCAATTCATGAGCGTCAAATTGAAGGTATACATCTGCCAATTATCGCGTTGATGGAAATAATTGTGTGATGCTATGGCAAGCCAGCAGAGTGCCAAAGCAGCAAGCATTTCAAAAACAATGTAGCTAGTAGTCATGGCGCTAACTAGTGTGAATATGAAGGTGGACAGCAATAAAGTCAAATGCATGAGCTATAATGAATATTCAAAGGTAATATTTCTCTAAAAATTTATAAAAAATTTTTTCGGATGTTATTGTACAAATACAAACTTTCGTGCGGCGTCTTGGAACGGATTGATCGATTTTGTGCAGTTTCTTGCGTACACGCTCCTTTAGTATCTTATAGAATCCTTTCTCATCAAAAGTCAGCGTATAGTTTCTTGCTTCAGCTGCTGGGCGTACTTTAAATTTATGCAGCATTTGCTCTGGTATTGTTGATATATGATGTGACTCGAATGGCTCTGTTATATCGGTTCCTTTCGTCTCTTGCAGCCACAATGCACCACCGGGGTGTTGTTTAACAAACTCGCCAAAGTCATAGATAGTATCATAGATGCGCCAGAGACCTTCAGCTCCATCGTCCGCTTGTTTGCCTTTTAGCCAACTGGAAGTTTTTGTAGAAAATAACAGTTTTTGATGTTTTAAGGAGGTTTGGCTCTATTGAATTGATAGAGAAAAATTAATCCGTTACTAAGAACAAAGTACTTCTATCTGAAACTGAAATAGTCATTAGGTCTGTTTCCGTACAAAATTTCGAGTAAAAGTCGAGTAAAGTTCAATGTGAGAGAGTAAAATTAAATTTAAGAATAGTGTCGAAAGTACGGAAACGACATCTAGCTACCCTGTAGGAAAATCAACTAATTTAAAAGTAGTTGATAAAGTAGTTTTTTGTCAACCACAACTAGTTAAAATTCTGACTTTTTTCCATAGAACGAACTAACTTATTTTGTATGGTGATGTCCGCTAAATAAGTCAATTGACTGTCGTCTGCATATATTTTCAACTACTTGTTAAATTAGTTACATTTAAATTATTTTTTTAATTGCTTTAAAATAACCAATTAAAAACTATTACTGATGGCCAAAAGTTAATAATATTTGATGAAATAACATGGTTAAATATATATAAGCTTGTAATCTAATAAAAATTTTCAATTAAAACATGCCAACATCAGAGTAGTTGCCGCCTTAATATAATTCAAAGTATTTCATATACTGGTTTATTTTAAACTAGTTTTTTAACTAGTTGTTTTTAAAAACAAGTTAGTTTGTTCCTGTAGGGTAGTTTGAAGCACGAAAACAGCTGATTGCCTATAAAATGTAAACAGCGCCAATTTTAACTTGTTACAAACTCAAACGGTGCCAATTTTAACTTGATATTTTATATTTATTTATATGTATTGATATTTAACAATATGTAAATTTATTTTTTATCGCACAACATAAGCAAACAAGGAACGACAAATTGACATTTGCTTGTTCTTCTTGATGCTTATTTTTCTTGATGCTTGTTTTTATGCAGCTGGAACAAATTTCTTCTAGCACACTTCGACCAACTTTCGAGCTCGAGAGAGTGGTTTTATGCTTGTTCCTCTAGCTAGAAAAAGTACGGAAACACGTTCTAGCACGTTGCAAGTTACTACAATCGAGTACGGAAACAGACCTAGTAAGACCTGATTTATACTGCTAAAGGCTTGACGCCAATTCTTTACTATTTCCTTTTAAGCTTACCCTCTCTCACGTTGATGTCTGGGTCTCTCATCTACAAATGCAAAACTTGATTGTCAATTCTTGACCAATATAAAACCGGGACTTAAAATTTATAAGGTAGAGAAGACCTCAAATGGATTTTTCAAAGAAAAGAATTTATCTGAGGTCAAGTAATGCTGTTGTTTATGTTATGGTTAATGTTGTTGGTGTTGTATTTGTTGTTGTTTTTGGTGTTCACTGCTCTGCACTGCAGTTTAATTGGTGTTTTGTTGTTGTTGTTGATGTTTTTGGAGTTTTTGGTGTTGGTGTTTGTAAGTTTTGGAGTTTTTTGAAGTTATTGTTTTTTTTGTGGTTTTCGGCACTGTAGTTTTTATAGATCATTTGGTGTTTGGAGTGTTGTTGATGTTGTTGTTGTTTTTGGTTTAGTAGTGTTTTTGGTCTATAGCTCTGCACTGCAGTTGTGAAGATAATTTGGATAATATTGTTGGTGTTGTTTTTGTTTTTCTTTTTTTTTTGTGATTTTGGTGGTTTGCTTTCTCCTCCTGATATAAATATACTTATGGCCATTACTGTTGTAATTTATCAAAGTAAAAGTCATTAACCCTCATCGGTCCCCGACGAAATGCATCGAATCGGTCCCATTGTATCAATTTGATACACATTCAAAAAAAAAAGTTAAGAAAATCGTTTTGAAAATTAAAGAAACTGATTGGTTTATATTTTTGTAGTTCTATTTTATTATTTTCATAAATTTAAAATTAGAAAATACATTTATAAGTAATGAAAATTTGAAAGAGAAAAATGTCAAAAATGCTTATTTTTGTGGCTATGTGCCTTTATTAGCGCATTTGTCGCAAATATCATAATGATGATCATTACAAACATAATTCTTACAATTATCACAACGATTTGAATACAAATTTTTATTGTTTTTATATGTACTTATGTAGCAACGGCCGCGTTTCGTAGTTTTTGGCAAATGGGTAATCACAGGTAGTGCTTTAATATTGAGCCTTCGAGGCTGAGATTTCCGCTTTTCTATGTGTTTTTGCATAAGAGCCATTCCAAGATCCTCAATAAATATTCGACGACGTATATTTCAGGGGCGGATCCAGAGAAGAATTTTGGGGGGGGAAAATTTTTTAATAATTTTCACATAGATATATTTTTTTAAAACTTTTATTTGAAGTAAAATAATGCATATTTTCTATTATTTTTAACATCAATTTAGATATGATTTAATTCATATTTAAAAATAATTATAACTTATTAATTATTTGTAAAAATTTATAGTAAAATTCTATGTTTACCAATTTTGGAAATCTTTCGACTACATCCTCTGGATTCAAAACTATGTCGTAGTGAATATGAAGCAACGCTAAACCAACTAATCTTTTTTCAAGCATTGTAGTTCGGAGCCAGGTTTTGATACATCGTAATGATGAAAAAGAACGTTCAGCGCTTGAATTGGTCACTGGTAATGTGCAGAAAATTTGGAGGAGCTTCTGTATTGTTGGATAAATGTCCTTATCACAGCATTGGAGAGCTTCAAAAGCAGAACCAGGTAGTTTACCAGCACCAGATAATATTAGATCCTTCCATTTTTGTTGCCAATGACAAAGCTCACCTTTTAATCTCAAAACCAGCATTTCTCTTTTTTCTCCGAGCAAGTTAGCAAATCTTCCAATAATATCTTCTATTAATTGTTTCAATTGACCAGCATCTACACTAATTATTTTCTCAGGAAGCAGTGATGTTAATTTGAAAACATCCATTACCACTGGAGGGAACCGTGTTTTGAGATCCTCAATAATATTATCAAGAAGAGGCACATAAACTGAAACCCTGTAGTAAGCTTTTACATCACCTGTAGCGTAGTTCTCACGATGTTTTTGTCGACCACAAGTTCTAGGTTTTTTTATTTCTATGTTTAACTTATTTGCCATTTGTGTTGCATCTTCAAATAGGTGATCAAAATACTCATCAGCTTCTTTCCTTCGAGTCATTAAGGTTGCTATCAGAGTAGATACTAAATCAGAAGCTTTTGCTAAGTCAATGTCTTGTTTTTGAAGAATAACGCTCAGGGAATGTGAAAGCGATAAGATGTCTCCAAGACAGAAAATTCCTAAAATAAATTCACTACTACATATAGCAGCATTAAGAACTGATGCTTTTCCTGCGGTCTCCTTGTTCTTCCACATGCTTATTTGTGTTAGTGCCTCAACAATTTCTGGTAGGCTTGATATAAATTGAAAAACTGAATCGTGTCGCTCAACCCATCGTGTTTCACAAAGTTGAACAAGTTTTTTGCCAAGAAACTGATCTAAAACCGTATTACGCTTAGGCCTTGAAGATTTGAAAAAACGTGTTACCTCTCTTATATAACTTGATGTTTTTTCAATTAAAGATACTTTTAGTGATTTTGAAATGCTGTTATTGAGTTTATGAGAAAAGCAAGGCGTCATAACAGCATTGATGGCTTCAGATTGAACTTCTTTCACCGCTCCATGGTCTGCTAGCATAACAGCACAACCATCAGTGCCAATACCCACACAGTTCTCCAATTTCAGCTGCATTTCTTTCATTTCTTTTAAAACTAGTTGCCCTATGGATACTCCAGTCAATGAAATTTCTTTGCTGGTGGTCTCTTGTTCATTATCTTTAATATCTTGACAGCTCAATTCACCAAAAGCATCAATGAATGTTACAAAATGTTCTTTTATTAAGGGCCCGTCTGGTAAATAGTCAACATATCGAAGAACAAAACTCATTTGAGCCTTGCCGGATAAATCTGGAGTTTCGTCGAAAATTACTGAATAAAAACCAGCATCAAATACTTTTTTTTAAATTTTATTTAAAATTTCGACCCTGCAGCAGTCAATGAGATTGTCTTGAGTAGTCTTGCTTACATATGATGCCCTTGATGATGACGATTGCAGATGATTTTCAAGTACTTTGTCCCCCGCATCGACTCTATATATTATCAATGCTCGAAAGTTCCCTTCATTTTTTGTTGTAAGGCTATTTTTTATTGGGCCATCGTCACGATGACCACGGAGTGGGATATTTTGCCTACCAAGGAAAATTATTGTTTTTGCTATTTGAATGAGAACTTCCCTATTAGCTTTTATTTGCGATTTGAGATTGTTGTCAACAAGACTTCTAATTTGTAAATTTGGATTATGGTACGTATTTATAAAGTCTTTCCCTGAAGTGGTAGCATCTTTATGATATAAATGTCTGGAGTGAGATTCTAAGTCACCCTTTTCACCTGTCAAATCTTTGAAATTTGTAAGCGGCTCTGTTACAAGAGCTTTTAATAAGACGGTTTTTTGAAAGCCGCCTTTATTACGAATTGTGAACCACGCACAATATTTACAAAAAAGTCCCTTTGCGACGTGCGACAAAACAAGCCAATCCTTATAAGCATCTAAGTGCTTGGTGCTTCGTAATGTTTAATTTCTTTACCAGCTACTTTTCTAGTAGAAAATGGAAAATTGTAGAGCTGCGGAGGAGTCCACGGGCTTTCCAATAATAAAATTTTTGTGCTGTCATCAATTGCTTTGCCAATATAAGTTCCAACATCGTTGCTCATGGTCTGGATCTCTGAAGGCATCGATTGGCGCTCAACCGTTTTGCTACATTCCCCGTCAAAAATCGCATTGAAATCAGTAGATGGAATTTCTTCATCTTGCTTTTTATTCAATGGCTTCAGAAATGACATTAAACTTTGTTGTCGGGCCTTAAAAATTTTATTTTGCTTAATAACAATTGTGCCAATTAGTTGAATATATTTACCATGACAAGTTATTCAATTGAAATATAAATGAAAGGCGAAATAAAATTATATTTTCCTCAGAAAGAAAACGCAAGATTTTTTCCAATCAGATGCAAAGTGTTTAAATAATTTAACGAAAGTAGTACGTCTAG
The DNA here is from genome assembly GCA_914767935.1 of Coremacera marginata. NCBI lineage: Eukaryota > Metazoa > Arthropoda > Insecta > Diptera > Sciomyzidae > Coremacera > Coremacera marginata. The sequence goes on from OU612045.1 coordinate 49,636,578, forward strand.
GTGGAACATTTTTTTTATGTTCTCGTTGAGCTTTCAAATAAAACAAACTGTTATAATCATTGAACAAGGTAATAGCAAGCTTGACAGATCTCTATTGGGCCCAACAACCAAACTTGTCATTTCCATACAATGTATGTGAAAATTTTTGACGTTGCTCTCTGTGTTCTTATTATTTGCTGTCCTTTCGCTAGCCCTCAGCAGATGGCACTAATTGGTTAGGTTGCTGTACAAACTTAATTTGCTGGATTTATACAATTTATAACAGAATTCTTGCGTTGAGTGACAGTGTTACAGAATTTATATTTTATCGTTCAGTTGGACGAAATAGCAATATTATTTTAATGTTTGAAGACGAAAGAGTAAAGAGGACAATCATGATTCAACTTAAGCCAGAACCACAGTCAGCAAGCTAAAAACACAACTAGCAATTCTAAAGGCTATTGCGCACGGGTAGATTAAGCCTTAAACGTACCATTTGATTTTGCTTTATCTTGGTTACACATGCATATTTCAGTTTTTTGATGAAATTTATGAGATTTTGGGGGGGGGATTTCCCCATTTTTTCCCCCGTGGATCCGCGCCTGTATATTTTTATTGGTTTTGTTGTTTTTCCAAGCCGGAAATAGCGAAATATACGTTATATATGCATTCAATTCACTCACGTCCAACATGTTGCAAGATACTGCCATTGGCCACCGATTTATCTTCCTTTTGCAGGTGTAGGTAGCCACCATCTGTTTAAGATGGACACCATCCATAGTGTCCACGCCACTCTTGGTTTTGTTATAATCCTAAATTAGATTCGGTTTCTTTTCAGCATTTTCACTTATAACGACGGCATTGTGCCATGTACTGAGCAATGTAACATATCTATAACGCCGAGGCACATACGACAGTAAAATGGCTTGTAATTTGTGGTTTTACAAGCCACTCGAATACACCGGTTTTTTTCTCATATCCAACAATACTGGAGGAATTTCGGTCCTATTTTTCCGTATAGTGCCCAGAATAGTCATTCGGCGTTTATGTAACTCTTCATCCAGTTCATAAGATGTGAAGAAGTTGTCGCATGTGATATTCCTCTCCGACAGCCCATTTACCAAATCCAAAACAACACGGCGTCCAATATTGCGCTCTGGAGCGGCGTTGCGGTTGCGACCAACATAAATTTGCGTGTTGTAAACATACCAGGTAGATGAATCGGCCAAAATCCAAATCTTTATGCCGTATTTAGCCGGTTTTGACGGTATGTATTGTCGAAACGGACATCGTCCACGAAATGGAACTAGCTGTTCATCTACTGTAACATTTTTGCCTGGAATGTATACAACTTGCAAATTATGGTTCCTTTTTTCATATATCGGTACCAATTTATCACGGACAGAAGCAGTATTGGCATTACGTTCCTGAAACAATATTATCAGCGCGCCTATATGAATTTCTTCGGTTATTTTCAAATGGCTCTGTTGAATATTGCATTTTTTTATTTTTTGACAAATATTTTGCTGTTGCATTTCTGTCAATTTCTTCTGCCACATTTTGTTCCAGTGGCTCAACATCGTACTCATCAGAATGCTCACTCATTTCTGCAACGCATTCTTCCTCCATTGTGAAATCATCGTCACTATCTACTGGAGATTCTTCTGCTTCACTTCCAGATTCGGAATCCATATCATATTCGTCTCTTTTTGACGGTTTTCACGTAGATTTTTTTCCATTTTTTTGAAATCAATTGATTGTATGTATGTATAACGCAATTAAAGTATGCGGCAGATAAAAATCGCTTCAAAATTCACTAAAATCACTTATCACTTCAACAAATTCAATCTTCTCTCGTGTGTGTTCAAGAACATACTGAAAACAAAAAATGAAATAAAACGAGCCTAACCCAAAAAACAACTGCAATAACCATCGGCAGATGTATTGTATCAAGTTGATGCAAGGTACCGATTCGTAACTATTTCTTCTCAGGTAAGACCAGAAATGCCCGAACATTAAAATTTCATTAGCTCGATTCTACAGGCAAAATCTTGCTATTATCCCAAAAACGGTTCTTTCCATCGGGCAGTTTTTTTTTTATTCAACTTGAAAGACAAAAAGTGTATCAAACTGATACGAGGGACTGATGAGGGTTAAGGAAACCAAGTCATGTATCTCTTTTGCTCCAATGTGTTTTGCGGCTCGGCTCAGCAACAAGCGTTCACTATGTTCACAACCTTAGGCAGCCCCCCGCGTGAAGCGTGACAGGTTGCTCGTTTTAAAAAGTTTCACATAAAAAATAAGGTAAAAACTAATTTTTTCGTCACTTTACAAAAATCAGCGTACTGGTTTTTTATTTTCTGACTGAACTTTTCTGACTAGGTACTTTTCTAGTTGCAATTGAGTGCAACTATTTACGGAGGTGAAAGGATATGTCGAGCTGAGCAAAAAAACGTATGGGATGGGGGGGAGTCTATTTTCATATTCATTGGACCTACAGGGTTATTGATTATTTTACGTATTTGATTCACGTTATTGTTTCTAGCAGAAAAACTAACAAACAGAAAACTTATTTGGATAGCTTATTGCAAAGGCAATAAAATCACCTTTCCAACGGTATATCAACAAACCCCACTGACTTAACCGTTACCGAGCTGTGCTTCAACTTTGAGTGCAAATTTATCAGAATTTCGCGTAATACATTAAATTCTTTTTGTAATTAATCTTCTAATTTATTCAAATTTTTTTCCAATGACACCAAAAACATAAACTTACCTTTAAAAATAGAAAAGTTGGCTATAATAAAAAAATTATACTTAATAGAAAATAATGATAAATAATGTCATTACAATTTTTTCCGCAGTAGATACTTTATACCAGACATGCTCATCCAGTAGCTCATCTTCCTCGCGTTACCCGCCATACAAATTTTTTTTTTATCATGAGCTTTGTCTTTGCGCTTATACGAAAACAAAACCACGTATAAAAAACAACAACACAATCTACAAAAAAAAAAACAAATACCAACAACACAAGCCGCTGTTGACGATCAACTAATTTTGAATGCGTAAACAACAATAACAAATGCATGCAAATTATCCCGTTGCTTATGTGTTAACGCACACAGGATCTGCTTTTGTTTTTCTATTTTTTTTTTTTTTTTAATTCCAAAAGTTACGAAACGCAATATTTTGTATTTGATTTTTTTTTTTTTAAACCATTTGCTCTTTTGCAAAATTTTGTGAGCTCCACTGCTTTATACCATTGTTTTCTAATAAGTATAATTTTCTTAGTACAGCCAACTTTTTTTATTTTTAGAGAAATGTTTATGTTTTTGGGGTCATAGAAAAAAGAATTAAATAAATGACAAAATTTATGATAAAAAGAATTGCATTTATTGCGCAAAATTCTGAGAAATTTGCACTCAAAGTTGAAATTTAGTAGTTTAAACCAATTGATTTCATTTTCACACGAGCACAGCTCGGTAACGGTTAAGTCGGTGGGGTTTGTTGATATACCGTTGGAAAGGTGAGTTTGTTCTCTTTATAATGAGCTGTCAAAATAAGTTTTTTGCAAGTTAATTTTTTTTCTAGAAACAATAACGTGAACCAAAGTTGTTTCAAATTTGTTTCAGTTAAAGCACAATTCACATTGCTGCTAATTCTTTAACTACTTATCGCTTCAGCGTTTCGTTTTTCCAGAATTTTTTCGCTCGGCTTACAAGTTACAATTATTCTTAACACTTTTCTGAATTTGGAGCATAGTTAAGGAAAGCTCTTTCACCTTTCCATCGATCTAAAGATGACCGATGTAGCTTGCATGGTTTCCATTGAATATCAAATTTAGTGAGTTCGTTATTATTAAAAAAAAAAATATTGCTTTTTAACATGAGATGGTCGTGTGGGGCTTAACCCCACAAAAATGGGTTGGGCTAAGCCAGACATTCAATTTTTCGCTATTTCATTGAGTACAGAAACTGTTTACACATTTCTCATATTTAAACATCATTTAAATTTATTGTGATGTGCTTTATTTAGTGTTTTTCTTAATGATTCGCACATACTAGCAAAAAGAGACGCCAGTTGACAAACTGATTTGTCAAAGCCTATTAAAAAGTTAGAAAGAATTGCACAAAAAGTATCTTGCAATAACATTGTTTGGGATAAATACAATCTAAAGAGTCGTTGGCATACTACCCTGTAGGAAAATCAACTAATTTAAAAGTAGTTCATAAAGTAGTTTTTTGTCAACCACAACTAGATGAAATTCTGACTTTTTTCCATAGAACGAACAAACATATTTTGTATGGTGATGTCCGCTAAATAAGTTATTTGACTTTCGTCTGCATATACTTTCAACTACTTGTTAAATTAGTTATATTTAAATTATTTTTTTAATTACTTTAAAATAACCAATTGAAAACTATTACTGATGGCCTAAAGTTAATAATATTTGATGAAATATCATGGTTAAATTTGTATAAACTTGTAATCTAATAAACATTTGCAATTAAAACATGTCAAAATCAGAGTAGTTGCCGCCTTAATATAACTCAAAGTAGTTTATCAATCACTTGTTTTTAAGTAGTATTTCAATTACTTTATATATATAATGCAATAAAAACTATTTAGAATTGAAGTGGATGCCGCCTTAATATAATTCAAAGTAGTTCACATACTAGTTTATTTTAAACTAGTTTTTTAATTAGTTGTTTTTTAAAAAACAAGTTAGTTTGTTCCTAGGGTACTGATATTTAACCAACGCTTTTGAAAAAGCTTTAAAAAATATTAAAACCCCCTATATAAATGAGAAATTCACAGTTTTAAAAAAATCTATAATAGTCCGCTAAAAACAGGACTACAGTACATAAAAAAATGTGTACCAGAAAAGCAAACAATTTTATTAGAATTCATATAAATACGACTAGGGTTAAATTAGATGCGTAAAAAAAACTGATGTTATTAATATGCATTTTGCATGCAGTTATCACTATTATACTATATAGCTTGGTTAATTATTGCATTTATCTACATTAAATTATGTGTGTGTTTGTACATATGTATGCACGTATATTTACCCTATAGGAACAAACTAACTTGTTTTTAAAAACAACTAATTAAAAAACTAATTTAAAATAAACCAGTATATGAACTACTTTGAATTATATTAAGGCGGCATCCACTTCAATTCTAAATAGTTTTTATTGCATTATATATGAAGTAATTGAAATACTACTTAAAAACAAGTGATTGATAAACTACTTTGAATTAAATTAAGGCGGCAACTACTCTGATTTTGACATGTATTTTCAAATTTTTATTAGATTGCAAGTTTATATATATTATATATATTTTATATATATTACCATGTTATTTCATCAAATATTATTAACTTTAGGCCATCAGTAATAGTTTTCAATTGGTTATTTTAAAGTAATTAAAAAAATAATTTAAATATAACTAATTTAACAAGTAGTTGAAAATATATGCAGACGAAAGTCAATTGACTTATTTAGCGGACATCACCATACAAAATATGTTAGTTCGTTCTATGGAAAAAAGTCAGAATGTCAACTAGTTGTGGTTGACAAAAAACTACTTTATCAACTACTTTTAAATTAGTTGATTTTCCTACAGGGTAACAATAAAATAAGCTTAGAATATTTACAATTTTTATTAAGTACTGCTTGCAGTGTTTGCATTGCACTATAACAATAATTAAATTGGTGAAATAAATTGATTACATAGACGTCTACAATATATTACACTGTAAAACAATTTTTAATTTTTCGTCTACAGAGAAAAAACTTTTACAGTGAAAATTCTTAGGCGGCGATGTGACAATTTTTATTGAGGAAAAAATTTCAAAAAACATGAATACATGTTTATAAACATGTAACAAAAAGTGAACGGGCTTTATAAACAAGTAGCAAAACAGTGGAAACATTGTCTCTTGTAAACATTGTATGTAAACACGCACAATATGTATAAGCGCTGCCTAAGAGAGACACCGTGGTTGGAAGTTTTAGGAGATCGCTGGATTTGAATCAGGATGTCAGGATTTTAAAATTTAAGATGGCGGCTAGAGTTGCCACATCGGAATTTTTTGTATTTTTGCGAATCCTTGTAATTTTGAAATTCTTCAACGGATTTGATTTCGATTCTGATATCAAAGTTCTTAAATTCAAGATGGCGAATGCCACTTAAATTTTTTATTTTTATGAATTCGGTGCTAAGGCGAACACTAGGTAAAAATGGGCCATTGAATCCGAACCCATTGTCAGAATTTTAAAATTATATAATTTTTTACAATAGGGTCCGAACCTGATGTCAGAATTTTCAAATTCAAGATGGCGGATAAGGTTGCCACTTAAATTGTTTTGTATTTTTACGAATTCTTGTAATTTTCCAATTCTAACAATGGATTCGGGTACAGCAACCCATTTTAACCAACACTGAATTCGTCATAATACAACAAATTCAGGTGGCAGTTCTATGCGCTATCTTTAATATTTTTTTATTTCATACATCGTTCCCAACTGATTTACAGTCAAACTTTTGTTGATGCTTATGATTTTAACGTAAATTGTGCATAACGAAAAATTTGGCTCAGTATTCTAGAAGAGATAGAGTGTGTATAGAGTTTCACTTCTTTACTGTATACACGCTATACTGTTTCTTTTTATTACTGAGTTCTGAGATTCTAGTAAAAGAGAATAAATAAATTTTCATGCCTATCAACCTTTTAAAATTTTGGGTCTGACTTATATTTAAAACGTGGGCAATTTGAAAAGCCAGTGGATTTTTTGAATTTCCCGTAGTAACTTCTAGTGCAACACAAGTTTTAAGCAAGCTGCATCACTAAGTTTGTGTTTTACATCTAATGAAAGCAGACAATTTTAATGAAATTAAAAGAAAATTAATTTCGTGTGCTCATTTTGTGCAATTATTTTTTGCGTGAAAAAACTATCACCGAAACCAAGAAACTCTTGATAAATACTATGGGGACACTGCACTACCAATTTCAATGGTTAAGAAGTGATTTACGGAATTCCATTGTGGTCGTACCAGCACAAGTGACGTCGAACGTTCAGGTCGCCTAAAAAATATCGTCACATCCGAACTCGTCAACAAAATTCATGGACGACCGGAGAATGAAAGTGTGTGAGGTGGTTAAGGCCGTGAAACTCAACGGATACATCACATTTTTTATGAATATTTGGACATGAAAAAGCTATACTCGCGATGGGTGTCGCGATTGCTCGAACATAAGCACATGGCCAATTCAAAGAAGTGTGGAGATGTTCAACCGCAATCCGAAGGTGTTTTTGCGCCCTTTGCACCAAGGACTACACCAAGGCATTATTGGGACTAGCATACATTCGATTTTACATAAGAAAAGCTACTCTAAGAAATTCTCTCTACTCTAAGTTTTTTAAAAAAATACAAATATACGTAAAAAAAAAATTATTAATATCAATGAGATTTGAACCTGTGGCAATTCTGTCTAAATTTTTAAAAGCGACTGAGAACTCAATTTTTGTTAAGTTTTGTGTATACTTTGCCCATATAAGACAATAATTTTGTCTTATATGGGCCCATATAAGGTATAATTAAGTTTTTCTTTTCGGTGCAGTTTATGTAAATAATGTAATAGTTTGCTGTTGTAATTATTCACAACTACAGACAATATATTCTATATCATTCAAATATCTTTCAAATATATACATTTTTTTTAAAGCACTAAAGGAATTAATTATTTTGATCTCAAGATCCAACTGTGGAAGAACTAAATAAGATGAAAAAAACTGAACATTACTTTCGGGATCAGTATCCCAAATAACTACTTATTTAACTTTTCGAATATTTAAGTACTAAGCCAGGAGGTGGAGGTGGTACAGTGCCATAAAACTGTAAAACATAGGCGAAGTGAAGAAATCATGCCCAAATTTAAAAAGATATATTATAATTCCACTCTATTGAACACCTTTCGGACCTCGGACCTCGGACTTGTTTTAACATCTCACCTCTGTACTGTTATGACAAACGAATTCCGATATGTGGGATATTTTCGGGAAATACCCGAGATTTTCCAGTCTTGTAAATTTTGCTCCGAAATTGAGGACTTTGTATCAGACTTCAACATCTCTGCAGATATTCTTTACACTTGGAAATAATTACTTTTTTAAATTTTGAAACAAATTACTTGTCTGATTAAATGCAAAGGTCTTTATTAATATATTAGTTCAATATCGTTGTAGGTACTTAAGTTCGCGGCAAACCGTTCCGATAAGCCGAGCGTGCACTTGACAACTTAAACGGAGCTCTGACAAGTTGTATCGCGTCTGTTTACCACAAAAGAACTGAGAATGTTTGCACATTGTAAATTGTATGAGGTGCCCTTTTCTGCTTTTTCAGTATTGGTGTTTTTTCCTCGGGTTAAAGCACCTACTTTGTTATTTTTTTTATTTTTTATTTTGTGCTTCACTAACACCTTTTCAATTATTAATACAATGTTGGGTTCTAAATTTCAAATTCTGAATATCAATGAAACTGAAAGTCGTGAAAGCATAATTTGAAAACGGTATTTAAGTAGATGTTTGCAAACCTTCAAGTTTGCAACTAGCATCTGCTATACATTTGAGTTCCAATAACGATATTTATATTTCGAAACTATAGGAAGACTACTAAAGACTCATCATCTAAAAAATAACTTTTTTTTTGCAAAGCATGTGAAAATGAAAGTTGATAATAAAATAATCCCCATCCCGCTCCATAAAAAAAAGTTCTGGGGGTCGGTTCATCAAATAGTCCTTGCCTTATATTATGATGATTCCCCAAATATTTCGACTCTACCGATAGCTGTCCTTGAGCTGGAATGGTTTAAAATAACCTCTAAAAATCGAGTTTTTTATAAAAATATTGCTTGGTTTGGTAGTTTAAAAACCAAATGGTCAGAAATAATAGTAATGAAAAAGTTCTGCCGATCTGCATCAAAAAATCTTGAATTTTTGCTGTCGGAACAAAGATAATGCGGATTTTCTATATATCCGCTATTATTTTTATCTATTATATCTATTTTTATCTATTTTTAGATATAGATATAGATATAGATATAGATATATATATAGATATAGATATAGATATAGATATAGATATAGATATAGATATAGATATAGATATAGATATAGATATAGATATAGATATAGATATAGATATAGATATAGATATAGATATAGATATAGATATAGATATAGATATAGATATAGATATAGATATAGATATAGATATAGATATAGATATAGATATAGATATAGATATAGATATAGATATAGATATAGATATAGATATAGATATAGATATAGATATAGATATAGATATAGATATAGATATAGATATAGATATAGATATAGATATAGATATAGATATAGATATAGATATAGATATAGATATAGATATAGATATAGATATAGATATAGATATAGATATAGATATAGATATAGATATAGATATAGATATAGATATAGATATAGATATAGATATAGATATAGATATAGATATAGATATAGATATAGATATAGATATAGATATAGATATAGATATAGATATAGATATAGATATAGATATAGATATAGATATAGATATAGATATAGATATAGATATAGATATAGATATAGATATAGATATAGATATAGATATAGATATAGATATAGATATAGATATAGATATAGATATAGATATAGATATAGATATAGATATAGATATAGATATAGATATAGATATAGATATAGATATAGATATAGATATAGATATAGATATAGATATAGATATAGATATAGATATAGATATAGATATAGATATAGATATAGATATAGATATAGATATAGATATAGATATAGATATAGATATAGATATAGATATAGATATAGATATAGATATAGATATAGATATAGATATAGATATAGATATAGATATAGATATAGATATAGATATAGATATAGATATAGATATAGATATAGATATAGATATAGATATAGATATAGATATAGATATAGATATAGATATAGATATAGATATAGATATAGATATAGATATAGATATAGATATAGATATAGATATAGATATAGATATAGATATAGATATAGATATAGATATAGATATAGATATAGATATAGATATAGATATAGATATAGATATAGATATAGATATAGATATAGATATAGATATAGATATAGATATAGATATAGATATAGATATAGATATAGATATAGATATAGATATAGATATAGATATAGATATAGATATAGATATAGATATAGATATAGATATAGATATAGATATAGATATAGATATAGATATAGATATAGATATAGATATAGATATAGATATAGATATAGATATAGATATAGATATAGATATAGATATAGATATAGATATAGATATAGATATAGATATAGATATAGATATAGATATAGATATAGATATAGATATAGATATAGATATAGATATAGATATAGATATAGACATACAGTATAGATAGATATCAGTTGCTATCGTTTTTTTGGTTTTTTATTGTTTTTGTTAATCTTCAGATCATAATAAAACAAATAATTCTGATGTGTGTAGCTGCCAGACCTGTGTAAGATTGCAATCATTCGAACTGCATTCTTTGAAGTCGCAATCAATGAGTTAAAGTTTTGATTGCAGTATTAATTTAATTTCGTGAATAAGACTTCAAAAAAATAAAGTCACCAATCATTTTGAATGATTTTGATTTATTAATCATTTTGTGCAATTATGACTTAATTTCATTGCCATCAATCAGTTGTGATTTGACTTGTGTATGCATTCAAGTAACACAAATTTAAAAGTTTATACACAAAACTTAAGCAAAATTTTGTGCTTCTTCTGAATTCGGGTTTCGTTTAGTTTTACCACGCCCAGTTTTCCAGATATAAACTTAAATATGGGAGTAAGATAGCGTTGCTTCTCTTGTGTGGCCGACGACGCAAATGTGTTTTTTTTTTTATTTTTGGTTTTTTGTCATCTGAAGGATTGCATAAAATGCAATTGTAAAATTTTATTTCCATACTTGGATCTACTTTTTCAAACCAGACTTTTTTTTCCAGTTCTTCAAAATTTCAACAGTAAACTTTAAGCCTTATTTATTAATTATCCGTGTTTTATTGACACAATATTAATATATTTTATCTACCTCGATTTACTTTTGAATCATATAGATCTAGAAGTATTAAAGAAATAAAATCTAATAAAGGGTGGTTAAATTTTAAGGGCCGATGTTGATTTTGAATAAAACACAAATTATTTAGGAAATAATTGCTTCGTTTCGAACATGCAGCTCTTTAAATTTCAAATAAAATTCACCTAATAATATGTATATTAGTGTGGTCGTTATATAGCTTTTTATAAATTTCAATGATGGATGGTTGCTGATTGGCTCCAAATGTCAAAATAAATACTCTGTACTTTTTTCAGATAAAATCTCCCTAATGGACTATTTGTCCGCATCCATACCCAATATATCAATAAGTAAATAGATATAATAGTCACACAGGAATTAAATTTTTGCATGTGAGTTGTAATTAAGAATATAATCACACTGAGCAAAACAAGTATCAAAACCGCCCATAACCACGCCTACTCACATACATCCAGAAAATTTCAAATGCCTTATTTTCCATCATATTGCATCGATTTTAAAATAACTCGTAGAGGAGATATGTAAATACATACCTAAATTTATAAAATTTTTGGATGTGCCTTTTTTAAGCCCAAAGTTTGAAATATTAAAATCACTCGAAAGTAAAGTTTAAAATATTTTAAAAACTATATTGAAAATTGTTAAATAAGACAATAACTCAAAAATATTTTGAAAAGAAATTTTTAACCGTGCGTTGCAACGCTGCCGGTGTGTGTTGCTTCAAAAAAACGTCAGTTTCCGTTGCACGTTGGGCAAAATGAAGTCAATACTTTGTCATTAGAGGTATTTGGAAAGTTACGGGGTTTTAATTTTTTCATTTATTTTGTAATCTAGACACATTTCTTATGCAGAAAATTGGTGTTGTTTGTTAAATTACCTTATGATATACTCTCTATGGTGAACCAAAAATAGCGCTTTTTCGAAGAAATTTTTATATATTTTATATTACTCAGTCAAAATGCTCATAAAATCGTTATTTATAAAATATATTTAATAAAACTAAAATACAATGTAAGCTCATTAACAGGGGGTTAGTTGTGTGCGCTGCGTTTTTTTAGGTTGTTCTTTTTTGGACAGTGACGCATTTTTGAATTTGTGCGCTTTTTGAGTGTTTTCCTGAAAATATTTAATTTAATTGTTGTTGTTGTTATTGTTACTCCAATAAAGAATTCAAAATGTATAAAAGCCTTAAGCTAGACGCAACTCCAGAATAACAAATTCAAAAGATGTGTTAAATAAATTTTTGGTCATGTCTGACCCGAAGGTATCGCATTTGCGAAAAAGCAATAAATTGGAAAAAAAACCAAAATATTATCCTGAAGATTTTAAAAAAATTTTCAAAAAAAATTTATAAAAATAAAAGCCATCTTACACCATAAAATATTTTATCCTGACTCACTCACCGATCGGCTTCCAGCCTAAGCCATTCTACCTAGAACCATGAAATTGGGTTGTTGGTGTCTAAAGGGTTAAAATTTAGTAAAAAGTGTTAAAAGCAGGTAAGGTAGTTGTAGAAAATCTTTATATTTTAGATTTTATATATATAAAATTTTTATGTCATATTATTCTTATGTAAATTTGTAAATGTTTTTATTACCTTTATAAGTGTCTGAAATTAATTTTAGGGATTAATTTAGCAATCAAAGGGTTAAACACGATTTTTTCCAACTGCTGCAAATAAATTAGCGATGAATTTCTTTTTAAACTAAAGCCTAAAAAAAAAATTAAGAATTTTCTTGTTTGGTCGCTAAAGGGTTAAAAAAGTGTTCTGAAAGTGAGAACAATTTTTACACATTTGAGCTTCATTCGAAAACGAAATAATAGTATTAATTTCAAATTCATCTTTTCTTTCTGTTTGCAAAAGGAGAAAATTGTATTAAAACAAAAACGCCTTACAGGGTTAATGAGCGTTTTTTTCAATTGAGAAATAATTAAAATAATTAAAATATAATTTTATTATATTTTATTATTATATTTTATTATAATAATATTTAGAATTAGTTTCTCTAAAAAATTATTTCTACCCATGCAGTAAGGTTTATAAGAACTCTAAGCTTTCAAGTGTAGGGTACTAAAATTTGAAAGCGAAAAAAGTGAAAAGGTACGATCAACTGTTAATGATGTGAGCGTTTTTCTCATATTTTTCCCAAAGTAAAACTGGAGAAGAGACACTCATTGGTCTAGTTTTCCTAAATATTCACAGGGATGTGGAGTGTAAGCTAACAATTCGATCAGATCAGATCTCAGTGGAACACTACTGGCGATTAGTGTAAAAATTCAAGTATGAGCAGTGAGACAAAAACTAGTCGAAGAGTAATTAAGATTTGCTAACTATGTTCGTTTTGAAAAACATGCTTTAAGCTTGGCAGCATTTCAAGATCAGAAATAGAGCCAGAAAGTGAGCTGGTTCTAATTTTTGTTTCTGCATTGTGAATAAAATAGAGCCACGCTCTTGATCAACGACCATGGGAATGCAGCTAATGTTGTAATTACAATTTTTAATTTTCTTACTGAATTCCTAATATTCTGTTTCGTAAAATAAGCACTAAACAAACAGTTCCATTTTATAATCTTAGAAATACTTTTTATTTTAATCCCCCCTTTTCTATATGTTTTTTTTAGTTGATAAAAAATTTGCATAAGTAAAAAAAAAAAATGTAAAATTTTTCCCATTATAACTACGTGAACTATTAATTTTTCTTGCTTTCTGGTGCAATCGGGTTTCGCTTGGTTCTTAATAACTGCTGATTTTGTCCAATTATATGCTGCAAATGATTGCACTCCCGTAACTCGACTTCAAACTCCTGCAGCGTCTGAAGAAATTCGGGGTATAGTTGCGGCAACACGCCATGATCGAGTGTTGGGAACAAATGATGCAACGCATGTTCACCAAAGTGTGTTAAAACCAAAAATGGTGATCCTTTGATATCACCACGATCCATGACGGTATCCATCTGAAACAGACCCCAGTCACGATCCAGACGATTAGCATCGCCGTCATGATGTATTTTTGGACCATGATGTGCTGCATTTAAGCCAATTAAGCTAAACAGTATGCTACTCAGAGTAAGAATGAATAACCATTGACGCAGCACAGTCCAAAATGGAGCTTCTGACACTAACAACATGAGCGTAGGCAAAATAAAGCCGATGATATCGTGCCAATACATAACATTTGAATCCACCAAAGAGATGATCAGTCTGGAATATTAAGAACATAATTTTAAACCTTATTGAATCCTACTTTTTAGTGAAAATAACCTGGTTAAGATTTGAAATGAATATAATGCTGCATAAAATATGGGTTGTATTAACAACGATATATAGCGTTGTGCCTTCGATGCATAATGCTTATTGGGCAACCAGCAGAGAAATGGCTCGAACATGGACATCTCAAGATCGAACAGCGAGTTAGGATAGATGTGGTGCGACAGCGCATGTGAGATACGCCAGGGGTTGAAATTCATGAGCGTCAAATTGAAGGTGTACATCTGCCAGTTGTCACGTTGATGGAAATAGTTGTGTGTCGCAATGGCGAGCCAGCAAAGCGCCAGCGCGGCAAGCATTTCAAAAATAATCGCACCAGTTATGGCACTAGCTAGTGTGAAAATGAAGGTGGACAGCAATAAAGCTAAATGCATTAACTGTAATGAAATATACACAGACGATACTTATTATTTACAACTTTTATTACCAAATAAAACTTTTAACTTACGTTTGTGCGCCGTCTTGGAGCGGATTGATCGATTTCTTTCAACTTCTTACGTACACGACCTTTAAGCGTCCTATAGAAACCCTTCTCGTTTAGGGTCAACATATAATTTCTTGTTTCAGCCGCTTGGCGTACTTTAAATTTATCCAGCATTTGCTCTGGTATTGTTGATATATGATGCGACTCGAATGGCTCTGTTATATCGGTTCCTTTCGTCTGTTCCAGCCAAAATGCACCACCAGGATGTCGTTGAACAAAATCACTAAAGTCATAGAGAGTATCATAGATGCGCCAGAGACCTTCAGCTCCATCGTCTGTTTGTTTCCCCTTTAGCCAACTGAAAAATTTTTGAGTAGAATTGTTAGTTTTAATGTTAAGAACATTTATAAGTCGCTACAAATGTTCAGTAACTTGTGAGGCCAATTTAACCCATTGCAGTAATATGTAATTATATGAGCTTGTGATGTGATGACTTACTTTATACGATTATATTAAATCATTTCAAATGATAATGCCAAAAAATCCGAATTCAAAGATAATTCACAGGAAATCAAACAAAAAAGTAATACTTCAATAAACTTGGACTAGAAAAAAGGATTATACGTGAATATATTTAATACAAAATTAAATTATGAATGAAATTAAAAGAGCACTACCGTTCTTTAGCTATGCAGAGAAAGACTTTACTCCAAAAACATTTGAACCGGTTTTTTTGCTGGCGGCCTTCTCTGCGCCATAGCATGTACTTGGTTTTGTCTTTAATACCGCAAACATGTAAAAGTCTTTTCTCAGTGCGATATGACTAGATTAGTCAAATTAGATATGACAAGAACAATAAGATATGACAAGACACTTTTAAAAGTAATTTTTTTTGTCCGTACCGCAATACGATAGTATGAAGTTAATCCATCGGCCAGGTCATGGTCTCTCTTTACGCTTGTGTAAAAGGAGTGTAAAAGGAGTTCAATTAAAATTAAAACAAGACCCAGACCCATTGTCTGATTTCGCTTACATTTCTAGACCACAGACTTCTCATTATTCAAAAGAATGTATGTGCAACATTTGGTTAAAGTCGGGAAAAGTGCAGAAGGAGTTCGATTTAAAGTGTCACGCCCCTTTGTCTAACATCACCTACCTTTCTAGATTAGGTACTGCTAATTAAACAAAAAAATGTATATAGTATGTGCAAAAATTTAATAAAGTCGGACAAACTGTTTAAAGTCCTATCCTAATCCTGTCCACTTTTCTAAAATACGAACTGCACAATATATCAAGGAATATGGGCTCAAAATTTGGTTGAAATCATATAAATGGTGTCGAAGCAGTGCCGTTCGGAAAACATGTTGGTCCAGTTCTCGATCATTTGTGTTCAAACTTTTTCATAACACACACAACACAATTGATCATAAGAAGCTCGGTTAAAGTCCTTTCAAGCGCTGAAATGGCCATTTCGTTTTTTCTATATCTATATCTATATCTATATCTATATCTATATCTATATCTATATCTATATCTATATCTATATCTATATCTATATCTATATCTATATCTATATCTATATCTATATCTATATCTATATCTATATCTATATCTATATCTATATCTATATCTATATCTATATCTATATCTATATCTATATCTATATCTATATCTATATCTATATCTATATCTATATCTATATCTATATCTATATCTATATCTATATCTATATCTATATCTATATCTATATCTATATCTATATCTATATCTATATCTATATCTATATCTATATCTATATCTATATCTATATCTATATCTATATCTATATCTATATCTATATCTATATCTATATCTATATCTATATCTATATCTATATCTATATCTATATCTATATCTATATCTATATCTATATCTATATCTATATCTATATCTATATCTATATCTATATCTATATCTATATCTATATCTATATCTATATCTATATCTATATCTATATCTATATCTATATCTATATCTATATCTATATCTATATCTATATCTATATCTATATCTATATCTATATCTATATCTATATCTATATCTATATCTATATCTATATCTATATCTATATCTATATCTATATCTATATCTATATCTATATCTATATCTATATCTATATCTATATCTATATCTATATCTATATCTATATCTATATCTATATCTATATCTATATCTATATCTATATCTATATCTATATCTATATCTATATCTATATCTATATCTATATCTATATCTATATCTATATCTATATCTATATCTATATCTATATCTATATCTATATCTATATCTATATCTATATCTATATCTATATCTATATCTATATCTATATCTATATCTATATCTATATCTATATCTATATCTATATCTATATCTATATCTATATCTATATCTATATCTATATCTATATCTATATCTATATCTATATCTATATCTATATCTATATCTATATCTATATCTATATCTATATCTATATCTATATCTATATCTATATCTATATCTATATCTATATCTATATCTATATCTATATCTATATCTATATCTATATCTATATCTATATCTATATCTATATCTATATCTATATCTATATCTATATCTATATCTATATCTATATCTATATCTATATCTATATCTATATCTATATCTATATCTATATCTATATCTATATCTATATCTATATCTATATCTATATCTATATCTATATCTATATCTATATCTATATCTATATCTATATCTATATCTATATCTATATCTATATCTATATCTATATCTATATCTATATCTATATCTATATCTATATCTATATCTATATCTATATCTATATCTATATCTATATCTATATCTATATTTATATCTTTGTCTATATCTATATCTATACTATTATATAAAACTGAAGTGGAAATTTTTGTTTCCTAGTAAACTCAAAAAGTACTGGGTTGATTTTTATGAAATAAGTTTTAAAATGCCATATGTGTGCTACAGCACAGCATGGAGGTAGTTTTATTCGATATTTTAATAATAAGTAAGTTTAGTTGAAGTGTTAAGTTTTTTAAGAAATCATCTCCGATGCCATGAGAATTTTAATTAAAATTCCACTGTGGCTGCTAGTATATAGATAAATTGAAAGATAATATTGTATTACCTTTATATTTTATTTTCAAAATTAATTTGACAAAAAAATTAAATAAACCCAGGTTCAACTAAACCTGAACCTTTTTAATATAAAAAAAAACTAGTAAGGATGGAGCTTCGGTAGGGTACCGAAGCTAAAATACCCGCCCGCAGCTATATTGAAGTATATTCGAAGTATGTATATTTTAGCCAGGACATACACGATGACATTCAATTTTATTTATTAACGAAAGTTTATATCTATATCTATATCTATATCTATATCTATATCTATATCTATATCTATATCTATATCTATATCTATATCTATATCTATATCTATATCTATATCTATATCTATATCTATATCTATATCTATATCTATATCTATATCTATATCTATATCTATATCTATATCTATATCTATATCTAAATCTATATCTATATCTATATCTATATCTATATCTATATCTATATCTATATCTATATCTATATCTATATCTATATCTATATCTACATCTATATCTATATCTATATCTATATCTATATCTATATCTATATCTATATCTATATCTATATCTATATCTATATCTATACCTATATCTATATCTATATCTATATCTATATCTATATCTATATCTATATCTATATCTATATCTATATCTATATCTATATCTATATCTATATCTATATCTATATCTATATCTATATCTATATCTATATCTATATCTATATCTATATCTATATCTATATCTATATCTATATCTATATCTATATCTATATCTATATCTATATTTATATCTTTGTCTATATCTATATCTATACTATTATATAAAACTGAAGTGGAAATTTTTGTTTCCTAGTAAACTCAAAAAGTACTGGGTTGATTTTTATGAAATAAGTTTTAAAATGCCATATGTGTGCTACAGCACAGCATGGAGGTAGTTTTATTCGATATTTTAATAATAAGTAAGTTTAGTTGAAGTGTTAAGTTTTTTAAGAAATCATCTCCGATGCCATGAGAATTTTAATTAAAATTCCACTGTGGCTGCTAGTATATAGATAAATTGAAAGATAATATTGTATTACCTTTATATTTTATTTTCAAAATTAATTTGACAAAAAAATTAAATAAACCCAGGTTCAACTAAACCTGAACCTTTTTAATATAAAAAAAAACTAGTAAGGATGGAGCTTCGGTAGGGTACCGAAGCTAAAATACCCGCCCGCAGCTATATTGAAGTATATTCGAAGTATGTATATTTTAGCCAGGACATACACGATGACATTCAATTTTATTTATTAACGAAAGTTTTCCTATTTTGATGATGTTACTTTATATGGGAGGTAGGCGTGGTTTTGATCCGATTTCGGCAAATATCACAGAGATGGTTCATTTTATATATTGAAGCTAATGTGCAAAATTTGAAGACATTTTTTTGATTTATGTGGATTTTTAAGAGATTTTACGTTTAAAATAAAGACACTTTGTATGGGAAGTGGGCGTGGTTTTCATCCGATTTTGCCATATATCATAGAGATGGTTTATATTCAATATCAAAGCTTATGTGCAAAATTTTAAGACATTTCTTTAATTTTTGCAGATTTTTAAATGATTTTACGTTTAAAATAAAGCCACTTTGTGTGTGAGGTAGGCGTGGTTTTCATCCGATTTTTCCAAATTTTATAGCCAGGATTTAAATTGAAGATCACCGAGTATGTGCCAAATTTGAAGACATTTTTTTAATTTTTGTGGACTTAAAAGATATTTTACGGATAAAATAAAGTCACTTTGTATGGGGGGGTAGGCGTGGTTTTCATCCGATTTGGCCCATTTTCGAACTTGATCATCCTTTTTAAAAATAAACTTATTTTATGAATTCCATTGATCATCCTTTTTAAAAATAAACTTATTTTATGAATTCCATCGAGATTGCTTTAAAATTACGGCTGTAAACGCGTCGACAGACAGACGGACACACGTAAATCGACTCAGGAGGTGATGCTGATCAAAAGTATATATATTTTTCTATACCTGCCATGCCTCCTTCTAGGCGTTACAAACGGAATTACAAAGTTAATATACCCCTTGCGCAGTACGCGTTGGGGTATAAAAACGCATTCAAGAATGATTTAAAAGTAAACGATCTTGTTTGGAAAAATTCCCATATCGTAGTTTTTGATTTTTTACTGGTACTTACCATGTTTTTATCCAAACCTCCCCCATGAAAAATCTTGGCTACGGGCCTTATCGTTGGTATTACCTTTTCAAAGATAAGTGTGATCAACTTAAGTTCAAACAGCTTATCTCGTTGTCAAACTTGATCAAACTATAAATTTTTGTTTTGTTTTCAATTGATTAATAGTGTTGAGTTAACATTTTTACTTGATAACAAAACCACAAAACAAGAATGATAACAAAAGAAATGTGCATATGCATATCTACTTATTTAAGTACATCTTTTACGAGTATTTGTTTTATAGTATGATAAGATTGGCGCTTTGCTGGCTGTTGTTGACATTAAATGAAGATAGGGGCTAATGAATGTAATGCTACTTGCTGTCGATAGTTAGTTTATTCTTATATTTTGAAACAGCTCACCTTTGTATCGTTATAATAAATGATTTTCGATACGTAGGATATTTACGCGATATACCCGAAATTTTCCAATTATCATCATTTTGTTCCAAAGTTAAGGGTTTCGTCGATTACACTTGAAACAAAAATTATTTATTATTTTACACTATCAATAAACTTGTATTACCCACAAAAGCAAAGTTCTATTATTATGATAAATTAATTCATTATTATTCAAGTATTTAAGGTCGAGGCAAGCTGTTCACAAAACTGGACTTCGTTAAACCGAGCGTACGATTGACAGCTTGAGCGTAGCTCTGACAACTTGTCTCGCGTTTGTTTGCTTCAAACGAACTAAGAATGTTTGCGGATTGTAGATTATATTTAGTATCGCTTCTCAGTTTTTTTTTCTTCAGTACTGTTGTTTTTTTGTTTTATTTTAATAATATACATATATTGTTTATTTTATGTTGTTTAATTTTGTTTGCACCTAATAACAGTTTAATTAAACAACACACACAAAAAAAGAAAAACGCTGCATTTATGACGTCACATCAATCAAACTGAGTTGTAATAAAAATTATTTTGAATCAGTCACTGAGTTTTTGTAGGTATGCTCATATTAATATTTATGATGCTGTCTTTTTGTGCTATATGTGTTTTAACACTTTATTAAGTTAATATGGTGTAATGAGTTTTAAAGTTCAGGTTAAATTCCATCTGACACAGAACTTTTTCAAGTAAAATTAATATAGCTGTCGACCGTCACTTCTTTGCAGATAATGGTCGTTGGCATAAAACTTGTACGCCCAGTTCTCGATAATTTGTGCAAATAAAGGGTGTTTTTTTTGAGGTGTAGAACTTTACATAGTTTTCAACTGAAAATTGGCTTTATTAGAAAGATAATGTTATGCCATTGGAAATATGTTTTCGGAATTGTGGGTATCACGACTGGCTCAGATGTAGGACATTAGGAAGTGTGCAATTTTCGAACACTTTTTCAAGTAATGGGAGCCGTATCTCCCATACCAATGACTTCACGTAGTGCTGGAGAAAATAATCACAGGGAAAATAATTTCAGATTCAACATAATCGTGCTGACTATATCTTTGTTCAACAAAAATTCTCTTTACAATGTTCTTTTGCAGGAATACTTCGACTGTTAACTGTTAACAACATTGAACTCACCCATTCCAAAAAAAGTTGAAAATACCCCGTTATTATGATATATTACCTGTATGAAATATATGGAAATAGCAGAACCCCCGCCCGCTTCGCCAGGCTAGATGAAAGTGTCTGTAGTCAGAAAAGCAGGTCTTAGTTTGAGTCTGTAAAGTTTCGCTGGCATTCCTATGGTTAGAAAACTACATCATTTTTAAATTCAGATAACGGGTTCAGATTCAGTGATTAATTTTTACCTAGTGCTTGCTAGCACCAAATTAGTAAAAATGAAAAAAATTTAGGTGGCAACCAATGGTAAAAAAGTTTCATAATTTTGATATTATGATAACGGATTCGGATTCAGTGCCCCAGTTTTACCTACAGTTCACCCTTGCGCTGAATTCGTAAAAAAAAACAATTTTAGATGGCAAGTCTACGGAAAAAATTACATTACTTTTAAAATCTGACGACGGATTCTGATTCAGCAACCCATTTTTAGCTTATGTTCCCTCAGCCCCGAATTCGTAAAAATTTAAAAATTTAGGTGGCAGCCCTATGGAAAAATGGCATAGTTTTTGAAATTCTGACGACGGATTCGGATTCCGTGACCCATTTTTACCTAGCGCTCGCCCACCGAATTCGTTAAAATAAAAAAAAGTTTTTAAATAAAATTTTTTTAAAGATTCAATAAATTCACCCCCCTAAAGAATCTACAAGGACACTACCGAGACGTCGGGATAAGAATGAAATAAGTTTTGTTATTTATTTTCATTTCTCACATTAAGACCAATAGAGACGTAACAAACAATTCAATAGGAATTTAGCATTGGTCACAACAAAAACTTCAAAAAAATGTATTTTGAAGTAATTTACTCATAACATTGACGAAACAAATAAATTACGAGTTAACAACTTAGTGGATCACTACGATCATGCAAGGCTACTGATGAGTTGGTGTAGCGGCCAACGAAACAGTCTGTCTAGTCTGCTGTGTGATTACTACTCTATACAAGGGTATTATTGTTGTTGTTGTTGTTGTTGGTTGCAACATAGATCTTGAGCTCGAAAATGTAACTCTTAATAAATAATTGAAAAAATTATTAGATTTATAAAACCACATAACATAAAACTTATGAAAAGAGATCGAAATTAATTTACAAAAATAAAAAAAACTAGGTGGCAATCCTAATTTTTTTTAACCTATAATCTTCGCATCATAATTATCTACATTAAAAAAAAAATCAATCAAATTGGTTAAAAATTACGGGCAGCAGAGGGAAACAAACGCTTTTTCCCACATTGTTTTATACATAGAAAATATAACCTGCAAAGCGCGCCGGGAATTCAAAATCGTTACATCTTTCATCATGGAGGGGGCATATAACAATAATCGTATCGCTGTTTAATGCTATTTAAATGTGAAATGTAAAAGTTGATATTTTCAAAACGCTCCGCACGCTCGCGATAAGTCGAATGTTCGTCTACCGGTGCATAGAACTGTTTGAGGAGACTGCAGATGCTAAGCACAGAATGAAAGCCGCAAGTCAAAACCCGGGTATGAATGCCACGAAAAAGTCCAGGAGTCGAATTATTAAAAAAGTCTTGGAATTTGGGGCTTCAAACGCAGACTGCAGCTTTGAAAAAAAATAAAATGGAAAAATGCAAACGTTTTGCGGTGAAGCAAGCTGATAACTTGCACAGAAATCTCTTGTTTACCGATAAAAAGTTTTTAACTTGCAGGAAAAATTTAACAAACAAAATGACGCATCTGAACTGGTTCCACGGGTCAAAAAGGGTTATCAGTCACTCAGCTTCAGTCATGGTTTGGTGGGGTGTTTCTTAAGATGGGGTCATTGACTTGCAATTCTATGAGCAAGTGGTCAAAACATCGGCCAAGGCATACCAAGAAACCGTTTTGGAAGCTGCTGTAAAGCCACTTAATTATTCTCTGTTCCAAAACTAGTCGTGGACTTTCCAGCAACATTACACACTTTTACAACAAAAACATTACACTGCAAAGTAAATTTTTGTTTTTTCTATTGTTTACATATCAATGTAAGCTTTTGTAATTTACATAGGTATTTTAAGCACAAATTAAAACTCAAAAAACAGATGACCTGTTGACCTGAGGTAAAAACTTTGTATTCGGAAGTTTTAGAGAACACTTAAGAGAACATAAATACGTAATAAACTGGATTTTTTTTTTAGATAAACTTTAGAGAAAATCGCATTCGTACTAATTTTTTTCGTGAAAAAAATTATTTTTTGAGTTTGGTCAGCTTAATTGTTTTTACCAAACAAGTTAACTTTAATTTGTTTATTTTTTTATTAGACCTGTTAAATTGTGTTTCCAAAACTGTACTTAAATCTTACGAAGCTATCATACTTTCAAAGTTATTGCGCTAAAAGTGATATTACCTTAAAATTCGACTTTTTTACATTATTTTACTCCTATCTCGGAGGGGGGTGAAAATAGACCCCCCCCCCTCCCATACAATTTTTTTCTTGTATTGACCCAAGGAACCTCCGGTTTTCGGATTGACCTCTCTAACAGACTCACCCTGTATATACCAATATATAAATAGGCGAAGGCAAAAGAGTTCAGTACTATTTTCTCCTGTGTTTCTCAACTGATTTTGACAACTTTTTGTTTAAATGAATCAGAGTAGGGAGGAGCACCGACGAATTTTTAAAGAAAAATTCTAGCTGGAGTACCCGGTGTTGTTCAGGGGTGGTATGGCATTCAGGGTGTTTTTCAACCGATTTCGATGATTTTTTTTAATGAATCAGAGTAGAGAGAGGGAGTGCACCGAATAGTTTTTAAAGAAAAACAGTTTAATGTCCCTGCTAAATACTTGAAACTTTCAGTATATGCTGGTCTTGGTTTCTATTGTGCACGTAGTGATTCCGTTGGTGGCGCTGAACGTCGAAATTCGAAAAAATCTTTTTCAATAGATTTTCACTTTTTCATATTAAAACTTTCGCACTTTTCCACATTGAATCTCCTCTAATGTGTTTTGATTTGATAAACACGTTTTGTTGTGGCGGCCGTGGCGCAGTGGATAGAGTGCGTGGCCCCTACGGCAGAGAACCCTGATTCAATTCCCACCTGAGACAGAAAGTTTTTTCAATTGAATTATTTTTACTGTTCGGCCGTCACCTCTCTGCAGACAATGGCAAACCTCAGAGAGTAAAAACTGCCAAAACAAACTCTACAATTGTTTTTAGACTTCTTTATTAGATTAAAGGCTTTTTTTTTAACAACCAATCTAAAACTATCAAAATAATCATTTTCAAAGTACTACTACAAGAAGTAAAGCTCAAAATTACCGTTTTTTAAATGTTTCGCTTCGTATAGTCGGTACGAGTAGCTGGCGCATTATAAAAAAAAATAACCAACAGTGGTTTTTCTACTCTGAAACCTCATGAAATACTCCCACAAAGTTTAAGCAAAATCTAAAATAGAAATGCTAAAAGTCAAATTGATGCTGTCCTCTGGCGTGACCAATCATCAACTTCTCTCAAAATTATAAGTAATTCTGAAAAACTCTTATCAGAAGTGAGGCGGCAGTTTTAAGTATTTATTAATTAACTGAAGATGAGATGAATAAATATTTTATAAAAGTGACATTTTGAACTTATTTTATTCCTTCAAAAATATTGATTAAACTGCACTTAAAAAAAAATAAACAAAATTTAAAAAAAAAGATGTTTCTATAGATAGATAACAAATCAGATAGCAAATAAAGATATATATTGAGTATAAAAAAAAAAATTTAAGCCTTGTCATTATGTCTACAAATAAAGTTTAAAGCAGAGTTCTCAATTTTCAAGTTTTATTTTCGAGCTTCTCGTGTAGTGCGAGCATACATTTTAATGTTCGCAAAAAGTTGACGCAAAAAAAAAACAAAAAGAAAAAATGTTGTAAATAGTCTATATTTCACCCGAATCGACCACTAGAGGAGTCAATGTATGAGCTGGTTATGTAATTTTCTCTTTCTTAACATTTTTCCTGAACTCATCAACCCCCCGAATTCAGAAACTGAAAAATCTGTCGATTATAGCTATGTCTCTCCCGAATTGAGTTCTAGAGGGGTTAATTTTATAAGGTGGTCCTATTGTGTTTCTCCCTCAGTATATCTTCTGAACACATTCTCCTCTATCTGTCACCTTTTTTGGGGTTCCCCTACAAAAAAATATATATATATATATTTTCCAAATGGACCCCAAAATGGATCAAATGTATGAGTAAGCCTCAAAATTTTCCCTGGCACTAAAAATTGCTCCTGGTAGCTTTAAGGGAACACCCACTACAAAAAACACAAAGACTGAAGGAAAATTCAATTATAGTTCATATCTCCCCAAACTGACTCTTAGAGGGTTCAACTGCATGAGCAGGTCCTAATATTTTTCTGTCGTCAACATTTCTTATGATCATACCCAGCCCCTTTCTGTCACCCTTCTAGGGGTTCCCGTACAAAAACACATAACTTGAAGGAAAATTTATATACATAAAAGTTGATATCTTTCCTTGATTGACCCATAGAGGGGTTAAGTGCATGCGCTTATCCTATTTTTTTTTTTGCCCTCAACATTTCTTATGGGATAGGAGATTAGGGGATAGGGTGAGTATCTCATATCTCCCATCCTTCTGAAGTTCCCCTACAAAAAACACAAAACCTGAAGGAAAATTTCGATTATAGTCCGCATCTCTCCGGAATTGACCGCTAGAAGTGATCAAATATATGAGCTGATCCTAATATTTTTCAATCCTCAACATTTATTCTGAACATGCCCAGGGGCTATCTGCCACTCTTCTGGGGTCCCCCTACAAAAAACACAAAACTGAAATAAAATTCGATTATAGCTCATATCTCGCTCGAATTGACCCCTAGAGGGTTCAAATGCATGAACTGGTTCTAATATCTTTTCACATATGTTTACAAAAAACACATAAGCTGAAGGAACATTTCTGTAACAGTTCATATCACTCCTTAATTGATCCTTAGAGGGGCTTTTTATTGTTACTTCAACATTTCTACTAAATATACTCACCTCTATCTCGCTCCCTTCTGGCGGTCTCTCTACAAAAAACACAAAAATTAAGGAAAACTTCGATAATAGCTCATATTGCTCTCCCGAATCGACCCCTAGAGGGGTTAAGTGCATGAGCTGTCCAAATTTTTTTTCGCCCTCAACATTTCTTCTGAACATAATCACCCCTTATTTTCCATCCTTCTTCCCCCTACCAAAACACAAATTCCTTGTGCACTGTTTTCGCATGTGCATTGCGCTATAGCTCAAAAGCTCAAACTACCCGAGCATGTATTATCAAATTGCCCCGGCTATCGATCTACCCGGGTTTTTCGAGTGCTCAGATACCAGAACAAAACTCGGAAAAACTAGAGCTATAGTTTTAAGTTAAAACTTTAAAATTTTTCAATAGAATTAAAAAAGAATCTTGTTTTCAAAGAAACTTAAAGAAAGCTTAATACCAGGGATGGAAATATAGGCACAATTGTGCTTTTTTCGACACTTTCGAGATCAGACGGTACTATAGGCACGTGCCTTTTCATTTCGGCACTATTTCAATATCTCAGAATTAAAAAAATTTTCAAGTTGCATATTAACGTAAATAATGTAATGTTAAACTTTTGATGCACCCTGCTTCGTTATCATTTTCGTTACTAACTTTACTCGAACATAATTTTTTGCAGATTTGAGTTGTGATAGTTTTGCATTTGTTCTTTTTTCACAAAAGAAAACGGCACTATTTTCTTCAACACGGTTCTATTTTTCTCTCCAATTTGACACAATCTCAAAAGGTTCAATTCCATCCCTGCTGAAAACATTACAAAAAGGAATCAAATTATTCAAGATAGATACGAACATGACAAAATAAACCAGGTAGATATAAGGGAGAGAGCATAGACTCAAAACTGTCCAAGCTCATAGAAAATTAGAAAAAAGAGTGTAAGCAATGGTTGACAATAAGAGAGCACAAGCAGCAGTTGTAGACTGTAAATAAATAATTAAATATATAAACATTTTGATTTTCTCATTAGAGAGATTACATATTTGACAAGATACTATAGCCTTAATTTTCAAAACAATTGCATATATAAAAATTGAATCTTATCCTCGGCTTCTCAAAGAAAACTCAAATAGATGATACTAATTCACTCAGTGTAAATAATCAGAACTAAATTAGGTACTAACACGTTGTTAAAAGTTTGATAACAGTTGGCAATTATCTGTCGCTATATAAATTTTATATTTTGGTATTATAACAATCATGAAAACAAACAACAAATCAGTACTTTAATACGATGCTTCAACTTATATAGCTCGGACAATAATAAGCTGTCTGGGATGCTTTCAAATCAAGAACATTCAGTATTATAAATTGTTGGGTGCTTGCATTTGAGAGTTTAGTACTTCGGTGGCCTCGGTTGAATAAATATACAAGAAAAAATATTTACAAAGCGGAAATATCTTCAGTTACATGCTAGTTTTGATTGTTATGTGTACAATAGAGGATTAAGGATTTTGTGTAAATATTAAAAGGGAAAATTAAATTAATTCCTAAAATGGCTGCTGACGAAAGTGACTGGAAGAAATCTGGTATTGCTACAAAATTTCCAACTTATCGAAACTCAAAATTAATCACTGTGCACAGGTGAGCTCAAGAAGTAAATGTTATTAAAAGGATTTAATTTAAATTTAAGAATGTATACGGTCAATTTTAGATAAAAAAGCGAGATTAAAAAGGGGCTCAAAGCTTATTTGCAATAAAAATTAAAAAAACCTGAACTCTTCTGAGGTTTAAAGTGAATTATGTAAAAATATTTGTGAAAAGTTTGTTGAAAAGTTGAAAAAGACACCTAAAAAAACACCTTCAAATTAAAAAAGTGCAAAATTATAAATTTCATTTGAGCGTAAAGTAATAACAAAAAAAAAAAAAAATAAAATCTTGTATTTTAAAAGCGGTGGGTCTAACTGTTTGGAATCACTTGAAAAAGTTTGGATACAAAAAGAAGCTCGATGTATGGGTGCCACACGAGTAAACGAAAAAAACCTCATGGCCCGAATTTCCATCTGCGTAATCGCTGTTGAATCGCAACAAAATCAACCCATTTGTGCAACGACCACATGTTGATCGACCCAAAAGTGGATCACATACGATAGTGTCAAGTGAAAACAGTCAAGCCCTATGGCCAGACTCTTAAATTGGACCTGTACTGTTAACAGTTGAACCGTCTGAAGAAAGAAATTGTCCAGAAGCGGCCACCTTTGGCCAATATGAGATAAATTGTGTTCAATCAGGACACTGCCAGGCCACACACATCGAAAGTTACTCGTCTGAAATTGGGATGCTCTTCTATCAACTTTGTTTATTTCTTTTTTTAACTTTTATGGTCCCCCGGGCACACGTTTCAGAACTGCATCAAAATTGCACAAGCCGCTCTATGACCAGGCTTTAATGGGTTAAGCCTTAGGTACTAGTATCTCACTGGAAAAACAAATACTTTTTGTTGCATTATGTTATCAGCCAATCATTTTTCAGAGCGTTTCATTTGAGAAAGGGACACTTTATACTAATTCGTAATACGAGGTTATCATTTATATCATAAAAAGGTTCAACAAATTGAACAATATTTATTTTGACTAAAATATTATTCCTTTTTTTGTGTAAATATTTATTGCATCTTATTTTATTTTAGTTGGTTAGCTGGAAAACGTGAGGATGATGGTGCCGAAGGACTTTGGCGCATCTATGATTCAATTTATGATCTAACTGAATTTATTGATAGACATCCAGGTGGATCTTTTTGGTTAAGAGAATCAAAGGTAAGACCAAAATCGCATTATTAAAGGTCTCAATAATATCAGCGAGCCACAAAACAAAAAACAAAAAAAATCCATTTCAGGGCACTGATATTACCGAAGCATTTGAGGCACATCATATGTCCACAACGCCGGCAAAAATGCTGGAAAAATTCAAAGTGCGTGATGCTGCAAAGCCTAGAATTTACACTCTTACCCTGAATGATGACGGTTTCTACAAGACTCTCAAGGGACGCGTACGTGAAACTCTCAAGAAAGTCGACTATTCTCCCGTTAAACGAAGCAATGTACGCATTTTTGAACCTTTTAGCTAAACCTTGTATTGATTACTGTTACCATCTTACTTCTAGTACATACACTTGGCCCTGCTTATATCTGTATTTCTCTTCAGCATTGCTAGCGCCCGCCTCAACAGTTTGCTCTGCTTAATATTGGCTGGTGTGGCAATTTGCTGGTGTGCCATCGTAGCACACAATTATTTCCACAAGAAGGACAACTGGCAGATGTACACCTTTAACTTATCCATGATGAACTACTGCTCGTGGCGCATATCGCATGTTTTCTCTCACCACGTCTATCCGAATTCTTTATTTGATCTGGAGCTCTCAATGTTTGAGCCTTTCTTATGCTGGCTGCCAAATGAGCATTTTAAGAGCATTACCTTGCGTTATGTGTCCTGGTTAACTGAGCCTATAACTTATGTGATAGCGTTCTTGCTACAAATAGTCACTAGGTACAGTGAAGCAGCTGCTGTTTCTGGAATTATTTAATTAAATGTCGTTATCTGTTTTGTTTTTCTTTGCAGAATTATCTATTCTTTTAAGCACACTAACATCATGTATTGGCATGATCTGATTTCGCTCAGCATTCCACTTTCTATGTTCCTTTGCTCCGATTTGTCGCTCTTCATGTGCCTGCGTCAGTGGATCTTCATGACAATGATCGCTAGTCTTGCATTCTGCATAATAGGTTTGAATGCTGCTCATCATGATCCAGAAATTTATCATGATGGTGATGCACATCGACCCGACCGGGATTGGGGTCTTTTTCAAGTGGATACTATTATCGATCGTGGCGATATAAAGGGTTCACAGTTTATGGTACTCACTCATTTCGGCGATCATGTTTTGCATCATTTGTTTCCTACCCTGGATCATGGCATTTTGCCACAACTTTATCCGGTACTCTATGACACCCTGGAGGAGTTTAAGGGCCATTTACGTGAATGCAATCATTTACAGCATATATTGGGACAGCACAAGCAGCTATTGAGAACTAAGCCAAATCCCAAGCCTCCAGGTTCCGGCAAGTGAAGTGGTTTTGCAGACTTCTTGAAGTGAATAGTTATGATTTAGTAAATGTTGTTTAAGAGTTAAGAAATGAAATGGTTTTTAAAAAATTATATGATTTAGTAAAAATAAATAGCTAGTTTTGGTCATAATTTTTACACGTGAACGAAACGAAAACGAAATGAAAACGAGACGATTTTAATTTGTTGCTATTAAAGTTTTTAGAAATATAAAAGAAATAACATTTGAAGAAATAAGTATAAAAAGCTGTGAGGCCTCTGTCTTCTCATTCCTTCTACTTTCTGTCATTCTCATTCCTTCTGTCTTCTACTTTATCTATTCTTATGACGACCTTGTGGTTTTCAAGAATAAATATGACTAGGGCAATTATATTGGATAAAGTAAATTTTCAGAAATATCAAGAATTTGCCCTATCAAATAATCCCAGTATGACTACATTTACCTTTAACCATTCGGATTTTGCTGTCCTAATTTAACCCAACAGTACCACTTCGTACACGATGCAGTTTCCAATGTTTTCCTATGGTATAGACTTTCCTGTCTACGGATCTCTGTATCTCAGTGTATAATAAAACTCGTCATATTCTTTTTGTTAATTAAGGGAGTATTCCTGGTTGGCAAAAATTTTTCGATTTTTTTTTTTTTTAATGTTTTTATAACTTGGATATTTGTAATAATATCGTCCTAACAGGGTTTTTTGAAATTCGAAATGCTTTAGGAGATATGGCTTTTTTTGTCCAGCAATGTTTCGGCCAAAATGGATTTGCTTAATTTGGGTACTTTTTGAATGCAACGGTTTGAAGCAACCACCAAATTTCGTTCAACGCGTTATTACATGAAGTAAAAACAAGCGGCAGCAGATTTGAAACGTACGTCATAGAGATTGAAAAGTTTGAATTTGTTTGTGAATTTTCTACTAACTCAACTTACTTGCTTAAGAAAAAAATAGTTAAAGAAAAATTTGTTGGGCACAAGGGTGTACCCAAATAAATAGTTTTAAAAATATTTTGTGAAAAATATGGGTTGCTGATGAGGGTGGTCCTCAAAAATGTTTTCTTCGTGCTTTTTTTTTTAAAAATATTTTCTGCTGTAAGTCAGGCCAATTATTTGGAATCTGATGTGTTTCGACGGCCACCCCCCCCCCTAAAAATGTGCAAAAGACCTCTCTATTTATGCGTCTCAGAAATGCTTCTCCATTCAGAAAGCCCTAAAAATGTTTAATTTTTATCTATTTTGCTTCCCGTTCGCGATATGGCACTTTTTCTATTTTTTCGAAGATTTTTCGAGAATTTTCAAGGATTTTTTGATATCTTTCGATTTTATGTTGTTCCATATCTCGAAGGGCAAGCAAAATAGGTAAAACCTAACCAATTTTTGAGCGTTTCTTTTTGTGGAAGCATTTTTGAGACACACAAATAGGGGATATATTAGCCCCCCATTCGAAATATTTTTAGGGAGGGACCGAAACACGTGTATGACTTACAACTTGACTTACAGTGGAAAGTTAACCACGTGTTTCAACGTCTCCCCCTAAAAATGTGCAAAATGGGGGAGTAATAGATCCCCCTATTTGTGTGTCTCAAAAATGCTTCCTCCTATAGTAACCCCCAAAACCTCAGAACAACATCTTCATAAGATCAGAATCCAAATAATTGATCCGACTTAGATGGCAAAAAAGGGCAAAATCTGTCAGAATCACAAAAAAGTATTGTTACCCCTTTTAACTTTAAAATAAACAACTTTTTATATTCTGGCATCAGAATCGCAATCAGCTACCACCAAGACAAAAAGCTTTCTCAATTTGAACTATTTGGATACTTCAAGATTCTGTGGGCAGCAGAGCAGTAAAGCTTGCGATTGATTACTTTGATACGAAGCTTTGCGTGGTTTTTTCAAGTTCAAAGCAAGTGAATTTTCAAGTACTTGAAAAAGCTTGATTTTTTCAGGTCTCTGGTATGCACCACTAAATCAGAGAGTCCAGGAAGCAATCAAACCTATTTACGAAGCACTGTCAGCCGATGATTTGCTGAAAAGATGCCTTGGCTCCGAAACTCAAAACAGCAACGAATCTTTCAACGCAGTGCTGTGGTCATTCGCACCGAAGCATATGCACACCAGCGCACGCACTATTGAGATTGCCAATTATATTGCAACTGTCATATTTAACGAAGGTTTTTTGCATATACTTCAAATAATGAACCTAAGGGGCATCCCGATTGGCAACGTCCATATGATTTCGCCATGTCTTGGAACGAAGAACGTTTGAAAAGGTCCGAAGCCAGAGCTCTGGCCGCATCAAAAGAAGGTAGAACTGCCCGAAGAGCACAAAGAGCCGCTGAGTCCTCATTTTTTGAAGAAGAGGAAGGAGTTCTTTATGTCATTGCAGATTGATATATGTAAATATATCACAAAAGAAAGTGTTTTATTGCCTAAAATTTTCGTTGAGTTTTTTCAAAATCACGTTTTTGAACTTCGAAGTCACTTTTCTCCGGTTCTACTAAAGCGATTTTGATGAAACCAAGTGCAATCGACGCAAAATTGCCGAATTTCTAAAATTGCATGCTCAAATTTTTCATTTAAATTTTTTTTTTGATACAAAAAAATAACTTCAAACTTAAAAGCGTTTATCTCGGAACCACGTTTTTCGAGCTTGCGGCCCAGATTGCGCCCGTAGTTCTGAACCGATGTTGATGAAACAAAATGTAATCGACGTAAAATTGTCGCCATTCTAGTCTCTACCCCAATCACAATTTTAAACAAAGTTTTACTATTTTTTTTACACTCAACTACAAAAAAAAAAGACCCAAAAGCAGTTTTTTATTTTTCAATGACTGCCATTTTGTAAAAAATAATCGCAAAATTATGATTGAGGTAGGGATCAGAATTACATCTGTACTTAATTCAACGCCGTTTACTTTTTTCATTTCAGATGATTCGAAGCCGAGTTATCCGGGCCGCAAGCAGCATACCTTTTTTTTCGACGCCCAACTTAGAAGGCCGACAATTTTTTGAACAGCCCTCGTACAAAGGAAAAGAAAAATTTTTATATAATTTAATATGTTTTTAATACAATGAAAAAACACAGAATTTAAATAACTCTTTGCGTTTTCAAATGAGAAGTTTTTCAAAAAAGGGTCAAAAAACAGCCTTCCAACCAGGAATACTCCCTTAAACAAAAATTGTTGACACACATATAATATTTAATCTTTTGCATGCCGCTTTGACAGTAGGGATAACAACATAAAGATACATAGAAAAAAGAAACAGTGTAGCGTATATATAGCAAAGAAGTGAAACTTCGCTGTATACCAGTGTTGCCACTTTGTGAGGAACTCCTCAAATCGTAAGGAATTTACAGGGGCTGTGAGTAATTTCTGAGGAAATTTTTAGGAATATGACAAATGTACCATTTCTTTTATTTTACTCGTTAACGCCCAGAATGACACCTTTTGTTTAAAACTTTGAGCAGATAAGCCTCAAAAATATTCTAGAAATTCAATTCCTACTATTTTTGAGGTGCTTTACACGAAGCAATTGTTGAAAAATCTTAAAAATTTGATTTTCAATTTTTAATTGATGATTTTTAATTGGTGATTTTGAACAGTTTTCAAATTTTTTCCTAATGTCGGAAACACAATTAAAGGCGGTGAGAGTGTATTAATTTTCCAATTCTGGCTATTATTGTGACTAGAATTTGTTTTCTCTCATAAAAGGAAGGTGTCAAAAAGGAAGATTACGCTAGGTTGTAAAGCAGTGATTTATAATTAGGCCAAGCGGACTCACAAATATCACTATCATCATCATAGCTGGAATCATCGATGTAGAGATAGCAACAAGGTAAACATTCAACTGATTACAATCTATTCTACAAGCTTCGAGGCCTTTATTGCAAATTTCAATACCTTTAAGGTTTCTCCACAACTGTTTTGATGGAAGAGTAGGATTCAGTTTGGACTTGAAAATTTTTGAATTGGAAAGCCGATGAAAGCAGATTAAGCTTTATTCCTACCTTTTTTTGCTTATTCCAACTACACGCAGTGAGGTTGCGTTTTTATCTACGATAAGTCTTAGATCGATTTTTTACTGTTTCTTTAACAGTCTGCTAAGACAGGGACTAATAGTTCCCTATAGGAACAAACTAACTTGTTTTTAAAAACAACTAATTAAAAAACTATTTTAAAATAAACCAGTATATGAACTACTTTGAATTATATTAAGGCGGCATCCACTTCAATTCTAAATAGTTTTCTTTGCATTATATATGAAATAATTGAAATACTACTTAAAAACAAGTGATTGATAAACTACTTTGAGTTATATTAAGGCGGCAACTACTCTGATTTTGACATGTTTTAATTGCAAATTTTTATTATATTACAAGTTTATATATATTTAACCATGTTATTTCATCAAATATTTTTATCTTTAGGCCATCAGTAATAGTTTTCAATTGGTTATTTTAAAGTAGTTAAAAACTAATTTAAATTTAATTAATTTAACATGTAGTTGAAAATATATGCAGACGAAAGTCAATTGACTTATTTAGCGGACATCACCATACAAAATATGTTAGTTCGTTCTATGGAAAAAAGTCAGAATTTCAACTAGTTGTGGTTGACAAAAAACTACTTTATCAACTACTTTTAAATTAGTTGATTTTCCTACAGGGTAGTTATGAGGCACAACGTGCATAAGGGAAGGTGTGAGAATAGGTTACAGGTACAACAGGTGTAAGGCAGATGCATAGCGTACAGAAGAGGAGATCGTGATAAGATGCAAGTAATATTTGACCAAAAAGCAATATAGATGAAGATCGTATTCCATAAAAATATCTAGTAAGCTCGGTAGTGAATTCTTTGAAAACTTTGTGGGCATAACAGTGTTAACGACAGTAAGTTCAACTTCAGATATACGATCGATCTGCTGGGAAGATTGTCATTTACAATAGAAGTAGATTTAAGTTAAAATCATCAGAAACAACAGAGTATTCATAATCAATAGTATAACTTTCGCAACATACAAAAATAAATTTTTTTTTTTTTTTATCATGTATAAATAAGTTTTGCTTTAATTCTGTATAAATCACTGGTCATATATTTGAGCAATTTTTCAGAGTAGTCAATATAAAAAAAATGCAAAATGGTTAAAAGCAACCAAAGGTTGAAGAAATATTTTCTGTACAACACTAAAAAGAGTTAAATGTATATAAGTTTTTAATAAAAATATGTTTTATGCGGAAAAATGCGAATCTTGATTATATAAAAAAATTTGAGTTTTGTGAACAGCCAGTGCAAAAATTAGTTCACGTTACCCCGAGTCCACTGTATTTTATTTGATTGCTTGCCTGAACTCGCTTCTGTCTGCATTGCTTTATTGATAAGTAAACAAAGCTAAATAGTACAACTAGCTGCTATGGTGCGATGGGTATCATGTCCTTCTTGGAAATATGAGGAGTTGAGTTCGAGTTCAGGATTGGACAAGATTTTAAATAAGTAAATAATGCAAAAAATGTAAGAATGAAATAAATGTTTATTTGTAATATTGTAAAGGGTGATCCAATACGAAGTTCCTTTTTCAACTGGGTTGTTTTGACAGCTGTTATGTGTCAAATGATGGCTTATCCATATGACGTTTGTGCTCAGTATTCAATACGACTCAATCATGAATAGACTTACTCCTGAACAACGTTTATTAATTGTGGAAACTTACTACCAAAATCAGTCATCAGTTCGAGAATGTTATATGGGAAACGTTCAATAAAAACATCATTTCATGAAATAGTCCTGTGAATTGGCCACCAAGATCATATGATTCAACGCCATTGGATTACTTTCTTTGGCGATAAGTTAAATCACTTGTTTATGTCGAAAATCTATTGACGCTTTGGAAACCAACATAGCTCGTGTTGTTCAAGGAATACCGGACGATA
Organism: Coremacera marginata; assembly: GCA_914767935.1. NCBI lineage: Eukaryota > Metazoa > Arthropoda > Insecta > Diptera > Sciomyzidae > Coremacera > Coremacera marginata. Next base: position 49,673,441 of record OU612045.1, read on the forward strand.
TGCTGGAAAGAGTTGTCGAAAATTGGACCCACAGAATGGACCATTTAAGAGTTAGTCGTGGGCAACATTTCAAGGAAAGAGTTTTTAAACATTAAGTTGTAGGAACCTAATTATCATTCCAAATAAAGATTTGCATCAATACATTGATATTAATGTATTTCATTTAGAAAACAAAGTAGGAAGCTCTCATTGGATTACCCTTTAGTAATAAACAAAAAAAAATAATTAAAAAGCTGTGTCTTAAATTAAATTCTTTAATTTTAATGCGATTAATAAATAAGCCAGTCGCTTTAAGCTGCTTGCTTGGCTGGTTTTAAACGCACTTTGAGCCTATTTCATGATTGTTTTTTAGATTTCCTTCTCGGCGCGTCTCGGTACAGCAACTATAAACGCGCCCTTACACGCCCTTTAACCGGGCTTTTTTTAAAATCATCGTTTTCCCGTACATTTTTGGCTGAATGTTTTTGACCTATTTAAATGCTCTATCGCGACTGAAGATTGATTCTTCAGTTCGCTTTAATAAGTGAAGACACGGCTTAGGAACAATACGTGGGATATGTATACCTAAAGAGCACGCATCGAAAATTTTTAAAAGAAATCAAAAAAATTGTGGCAAGCTTGAAATAATTAGTTTTAATTATTTGAATTTATTTGAAACAGTTAAATTTTTATAAAAAATATTTTCAACTTCAGCTGGAATCGAACCCGTTGCCTCTTATTAATAAGTTCAACTTACAAATTTCCAGTAGAAGTTCCAGCTTTGTAAATATATAAGCTGAAACCACAAGCTGGTTCTTATTACAAAAATCTATTTCCCAAAGCGTTTAAACAAAAAACAAAGTTGTTTTAATTTTTTTTTTTTATTGATTTACATTTATTTTGTTCCTTTTTTGTATATTTTTTATTATTATTATAAATTTTATATTTAAAATTTAATATTATTTTTTGATAAGTTAAAAAAATAACATAAACATAAGCTCCATGATGGGTATGTACGGATGTATATATGTATGCATGCTAGTGTGCGTGTTTGTTGGTGGTAGTGACAAGCGTGTACATGTAAATGTGTTTTGTTTTTTTCGTTTTTTTGATTTTTTTTTTTTAATTTTATAAAGACATTATATAGAAAATAAATAACATAACAATTTTTTGTATTTTTCTTGTTTATTTCATGTTCAGATGTTTGCTGTTGTTTTTGTTTTCGTTGTTTTCAACTAATCGATAGTGAGAATTTTTAAATATGTTCTTGTTTTTTTTATTTTTGACGGGCATTTTTGTCATTTCTTTTTTTATAATAATTAATAAAAAATATTAAATACAATATGGATTTCTTTAAAAAAAAATGTCGCTCACATCGAAAAGTATGGCAACTCTAACGCGCCTACGTATACAAAATTACAAATCATACATTAAGGCTTATGTCGTTGATTTTTTGAGTTGGTATTTATATAATCTGTTTTTTTTTTTTTATAAGAGTGTGGTGCTTTTTTTGCCTAAGTGCATTTTTTTTATCCTCCCGTCGTTCGAATTAAATAGTTATTTTTCTTTTATTTAAATTAAAAACAAAAATTTTTTGTAAAATAGTTTTAAATTAAATTAAAAAATAACATAATAATAATAGTTATGAAATATTATTTAAATAAATAAATTAAAAAATGAAATGGCATTTAGAATTCGTTTTCTGGAGCAAGGTCGAATCTTGGTGGGAAAGCCATTCCGTCGAATTGTGGCCGGACGGACATCGCTCGGGGCTAAACGTAAATAGGAGTGAGAGAAAAAAAGAGAAAAATTATTAGGTATATTTTTATGGTATATGAGCTAAAAATAATTTTTGGGGGATTCATTAAAACAATTCAATACAAATTTCAACGTTTACAACGTAAAACATGCCATTTATTTTTAGGTTATCTTTTGATTTTCGTTAAGGATTTTGGATAGAGTTACAATACAAAATGGCGCTTACTCAAAATGAACATAAACTAAAAAAAGAGGATTTTTGTAAGTTAAGCAGCAGCACGTTTTGTGGTGCAGGCCACAAAAAAAAAATACTTTAACGCAATATTTTAAAATAAACCATATTATTTAACTCAACTTTTAATTTAATATCATTGGCATATAACGCCATCTTTTGCTTAATTTTGCAACAACATCTTAAGGGAGTGTCAAATCATAAAACTTAACGAAGGAACACAACTTTTATATGAGTGAATGAGCGAGTGAGAGAGCAAAATAACTTAATGAATATCAATAAACCACTGAGAAAAAGCAACTGTGAACTATTGCATTTCAGAATAAATTTAACACATTTTCATTCTATTTCAAATAATAACAAATATTAACTAAGGAGTGGCGTAGATTTAAGGTTTATTGGCTTAATTTAAGTGAGTAGTTCTTGAGAAAGAGTGAGTGAAAACTTTTTTCTTAAAAAAGATTACAAGTTCATAAGAGAGAGAGAGAGAGAGAGAGAGAGAAAGAGAAGCTACTTAATGAATACCAATAATCCACTGCAAAAAGCTAAAGTGATTTACAACATTTAAGTTGCATTTAAAACTAAAACATTCTCATTTTACTTGAAAAATTATCAAGCGACTCAGTAGCTTTGTGAAAGTGTGTTTCTCTTAAAAGTGACTTTAATCTTGATTTATTGGCTAGATGCAATAGGTAGATTAATATAGGTTAAGTCACTTGAGAGGAAAGCACTCTTTTTTTTGCCTTTTCTCAAACTGTCAAAGTACCTGTTAGCTAAAAGTTGTACAGATTTAGGTTTTTTTTTTATTTCCTTTTATCCCTTCTGTCAGTTCGACCAAGCTTCTCTCAAGTGACTTAACCTATATTAATGAACCTTGGCTAGATGTAAATATGTGGTTCTTGATAGTGAGTGAAAGAGAGAAACCAGTTACCTAGTTTTTTTTTAAAAAGATTACAAAACGAAACTATTTGCAACGAATGAGCAAATAAGAATTTTTAAAAGAGAGAGAGAGAGAGACAGAGAGGCTACCATAAACCATTGAATATCCATAAACCATTAAAAAAAGCAACTGGGAACTATTGCGTTTAAGTGTAAATATAACACATTCTCTTAGCTAGTAGCTTTTGACAATTTTCCTCTCAAAAGTGACATTAATTTTGGCTTATTGGCTAGATGCATGGTAGAATAAATGAAGGTAATCGCATGGCTGAGAGCCGACTGTCTTATTTGTATTGATTTCGACAATAATGGTAGCTGAAAAGGAGAGTACAATCAGCCACGATGCTACCTTCTTTTCATTGTACCATGGCTTGATGTAAATAAGTGGTTCTTGAGTTTGAGCGAGAGAAACCAGATATTTAATTTTTTTTTTAATGATTGCTTAACAAAATATTTTGCAACGAATGAGCAAATAAAAGTACATGAGAAAAAAAAACAAAGAGGCTACTTAATGAATGGCAATAAGCCACTAGAAAAAGGTGACTGTGAGCTATATAGTAACGAATAGCTTAGTCGATTTTGAAGATCCTAAACTTTTCTAAGAGTGGCTTAAGTATAGGCTTAGTGGCTAGATATAAGTGAGTAATGCTTCAGAGAGAGAGAAACCAATTACTTTTTTTTTTCTTTTAAAAATTACAGTTTTTTGACAGAGAGATAGAGAGAGGGAGGCCAAATAATGAATATCAATTAACCACTGGAAAAAGTTACTGTGAATTATTACATTTAGGTTGCATTTAAATCAAGCGACTCAGTAGCTGTGTGAGAGTGTGTTTTTTTTTTAAAGGTGACTTTAATCTTGGCTTATTGGTGTAAATTAAATCAATCATTAAATGTAAATGAGTAAGTTTTGAAAGTGTGTAAGATGAACAAACGACTTATTAATGTTCAATAAACTGAAAGTTTGCGTACTAGAAAGTGAGAGAACTCCTTATTAATACCAATTAAACACAAGAAAAAGCTACTGTGAATAAACGCATGTATATGTAAATCTAATACTACGTTCACATTGAGAGCTAAATGCGCATTTACGAAATTGAATGTATATATTTGTCTCTTTTACTCTTACAAGGAGCATACGGCCACGCATTCTAAATTGCTAATGCGCATTTCGTTAAATGCGCATTTAGCTCTCAGTGTGAACATAGTATAACATGTTCTCAATCATCTGAGTAATGAAACTCTCGTAAATTCGTTCTTAGGTTATTGGCTTGATGCATATGAATGACTCTTATAATAATGTGTGAGAGAGGGAAAGAGATACGAGCAACTTAATCTTCAAAGACCACAACAAAACAAAACAATGTGTAACGAATGAGCGTCTGAACATTCATGAGAGAGTAAGAGAGTGAACGTCAAACGAAACGAAACGAAACGCAACGATAACGGTAACTGTAACGGTAACGAAAACGATAACGCAACAATAACACTTTTGTCTGGCAAACCGTTGGATTGCAGTTTCACCGAATGCTCGAAAACTTACAAATGTTATGAAAGAAATAATTATTCCACCGCAATCTTGCGGCCACCTTTAGACGCTGTCGGCTGCAGTTATTTCGTACAAGTATAAATATAATAAAAAAAGCAGAGAAGAGAAGATATTTTTTTTTATGATCGTTTTTATATCAATTGTTTTCAATGGCATTTTTTCGAGTCATATTTCGTGTTGGTCTTTTTGGTTGTTAAGCAGCTAATGGCTTTGAGATGATTTGGTTCGGATTGGATTTTGATTACTTTTTGGTTGATGATGCTTTTTGGGTGCTGATTCGTTTTTTGGTTTATGCATATATTTTTATATCGATATATATATACAAATTGAATGTTGAATGTAGCATTTGTAGAATGCATTATTTGTGTTTCTTTTTTTTTTTTAATTTTATTTTTAGTTTATTTTGCTTATGATCTACAATTCTCTTTGCATTTGTTAGCTCAATATGGACCGTTGCGGCCGTTTGTTGTGCCAAAAATTTTCTAAATCTGATTTTCGCGTGGTGATGTGGGGAGATATAGATAGAGATATAGTTATAGATAAGATGTTTGCGAATTAGAAAAGTCAGATTTATATAAATTTAAATTTTTTTTTTTTTTGGTTTACTCAGAATCGAGATAAATTGTTTTGACGGTCTTGAATTGAGAACTTACCGCTGGGCTAGCACCACGACCAACTGAACCGGCACGTCCCTTGGCGCGGAATTTGCTAATGGCTTGTTCAGCCATATCGGCACGTTCTTCAGCTTCTTCGAGTTCTTGTTGGGCTTTGCGGAATTTGGCCAAATTGAGGGCGGCAATTTCTTCGGCTTCTTCGATCTGCCTCTTGTATGTCTTGATCTTCTGTTGAAGTTTATCAACCAAGTCTTGCATGCGTTCGTGATTCTTGCGATCTTCCTCGGATTGGAAGCTCAACTCCTTAATGCGACGCTCTGATTTGCGCAGATTCTTCTGGGCATCGGCGTGTCTCCTCTGTTCACCGTCCAGTTCGTTCTCCAATTCGCGGCAGCGTTGCTCCAATTTCTGGATGGCCTTCTTGCCTCCCTTGAGAGCATTGGCTTCGGCTTCATCCAGACGCACTTGCAATTCCTTGATTTGCTGTTCGAGTGCCTTTCTGAGTTTCTCTTGTGTCTGGGCGTGATCTTGTTCGGCGCGGAGCTCATCGGCAAGACGGGCAGCATCAACCATGGCCTTCTTGGCCTTTTCTTCGCTGTTCTTGGCTTCATTCAACAATTCATCCAAATCGGAGTGGAGTGTTTGCAGTTCGGATTCCAATTTCCTCTTGGCAGCGGAGATGGAAGCATTTTGGGCGGCAATTTCATTGAGCTGTTCATGGGCATCGGCCAATTCTTGTTCGGCTTGGCGACGACCACGATCGGCTTGTTCGAGGAGGGTGCGGGATTCTTCGAGTTCGTTTTGTAGAGCGTTGGCACGACGTTCAGAGATGCCCAATTGCTCGCGGGCATCGTCACGGGCGCGCTGTTCTTCCTCAAGGGCGGTTTGGATGTCCTTGAGCTGTTGTTGGTAGCGCTTAATGTTCTTCTGGGCCTCGGCGTTAGCCTAAAAATGGTGAATGAGAAGAAGAAGAAACAAGTAAGTAAAAATATTGAAAGTCTTTCTGGCATTGTTAGGGTTTGAGCTGCTGGGTCAACAACACCTACCTTGTTGGCATGATCCAAAGCAATTTCCAATTCGTTGATGTCGGCTTCCAACTTCTTCTTCATGCGCAGCGCCTCAGCCTTGCCCTTAGCCTCGGCTTCGAGTGAGGCTTGCATGGAGTCGAGTGCGCGTTGGTGATTCTTGCGTGTGTTTTCGAATTCCTCTTCCTTCTCCTGAATGCGACGATCGATTTCTTGACGCACCTGTGACAGCTCCAATTGAGCACGCAACACCTTGTTCTCCTCCTGTTCCAAAGCAGCCTCAGCTTCCTCAAGAGCAGCCTGGAGTTCATCCTTTTCGGCTTCCAAACGTTTGCGTGCCTTCTCAATTTCGTGAATGTTGCGGCCACCCTCACCGATTTGGTCGAGCAGATCCTTAACTTCATCAGCGAGATTCTTGTTCTCACGACGCACGGCTTCAAGTTGTTCCTGGCCTTCTTCGTAGGCACCCTTGAGACGGAACAGCTCGGTGGAGTAGTTGCGGCATTCCTTCTGGGAAGCATCCAATTCGGCGGCCAAATCGTCGACCTTGAGCTTCCATTCGCCAATGATCTTGTCGAAGGCCTTCTGTTTTTTCTCGGCAGCGTTGGCAATAGCATTGGCACGATCGACTTCCAATGACAAGTCCTCGACTTCGGTGGACAGGCGTTGCTTGGTCTTCTCGAGACCGATGCATTTCTGGTTGAGTGACTCGATGGTCTCTTCGGCTTCGGCCAAGCGAGCTTGCAACTTCCTCTTGGCTTCTTCCAATTCCTCAGAGCGAGCAACACCATCAGACTCGTACTTGCTGCGCCAGATCTGGGATTCAGCGTTAGCCTTGCTGAGTTGACGTTGCAAATCAGCCTTGCCCTCGGCTTCTTCTTCGACTTGTTCGCGAAGGTTGTCCAGGTCGTGTTCCAAGTTGCGGAACTTGCCCAAGAGTGTGGCGCGTTCGCGGGATTCCTCATCGGCCAAGCGCTTAGTATCCTCGAGTTGTGTGGTGAGCGAGATCTTGATCTTGGACAGTTGAGACACCTGAGATTCGGCTTCCTCGAGTTGACGCAAAAGGTCGGAGTTTTCGATGGAGAGCTTCTTCTTGGCGGCATCGAAATCGTTGAGACTCCTGTTGGTCTCATCCAATTTCGATTGGCACTCGTTCAAGGTGTGTTGCAATTGCTTGGCAATCTTTTCTTGGGCAGCCTATAAGTGAGGCGAACGGAAAAGAGAAACGGGAGATTTTAGCAAAATTTTGCAAAAGCATAACTGTGATAAAGCGTGTGTGGCAATATTTGTGGTGGTGTTGACTGTACAGTTAGTAGAGGATATTTTAAACAAGCAAGTTAGAGACTAGCTATGGACAGTTAGTTTTTGAATTTGAGTTTGGAATAATTTGGTTCAACTAATTTGACGCTGCTACCCGGAAAATATACAAGATCTGCGGCTCAAAAGTTTCTACAAATTAGCTTTATATACAGCAGCACGCTTGGCTTTAGCAAAATTTGGACAAAATTTTGTATACCTTCTCGTTGGTAATGTGGTCAACGCCAGCGCGGAGATCATTCAACTGGCCGTAGTATTCGTTCTTCTCCTTTTCAGCCCTAGATTAATAGAGTAGAGTAGAGAGACATTTGTGTGTTGTGGTTAATAAGATGGTTAAAATGTAGAGGGGCTAGTAATATCAGATTGATACGTTGAAAATTCAATCAAGAGCGTTGCCTGGAGCGTTGTAGGTGCTTCTCGTAGTTGTGGAAATTTTTAGTTTGGGGGATAACGACGATGCGTTACATGCTTAAATTAGGCAAAAACTCGTTAGAGTTTATCGAGTCTAAGTTCGAGTTAAGTTGTGTGGAACGTGTGTGGATCTTACTGTACTCAGTGTTGATCAGAGTGTTTCAGTGTGAAATGAAGTATGTGTTTACCTTTTCACGCGCAAGTTGATCGCAAGCGCCACGAGTTTGATTCAAGTCGTTGTGGCAACTCTGGCGATCGTGTTCAGCCCTAGATATTTACGAAAAAAAAGAAGTTTAACAAAAAAAATATGGTAAGTTTTGAGTTAAGTTGTCATTAAACAAGAGCAGAACACACAGCATATATGTCAAAACTATGACAGACACACACAAGGTAAGTTTGACGAAACAAAACAATCCACATACGATTTACTCGCTGCTCGCTGGAGCACACAACGCTGCATAGCTGCATAGAGAGTACAAATTGGGATGAAAGAATGAAAAAACGCTACTTACTTAGCCTTCAGCTTGTTGAGCTGATCCACTTGTTCGGCCATCTCAGCAACGGAGTCGTTGTGCTTCTTGCGCAAGTTAGCCAAAGTAGATTCATGTTGAATGTTGGCCTCTTCCAGATCACGACGCAATTTACTGAGTTCGGCTTCACGTTTCTTGTTGAGTTCAATTTGAGCAGAAGTAGCACCACCGGCTTCCTCAAGACGTTCGCCCAATTCCTCCAATTCACGTGCCAAATCAGCGCGTTGTTTCTCAGCCTTGGCGCGTGCCTGACGTTCAGCCTCGACTTCTTCCTCCAGCTCTTCGATGCGGGCCTGCAATTCCTTGATTTGACGTTGGTGTTTGCCAACCACAATCTGTTCGTCTTCCAATTTGGCGGTCAAGGAGGAAATCTCCTTATCCTTACGCTGCACGGTCTGTTCCAATTCCTTCTTGTTGCGTTCCAAATCGGACACAGCCTCCTGGGTGAGTTTCAAATCACCCTCAACCTTGCGCTTGGCCTTCTCAACATCACCGCGTAACTTCTTCTCACGTTCCAACGAATCTTCGAGTTCGTCCAAGGTCTGTTCGAGCTTAGCCTTCACCTTGTTCAAGTGATTGATCTTATCCTCGGCGGCTTGCAGTTCCTCACCGGTCTTCTGGTTGGACTCACCCTGCATCTTCTTCTCCTTGTTCAATTTATTGATGAGCTCATCTTGATGGGCAATCTCATCGTTCAAATTGCGAATTTGATGATCCTTGGTGGCCTTATCCTGCTCACCCTTCTGCACATTAAGTTCCAAGTCCTCGAGATCTTTCTTCAGGCCGGAGATCTCCTGATCGGCCTTCTTTTTCTGTTGGAACAACTGGTTGCGGGCATCTTCCTCTTGAGACAAGCGCTCTTGGATGTCCTATTGGGCGAGAGAGAGAGAGAGAGAGAGAGAGAGGGAGTGAAAAAAAGGGGAAGAGAGTGTAAGATTGAGTGCATTTAATAAATGTTTGTGGCCAAATCTATAAATAGCTAACTTGCTGGCGTGGAATTTAAGATTGGAATGAATGTGCATCTAAAAATAGCAAAAATTGCAGCAGTGCTTGTTGTACATTCATTCCAACGGTATGGTATAGATTTGAGCGAACAACTGTGGCTAGTTTTTGACGTTGTGCTCTGTTTTATTTTTTTTTTTTTTTTGTGTGGCTTTCCGCAAGATTAGCAATTTATGGATTTGGCTGTCGTTTTTTGACAAATTACCCACATGATTGGAGATGTGCTCCATATATTTTCGTGCTCTAAATACTTACGCGCAATTGATTCTCGAGATCGTTCTTCTGGGCGGTAAGCTTGGCATTACGCTCCTGATAATCTTGAAGTGCACCCTTCTCGCCGGACAAAGAGTCCAACAAGGCAGTCTTTTCGGCCAACAATTTGGCATTGAGTACTTCCAATTCCTTGCGAATCTTAACTTCAGCGGCATGAGCATCCTCAGCCTTCTTGGCCTTCTCTTCCAGACGCTGTAAATCAGAAGAAGCGGAAGTAGAAGTTACATTAGTTTCACTGGCTGTTGGAGCAGCGACTGTATTGGTCGAAGATGGTGGTGGAGTTGGCTCCACTGTTGCTGCTGGTGGTGGTGGTGGTGCTGGAGCAGACTCTTCGGCAGCTGAAGCAGGTGCCTCAGCAGCTTCTGCAGCTGCTGGAGCTTCTGCGGCGACTGCCTCTGCAGCTGCTGGTGGCTCCTCACTTACACCAGCGCTAGATTTTTTAGATTTCTTAGTTTTCTTTTCATCGGCCATTATTTTTAGTGTTTAATTTTTTTTTTTTTTTTTGCTCTATATGTAACACTGGCAGTAAAACGCTTGCAAAAAAACTTTTCAAAAAACTGCTTAAAATATTTTTTTGATTTTAACTAATTTGTTTTACTTAAATTGAAGAATTTAAATTTGCTTAAATATTCGTTGTGTTCTTTAGACTTGCTCGTTCAAATTTTGTTCGTTGTGCACTCGCTCGTATATGGCTTGCTTTGGTGTTGCCCAGGTGTAACTAGGTCCGTTTAGCTACTGGTCAACAACTGGAATGGCTTGCAATTGCTTGGCAAAATTATAAAATTAGCAACGCCCGAAATATTGAGTGAGTGAGGCGAGCAGCGCGCACAGCATGAATACTCATAAATAATAATTCAGCAAAAAAAAAAAAAAAAAGAAAGAATTTAAGTGGCGCGGCACCAACAACGCCAAATCCTCAACATCCTCAACAGCAATATTAACAGCAGCAGCAGCATCGATATATGAACAGGTGCAAAAAAAAAAAAAGAATTCGCTGCGTACTCGTATATATAGCTATTGCAGTCATACACACACACACACACGCCACACAAATTGCTCATTGCGTGTCGAGTACATTTTGAGTGGAATTATTTTGATGAGGTTTCAATTAAACATGATGAGGAAAAAAAATTGCATATTAATTACTCATCAGAGTGTGTTTGAGTGAGCAATTGCACCAATACAACCACAACGCTTTAGTGCCGCTTTGGTTTTGGGCGTTGTTAAAAAACATTAATTTATGAATATTTATTAAAGAGTATTGGCCAAATATTTTTGTTCAATCTAGGCATGTCATCTAATAGACTCAGCTGCAGATAAGCACCAAAAAAAAAAAAATTGTTTGCTCATTAAAATATTATAAAAAATAGGCATGTCTAAAAAATAGTCAGCAGTTTATTAGCTGCAGATACTTGATGCCTCATTTTGCCGCAGCCGAAATGAGCCAATCGCAGCGCTTGATCAGCTAAAAATTGCATAGTTTTTTTTTGCGGCTTTTGTTATTGCCTATAATAATTAATGAGCATGTGCAAATTATGAAATTTAACTAATTGGCCCAAAACAAAACACCAAAAAAAACTAGTTTAATTATTTGCTAAATATCTGGTGCTTGATTTCCGTTTTAGCTTAAAAAAAAGCAGCATTATTTTTATAAAGATTTCCCGATAAGGTGCTCATAAGCAAACATTGCTCAATTGCTCATCACAAATATAAAAAAAAACAATAATTGGTGTACAAGTTTAGCTATTAAAAAAAAAAAAAAAAAAAATTCTAAAAATTTCAGGTAAGCAAAATACTATTTTATGATCCAAACTAAGAGTAAAGTTTATGTTTAGCTTGTGGCGGTTGAAAATCTATAAATTTATGCAATTCAAAGAAAAATTCAAAGTTTATTAAAATGAAACAACAAAAACAAAAAAAAAAAAAAAAAATGATAAAGTAAACAGATTTTATTGATTATGGAGCAGCTAAAATACAGTACCAATCTTTAATGTTTGTGGGTGGCTGGGTGTGTGTTAAAGTGCTTGAGTGTGGGTTAATTTTATAGCAACTTTTTTGGCTAATTATAGCACAGGTATGTAAAGACGTATTCCATACGTTGTTAAATAAAATTATTGATGATCTATTGAATCATGGCAGATTTTCTTTAAGTATTTTTTTTTTCATGTGCTTCTGAGTAATGCGCTACTCTACCCCTCAAAATAAGCAAAAACGTAAAACATGGCCTTTTTATAATTTTATAGTTTTAGCCAAAAGTGAGTGAGTGGGTGGATGGGTGGATTGGTTGTTATTGATGATGCAGCACATCGTGTAGTTTTGTTATTTTTATCAAAATTCCTCTAAAATAAATAATGTGAGGAGGGGGCAAGCATATAGTGCTGCTTAAAATATAAATATTTTGAAACATTTGTTCAAGCATAGCATGTTTGGATAGATCTAAAGGGTGGGTAGGAATTTGAAGGGGCTTCAGAGTAGTTGCAAGTAAATGTAAAACATATTGCAGTAGTTTGTTTTTTTTTTGTTTTTTTTTTTTGTTATTAATATATTTATTTGCGTAGAAAAAATTTAAAAAAATTCTATAAATTTTTATTTTTAACGCCGAGACATTTGAAAAACTTTTTTAAAAAGAAAGAAATTATTTCACTCACTGACTGACTAATTTGCACAGCTGCTTTGTTTCTAACAACTATGCAAGGGCAATTTTAATTGCATATTTTAGCTTTTTATAAAGAAAAAAAATAAACGACAAAAAATTTGACATAATCATAATTATGCTAATAAGAGCTGCCAAAATTTTTATGCACAGGGCCAGCCTAAAGTGACAGCCTCTTGTTGTTTTTTTGTCAACATCAGCCTTTTGTGTATGACAGAAATTTTGTTTAAGGTTCAATTATTTCATCTATATGCAATTTTGCACTGTTCATTATTGTGTATTTTTTTCCACTTTTGTGTGCCTTGTTAAGTAGCAATTTTAGCTCAGGTTCTAATTGTCTAATTTCTAATGTTTTGTTTTGCAATTTAGCACTGAATGCATTTTTGCATTGCATTTTTTCGCCTGCTAAGTGTCCTGTTAAGAAGCAATTTTGGTTAAGGTTCAATTATACCATATATATTTTTTTTTTACAATCTTGCACTGAGCATATTTGTCTATTTCATCTACTTTCCCCTCCCCCTTTTCGAGTGTCTTGTTAAGAAGCAATTTAGGTTAAGGTTCAATTATTTCATACATTTTTACTGGCAATTTTGCACTGAGTATTTTTGTGTATTTCTCCCTACCCCACCCCTTTGAGTGTCTTATTAAGAAACAATTTTAGTTCAGTTTCAATTAATTTATAATTTTTGCTTTTTTGCATTTTTGCAATTTTGCACTAAATGCTTTTTTGCATTTTTTTGCGCCTGCTGAGTGCTTTGCAACATAGAGCCAGCTCCACCATTTTGCTAAGAAATAATTATTCATATATTAGGTAAATTGTTGTCAATACTTACGGCAATCTCATCCTCAATACGTGAGACATTGAGCAAAGGCTTGACCTTCTGCCACAATTTGTACCATGGCCAGGTACGCAATTGCATGTATTTGCGCAAGTTACGTTGCACAACCTTAAGTGCAACACGTTGTTCTTGCAATTTCTTGAAGCCCTTGCGAGACAAATAACCACGTGCCCAACCTTGCATCCAGGACATAATCTTGCCCAAACGTTCATCACGGAATTCTTCCATTTGACCCAAGACACCGGCACGGAAGAACACCTATATATTTTTCAATTCATTGTTTGCAAGTGAGCAAATGGAGATGAGGTAGAAAAAAAAAAATTTTATATTATGATGTGTAGCAAAATTGATATGGTGCGTGAGGTAAAAGCGAGAATTAAAGGCAGCTTGTTTGTCTTTTTTTATAGCCTGCTGCTTTTACATTTTTAAATTGAGTATTAAAAATTGAGTACTTTAAAAAGTAATGACAAACAAGCTGCCTTAAGTTCAACATAGAGAGTTCTTCAAAAAACACATTTCATTTTTTTTTCACAGGTGGTGATGAAAATTTACAAATGTTCAATATTAGGGATAGATATGGTAGACAAAGTAGTAAAAGTGCAAATAAAATAACAACAATGAACTCTTAACATGCTACTTAGAATAGAAAAATTGTACACGAAAGACTATAGCAAATGCATGAAAAATAACGTTTACAATATTTTTTAACAAAAGAAAAAAAAAGATTGATAAAAGTGCAAATAGATTTAATTTTACGGTACAAATTTAAAAAAGTGTATTTAATGGTGTTGTTAGATACACTACCTATGTTGTGAATTATGTGTTGTGAATTAATTTTTTATAATTTGTTATTCGTTAGCTAAAATTATGGGAATAAGTAAATTTTATATTAAGTGAAATTTTAATATAAATGATGCCTAGCGCACAAATAAAATTAAATATTTAAAATTATAATAATAGTTGCTATGTTGCTAGTAAAGCCCTGCTTGAGTATGATTTTTCGCCTACTTGAATATATTTGTCTGCTAGAGAATAAAAAAGTTTCTCTATCGCTTTTTGCTGTGACACAAATAAGAAACGAGGAAAGTAAGAACATCCCAGCAAACATTATGACACTTGATACTCTTTTAAGATTCATATAAATAATTATTTATCGTCAAAAGGCGCTCAAAAAAGATTCTCTTATTAGTACATTTTCGTAGGTTGTGGGCTTCAAAATATGATTTATAATAATGACTACGATATGTCGATTTTTTGACTCAAAATTAAGACGCTTTTAAGACTCAGCAATCATTTAACAATCATATTGAAGACTCTTTCAAGAGTGCTTCTAATAAGTACTCATAAAGTTGGCATAATAATGACTCTTTCAGGAGTTTTTTTTTTAATAACCGTTTAACAATAACATCAAAGACTCCTTCATGAGTCATTTTATTGCGTACTCACGAAAAACGCATAAAAAATACTCTTTAGAGACATTTTTTTGCGGTACTCAGAAAATGTTTGCAGGGATGCTTCTTTACTTACACCAGTAGGTAGCGGATTAAGCAATTAAAAGAAATACAAATATGAGTATTCATACACTGAATATTTTGCGCATATCTTCTATATTATTATTACGCAAGCGCATTTTTTGTGATGACTAGCAAATCTATACTGTAGGCGCTATTTTCATAAATAGAGTAGCACTTGAAAGGTCTTGCTCTGTAGATGTGCAATAAGGTCTTAATTTTTCTTAAATACATATTGTGTATTTTTTTAAAAAATCTAAAACAATTTTCTATAAACAAAAAAAAAACCAAATTTCTTTGTGCTGCCTAAAAGTATGTGATAGATTTTTATGCTATGATAAGTAATAACTGGACTACTTAACAATTCAACAGAAACATAGAAATTTCCTATAAAATCCTTGGTTCAAAGGTAAAAACAGTCCTTAATATAAAAAACAAAAAAAATTATGATTATTTATCGCAAATATCTCTTGTTAGGCAGGAGAAAATTAATACATTTCTTTCTTTAATAAATACGTTTAATCCCATCCCTATCCAAAATCAAAATGACTTCGCATTAAAAAAAAATACAAAAATGCTTTTCTATCACCTTATAAAAATGAACATATTAACAGTTACTCAAAATTTGAGGAATGTGTCGTTTATTATTTTGCTTAAATATGTTAGAGTTATGGCGATGTTAGGTAGATGGTCACGGTCACGCTCACGGTACGGAAACGAATGTTTACTACCTTTTTCCGTTTGATGAATGATGTGCCCAAAGTATGTTATGCTGGTTTATTCGAAAAAATTATTGTCATTGGTATGTTTGTAGCAATAGTATAAATAACTTAAAA
This sequence comes from Coremacera marginata, assembly GCA_914767935.1. Lineage (NCBI taxonomy): Eukaryota > Metazoa > Arthropoda > Insecta > Diptera > Sciomyzidae > Coremacera > Coremacera marginata. Next base: position 49,688,906 of record OU612045.1, read on the forward strand.
GTTATTTTCTTTTTCATGTCGATCACTTCAATTAAACTTCAACGTTAAATAAATAATGATTGTTTTCCGAAAAGTATTGCTATTAATCAAGTTTTATTTCTTTTTTTATACATTTCTTGCTAAAAGCTCACAATCTTGATACTAAAATCCAAATGTTCTGAATATTTCCACAACGAAACACTGTTTTGATTCAGTGATTTGGTATCGACAGCCGAATCATTTGATTGTCATAGTTTTAGTGCCAAAATTTCGCTTTTACATAGAAACAATAACAGTTCGTGTTCGTGTCGTGCCCGTTACCGTGTGACATACATCGCTGTTATGAGGAGACTTCGTGCTCATACTAGTCACAAATGACCCAGTGAGAAAAAAAGTAAATAACAGAGTAACTTGTGTAATAGCAGGATAAACCAGTATAAACAGTAATGGCTAGAATGAGTCTTTAAATGTTGTTGTCAAAACATAACGACAAGAGACCAAGCAAATATTAGATATCAAGAGAGATTGTAAATGCTTGATATAAATGGCTAAAAATTCAGGTTGAAGCATTTAACCTTAGTGAATTTTTTTGTGTTTGACATCAATATCTTACCTATAAAATTATTTTTTTAATTTAAAAATATTTTTAATCTTTGTTTGCTTCAAATCAGCATAAATTTATTAATTTGAACTTAAGGGACGAATTCAACTACAGTATAGTCTCGCTTATCCGGAAACTCGCTATACCGGACTTCCCAGTAATACGGGCATCTCTACACTTCGGGCATTTTTACTATTTTACTGCTTAAGTTCGTACAGAAAAAAATTTCAGCAAGCTTGGCTTACAATTTCACTCTTTTTTTCAATGCGAATCTGTGTATTATTGTAGTGCGTATGGTAACGGCGCTATGTATATTATATTATGTCATAATTACATTTCTGTAAAAATAGTTTTGTGAAACAATGTTAATTTATTACTACTTATTACTTCTGTTCTTATAATTTATTTACAAAAATGTTTTACTGAAAGCAATTGAACGAATGAAGCTGAAATAAACATTGTATATGTAATGGCTTTCATAATTATTCCGCTTTGTGAATTCCGGATACTTCCAGATATGCGGACATACGCCGAAACTATATGTGTCCGGATTAGCGAGACAGTACTGTATTTAAACTATTCAACTTTTCCAACTATTTAAATCGGACTTTTTCGTCTTCATTTAGTTAAAATTGGTTTTAACCTAAGGGTCAAACTTTTATTCTATGTTCACTTTTTCAACTATTTATTTTGTGTTTTTCATCTTCGTTTAGTCAAAAAAAGGTATTAAAACCTAAGGAATGCATTTTTCAACATTCCCTATTCAACTATTTAAATCGAGTTATTCAACTTTCTTTGATCAAAAAAATTATTTTAACCTATGGCTCAATTTTTTCATCGTGTATGTTCGTTCACTTTTTTAACTATTTAAAACAAGTTTTTAATCTTCGTTTAATTGAAAAATTATTTCAACCTAAGAACTACTTGTTAATCTTTTTAAATTTACTTTTTCAACTATTAAGTTACGAACATACGGAACGCCGGTTCAGAGAGAGACAGGCAGATCAGATCAGAAAACACATTGGAGCAAAAGAGATGGATGACTTGGTTTCTTTATTGCTCTAATGTGAAAATTTGATCTGATCTGCCTGCCTTACTAAACCGGCGTTCACTATGTTCTCAAACTTAAGGTTGAATCTTTGTCTTCGAAGGAATTTGTCAATTTTTAAAGATTACTTTTTCAACTATTTACACTGAGTTTTTTGTCTTTGTTAGCTTGACAATTTATTTATTTATTTTATAATATCAGATAAAAATGCAAACAATTGGTTGAAATGTAATTCTTTTCAATCCTTAATTAATAAAGACGGCTTAAGGTCGGCTTACAATTTTTTAACTCAAGCAATATTCCTGTGGATGTGCATTTCACTGATATCCGAGACTTGCATCTAAGGACATCAGATTGGCGAAAGTTTCAGTAATGCATTCAATTATCAATTTGCAATAATAGTATTACACAATTAAATTAATCTGTGTCATCAAAAATCTATTGTTTCATTACTCATTTTTTATTTTTATTGGAAAAAATATTAATAAAAACACATGAACGTCTGTACCAGGAGTCAAACTAGCAACCTCCATATTAATATACCAACTGGTTGATAGAAGCAGAGCTATAGAAGCAAATTTTGGTCGGCAAATTAAATGCTTACATAAAATTTGTTCAACTGAAGTTAGTGGTAGAATTTTTCAACTATAAAGGTTAAAAATTTGAATCACAAAGTTGAAAATTTTAACCAAATCGCAGTGTTGCGTCTAGTGTGGTGATGATCAGTTAGCAAGATATATATACATAGCTATATATTAATCTTATTGATAATCGAAGTGAGATTCGAAACGAACATTCACGTACGTAATCACATGAAGTTTTCATCAGGTAATAGTTGAAATTCCTGATTCATAACTAACATATTTTCAAGTTGAAAAGTTTGTACTTTTTTGAAAAGTATTCATATACGAGGCCTAAAAGTCGAAAAAGTGAATCAAAATTTTTAATCGTATAGAAGAGATTCTTCACAATTACCATTCACTATCTTGTTTGTTCTACGATGACTTTTCAACGATTTTTTTTTAAAACCTTACCTGATGTTGCTAGTAAAATACAACCAGGGCAATAGTTTGCAGTTAAATTAACTAGTTTTTGACACCATTCTACATGATTTTCTTAAATGTTCCTACACTATTTCGTATTGAATTCTATTCGCATATTGAATTCTAATCTTCTTATTGCTTATGGTGAAAAGCTTTTATTTATAATTTTACGCTTAGTAAATCATTTCAATTTTCATAACCCAGCATGTTTACTTTTAAGAGTGAATCTTATTTTACTTATATGCAATTTTAATATGTTAAATTTTAAGCATTACTTTTATATAATATACGTGTTAATATTGAGCACATTTAGCATGATTTTAGTGATATTTTTGTTATACTTTTGTAATTGTTTTTTTTTATTTTTTGCATTGTGATGATATTGCATGAATAGTATATTGTCTGTGATATACCTTGGTGTTACCCAGGCGATATTGATCTTCTGGCAAATCAATGTATTTAATAATAATTTCGGTGCATTTTTTCTCTTTTTCAACGCCAACTAATAGTTTGGGGCACATGATACGGTAGCTGTATGTGTTTTTGTATTTTTTTTTTTTTTTGTATAGTATGTAAATGCATTAGTTTCAAAATATAGTAACAATATATGTATGTATTATGGTTAGTCTAAAAAATATGCTAGAACTAAGCTAAAAAATAAAAAATCTACGCTATGGCTTAAAAAAAGAAATCTTAAAATAGTAACTTTATAGAAAGAAAACAAAATAACAAACATGAACATTCCAAATGTTTTGGGTTGGGCTGTGTTCTAGAATGTAGTAATAGGTACTCTATCATATAATATGGTATTATGGGCTACTACTTTACTTTGGCTTGCCAAGATTTGTTTTGGTTTTGGCCATTACTGCAAAGTGTTATACATGCCTTTGAACACTGCGCAGTTTAATGCAAGTATTTTTACTTTTTCTGCATAACTGCGCCTAAAAGTGCGTTCATACATAAATGAGAGATATATGCGTGAAGAAAAGTGGTCATCAATTCATTGAGCCATAGCTTAAAAATGGTTTAGTGTTTAAATTGTTTTTGTAGTGTTTTGAAAATTTTGTGGCTTTGAGCTTTTATAAGTTTTTTTTTTTGAAATTATTTTTTTTTGCATGCCTTTGTGTTGCCAATACGGTATTGATCTTCATCCAAAGAGGTGGATTCAATTAGGATCTTGGTGCATTTCTTGGGATCATCTACGCCCTTTATACCCTTAGGGCTAAGGATTTGATAACTGTGGGTATTGATGTTGGAGTTGGAATTGTATTTGTGATGTGTGGTTTTTTGAAAGTGAAAAATGGGTTAAACATATTTTTAGTACTGGTTTTTTTCTTTTTATCTATGGTTGTTTAATAAAATTAAACAAAACTACAAACTAAAGTTATTAACAACTATATATAAACTATGTTTTTTTTTTTATAAACTACTTATGAAGTATAGAACAGTATTAGTTACACTTGGTTGGTGGTAGTAATGTTTGGCTACTTTGTGTCGTATTTTTTGGTTTTGTGGCCTTTTGTGTTGTGGGTACAGGTGGACGGGGAGTAACGCTTAGGCGTTAATGTAAAGCTTTAGAAAAGCTTGTCGTTGAAGACAGCTAGTTTGCTTGAGTTATAAAGCTCAGAAATTTAAAGCTACTTTATGAGTGGATTTATTTTTTTTCTTAATTTAACTGTTTTTGTTGGTTTTGGGTTACATTTTGGGGCTATAAGTTTGTTATAGTTTTTGGATAATTTGGGACTGTGTTTTTGGAAACTCAGTGTTTAATAAAGTATATTTTTTGTTGTTGTTTTTTAGTTACAAAACCATGCCTTAGTATTGCCAAGACGATAGAGGTCTGCATCTAATGCGGTGGATTCGATCAGAACTTTTGTAGCTTTTTTGGGATCATCAATGCCCACAATGCCCTTGGGGCTAAGAATTTGATAGCTGTGAAAAACATATAGGTATACATATAGATACATACAGTTACATAGATATATTTGTTTTTGTGTGTTTTTTTTCAAATAGTGTAATGTGGGTGTTACTTGAGTATTGGTGATATACATATATCTTTTGGTGCTTATAATTCTATATACACTATATACTCTATATATAAAGTGTTTTTTGTGACATGCTTCCAACGTGCAACATGATCAAAATCCGTGATCATAACACATTTTGGCTTTTTTTTTAGTGACACTTGTAAAATTGTAAACTAAAATAAAAAGTTTACTCAGTGTTAAAAACACATAAGGAGCAAAGAGTAAAGTATTCAATCAATGATTGTGTGTTTCTATTGTCAAGTTTGTGAAGAATTCAAAATTTTGCGCTAGAGTGTATAGAGCTTTTTTTTTTTTTTGTTTTTTGCAAACGGTTTTGTATAGCATGCCTTTGTGTGACCAAGACGGTATTGATCTTCATCCAAACCGGTAGTTTCTATGAGAATTTTTGAGGCTTTTTTGGGATCTTCAAGTTCTTTGATATCTCTGGGATTAAGGATTTGATACCTGTGGATGCATATATCATTTATGTAAATATATAAAGTAGTAAATGTTGTGGCTAGAAAGTTTTTTCAGTTTTCAAACATTAAAGTTTGAAAATATTAACAGGGTTGTATAGTATAGACTGTAAAGACTGTAGAAAGTTTGGGAATGTAAGAGAAAAAATCAAGTGCTTTTTGGAAAACTGTTTTTGGGTATAACACTAGTAAAAGGCAAAAATTCGAAAGAAAAGATATATAAAAAAAAAATCAACAACAAATACATCATCTAATGTTACTGATGAACTGATTTATAAAATAAAATGAGAAAAAAAAATATAGACTACAGACTATAAACTAAGTATATATAAACATTCCGTATGCACAAAAGTTTGCTCAATGCATTCGACATTCGATAATATAAAAAAAAAATGTATAATGGGGGTACATAACAGTACAATACAGTACAGTATAAAAACAAATTCAATGCTCTTAAAAATTTTGAAAAAATACTAACAATTTTTTTTGGGTAATACTCAAAATATTTCAAAACTGGGCGATGAACAAAGGTAAACAAGACGATAATGTATGAAGATAGTTGGAGAGAGCAACAGAGAGAGAAAAAAAATGTGACATAAGGTACACACTTCTACAAGTGTGGATGGTCAAAAATACAAAAGTTCGCTTTAGGATATAAGGACTTGGGTAAATTTTTCTTTTAAAAATATTTCAAATATGCGTGCCTTGGTGTTACCAATACGGTACATATCAGGATCCAATCCAACTGCTTCTAAACACTTGGATGCAGCATTTTTGGGTAACTTTTCGGCAGTCATAATAGCTGGGGCCAAAATCATATAACTAATGAACAGTAGTTGTTAAATAAATTTTAAATAGAAATAAATAAAAAAAAAATTTTAATTAGAAAATAATTTAAAAAAATAATATTTGTTTTGTAATAAAATCTAATTAAAATATAAAAATATTTTTTAACTATTTGACTCAAGAGCCCATTCTATACCAGTTTTATCTGTTGTCTATGTCCTACAACTATCCACTATTTCTACTTAATAACAAATTCATGTATTTGCTCAACTTACCGTTGCTTGAAATCGGGATACACCATCCTGTTGGGGAAACCTTTACGGCAAATACGAATACCTTCAAGTACACCGTTACATGTCAGCTGGTGCATAACCAAGTGAGCATCAACCAAACCAGGCTGTTTCAATTCATTGGGAATGATGCAACGCACGAAATGAGGTTGTGTCGAACGCAAAGTGGTCATCAAACTGTTCAACTGTTCCTTGTAGGCCGAAGAGACAGTAGCAAAGCCACCACCCTTCTTACCACGTCCACCCTTAGCCTGTTCGGCGGTACCAGATTGACCTGGATGATCGGCAAAGATTTCGATCAATAGATTGTTCTTCGATTTCTTGAACTGATCGACAACAGTGTCGTTCAAGGGATCCTTGTTCTTCTCCAACCAACCGGTGATGTTGTAGGCAACAACACCAGCATAATGGCCAATGGCAAAGTGAGCAGCTTGCTGGCCGGGCTTTGGTGGTTTTGGCTTCTGGAATGGAGCCGATTTGCCCAAGTGAGTGTTGGTCAACTTTTCGGAGAAGGTGGCATCGGTGGCCTTGGGGAACATAGACTCTTCTTCAAGGATGGACAAGATACCCATAGGCTAAATGGTGTAGAAATAAGAAAAGTAAAGGAAAGAAAATTTCATTATTTTTTGTGGTTGCACAAAGGAGTTAGACGGGTTAGTAAGCGACAAAGTGCGCATATTTTTTTTTTTATTTTCTATTTTGCAGCAATCGACAAGTTAAGCTATTTTTAGCGACTAATTTAGTGACATGCGTACTTAGAGCTATGGTAGTCAAATTTTTAGTAACATTAAAGCCTTACCTGAGTATAGTAGTAGTTTTATAAGAGTAGTGAAAATCATGGTTTAGTAACTGAACAAATTTTGTCGCAAGCCCTTGCGACTAATCTAAAATAACTGCGCTGTGGTGCAAAATTAGTGCTAAGTGAGTTTCAGGTGTTGGTGACTGATGTCGCAAACGATTTTTTTCTTTTCTTTAAATGAAGTTACTTGGCTTAAATGTGAGAACTCAATGTTTTGTTTTGTGTAAAAATCGTCGCATGCGATCAAAATATCAAAGTAAAGAAAAAGTTTTAAAGATGCAAAATGCATGAAATGCAAAATTTTGTTTTCAAACTGAAAAGAAAATGTTGCAGCTTCACAAAAAAAAAATATATATATATATACGTGCTTGTGACTAGTCTACGCTGTAATCAAAATTACTACGCTGTGGTCAAAATCAGTTTTTTTCCGAGTTTTAGCTGCTGGCGACTGGTGTGAAATGAGAACTCAGTGTTTTTACGACTGATGGCGACTGATGTGAAATGAGAACTCAGTGTTTTTACATGAGAACTATGTAAGAACGGTCACATGCTACCAAAAAATTAAGAGAATGTTGTTAAGAAAAAGTTTTAAAGATGCAAAATGCATAAAATGAAAAATTTTGTATTTAAGCGGAAAATAAATTATCGCAGCGGCAAAAAAAAAAAAATGACTGGTCTGAGGGAGAATTTTTTAAGGCGCAAAACGCATTAAGCAATAATTTTGCGTTTTTTAATTGCAAAAAGTTGTCGCTTGCGACTAGGTTGAGTGTCGCAAGCTATTTTGACGAAAGCTCGTAAAAGAGAATTTTTTGGAGAGTTCTTTATTGCTACTAATTATTAAGGGAACAAATTAATTTGTAGCTGCAAATTGCCGTTTACTCATTGTTAGAAATTCTCCAATGAGACTGATCAAAGTAACGCATGCTGTAAAAAAGTTGTCGCGAGCTATTTTAACGAAAGGTAGTAAGAGATAATTTTTTGGAAGAATTCTTCATTGCTCCTAATTATTAAGCAAAGAAATCGTTTGTCGTGGCAAATTGTGGTTTATTCATAGCAATAAATTGTCCAATGAGACTGATTAAAGTAACGCGAGCTTTAAAAAAAGTTGTCGCCTGCGACTAGATTGAGTGTCGCAAACTATTTTGACGAAAGCTCGTTAAAGATAATTTTTTGGCTGAAGTTTTCATTGGTACTTATTATTAAGGGGAAAAAAATCGTTTTTCGCGTCAATTTGTATTTTATGCATTGCAAAAAGTTCTCCAATCAGACTGATTAAAATCGCTTGCGACTAAATTGAGTAGCGAAATTCCCAAACGCCTCACAGTAGATCGTACATTGGACAAAAATCGGAAATGTTTTTGTCTCGAAATTCTACAAAATGGGTAACGTTGTAAAGGAAATACTTTAAATAAAGTAGGTCCAAATTATCAGTGCAAAAAATATAACATTTGTGCCTTTTTGTGTTGATTTTTCATCAGATTCTATTTTCGTGAAAAAAAATTAAATTTAAATATAAGTTAAATGAGAAGGACACTTATATAAAAAACTATATAAAAAGTGAAAATGATAAAGAAAGGATATAAAAAATATAAAATATTAGCTTTTAAAAAAATTTTATATAATAAATATATCCCATTAAAAACTAAGAGAACTAAGAACTAATAAAAAATTCACCGAATTTTACCGATCTCTGAAGAAACTTACAAATTCTCAAAATTCAAATTCATATATAGGTTCAAGGTAGGTAATCATAGGGACTGACTGATTTTAAGTATTTTAAGTACACATCTATAAATCTATTTTTCTAGTATCTTAACCGAGCTTCGTTTCGATCGATCAACTTTTGTATGTTTCTTCCATGCAAAATCATGTAAAATAATTAATGTAGGTTCAAGGTGGGTACTCCTAGGATCTAACTGATTTCAATAATTTTCAGTATGCATCTATTACTCCATTTCTTAAACATTCTGACCTAGTTTCGTTGAGATCGGCAAACTTTTTTATGTACCTCCCAAACAAAATCATGCAACAAATGAATATTGGTCAAAGGGATTTTTTGAAGTAATCATCTATAAAACTATTTTTCAAGAATTTTCACCGAGCTTCACTAAGACGCTCTTATGAAAAATCATGTAAGAAATTAATATAGGTTCTAGGAAGGTAGCCCTAGGGTCTAACCGATTTCAACTATTTTTAGTATGCAGCTTTAGCTGAATTTTTTTAGCATTTTGATGAAGTTTTCTTAAGATCGGTGAACTATTATTTGTTCCTATCATGCAAAATCATGTGAAAAATTAATATAGGTCCAAGGTAGGTCCCTCTAGGGTCTAACTGATTTCAATAATTTTTAGTACTATTCTATTACTTTATATTTTTTTTTTAGTATTCTGACTGAGCTTCGTTAAGATCGGCTTACTTTGTTCTGTACCTCTCATACAAATCATATAAAAAATTAATATAGATCAGAAGGAGGCACCGCTAGAGGCTGATAGATTGAAAATATTTTTGAAATTTTTTCTTAAGCAGCTTAAACTAACCAATTTCAATACCAAATCTCATTATCATAGTAGCACTACTTCTATTTTAGTTCAATTTTTGTATGGGCTCAGACTCCTGTGCGTCTTAGCGACAATTGTCGCTGTCGTTAACTAGTAAAAACATTCCTTTTCTATGAATGAGCGATAATGACAAAAATTATTATCGTTTACTTTTTGGTAATTCGGGATATAAAGCTAAAGTTATATTTTTAACTTCAATTGCGACTTCAGCCATATGACGCTGCGACTTAATATTTGACGCATGCGACAAATTTGCGTGGTACAATTTTTATGCATAAACTCACTAAAAGAATTGAATTTATTAAAATTTTTAAAGAAAATTTTAATTATAATATTTTTATATATGTATAAACTTTTTTAACTAAGCGACAATTCACACAACCTTGCGACATTATATGTTCAGTCTTAATTAAGCATAAGTTTTAAAAATTAGAACTTAAATACAACATAAAATATTGATTGGTGGGTAGGGGGTTATAAGAGTCAATGGATATTACACCAAATGTCATTTTACAAAGCAGTGTCATACATATAGCGACTAGTTTTTAAGAGGAATCTTTTATTTTTTTATTTTCATGATGTTGCAACTTTTTATCTTCACTCATTTTATACACATCTGCTTAGTAGCTGTGCCGTTTATACCTTCTCAATCAATTCTATACAATTTTGCAGATCCATGCCAAAATCAATAAATGTCCATTCGATGCCTTCGCGTTGATATTCTTCTTGTTCCAAAACAAACATGTGATGATTGAAGAATTGTTGCAATTTTTCATTAGTAAAGTTGATACACAATTGTTCGAAACCGTTGTACTGTATGCCGGAAACGGAACAACATGTAACAGTAACAGTGTTTTTTAAGTTAGGGGAATGTAAAGTGTTTCTTTGGAATATATTGTATGAAGTGTGACGTGGAGGAGTGTGTATGAGCTTGGTTTTGGGTTGTAGGTTTTGTATTGTTTTTTTTTGACATTTGGATAAAACACAGAATTAATAACAAAAAAAAATATTTTTGTTTGTTCAAACTTGAAGTAGTATTTAATATACTTTTAACAAGTGAACAAATGCAAACCTTGAGGTGCACGTAAGATTTTGCAAGACGTAGTATTTAGATACTTAATGTAGAGTTTTTGTATTTTTAACTTGGTTTTTAGTTTTTATAAAGACTGTCTACAGTTTCCATTCTCTTGGAATTTCCGTAACAGATATAGTATTTAAGATATAATAATGTAATGTCTAGGAAAGGCTTTTTATGGAAGTGGCTTTTAGAGTTAAAACATGCAGTTGGTGTTAATCGGCGCTTTTTCTTCCATATATTTTGTTTTTTTTTTATATTGCAACAGCTTCTTCAACTTGAACAAACCTTTTCAATCAATTCGATACAGGCCAACAGATCCATACCGAAATCAATAAAGGCCCAGTCAATACCTTCACGCTTGTATTCTTCTTGTTCCAAAACGAACATATGATGGTTGAAGAATTGTTGCAATTTTTCGTTGGTGAAATTGATACACAATTGTTCGAAACCGTTGTACTGCATGCCGGAAAGGAAGGAAGGGGTGAATGTTTATTAAGTATGATTTTTTGATGGTTAAAATGATAGAAAGTGGATAAATTATGACTGATGATTGTAGGTTTAGTAAAGGTCTTGGGATGTATCTATTTAATTTATTTAAGCTTGGGTAACTCTTAGATAGGAGCACAAGGTATAGAGAGAGTGAGAGAGAGAGAGCGAGGGAGAGAGAAATTTTAGAGTTCTCCTTGAATTTTTTGGGTTCCGCAGAAGGGTAAAAACAGCACACATTTCTAAGTTTTGGGTTTGAAACAAATTAATGGCTCTAATTTGGAATAGTATTTAACACACACTTGCCAAGTTATTAAAGCAAATATTTGGGTATAACAGCAAGTTTAACATGTTTATGTTTTCATGGAGTTTATTAGCGTATCATAGTCTGCAGAACCATTACATTGGCACTTCGGTTGCTCAGCTATGATTTAAAAAAATGTGGACGTAAAACTTTTGTTTATAATTCCCTTTTATGGACAAACCTTTTCAATCAAATCAATACAGGCCAACAGATCCATACCGAAATCAATGAAGGCCCAGTCAATACCTTCACGCTTGTATTCTTCTTGTTCCAAAACGAACATGTGATGGTTAAAGAATTGTTGCAATTTTTCGTTGGTGAAATTGATACATAATTGTTCGAAACCATTGTACTGCATGCCAGAAAGTTAGGAAGGATTAAATGATTAAGGATAAGTTTTGGTGTTTAAAGTGGGCTTAAATTTTTTATTTTTTCACTTGGTTTATTCTCTGACTCTTGGTTACTTTTTAATGAATGCTCAAAGAGCCGCAGGGATTGAGGGTTTTTATACCATCTGACGCAGACATTTTTTTTTTTAATTAAATATTATTTTTGATCGGTGGTCAATTCTCTGTAGGTGATCAAAAAGGCCTGCGCTAGCTTCTGAAGAACTTAAAATGAATTGCAGTGTCGCAATATTTGAAATTCAAAAAATTTCGAAATTCGAAAAATTTCGGAATTCAAAAAATCTGGAAATTCGAAAAATTTTGATATTCAAAAATTTTTATATATGAAAAATTTGACAAATTTCGAAAAATTCTGAAATTCGAAATTCAAAATATTTCGCAGTTCGAAACATTTCGAAATTTCAAAATTACGAAATTCGAAAAATTTAAAAATTCGAATACTTTCCAAAAATTCGATATATTGAAAATAAAAATCAACATCAAAATTGTTTTATACCTGGATGATCTGAAGCCAGTCAAAAAACTCTTGCTTCTTTAGATCATGAAAATTAGCTCTTCGAAAACGTATGAGGCAATTGATGCTGAAACGATCAACTTGTTTTTTTTCTGTTTTTATATTACACCTTGACAGGGACGCAAAGGAGCGAAAGAGAAATTTTAGAGTTCTCCTTGTAATTGTAGAAGGATTTAAAACACACGCACGCATTCCGAATATTTGTGACTTAAAATATAATTATTGTGCCCTAACTTGGAGTAGTATTTAACATACACTTGCCAAGTTAATTGCAATAAGATGCAATAACAATAGACTTGAGCATTCACGCATTTGCCCAATATTAACCCATTCGAAGTCACAAACCAAAAAGCAGTTGAAGAATTTTAACGCTCTTGATACTAGTGACTCAAAATAAGTTAAGCCGGAATAAAAATTTACCCACCAAAATAGCGGTTGAGCTCAAGTAGAACCAACACAAGACGTAACAACTAACCATGCATATAGATAGATCTAAATACAGAATAGAATAGATGATAGATAGAAGAATAAGAGAAAGCTTAACTTTAATTTATATTGTTTTGTTTTTTTTTTTTTTGTGAAGAATAACTCATCATATCATGGAGAGAACCATTACATTGGCACTTCTGCTGCTCATGCTGCTATGTTTAAAAAAAAATATTGAAGGTAAAACTTTTTCATTCCCATTAGTTTTCATTTCTTTTTTTTTTTTTGCATTCATTGTTCAAACCGAACAAACCTTTTCAATTAATTCGATACAGGCCAATAGATCCATACCGAAATCGATAAAGGCCCAGTCAATGCCTTCCTTCTTGTATTCTTCTTGTTCCAAAACGAACATGATATGGTTGAAAAATTGTTGCAACTTCTCATTGGTAAAGTTGATACACAATTGTTCGAAGCCGTTGTACTGTTTGTTTTTATTTTTGACATATAACAAAAGGTGCAATTTTAACAGTGCGCTTTGAATGTGCTATTTAACTTAAAAACTACAGTGCTGAGAAAAAGTTTTGTATGCGTTTTGTGTGTGTAATAACAACAAATGTGCTTTGTGTCACATAACATAGAAAAGCTTACTTGTTCAATTTCTTGTGTACACTTCGGCGCAGCTCTTTCTGGTATTAGTGACTTAATTGGTGCTTTATTTTTTTTTGTGGTGACAACTACTAACAAACAATATTGTGCTTAATTATTTTTAACAGTGCACATAAATTGATGGATTATAATACGATATAAATTATTTTTTCTTCTTACTAAGCACCTTTTCAATCAATTCGATACAGGCCAAAAGATCCATACCGAAATCAATAAAGTCCCAATTAATACCTTCGCGTTTGTATTCTTCTTGTTCCAATACGAACATGATATGGTTGAAGAATTGTTGCAATTTTTCATTGGTGAAATTAATACACAATTGTTCGAAGCCGTTGTACTGGTTGGTTTATGTTTTTATAGAGTAAATTCAAATATTTAAGTAATTTTTGTTTTTTAAAAACTGTACGAATACTTTTTGACTTAAACTGAGTGGGTGTGTGTCTTAAGTTATTTGAAATAAATTTTGTGTTTTTCCTACGAGACATTAGCTCGATAATAGCTTTAGGATGTTTTATCAGGAGACATGTTAGTTTAATTTTTTTTTTTTTTTTTTTTGTTGTGATGATGATATTTTCAGAGAAAACTTTATACATTTTATATATTTTTACAGAAAACTAAAAGGTTTTTATATATATTTTATATATATATAGAAAACTTAAAAGTTTTTATAAAAATATACCTTTATCTAAAAATGTAAGTTTTCAGTGAAAAGCGATGACATAGTTTTACTTCAGTTGAACAAAAATGAGTTTTGAAAGTTGACATTGTGCTGTTGAGAGTGGAGAAAATTACAAATTATATTTATCTGGCAGGAATATGTCAAATAATAGGTTTTTATTTAAACTAGAATATTCTATTATAAATTCAAACAATTATTTAGAGCCTAGAGTTTATGGGCATCATTCATAAATTGATGTATCAAATATGTCACCATTTCAAAATAAAGTACTTTGACTTTTCTTTATATGTGACAGTATTTATTTATTTGTGTAGTAATTTTTAATTTATTTAAGAAAATTTGAATTTTATTGAATTATTATTGAATTTTTATACACTTCAAATTCTACTTTCTGGAAATCAAAGTAAATGCTTTCTTCAATTAAAATTCAACTTTTTATAAATCAAATTCAAATTTAACTTTTAACAAGTTTAGTACTTATACTAGTACCAGTACTAGTACTAGTACTAATAGTACTAATAGCATTTAAAAGATGAATTTGAAGTACGAAAAGTTGAATTTAAAGTGTAAAAAGGTGTACTTTGTTTTGTAGAATAATGTATTTGAAGTGTAAAGCCTGTATCTAAATTTGAAAATATTATAACTGTCTTTTGATAATCGTTAATTTTTTTATTTTTTTATGTATGTTTATTTTAATTTTTTCTGTATGTCTAAATACAATAAACGAATACTAGAAGTTTGAAGCTTTTCATAAATAGTGAAAAGAATAGTGAAAGTAGAAGATTGTCATAAATAGTGCCCAACCGAAACTCAATATTGGATGCAACCTTAACCAAAGGCCGGCCTCTTTGCAATATTCGGCCGAAACCAAAACCGACTATTTACAGTGGGTGACCAAATTATTAAGGATAGTCCCAATTTTTCTGTTTTTATGATTTAAACTAAAAATTGCACTTTGAACTAGCTTGCATATGATGTAACATTATTAAACAAAAATTTTTTCAGTTTTATACAAAAATTATTCTACTGTTTTTTTTTTCATTAAAATGAAATGATTTTTTCGTTTGAGAAAATTTTTTTTTTTTTTGAAGATGTTACTTTTTATATTTACTAACAATATTTCCTGCATTTACGAATAATTTCTGTGAAAAATTATTGTAATGTTTTTAACCAATCAAAAGTTATTCAGCATTTAAGGGCTAATTTTTGTGTTCTATGAACATTCGTAATGTACAGAGTGCATATTCGTAGTTTCGTTATGTTTGGGGTGCTTATTCGAAATGTGCGAGGTACATATTCGTAATTTGCAGGGTGCACATTTATAATGTGCGGGATGCACAGTCGTAATGTGCAAAGTGCAGATTCGCAATATGCAGAGTGTACATTCACAATAAGTGGGGTGCACATTCGTAATATGCGGAGTGCATATTCGTAATATGTGGGGTGCACATTTGTAATGTACGGAGTGCATGAGGTGAAACATATAACATAAGGTGGTGCCGATTATGTTAAATAATTCTTAATTTTGTAATCTAATTCAACTTGCTGAAAGAGAAATTTTTGTGAATTTTTCCGTTTTATAAAATGTTAAAAATAATCATAAAAATGAGTTACAAATTGATTTTCATATGGTTATAATACTTTGTAATGCTACTGGTAACATTACTTATGTGTTTGATAAGTGGCTACACTAAAAATCCGCGTCATTTTTGACATAAGTACTATCTAATTTCGACTTTTACACATTTGTTGAAAATTACTGCCGTTGAAAGGTAGTTTTACACATTTTTAAATTGTTTTTCCCCAAGATTTTTACGCATATGAAATAATCAAAACGATATTACTTACGTAATACAATATTAATATTGCATTCATTTTGCAAAATTTTATGAGTAAAGCTCAATTTTGTTCAAAATATGACGGTATCAACTTAGATTTCAGCATGAATAAAACTTCAGACACGTTCCCAAGAATATGTAAACAAATGTGCGTATTTCAGCAGGTAGCTTAAAGCGACTGGCTGGCACTATACGCACTTTGAGCTTATTTCATTTAATTGTATGTACATTGCTTTTCAGCTTTCCTTCTCGTTTCGAATTGACACAGAAACGCGCTATAAATGCGGTTTTACAGCGCATTTAAAAGTGATCGAGATGTGGTGAAAAATTTGCCTCGGTCTGCCCATCCATCAACATCTTCAACTGAAATTAACATCAATAAAGTGAAGGAAATGATGACATTCAATCATCGTTTAAGTTTGAGAAGGATAGCTGCTGAATTTTCTGTGCCTAATTAATCAATTCGTGCATGAGACGGCTCGACTGGTACCGAAACAACTGTATTTTTTAAAAAACTCAATCGTGTTAAGGTCACTATATGCTACAACCAATCAATTCTAAATCCACATTCTTAAAACGTAATATAACAGTTGATGCGACATCCAACAAGCTTAGAAATGGCACCGAAACCAAAAAAATCACTTCAAAGTCGGTCAAAAGTTAAGCTAATGTGAACTGTTTTCTTTGATTAGTGCGGTGCTGTGAATGTGGAATTCTTGCTGAAATGTCAGACGTTAAATAAAGAATATTATCTTGGCGTTATGTGACGTTTGAGAGAGCAAATTAGTTGAAAGAGACCAGGTTTGTGGAAGGAAAAATTAAAGATTTTGCATCACTATAACGCACCATCCCACGAGGCTATTATTGTGAACGAATTTCTGACCAAAATGCAACAAGTATCATCGAATTTTTAAAAATTTAATGTCAGATGAACAAAATCCGGTTGATATTGATATAGAAATCGATGGATGATGTATTTATATATTTTCGATAGTATCGAAATTTATCTATAAAACTTTCTTGAATCGATTATAACATGAAACAAACATAAAAACGAATTAAATATGCATCAAAGAAATCGAATTTAATATCTATCAATATATAATCAATCAATGGATTAAATACTGAGATTTTTCAGCAATAATTGTAAATATTTAAAAGCCGTTACAAGACAAATTTGATAATCAAATTTAAAATTGATCCAAGTCGAGCTCTAAGAAATTTTTGAAATCAATATTCGATCAATAAATCGATCCAAGTTGAGCTCTAAGAAATTGTTGAAAATCAATATTAAAATTAATCGAAATTGATAAAAATTACAACTGAAATTTGCCAATATCGATTTCAAATACCACATTATTATGAAGTGATCAATACGTTTTTGAAAATTGAAAAATTTTTGAAAATTGATTGTAAAATTAACAAAAATCAATTAAAATTCAAGCCGAAATTGATGGTGCATTTATTTATTGTCGATAACAACGAAATCAATAAAACTATCTATCTTGAATCGATTATAAAATAAGAAAAATGTAAAATTTAAGCAGAAAGCTCTTGAAGGGGAAAAAACGGACACAGAAATTCGACGTCTCTGAAATGTTTGGCGTGAGAGCGAAATAATGAGCACAAAAGAAAAGCTTATTTCTGATTTTATGCGTAAAACACTAACAACAAAAAAGCTCACCAAACATTTTTGCCTAACATAACCACGGCATGATTAAAAAGTTTTTCTTGATTCACTAAACACAATTTGAAAGAAAAAAGTTATAAAAATATTTACTAGCTGACCCAGTAGGAATGTGCAACAACGATCAAGTTTTCATGATTTTTCCACGAAAATATTATTTACTCAGCAGAAATGTGACAACAATGTTCAAATTTCAATCAAAGTTCAATCTGAAGTAAAACTATCAATCTATGCAAGTTTTTATGAATGTATGATATGTGTATGGTGTATAGGTATGTCTGTGTGTTCATCTCCTCTCATACTCACGTCGAAAATTTCGAAACCAGCAATATCCAGGACACCAATAAACTGTTGACGCTTTTGCTTGGTATCCAAAGTCTCGTTACACTTCTTGACCAACCATTTGAAGAGACGATCGAAGACACCCTTACACAGGGCACCAACTGAATTGCTGACCTGTTGCACGTTACGACCTTGTGTCACGAACTCGTTACCGACCTTAATGCGAGGCTTCAACAAGTTCTTGTACAGTTCAGCGGTATCACAACCGAACAATTTGGCAACACGTCCACCTTCCTCTTCACCATCTTGTTCAGCCTGTTCTTCGCGACCACGTTGCTTGAACTTCATGCCACCCATGTGCATGACAGCGGCAGTGATTTTGTAGACATTGTCCTTTTCTTCCTTGGTGAAACCCAAAATGTCGAAGGCTTGCTATAAGGTGGAGAATGGAAGTTTGTTTTTTTTTTTTTTTTTTGGAGGAAAAAGAAATAATATATTAATTAATACATGAGCTTTGACTTCATATGGCAGTACATACAGAAAAGCCAGTATAGAGTATAAAAAGCTGAGCATTTTTTTTTCTAGCAGTGTACAATGCGTGTGTAGAATAAATAATGCAAAATATATGAACGAGAACAATATACGTATAATAAAAAAACATGCAACAATACGTAAAAAAATAAGGCATAAAACAGGCTATACACTAAAAAAAAACTGCGCTTACAAAATTTGTCTGCATAGCGCAAATTTACAAAAAATAGCTACTTTTATTAGATTCTATCCGATATTTTGGATATTTTTGAGTCTTTCACGAACAAAACTTTTAAAAAACATGTGTAAACATAAAAACAATAATAAAACTTAAGTTAAACCTCAGTTCTTGCAGGCTGTTTAATGATATTCTATCATTTAAATTTAATTTTTTTTTTTTTTTTGTACAGTTTAATTTTTTAATAATTTATTCCGGAATTGAAAGTTACAAACACATAACACAGTAGTAATAACTCTGAACTGTAGAAGTATGTAACTGTTGTAAATGTGGTATGTATGTATAGAGCTTAAAACTAATGTAACTAACATGAAAACTTTGAAAGCAGGGGAAATTTATGCGTGCATTGTTTTCTTAGGAGATAAGCAAAAATGTATAACTATCGTAGTAAACTTTTTTGGGTATAAAATAGGTGGGGGGAAAAGTGCGACTCAAGTTAATGTTTCAGGCGCCTATTCTTTAGGGCGATATGTGAAAACTATGTGTGTGGATGCAAATTTAGATTCGTAGTATTTATACTATTTTTGGTTTTTATCGAATTTTTGTTTGTTGTACTTTTTTTTTCTTGCAAATAACATTCACATAAACTATTCTAACGGTATAAATTTGAAGTATTAACTTCGGTAACATACAATCGTCGCTTTCAAATGATATGTATTGTGTAGTTTTTTTAAAACAATGCAAGACAATACAAGACAAGTTGTAAAAATTTCTTTAACTCAGTATGACATAGAGTATAGAACATACTTCAAATGCAGAGAATATAACATTAAAGAAGGTGTTGTTTTTTGTTTTAGTGTCGAGTGGACGAACAAACATGGTGTCATCATTATGTTTGTTGCCAACAATGTCGGCATAGACAGGCAGTGTATTCTTGATTTTTTGCACAGTGTACTCTTGTGCTTTTTTAAGCTTTATGCTGTCTTTTGTGTATTTGCCGTACACACTTACATCTGCAAGTTGGAATTCCTCACCATCATCAATACTGGCGACGGTAACCTTACCCTGTGATACGTTATAGTAATCATAAATATTATCAGAGAGACTGCACATTTCTACATTTGTTGCAAGACGATGTGGAATAGAGAAAAAAAACACATTGACGTGTTTTTGTAGTACATTATTTTTTTTT
This sequence comes from Coremacera marginata, assembly GCA_914767935.1. Taxonomy (NCBI): domain Eukaryota; kingdom Metazoa; phylum Arthropoda; class Insecta; order Diptera; family Sciomyzidae; genus Coremacera; species Coremacera marginata. The sequence continues at coordinate 49,708,784 of OU612045.1, forward strand.
TTCAAAATTTTTAATAACTTAATGAAGTTTGTGGTTTTTGGGAGTGTCGCATGTGAGTCGAGTGAGTGTGGTGTTATTTTTTATCTCTCTGAGCACAATAGAGCTTTTGTAAGATTAGTTTGCCTCTAATGAAGAGCGTGGTTTTTAGCTCACAACTTATTTTGTTTTTATAATTTTAATTTTTTACCTAATTTTTTCAGTTTCAAAAACTCAATGTTACGTTCCTCTTATTTTTTAATTAAATTTAATTTAGGGTTGGTTGTGATTCGACAGGGAGCGAGTTATTTTTAGTTTTTACCTGGTTTTTTTTTTAGTTTCAAAATTCAATAATATAATAGTCATATTTTATACACAAACCCGATCTAAGTTCTAAAACATAACCCAGTGTCAATTTCAGGAAAAGAAATAAGAATAATGAATTTGTGGTAAGTTTTTGTACAGCGTTTCACCCCAAGCAAAATAAAAGCTTTTACATCAGCTGTGCACGTTTTATATACAAGTTACAAAAAAAAAAAAAAAAATTGCTACATACTATAATTCTTACAAAAACTACAGGGTAGAAAGTTGTTGGAAGAAAAATGTTGCTGGATGTGGCACTACTTTATACATTTCTATTAGAAGAAAAAAAAAAAACAGTAGATCTTACAGATAGTAATTCCGGAATAACGCAAATGAAAATTATATATATTTACAAAGAGTCGAAAAAACGTCCGTTGGGGGCAGCAATATATAAAAATTTATATATATGTAAATAAAAATATAGAAAAAAAAGACAGAGAGAGAGAGAGAGATTGAGAAATAGTAAAACATTTTCAAAGAGAGAGAGAGAACAATAATATATTTGGTCTGGTTTGGTTTGGTTTGATTTGGTTAAAAAGGCTGGGTTGATGGTTGTACGCCAACTTACATCGGTTAATTCAAATTCTTCACCATCGTTGACACCGGGTATTCTTGTTTTACCCTGACATATTCCAGAATAGTCGCCAATATGTTGTGTTAAGTATGTCATCTCTTTAGTTTCAATTTGTATATAGTGCACAAGTGTGAGATTTTTTTTTTTGTCAAACGAACAAAATATATAACAATTAACAAACATTTCTTGTTTAATTTCAGTTTTTAATTTAATATAGTGTTTGAAAGAGGGAATTTCTTAAGGTTTGTGTATAAAAAGTGAACACCTTAAAATATGCTCAATCCTACTTAGATGCTATATTCTTCGAAGTCAAAAGCTTTTCTCTTAAAATTTCTTATGCCGTGGTTAGACTAGGCAAACATGTTTGGAGAGCTTTTCTGTTGTGCCTTTTGCTCGTACTCTTAAACACTAACAACAAAAAGCTCACCAAACATGTTTGCCTAGCATAACCACAGCCTTAGTATCAACTTAAGCATTAAGCGCACCTACAGCAAAAGCTCTTATTAACTAATTACGTGTAAATCATTGGAGTAAGGCATTACTTAGAAGCATACTTTTACAACAACAACTAGACATATAAAGGAGTAGATTTCTTTATACAAAAAGGAATATGTTTAGGGTATAATATGTGGATTTTTTTTAAATTTCTTAGATGTTTTTAAATTGACACAAACATTGACACAGATATTAAAATTTTTTTTTTTTGTTTAATATACAATAACAATGTTTACAATTGTCAGTATAAGGATTAGATACGGATGTTAGATGTTGGGATCTTACATCAGTTGCCCAATATTCTTCGCCATCGTTCACACTTGGTATTGTAGTCTTGCCCTGTGATACGATGCGATAATCATAGATGTTGTTGGATAACAAGCAGATTTCTATTTGGGTTTGTGTTTAACACGCAACAATTTCATTGTCAGTGATGAGTTTTGTTGGCAATGTCAAATAATGTAACATGGAAGTAGGTATAGGTTTTTATTTGGAAAAAATGCAGTTGGCACAATATAAATAAGATACAAAATGTTGGGAAAATGTTGGGAAAAACAGAAAAGAAATATTATGAAAGTAAAGGATTTAGAGAAAAAAGTTGAAAAAAAATTAGGTGTAATGTAATGGGAGAAGAAATTTAGGGTCAATGCATAACCACATTATAGTATTTAATATAGTGTCGTTGGTGTTTATTTTCAACGAACTTCATTGCTCAAAACATATGTTTAAGCAAAGCTTTCATTAAGTTAGATTTACTGAGCACGTTTCGCATGTTGAGCTAGTTTTTTTATATGGAGCTTTTGAGCTTTTTATCTCTCCACACATAATGTGGGAGTAACAAGAATTTGTTGCACGCTCGTTGACTTGATTCAATTAATTTTAGATTTTTCTCGTCATGTTTTTGAGTGGAATTGCTAGAATTGAGTTACTGAATTGAGAATTTTTGGCAGCTTCAAAATCTGGAAACATTACGTCTGGCATTATTTCTTAAATAGCGAACTTGGAGAACGTTTGAGAGCAATAGAGTGGCCGTAAAAGGCTTTTCGAAGGTGGTAAGTGAAATTTTTTTTTCTTTTTTATAAAAGAGCTTTAAGAATTTCATAAAAAAAATGTTTATTTTTTAATAAAAACTTTCTTCTATTAATTAGTTTGCTGAAAATAAGCTTGGAAGCTTGTCGTAACAAATTTATTTTTTAAAAGCTTTTAGAAATACAAAAGATTCCTCTTAACCATAGCTTACCACTGTATGTTTTGCTATAGCTCGCGAGCGTGGTATTGTATTCATGTATTTCCTGACGAAGTAGCTTGCAAGAAAGAAACGAAATCTCTTTTTATTGTTTTTTGAATCATGCAATGGTAATCACAGTGGCTCTTAAAAGCTCGCCTCATTACATTAGCTCCACTACATACGTTTTAAAGCTTAGCAACATTTAAATTTTTTGTTTAAATGATGTTAAAATTACAAAAACTTTTCTCAGCTAGCAACTTATAACCTCTCTTTATAAGTTGCAAAGCTGAAGCTGAAGCTTCTTTATTCAATTAGCACAAAAGTGACATATATGTTTGAAATCTTGAAAGTTATAAAATTGTGTCAAAAATTAGTAGAACAAGTAGTGTATCTTCTTAAAAACTGAGCTTAAAAAATATAAAAGCTTACTTTTTTATTCAACAACAACAACTTATAACCTCTCCTTATAAGTAACTGTATGAATAATAGGGTCTGTCACAAAAAAATGGTATAAAAAAGCGCCCCCTAGAATAATAGCTCACCTCGAAAATGCTTCTACACTATTTAAACTCTTTTTTTTTCTTTTATTTATTTTTTTTTTTTTTTTGTGTCAAAATGGTATTTTAGTTATGACATTTTTGAAACACCCCCTAAAAAATTATATAGTGCTAAAACACTTCCAGGTAAGCTATCATTCTAGCGGCTGTCTTTTATATTAAGTTTTTCCCAATATTAAGCTCACAACGCTTATGAATGGTCATTAAAATTGATATTTTTTAAGCAAAGTTGTTAAGTTTTCTCTGAAATTATTTTGAATTTTATAAAAGAATGTAAAAGTTTCAGTTTTGCCTCGCTCTAATTAAAAGTTTCGCTTTAAAATGACAATATTTTATAATTGAAAAATTAATGCCCAAGCTTAAAGCTTACAAGCTCATAAGCATCACTTCAGTTTATTTCAACTTTTAATTAATTTTAGCATAGAAGTCACGAAAAAGCTTTTTATAGCACGCAATTTCTACCTCTTATTATGAATTGCATGATCTAATAAAAAAGCTTTAACGCTTAATGAATAACTTTTACGCTTCATGCAAAATTATCGAAAGTTAAGTAAAAAAATTAACGTTTCAAATGTTGGTTAAGCTTTCATAAACCTTAAGTTGCTCAAAATTTCTTTTAATATCTTTTTATTTAAGCCAGTCGTAGCTAAATAATTCAGAATTCACATAAAATTCACAAAAGTTCAACGCATACTAAATACTATAATGTCGCTGTAGATTGCATTAGAAAACCAATGAAGTGTGAAATATAGAAAAAAGAAATATACAAACAGAAATTTTGGGTAGAAATCAGATGATGTCATATACTATATAGCTTAAATTTATTAAAACTATTTCATATTCTATTATGAAATGTAATTACTATTACTTTTCCAATGTACGTTTCTAATGAAAGAAAATTTATGTATAATTCTGATTTTTTTAAAGATTTTTTTTAGATAATTTTTTAATATTTTTTTAAAAACACAAAAAAGTATAAAAAAAAACCAAAGAACTTGTATCTGAATTCAAAGATTAAATAAAAATTGTACTTTGGTGAATACCTTTATAAATACTTCAAAAATTGAATTTTTGATATCTCTTATTTTTCTTCAAAAATTTAAAAATAAAGTTCTTAAAACCATTTCAATATAATTGTATTTTTTTAAATTTGTAATTTGATTTACTTAATTTACTTTAAAAAACTTTTCATTTGCGTTTTAATAAATTTTAAACCTTACTACAGGAAATTGCTACAGGGTACAGTAAAGTTTAATAGCTCTAAAGGGCTAACAGTGCATTTTAAAGCTTCTTATTTTTGACTCTAATTGCGAAAACAGCTTGAAAGCTCTTTTAAATACTTTAAAGCTGGCTCTTACTTAAAAATACTTTCCAAGCATCCGTATTGAGTGGATGTTTTGCTTTGGAATAACAGTGCTGCTTAAAGCCTTACATTATTAAATGTAAACGTTTTACAAATGTTAAAAGCTAATAAAATTTGTTTTTCTAAAGTAATTATTATTATTTTTTTTAAAATATTTACTTTAAAAACTAGAGCATAGTAGAAAGAATAAATAAAAATAATATTGGCAAAAAAACTAAACAAAAGTGTAAAAATGTATGAAAAAAAATTACATCTGTCAGTGTCATTTCTTCGGAATCGTCAATACTGGCGACGGTAACCTTGCCCTGGGATACAATGTGATAGTCGTAGATGTTATCGGACAACAAACAGTTGGCTATATTTTTTTTTTTTTTATTTTTTAATGTAATGCCAAAGAATAGCATTTGGATGTAAAAGGTGGGAAAATTTAAAAATAAAAGAAATTTTAATTTATGTAAAAGTAAAAAACTGTGCAAATATGTGTAGTGTGCTGAATATATGTGAACTATATATGATGAAATTTAAATTTGATTTTATAAAGTATAGTAAAGTATAATCTTATGGGAAGGTTTACCTCTACAACCTCAACTAAATCGGTAAGTTATTATGTTTTTTTTTTTTATGAAGTTTTGTCTTAAATATAACCCGTTGTTATGTTTAGAGACAGAGAGAGAGAGAGAGAGAGAGATAGATACATAGATAGATATAGAGAAATGAAGTTTATGTGTTATAATGAGAAAATGTTACGGAATTTATACCTTTAACACCAGGAACAGAGCCAGACATAATCTGGTAGAAGATATGGTAGGAACGTTCCAAAGATTGCTGGGAAATGACACGAGCCTTCTCCAATAGATCTGTAAGGCAATGATAAGAAATCCATATAAAAATATTAGTAAATGTTGAACAAAGTGTGGAAATAAAAAAATTTACGCAGTAAAAGCATTTTAAGCGATTAAAAAATAAAGTCAAAATTATCATAAAAGCTTATACCAGGAACCTTAAATAATGATTATCGTTATCAATCAATCATCTTATAGCAATTATTTTTTATCGATATTTTTTTCAATCAGAAACAAAAGTTATTTTTTGATCATAATTTTTTCAAAACAGATATACGAATCATTGTGTAATCGTTATATTTTCAATCAGAAATAAAAGTTATTTTTTTTTTATTGATATGTTATCAATCAGAAATAAAAATTATTTTTTGATCGTGATTTTTTCGTTCAGAAATTAAATTTACTTTTTAATTGTTATTTTTTCAATCACTAATAAAAATCAATCATTGATTAATATTTTTCAATCATATTTATAAAATATTTATTGATCATTATTTTTCGACCAGAAATAAATAAGTCGATAAAAAAAGTAATTTTTAAATCGTATTTTTTCGATCAGAAATAAAAGTTATATTTTGATCGATATATTTTATATCAGAAATAAAATGCATTCATTGGTCAATATTTTTCGATTGGATTAAAAAAAATTTTTCGAAATTATCAGAAATTAAAGTTACTGTTTATTCGTTATTTTTTCAATCTGAAACAAAAATCAATCATTGATCGATATTTATCGATTAGATTAAATCAAAATTTTTTAATTGAAATTATATCAATTTATATTTACTATAACGGAATTACGGTGGCCGTTTCTTAGAAGTATTTTTTTAAAGTGAAGTTTCTTAACTCTGCTATTTTTTCTGCTGCTATTTCTGCTCCTATATATAATACTATATATATATAGTACTACTTTCTTCTACCTATTTGAGACCCTACGGCTTTTATTTTGGCTACATATTCTTATAGTTGCTTTAACTATACTTATATAACTATACTTATATTACTATATTAAAATATTAATATTTCCTACTACTATTTTATATACTGTTTTCTTTTTATGTTCTATTATTTTGTACTTATATTTTTCACCACTTTTTTCTTCTTATATTTTTTGTTACTTTTTGTCCTTTACACCGAGAAAAAAAGCAATTGGTAAATCACCTAAATCGGCTTGGGTAAAGAGAATTGTATGGGAATTATAAGCTTATGCATATTCACCTAAGCAATTTATTGTTTAATACATTGCTTTGAAAGCACATATTTTCGATACCTTGCCAAAAAAAAATATTTGATTCACCTAAGCCCAAAATCCAAAAATACAAAATTAAAAAACAACTAGCATGAATGGCTGAAGTATAGTTTTGAGCTATTTTCTGCAAAAAAAAACACAGCTGCGTCATTAGACACACGAGAGAAGGATAGATTTGGTAACTTAATGCTTTTTTTGTAATAAAACCACTTTCAAATTCAAAAATAACGTAAAATAAATTAAAAAACCCGAAAAAAGTTATATTTTTGAAATTAAATTTTGTTTTTAAAGTAGTGTATAAAAAAATACCAAATACTTGGTTAATTTATCATCCAAATAAAAGTTGGCAAGTCAACATGTAAATCTTAGGTGTTTTTATGAAATATGAAAAATATTTGCTTCAAGGTGTTTTTTATCTTAAAAATCATTAAAAAATCATGTCAAAAATGGAATCTCTGACTCATTGATATTAATATTGCTACATCGAAAATTATTTTACAACTTCTTAGGCAAAATTTTTTAATTTAAGAATGTAAAAATAATCGTTATTTTCCATTCCTTGCTTATACAGCGGTTCTGTAAATCAATATTTTTCGTTTGTGTTCTGTAGATTTCAAGATTAAAGATAAAAAAGAGTGATCAAATATTTTCATAAATATATTTAAATAAATTTTGAAAAAGGAAAAGAAATAAAATTTTTTTTTAATAAAGTTTAAAATTATCGATACCTTAAAACCGATTAATTGCGATTGATTAATCGATTTTTAATTGCGAATTTTTTTAATCGATTATTACTAACTAAATGTTACTTTGTATATGTTAAACTTTTTATTAAAAAATTATCTATTTATAAACGATACCTTAGGTGTTGCTAATCGAAATATCGATTATTTAATGAAAAAAAAACTCAAGAAATATGATTTGTTGCTCAAAGAATGGCCAATCATGCAGCATATATTTTTAATATATGATTTTTTTTTAATATTGATAATAAATCAAAAATAAATATAAATCGATTATTTATCGAAAAGTTTTTTTACCTAAAGTAGTAAGTTTTTTCTGACTTAGGTTTGAAACATTGTAAATACTAATCTGTTCGGCTTTAATCTATACGTGCTAAACTTTTTATTAAAAAATATCTATTAATAAAGGATATCTTAAGTGCGATATCTTATCAATTATTTAATAAGAAAATTCAGGAAATGTGATTTCGTAAAATATATCGATAATAAATCAAAAATAAATGCTATCGATTAATAATCAAAATTCTATCGAATTTAATAGTAAATAAATCGATAAATAATTATTTATCGAAAAGCCTTTCTACCTAAATTAGTATATTTTTTGTGATTCACTTTCCAAATATTGTAAGTATTAACCTGTTCAAAATAATCTGTATGTGTTTGTGTAATCTGAGTACTATTTATTAAAAATTATTTATTTATAAACGATATTTTAAATGTTGCTTTATTAAAATACTGATTTTTTAATAAAAAATTCTAAAAATATAATTTATTGATCATAAGATGGCTAAGCATGCCGCATATATTTTAAAAATATTAGTTTTTTTCATAAAATATATTGGTAATAAATCAAATATATATATATATATATATCAATAATTAATCGATAGATTTATTTTTCGATTTATTTTTTTTCAAGTATTTTAAGATAATGCATAATTCAATTGCATGTGTTAAGCCTTTTATTAAAACCGATCTATTTGAAAACCATATTTTTAATGTTGCTCTATCGAATTATTGATTATTCAATAAAAAAGTTCTAGAAATATGATTTGCTGATCAAAGGATTGCTAAGGTTATTATTGTTAATATATATATATATATATTTAAAATATGTATAAGCAAAAATAAATATATATCGATTAATTATCGATACATTTTAGTACAAAAAATAGTCATTTTTTTTATATACTTTTAAAATATTATTAAATGGAATAAATATCGCTTATTAATCGATAATTTTAACTCACAACTTAAAAGCATAGCATGATCTTAAATAAAATGAGCTTAAATTAACTCAAATGCAATTTTTTCTTTTCAACTTACAAGTCTCAATATCAGCACCAGCAAGTTTACCAGTTGCACCGAAATGAATACGGATGAATTTACCCTAAACACCGGCGAAAAATATCCATTAGATCCAATTCAAAATGTACACAAGTCTTTGTTGAACTTACGAAACGCGACGAGTTATCGTTACGCACGGTCTTGGCGTTACCGAAAGCTTCAAGCACAGGATTGGTTTGCACAACCTGATCTTCCAGAGAACCTTTGTTCTTTTGGCTCTCATCCTTCTTGGTCGAGGCGCCGACAGTGGCGAAATACGCAATGACTTTCTTCGTGTTTTCAGTCTTACCAGCACCAGACTCACCGGTAATCAACATAGATTGATTGACGTGGTTGGACAACATGTCGACGTAGGCACCGTCAGAAATGGCAAAAATATGTGGTGGCACTTCATTACGGCGCTTGCCACGGTACATCTTAGCGCAACGGTTGGTATAGACAGGGTAACGCTTGTAAGGATTGATGGCAACGCAGAAAAGACCAGAGTAGGTCTGTATATAGCGAATGATAGAGAGATTTATGGAGAAAAAGAAAAAGATGACATTAGCATGATTTGCTGAAAGTTCTATGAGAATGCTGTAAGAAAAATAATAAAGTAGAGGAAAAAACTTTGGCAGCTTAGCAAAAAATAAACAAAAAGTGGATCCAAATAAAACTCAATAGTTTGTAAAAGGATCTGCAAAGTTTTTTGTTTAACTGCTACGTTTAAAAAAACGGTCTTCATAATATTTATGTCAATCAGTAGATTTTGAGCATGATTTTTGCCTAAAGCTGCCAAATTATTTTCCATGTTGAGCTAAATCTAAAAAATAAAAGGGTAACAAGTGGGTGTGGAAGGGATTTTTTTTAACTACTACATGTTTTTGATGTTTTTTGTATTTCTTTTTTTTTTTTTTTTTTTTGTATAAACGCAGCTCACAAGATTCTCTTCGTGTTTTATGCTGTTTTGTATATGTGTGTGTGTGCTTTATGAGTTTGCTTTTGTGACTATCGGAAGGTACTCTTTTTTCCTTAATGGAAGCATTGTATGAATACCAATATGTATGTGTTTTCCGAATTCCAGTAATAGTTTCATTGAACTGGTTGTGATGGCTAGCATTTTGTTTTTATTTTTGATTAGTTTTGAAGCATGGTTAGAGCGTACATTACCAATAGTAGTGTGTAACCCTTTGAGGTAATATTTTTTTATGCTATAAATGTGCACTCTTTTTTTTTTTTTTTTTTTTTTATATAGCATCAAAGGGTTAAATTAGTAGTTTTAAAGTGTTGTGAAATAGCTTTTGTAATAAAGTAGGTAGTAAGTAGTAAGTTGTCCTGTCAATAAAAACCAAAAGCCTCAGAAACTTCAGAAATGAGAGGATTCTCTGAAGTTTTCTTAGTTTAACTAACTAACAAAAACTTTTCGATTTAAACTTTGGGTTTTCTCAAAGCAAAGCTTAAGTCGAGTTTTTATAGTTTAGTCAAAAGAGAACACATTTTTTTTGATTTTTACGCCAGGCTTTTGCATTAAGTTTTAGCTTTTCTCAAAGAGCTTAGTATTTTGTTGATAAAGCTTTTACTAAAGAGATTTTTCTTCCTTTTTTCAATGTTAGTGAGCGTTTAAAGCAGTTTTTTAGCAGTGACTTTGTTTGGGTGAGTTAAAAATACTATACTTTCAAAATGATTAGCAGGGAGCTATTGAATTGTATATTCTTTTTTTTTAAAAAATTAAAAAAGAGACAAACATTTAAAGCTAACATTGATGGCATTCGCTCATACTTACGTAAATCAGCTTGTGATAATATCTCTGTCTCAAGTTATGAAGCACAGAGGCGTCGTTAAGATATGTCAAGTTAGACATATCCTCGGCTTTTTCGTATTTTGGTGGATTCACTTGTTGAAGAGCATCTTTCTTGAAATCTTTCGTCTTTTATGACGTTGACGAAAATGCATTTTGTTAAGGCATTTGCGAAATTCGCATTTCGTATAATGTATTATGGCAAATTTTTTGTTTTGTTTTTTCATTTATATTTAGATAACATTTAATATCATCAAAATTGAACACACGCGGTAGTAGTTAACAAATTTCAGATTTTCAAAGAGGGAAACAGTTTGAAAAAGAGAGAGAGAGAGAGAGAAGAAACCATAGATTAGTATTGTTGGCTGATTGAAACTTACGTAGATAAGTCTGGCATAGTAACGTTGTCGTAAATTATGCAAAACGCAGGGTGTATTCAACACTGTCATATCGGCCATGTCTTCAATTTTTTCGAATTTTGGTGGATTCGTTTTATCCACTTTGTCGGCTTTGAAATCTTTTGTCTAAATATGTAGTGATGTTAAAATGTGGTCGTATTTCTTATATAAAAATGTATGTTGATAAGTTTGTGTTAAATTTTATTACGTATTACATAAAATCTGCCTAAATTTTGTTATAAAATTGTGTTATTTTGCCATATTTTAAGTTTGAGTAATATTTTAATTAAACTTTTTTATACTCCTCTAACTTTATTGGCATTTTTGTTTAATTTTTGTATGATTTTAACAAATTTTTTAAGGTCATATTTTTCGACACTCTAAACAAAATGTTTTCATTAATCAAGTCATTTATTTTAGCACTAGTTTCCAAGTAAGTCTTAAGTCTATCTATATAGTCCACTGTTCTGTTAGGTTTTCTTTTTATATTGTCGTCTTTTACCTCTCCACCTGGCAAGCTAACGGAGACAATATCTCCCTTGGTTGCCTTAATTTCACCAAGCAGAAAACCCTCCTTCTCATCGGGCACCCAGCAATTCTTCTTGGAGTCATAGGGTTTCGACTGATCGATACGCCTTTGTTCCAACGAGACGAACAAGTATGGGGTTGGATCTTCATCCTCCTGGCTGGCCTGTGGTTTCGGCATCTTGACAAAGTTTCGCTTTTAACAAAAAACGTAAAAAAAACTCGATTGAGATTGGGGCTAGAAGTTTGGCAAATCGATTGCAAACTTTTTTTAAATTATTTTTTTTTAATTTTAAATCTCGTCGTCTCAGCCCAAATGCTTCCCTGCAAATAGAAAAAAGTAAAGATTTTGATTATTATACATATATTATTATACATATACATATCATAAGTTGCGCTTTAAAAAAAGGATATTTTGATATATTTTTTTTTTTTTTTGGATTTTTGGCTATATTTCGATTTTTACTAATTTTACGTGAAAATAACCTATATTCGAGCATATTTTTGATTTTATGTTTGTTTTTAGTTATAGAAACATGAAAGCACAGGGAATTCTTTTTTACTTTCCAATTTTTTTTTTTATATATAAAAATGTTTTCAATATTAATTAAATATTGGTTCAGATATGTGTAGATTCAATATTTTTATTTAATTTTTTTTTTTTTAAATATTTTTGTGTATTTGGTTTTAATATCAGTTAGCTTTGCTTGAATTATCGACGAGATTAAAAAAAATCATTCGACAAGCTTTTAGATTGCGTTGGAAGGAGATTATTTTAAAGCCAATAAATAATTTTTAAAACAATAATTTTTATTTGTCATTCATTTTTAAAAGTTCGGAAATTTCTGAAAAGCACCCTGTATGAACACAGAACGAAAAATTACCTTCTATATTTAAGCTTAAAATTCTTACTTTGGTCGATATCGTAATTAAAAATTTAAGTTAGGTTCATACTCAGTTATTCTTAAAAGGTGAAGAAAACGAGGTAGATTGAAAAAATTAAAGCGTTAACACTCTTGGAATAAGAATAAAATTCATATATTATGTAAGAATATCTTCTTTTAAGTACAAGCTTGGAGGTAAGTCAAGTAAAAAAATCTTACAATAATAATAAAGTCTTATTTGACTTGAAGTATGAAGAAGTAATCTTGAGTTGAAGTAATTAAATTGAGCGGATTAAAATTTACTCTCTCAGCTACACTTAATAATATTTTAGACCATAGTAGAATAAGAGACGGTAGATGAATTTGGGAGAGGTATACTGACGTAACTGTCAAAACAAATTTGACAGCTCATAGAAAATCTTAAAGCGTTGAGAAAGCTTTTAACGGAAAAATGTAAACAAAAAAGTGATTTGTATTGATTCTGACAATTTTAGCAATAAGAAAGAGAGCACAGTATGAAATGCATCTACCTACTTTTATTCTACCATGTTTACCACTATTGGTTCGCTTTATCGGTTGTTCTTTTATTTGTGTTTTATCGGTACTATGAGTGATAGTGTTAAAGTGGCGCCTCTAGATGCTTGCGCGGACTTTCCGATTAAATTAAGTATTATTCAAACAAAAATCAATTCATACGTTCTACGTAGAAGTACGTTTCTCAATTCTCACTCAATTAAATCCCATTATTGCCTTAAATCAATTCTAATTTTCTTGAAATAAAAAGCAAGCCCAACCGCGCTTAACGAGAGCTACAATTAAGAATATAGTCCCGTTTTTGAATCAAAGTTTTTGCACTGGAGTTAAGAAAATCCGTACTTACCGTACTTTTGACATTGTACATACTTTTTATTTTGATTGTAGGCCAGCCTGTTAACTACACTTAAATAGCCGATCTTGTATGTTCTAATAACCTCACCTAATCTTTTTTTACAAGAGAGACCTTCTTCCTGTTCATCTTTTTTTTAAGTATTCTTATAGAAATATAATTTTCATGAGTATTTCTTATTTATTTCAAGATTATCGTTATAGTTATTCTTTACAATAAAAAAATTCCTTTATATTCTCAAGATATGGATTTTGATATTTTATTAAAAAATGTTCCATAATTTTCATGAATCTCATGGCAGGTATAGACATAGGTTAATATTTGATAATGCTTTTTGTGCATAATTGATCATTACCTGTACCTCTGTTATAACCATTTTTATTAGTTATTACCTTGAGTTAATAAAAGTTTTAGCATTTCTGTATAAATATAAAGCAGAACACCGCATAGACAAGTTATTTCACACAAAAATTCTCACGTGTAATCGTAGCAACAATCGAAAGTGTCACAATTTTCTTGCTAATTTGTGTTTGAAAAACAAATTTTAAAATTATGATATCGTCTTGGCTATAATTGGCAATAATATTGCTTGGAGCAATACTACGAAATGTGTTCACCTATCTTAGAAGGCAAAAATATAGGAGAAAGCGTAAAAAAGTGCCTTAAGCACTGCAATAACTCGAAGCTGAAATTCAAGCAGACAAACGAAGCGTGACTAAAACAAATGTTAGAAACGTTTATCTATTAGACGAGGAAAGTTTTTCATCTAAATACTGAAAACCAGTGAAATTTACCTTTTAGAAGGAAACTGCAATAACCATTGAGGAAGAAGTGCAGGCCATTAATACACAAATGGATACATTAAAATATTCCGTCTTCATTTCAACGGATGAAATTTCACCGTTCAACATAAATTGTTTCTCACAATGGTTAAAGAAAAGGTCACGCAGGTATTAAGCAACAGGAAATCCACCCGTTCCACAGTGTGCGATTTGACCAATCTAGGCGGACAAAATTCCAATTATTTGTGATATGATTCCTTGGCTCATTCCCAAAAAAAAAAATTATTCAGAAGCTGGGGTCTGTCTCAAACACCCTCTTAATTACTGGGTGTTTTATTGAGTTGCCTACAAAGGAAAATTCACGCTCTCTGTTTTGACTTTGAAAGACTAAATTGTCTTTCAAACTAATAGTTATTCAGAACTTGATTTTTTGCTTGTTGAATTTCTCTCACTTCCTTCTATTCTTTTGTTTAACTCTGACTCTGATTCAGTGCTTGGTAATTTTATAAGTTCCATAACTCACTGTAGTTATGCATTATCAAGTGGTGTTGAATTATAGTTTGCTTTTGTTATATATGAGCTAACCACAGGGTTCGAAGTTATCAAACCTTTATGCAATATTTCAATGTATGTCTTGGTTCTTGATTTCGTCCTAGAGTGGTGCAGCCTAAATTTTATTTCTCGCTTTATTAAGAAACATTTTAATCTTTTGAAGAGTTTGAAATTTAATAAAAAAAAATTAATTAAAGCCATGATTTCAATGATTGGATTTAAAATTAGTCCAAGATTTTTGACTGTATACTAAACATTGCATTTAGATAGTATCTTACTATGCATTATCAGCTTATAATGATGGTCTTGGGCTTTTGTCATTTTTTATTTGACATCATAAAATTGCATTCTTGAGATATTAAGGCCTCTTCCTAAAATACAAATATTTTGGTTATCTGCAAAAACTAGCAGCTAAATTTTTGTAGGAACTATCTATGAGAGTAAAACTTAATAAAAACTTAAATTTATATGCATACGCATGCATTAAAACTTTTTGGCAGTCCATCAAAGTGTTAGCTGATTTTATCTTTCCTTATTTATGATGCATTTTACAACGCTAATTTAAATTAAACTCGTATTTATTAAGCGACTTATTTTATTTTGAATTAATGTACATATTTTCACAAAAGTTTTCTATTACAAAAAAAGTTTAAAAGTTAACAACTTTAATCAGCGCACTGAATACAAAAACTACTATCTCGAGGCTTAAGAATAATTTTGAAAAACACAAAAAGCATCATTTTACGACTGCTGTTTTAGATATATCTGATAAAGCAATCATTTTCAAACTTTTGGCATGGCTTTATGTGTGTACTAGCTTCATTTTCAAGAAAAAAAAAAAAAAATTAATTTTATGGATGTTTTTTTTTTGCTTTTGTCCTCCTAGATTGATAAAACCTCACACTGTGCAATCGTGCATCATTTACGGCGCTTATGCAAGCAAATTGAGCGAACCTTCAACACTGAACAAAAAAATCGAAGAATTGGTCTAAGAAATAATTCTTTGATTCAATGAATCTCTGCTCGTTGGTTCAAAGAAACAGTTCTTTGATTTAATTAAGTTTTTCTTATTCCAAAGAACGAATTCCTTAATAGAATGTACGAGTTCATTGATTTCAAGGTTTTTTACAGTTTAATGAATCTTTTCTTTGAAATGATGAAATATTTCCTTGATTAAAAGAATCGATTCTCTGGCTGTAAGAAAAAGTTCATAAAATTAAAGAACAGAGATTCATTTAACCAATGAAATCGTATATATTAAGTACGTTTTTGGTTCAATGAACTGATGAATGTCAAAGACTGGGATATTTATTTGGTCTATGTATGACTTGTTGTGTGTCTTTTATTTTGGTTGAGGCAACATCATTAAAACTTCTTTATGAAGAACTTCTTCAAAAAGAGCATTCTAGAGGAATACCGCATAATGCACCTCATTGTTGACGAAGCTTCAAACTGGCAGCATCAACGATGGTAGTACAACCAGGAGATTTTTTCTGATAAATCAGAAATCAAGGAAATTGATGACATATCAATATTGCGAATCATCATCTTACAGGTTATTAGCTGCAATGCAATTACCATAAACGAGCAGAGCGTTTTGGACAATGTGCAGAAGAAACAGCTGAATTATGCTAGTCATGTCCTTGGCTTGTCATGTCCCCAACACTGAGCAAGGTTTAAATGTACGGAAGAGGCTTAAGAGAAAAGAAATAAGGGCTATAGGGCACGTAAAACCCGAAAGTTATCAAGGTAAAATAATAATTGGGGAACTGTTTTCATATGCTTATGATTTCATCTAATTCATTTATATCTAGTTTAAGCAATTCAAAGAAAATTGTACAAAGTGACAAGTTAAGTAAAGTAGTGAGGGAATTATTTTTCCAACCAATTGATAAATTCTTTTAAAGCAAAATTTCATGATTTCTCTTTCCATCTCTTTCCAGATTTTTGACCATCGAATGCCTAAAACACGCTATTTCGGCCACAAAAGTGCGACAAAAGTCGAAATATTGCTTAAGAAAAAATAGGAAAATAGTTTATAAAACAAAATAAAGCTTTTCTATAATTTTGAAATTGTTCCTTGATAACAGATAAAAAAAAAACAGAGATTAAAATATAACTCAACAAATATTCCTTAAAAGTTCAAAAAAATTTAAGATATCTTTTAAAAAATTAAGATATATTGGTAGAGTATAATGAATATATATCTAGATGTGATTCGAGGCTTTTATTATTGTAAGCTTTTACTGTTAACATTTCCGGAATAGCATTATACATTGGAGTTTATGACTTTTTCTAACAAATTTCAAGTTCGAAAATATCTATCAACGTTTATATAACAAAAAAAAAACAAAATGGCCATTTCAGCCCTTGGAAGGACTTTGACCGACAATGTTCAAACACAAATGATCGAGAACTGGACCTACAAGCTTTATGTCGACTCCGAACAGCTTATGTTCTCAAAGAAGCTTTTCATGGCAGTTTTTACTCTCTAAGGCTTGCCATTGCCTGCAGAGAGGTCACGACCGAACAGAAAAATTAATTCAATTTAGAAAACTTTCTGTGTCAGGTGAGAATTGAACCAGGTTTCTCTGGCGTGTGTGCCACGCACTCTGCCCACTGCACTACGGCTGCCACGAAGGCCATATACATAAATAGCTTTTATTGTAATTTCGAAATTCTTTTAAAATTTTCGAAAGTAATTGAAAACAAAACTTTCGACAAAACAATATTCATTCGAGTTTGTAAACACTCAAAAGTTTGAAATGCTATTTTAGTATTTTAGTCGAAATATCAAGAACTTTTTTAACTATTTTCAATAATGCCTAATGTCTTTAATTGTAAAATATTGAACATTGCGAATATTATTTCGTACTTTTTAACTCTACGCTCAATTTCTACACTCAACTTTTTTCAACTATACACTCAATTTGGAGAGATTTTTAGGAAATAGTATCTAATGTAATAGAGCAAAAGTAATATTTTGATTTATATTAATGGTGAATATTCGCTAGTAGCCTAAAATTGAGGCTTCTGAATATTTTGAAAATTAAAGCATTATAAATTTCATTCTAACTTTTGCTCAAACATGACTTATTTTTATTCGTACCCTATATTTGCTATTTTGCATTTTTATAGCACTATAAATTTGCATATAATTTTTTTCTAAAGAAATTTTCTTTAGTTTTTCTACTCGAATTTGACATTTCTTTAGTGGGCTGACTTCATCTTTAGCTATAAACATCTATCGTGTACTCTGGCAGCTAGGCTATATTTAGACAATTTTAAGTTTTTCCTCATTTTTCACATTTTTCCTAATTTTCTTCTATTTTTCACAATTTTCTCTAAGCTTTTTTGGTTTATTTTGTTATTATTCTTGTTTTTCTTGCTTTTCTACTCTTATTCTATGCATATCTAATATATATATATATATATATAAAACAGTCTATTTTAGCTGTAGTAATGAATGGCCTGAATAGTGGAAAATGGGGGGGAAAAACCGCTACTTTCGTGAGTGCAATTTAACAAGAGAGACAAAAACAAACGTAGAGAATAATAGTTCATTAGAGAAAAGACAGACAGACCCAAATGTTCGCATTTCCAAATATGTTAATGTTTGAAAATACTTTTTGGATGCTGCCAAAAAAATGTAATCGGATAGTTTTTCTATATAGGATGTTTGTGTGTGTGTGAGTGTTTTTGTATAGATGTGGTTGTATTAGTAGCCCATATTTTCCATTAAATGAAAATTTGCTCTTTATTTTAAATGTTTTCGTCTCGAAAATGTTCTCGAAATGCTACTAAATGCTACGAGTAATGTTTGAAAAAGCTTTCAAATTTTAACTTTTGCATCTTAATATGTGTGTATTAAGATAATTATTGTGTAAAAATTGCGTATCCGGCAGGTGCTCATTGTGCACAATTGTTGAGTAATCATAGCAGACAAGGTGTCTGACTTTCTGTCTGTCTATGTATGTACTATATATATATATATGTTAGCATACGTGTGTTAAGATCACAATAACAAGAACAACCATTGAGCTTTTTTTTTATGTGGGTTGCATCTAAAGTTAGCTGAATTCTTTATGATGAATTTTTTTCCTCTGTGTATGTATGCACTGGGCGGTATTGATATGGCTGACGATTACGTAAAAAGAGCGTTTCGCAGTTTATTCAAAAAAAAAATAAAAAATTAAAAAAAATTATTCTAAAAAAGCACGCATACATGAACGCGTTTTGAAAAGTTGCGTAATCAAAATTTTCACTACATAAAAAATTATTTTTTGAAAAAAATTATTAGAAAACTATTGAGTTTCTCACAAAACTGGCACTAAATTTTCCAACTGTGGTTACAAAAAAAAAAAATACACTTCAAATAATAACGGTTATTCACTTTTCAAGTTATCACAAAATTTTTCACACCTCGTTATTAACTTTAAACTTACAACAAATTGGCTTGACTCTGTTGATTTTTTTTTTTCTTTCAAAGTATGCACCGCTTTGCAAAAGTTTTGAAAATATTTTTTCTGTTTTTTTTTTTTTTTTTGTTTAAATGTTAGTAATTTCGTTATTCTTCATTCGTGTGTAACCGCCGAGTTCAGTGTGTTCGTTCAGATAAAGAAATAATTCGATTCAAAATCCGCTGAAGCTGCTGACCTAAAACGACCGAGTTGCAAGATAGCAATGAATGGGGAATCGCGAAAATTTCGTTTCGGCATCCAAAAGTTTTGGGTTATTTTTAAAAATCTCGAAATAATTTCGAAACATTTAAAAAGCTGTTGCGCTGCTAGTGCTTAGTCATGCTTGTGCTCTTGCTCTTTCACATATATATCTACATATGTATATATTATATAAATATATATTTTTAAACTTCAACACTCGGTCTCTTGCACACAAGAAATCAAGATTTTTTTTTTTATGGTGTTTTTTTTCTGAATACAAACTTATTTTTTGAGCATTTCGCTTAAAAGCTCTTTTATCACAGGTATGAAATCACTGTCGCAACAATATCTTTGATCAATCAGCTTAACTCACAGCACCACCTACTAATACACTAATTATCTGGCCTCTCTTTTTATTGCTCTAGCGCCTTATTTAAGCTTTTAGTATTTTCTTTTTATTTAACACAGCTTTGCTCTTTTAATGTTCGAAGAGACAAGCGTAAATTCTAACGTAAGTTTCCTAATAAAATAGCTTTTCGTATCTATTTTTAAATAAAAATTTAGGAATTTTAATATATATCGCATTTTAAAACAAGCATCTAAGTATAGTTGTTGTTGTTGTTGTTGTAGCATGACATTAAAATAAGTTTAAATATATTCTTCAGAGTGTGAGCGAGTGAAAAATCATGCTTAAGCTTTGCGTAACATTGAATTTTATTTATGCATTTTTGAATTTTACAAGTTTTTAATAGTTACTCTCTTTATATTTAGACAATTAAAGCTATTTTGTCCGTAGTTTAAACATTTTGAATACTCGAATATAAGCTTTTAGCATATTAAAACCACTATTTGGGTCAAACTTTATATTTTAAAATAATTTGGATTTATAAATATTTAAAGTTAAAATATTCTCGCAACTGTTCATATATGCATAAAAAAAAACCATTGCCCTATGTAGCTTTTGAACAATCATTTTTATTTAAAATACGTATGTTACAAATTAAAAAAATAAAAATATTAAGAGACTATTACGAAAACAATATAGTATACAAATCGTTTTAAGTGAAAAACTGAAGTTTTTAGAGACACAAAATTTAATTTTCAATATAATCGTCGGAGCTTTTAGAACTTTATGAGGTTCTTATGTAGTAAGAGTGGAAAAATGTAAAATTTTGTATTAAAGTCTTTAAGTAGCAACAATCCTTCATTTTGCTGCGTTTGAAGAAGATTTTTTGTTATGAATGCACTACTTATTTCAGTATCGAAATTTTTTAAGAGTTTTTATGTCTTTAAAATATCATTATAGCTATGATAATTATCGAAGATTTAAATATATACAATTGTCATTAAAAAAATGTTGAACTCAAAGCTCAGACATGCTTTAAAATGCTCTCAACAAAATGTAGTTCATTTTGTGATTCCTCATTAACCACCTTTGAGTTTAAATTGTATTTTACTTAAAAGAAAAATTTATCAAAATTATGCATTATTTACTATTTCAAACAACTCAGTCATTAGATTTTATTAAACAACTTTAAGGAAAAAATGTTAAAGAATTATATTCAGTAAATAAACTTGATATTTTGTATAAACTCAAACTTCAATACAAAATCACAAAATCGGAATCTGTAGCACTCATTAACTTTTATAAATTTTAAAATTTTGTTTTTATAGAAATGTTCTTGCACAAAAAATTAAAATTCACTATTAATACTTATCAGCTACAGAACTTTCATGAAAAAACTTTACATTTTTTTTTTAATAAAATTTTAACGAAATCTGGAAATTTAAAATATGGAAATAAGTTCTACAGACTTCAGATAAATAGCAGTTGCTATAAATACTTTCAAAAATACTTCAATTTGTGCCTTAGTTTTTAAAGCTCTGAATAAATTTTTTCTGTTTTTATAGATCCTTTTATTATACTTTTCAGCATAAAACTTATCTTCAGTAATAGTAAACTGCTAAACTATTAAACCATCTAAGCCATTCATATCTTGTATTTATAGCCTTCTATGAATTGAAAAATCAATAGAACATAAAAATGTTTCAATATAGATAACTGTTTTTTTAGAACTAGGGTCAATAAAAATAATAAAAGCGTAAAACTTTGCTCTCAATATTTTTTAAGGTTTTTAATATTTTTGTTCGCAAAACTAGATACAAAAATTTTGCAAAATTTGAAATAAACTATTGCTAAAGAGCGTAACAGTATACTGTAGAGAAGCTCCATTCAAAGAGACTCTTTTTTTTTTTGGTACGTCAAGTTTTGTAATGTTTAATTAACTCCAATTCAATTCATTTTTATTCCCAGTTTGATTAATTATTTTAAATTTCACTTAAATTTGTCAAAACTGTTGAACTAATTTGATGTGGTCTTCATATAAAAAGCTCTAAATGATACTCTTTCATTGCAATAAGATAATGTTAGGAGTGCTCAAAGCTTAATAATTTATTTCAAGCTTCAATTGATTTTTTTAAATTTTTTCTTAAAAAGCGTTTATTGAAAGTTGAGACCTTTGCTTAGTTATTTTAAAGAAACTTTGGCTTTCGCATACTTGCCATATAACTATTTTTTTTTTCTTGTACCTCAAGTTTTTTAATGTTTAATTAATTCCAATCGAATTAATTTTAATCCCAGTTTAATTAATTATTTTAAATTTCACTTAGGTTTATCAAAACTGTTGAACTAATTTGAGTGATCTTCATATAAAAAGCTCTAAATGGTATTTCTGTATTGCAAAAAAATAATGTTAGGAGTGCTCAAAGCTTTCTCTCCATAGTTTCAAGAATTTTTAGAAAATCTAGTTGAAAATGAAAAAGAAATAAAAGCTTTATTCAATTTTTTATTGATTTCTATTGGCAGTAAGTACCCAGCAAAAATTTCATAGAAATTTGTAATGCTTTCCTGCAACATTAAGTTCTATAACACATTACCTACGTAGACACGATAGAGATAATTTTCTCTTCTTCTTTCTTTCCAAGTCGTTAGAAAGAGCATTCGTTTACCAATTGAAGTGCCAATGACATGAATATGTTTAAGTAATGCATTCCGTAAGCGAGAAGGTAATTGATGGTTACAGGTTTCTAGATTATTTTTTTCGATTACATATAAGCGACGTTTTTGCTGTGTACAAGCTTTAATGAACATTAATGAACTTCTCTTTATTATTGTCGCTGCAAATGTTTCAAATCGGAGAGGCATGATTCGGCTTTTGCTTTGACATTTTTAAAGAAACTTCATATACCACAAGCGCTAGATGAGAACTTTCAGTTATAAAGCTCATTTACAAAAAAAACTTTTTTAAAATATAAAAACTCATTTGGACGAAATCAAATTGAAACCATTTAATTTTTTATGTAACTTAAATTTTACTGTTACCGTTAAAAGCTTTACAATAAAAGCTTTACAATTCAAAATTAGAACAATTATGATCCAATTCAAGTTTTAAATTATAAAATTTAGATACTTGATTTATATTAATCTCTACTTTACAAAGCTTTTTCATTAAAAAATTGAAAGAAAGCTTTTTAAGCTACGTTTCTGCAAAGTTTCAAGTAGAAAGCAAATGCTTCATATTTATAACTATATTTTATCATTATAGCTGGTTTAGAGTTATGAAATACTCTGAACTTCTAGCCCAATTTTGTTAAAAGCTTTTTTAATCATATAAATTTTAAATAAAGTTCTCCTTCTTCTAAAATTCGTTTCAGTTCGGGCAATTTTGTATGTAAAAAAAAGCTCTGCCACTTGTTAAGATCATGCAACGCATCATGTTCCACACCCTCTCAGCACATACAGCTCATTATGACAGTGTGATGAAAAATTGATACTATTACACAAATAATAAAAGATAATTTTTTTTTTGTTATTTAATGCCAGTGCTGCCAAACGAAGACAAGATATAAACGTAATCCATGCAAATAAAGGGCTTTGAAGTAATCCATTGTTTGAAGTCAGCTTTTAAGCAGAGACTCTTTTTTTCTAAAAATCATATTGATTGCATTTGATTTTTTTCTTTTTTTTTTTAGAAACAAAAACAACAACAACATTAACACTTTGTGTAATAGTGCTCAATTTTAAATCACAAAACCTTTTTGCACTTTTTTTTTTAAATTTCTTGTCTTATTATTAAATAAAAGTTATATTAAAGCTTTTGGAATGAGTGTGTTTTTTTCACTATTGTTCGTTTTTTTTTTAAATGTTTAAAGTTTTTTGTTTTTCATACATAGATGTATGTATATTATCCAAAAATGTCACTTTTTCTTCACTTAATTGTAATTTATTTCAATTCGAAATGTTTTCTTTGAACTCAATTAAGCCTTAACTTTAAGGATCTTCCGAGAAATGAACCAATAAAAAATTTTAATTTTTCACACTTTTTTTTTTTAATAAGCAGTTTCACATAACCAGCAAAAGATGTGGTAACCAAAAATCCAAAAACAAAAAAATTAATCCAATAAATCCAACAAGCAGGTGCTGCACTTACGCGTTCGAAAGCCGTTCTGACCAATACAGCCGGTAAGGTTCCTTTTTATATGTGGCAACTTGATACCGTTTGTCGTCGCTGTTCATACCATTGCGGACGCGTACCCGTTCGTTCCCGGGTTTTCGCTCCCTTTTTCGGTGCACACTCATACAAAGCGACCATTTTTCACACATGATCTCTTTCTAATACTCGCAATGGCAGAGCTTTTTACATATGTGTAACTGTGTGCGTGTGTGTGTGTGTAAAATAAAGATGTATGTGTGTTTGTGTCATTTTGTGATGCAATAAGTTGCGTTTAGTCTGAAGTTAATATAGAGCGCAAGGATTGTCACAAATACAAAGAAAGATCTGGTAATACAGCTTTTTGAGCGCCATCCATTAAGAAAATGAGTGTGTTAGAGCGCCTAAGAGACAACTTGTTGCGTTTTTCTGAAATTTTTCTAGTAAAAAAAATCTCCAAAGAATTTTGCTTTACTCAGCGCTCATTTTTGCTCTGCTACTCTCACTCTCTGCTATGCTCCTGTTTTAGGAAATCTCTGCAGCAAATCTTAGTATAACTTAAATATTCTATGAATGGTAAGGAAAATTCTTCTGTCTCTCATACTAATTCGTTTACATTTTTTACAAATTTTCTCTAGTTTTCTTACATTTTTAAGTTGCTTGGTATGTGAGTGTGTGTGTGTGAGAAAGCTTTTTCTTAATATACATATGCAAATTTTTAGTATTATTATAAAGCAAGAAAAGTCATTCAATGTGCGTTGATTTTAATGGTGCTGTTGTTGTTACTCGTTGACGCCTGCGTTGGTCTAGTCACCCCGAAAAAAAAATTTCATATTATAGAATCACACCTTCCTTCATTCGGGGGCGATCGTATTATCGCCACAAGGTGTTTGATTTTCTTGCTGATCTTTGTTGTTGCATTTGCCGCCATTGTCGATCTGATCTGGTGCGATCATTTTACGGTGTCGCGTCTTTTTGGCAGCATTTGCTTGAAGCTTCAATTTTCTTTGGTCATCAATAATACATCGTTTTTTTATGTGTGGGTGTTGGTGTGCGGAAGACACTATATTTCCCTGATGCAGTATTCGGCAACATTTACCAGTAAATATTAGATCATTATCGGTTTGGTGATTACAACAGCGCACATCATCAGTATCAGCTGATTTTTATTTACAAACAGTTCGTTATTTTGTGTTGTCTAATATTAAACTCTAAATAATCTTTTTTTAGGATAATACAAAGTATATCTATCTATTTTTGCACTGTTTGAAGGTCTCGTTAGAGTCTTTGTTTCAATTTCAAAAAGTATTTTATCATAGCAACGAATAAATGTGCAACAATTAAGTTCATACATTTTGCGAAAATCATTACGATAGTCAGTACTGATGAATCAAGAAAACAAACAATATACTCGTATCAAAGCATAGAAAGCAGCTGACCCAAACACATGAAATGAAAGCAATTTAAAATCAAAACAAAGAACTCTATTCCAATATTTTTATATAAATATATTTTAATATTCTTATACGAGTATATTTGAAGACACAATTAGATAGTTACTTTTAATGATTAAGTACTCTTTTTAAAAAAGTTCTTTACATTTTTTTTTTTCAGCATTTTTATTAGACATGAAAATAAAGTTTTTTTTAAATCAGGGGTATTCACAATTAAGGTGATTGTGATAAATCTAACAATTGTTGCAAGTTTTTGAAATTCACAAAAAAAAAAAGTACTCAACGAAAAATACAACAAGAAATCTTATTGCTGGTAGTACTCGGAAATAATTAGCACAAAGCACGATATTGTTTTAATAGCTTCATTGGCACTTAAATAATGGGACTAGAAATGTATCCCATTTTAGCAAGTGTAAAGTCCACGGTTTGGTTTAATTTATCGGTTTTCCAGCTTTGTAGTAATTACTCCACCGTTTATCCTGCCATACAACGATACGTCAGATAAATGTAAGAACGTCAAAATTGCTTTAATAATAACCGAGTTATATTAGGAAAGAATCCATACAAACTGGAAAATTTTTGGATTTTTTATTAAAATTTCTCCAATAATAATCGAGTTGTAAAAGCAAACAATCCGTAAAAACTTGGAAATTTTATTCAAAAATTAATTAATGTTTACGGATTGCTTTCCATCATAACTCGGTTATTATTAAAGGAATTTTGAAATTCTTACAT
Organism: Coremacera marginata; assembly: GCA_914767935.1. NCBI lineage: Eukaryota > Metazoa > Arthropoda > Insecta > Diptera > Sciomyzidae > Coremacera > Coremacera marginata. The sequence goes on from OU612045.1 coordinate 49,734,665, forward strand.
TTATCTGACACAAAATTCTATGGTCTTTAATTATTTATACCACATTTTTCTGCAGGATGAGTTAATATGCTCAAAAGCTGGAAAACCGAAAAACTTATTTACAAAGTGGGTGTGTCCCCAGAGCTCCCTAGGTAGGTTGGGACAAACCATTCCTTCCCTTAATTTAAGTGTCAATGGAGCGATTTCAATAATTTCCAGTCTTCCACCAATTATTTCCAAGCAAAATTCATATTAAAGTATTCATATTAAATTTAACTTTTTTTTTTTTGAAAAGCAAAATTTTTTAACTATTGTCTGCGCTTCTTACATTCCTCCTAATAGCAATGAGGCTCTCTATGTAGCCCGTCTTGATAATATCTTACACATTCATTCTTTAATGGAAGGCAACAGTCACTTAGCGATTTTCGGTGATTTTAATTTATCGAGAATCATCTGGACATATATTAGTGATGAGCTTACTCCGACTAATATAAATAGAACGCATAATATTTATTTAATCGACAGTCTTGCAATTCTTGATTTGTATCAATTTAATAATGTATTTAACAATTTATGCAAATTGCTTGATTTAGTGTTTGTATCTTCAAATTTTAAATATGAGTTGTCTGAATGTTTCTGTCCGATCTTAAAATCGGATATGCATCACAAGCCGCTGATAATAAATTTTGAGTTTTATGAATTTTTCAATAGTTTTTTCGAAAACAAATCATACAACTATAATTTGTACAATTTTGAAAGTGTAAATAATCTTATTTTCACTCAAAATTAGAGTGCCTTGTTTGATGGTAAAAATACTGAACTCTGCTATGATTTATTCAAATCAAATTTAGCTCTTATCTGCGAAAATAATATACCGCGTCATAATAAAAAGAATTTTAAGTTGCCGTGGTATACAAAGGGACTTAAAAAGCTTAGAAACCTGCGTAACAAATTTCTTAAATTGTTTAGGGTGACAAATGAGTTTAATTTTCTAAACAAGTTTTTATACAAGCAATACATATTGAATTTTGAATCCTTTATCAAAACTAATACGAAAAGTTTTTTAGAATTTTATTCAGTCCAAAAAAGGTGGCTCACAAATTCCTACTTCCATGTCTTTTGAAAGTAGATGCTCTACTAACATAGCTGATACGGTTAAGCTGTTTGCAGATTTTTTCAAATCAAATTTTGTTGTTGATGAGGATCTTGCCGCTGATGAGATTGTGGAGTCCGTTGATTCATTTACTGATTTGGGCTCATTGACCTTATCTGTTAATGATGTCCTGGAGCAGCTCATTGAAATTAAAAGTTCTTTCAAAGAAGATATTGATGGCTTTGCTTCCATTTTCCTTCTAAGTTGTGCTCCCTTATGTGAAATTTTTAATAAATCCATATCTGAAGGTGTTTATCTTAAGTGTTGGAAAATTGCTTCTATCCTTCTACGCCTATCTTTAAATCAGGTAAAAAACATCTTATTGCTAATTACCGTCCAATCTCGAAATTATTCAACGTCTCTAAGCTGTTTGAAAGTATAATTAAATCCAAACTGTATTTTTTAATAAAACGCCATATATGCCCTGAGTAGCATGGTTTTTTTGTGGGTCGCTACACGGTAACTAACCTTCCCGTGTTCTCTGAGTTTTGCATATCATCCTTTGAGCTCGGTAATCAAGCGGATGTAGTATATACCGATTTTTCGAAAGCCTTTGACGGAGTTTCACACAAGCTGCTGCTTTTGAAATTGTCGAAAATGGGCTTTCACTCTTCTTTGTTAAATTGGATGCATTCTTACGTATCGGATAGAATGTGTTTTGTTAGGATTAACAATGTAAATTCTTATGAATTTGCTGCATCCTCGGGTGTTCCTCAAGGGAGTATTTTGGGACCAATGTTCTTTATGCTTTTTATAAATGACGTTTTCAAATGCTTTAAACACTCGCGTTTTCTACTTTATGCGAATGACCTTCAAATTTTTAAGAATATTTCTTGTGTGGCGGATACTCTTCATTTGCAGTGTGATTTTAACAGGCTTGTGAAGTGGAGTGAACTTAATGGTCTAGCTCTGAACTTTTCTAAGGTCATAAGGTTACCATATGACATTCTCTAAGTTGACTTTACATACCATTATCAATTCATATTATCTTACTAATATCCCACTTCAATCAACCAAATCTTTTAAAGATCTTGGAGTTGTGTTTGATTCTAAATTTACGTTTAATGATCATTTAAACTTTCTTATTCCTAAGGCATATTCTATGCTCGCGTTCATTCGCAGAAATAGCTTAGAGTTTTCTGATCCCCACACTTTAAAAATGCTATACAATTCTTTTGTTAGGTCAAGGTTAGAATATGCTTCCTTTATCTGGAGCCCGTATTTTGTTAATGCCACAAATAGACTGGACAGAATTCAAAAAACTTTTTCAAAGTTCGCTTTGCGTTCTTTAAATTTTAATGAACAACTTCCGCCGTATAATTCACGGTTATTGCTTTTAGGGATTAAATCCCTTGAGTCAAGGCGTAAGATTGCCTCTCTTATATTTGTGTATCATTTGGTTTCTGGAAATATTGACTGTCAATCGCTCTTAGAATGCATTCTGTTTAATATTCCATCCAGACAAGTCAGATTTTATAAATTATTTTTTATAAATCAATGTAAAGTAAATTTGACTAGGGCATTGACCTTTTTTAATGAGTTATCATCTAATAATGATTTAGATCTATCAGTACAAAAAATTACTTTTAAAAATGCAATCAACAATTTATTCCTAGTTTAACTTTAATTAGTTAATGTATGCTTGCACTACATTAATTTAAGCACTTATTATTGTGTGTTATATTATAGTCTGTAAGGATATTATATTCCATTAGACTCAATAAATGAAATGAAATGAAATGAAATGAAATGAAATGAAATGAAATGAAATGAAATGAAATGAAATGAAATGAAATGAAATGAAATGATATGAAATGAAATGAAATGAAATGAAATGAAATGAAATGAAATGAAATGAAATGAAATGAAATGAAATGAAATGAAATGAAATGAAATGAAAAAAAAAACCACATCGAGGATATCCCTGTTATTTTATCTTTAGAAAATATAAAGCTAAAGTTTTTAATTGTGATTTTTTGACTAAAATGAGACAAAGTCGAGTGTTCAAAAAATAATTTCTAGCTAAGAATTTCACCATAATAAGTTTTGAGTAAAGCTTTATATAACAAATGTATATATGGAGAAGAATTTGAACTTCTTTGAATAATCCTTAAAAATAAGTTTTATACAGGGTCTGTGCAAGGAGAATAGACTTATGATATAATTTTTTTATTCAAGAACTTATGTACAGTTTTATTTATGTTTTATACAAGGTTTTTATTAAAGGCTTATTCAGAAACTCAGAATTGTGAAAAAATTAGATTTTAATTTAATGGTTATAACTTATATTTCTCTGCAAGTAAATTTCATTTAATTTTTTTATTATAGAATAGAATTTGCATGCATGTACAAATTTGAACATGTATATTTGCATGTGAATAAACATTTTTGTATGGAGAAATTTTGTATGGAGAAGAATTGAAACTTTTTTAATAGTCCTTAAAAAAAAAGTTTTATTCAAGGTCTATGCGAGGAGAAAAGGCTTATGATATAAATTTCTTTATTCAAGAACTTATGTAAAGTTTTATATATGTTTTCTGCAAGGTTTTTATTGAAGGCTTATCTAGAAATTCAGAAAATGTGAAAAAGTTAGATTTTAATTAAATTGTTATAACTTATATTTCTCTGCAAGTAAATTTCATTAAATCTTTTTATTATAGAACAGAAATTTCGTGCATGTACAAATTTGTACTTGTATATTTCCATGTCAATAAACAGTTTTGTATATTTAGCATGATCACCCATGCTCGGAACCTAGAAACAAAAAATTGAACTCGGAACCTTCTTATGGGCAGTTGCACACATTATTCAGTCTATTCAGGAGATTTATTGAATAACGTTGAATTTTAATTATTATTTTCTTTGATTTTCCTTGAGTTCAACTTTTTAACTCTATATAGGAAATTAATTCTTGAATACTTCCTAAAAATGTATCCTTGAATAAAACTTCGTATAAGAATCACTCCAAATCAATTGATCCAACACTGGTTGCTCGACCATTTTTAAACAAGTTGATGTTTTTATTAACATTTCCTCAGTATAATTACATCTCAGAACTGCTTTCAAAAAATGTTTCTTCTTCTTGTTCTTCTTTCAAAGTGGCGGCCATATTTTCTTTGCTGCCTATGGCGATATATGTACTTGTGTTAACTTTATTTCTCATCTCCTATTATACATAACATAGAATGATGAATTAAAAGACATAATATTAAGCACACTTTGGCCTTTTTTCCATTTTTAATAAAACAAAAACATTTACGAAACACTTGCCAAACATTTACTAAAAAGAAAAACGACATTTGTGAATCAATGCGGACGATTCATTCATCATGGTTAATGAATCAAGGTATTAATTGCTTAAATAAATAAAATTGAAATGTTTCCCCAAGATAATATCCCAAAATTATAAGATATTAATAAATTTGATTTTTTTCCCATTTTTGGGATTTGCCCATATTCCAAACAAAGCAAATAGCAAACTTGAAATTTTCACTGCAATATAATGCTATTATGTTCTTTATTGTGAATAAATTTAAAATTTTTTAATCCGTTTCTACCAGAGATATTTGACCCAAAAGTCAGCAAAATTTAGCAAATTTCTCCAAATTTTTAAGAGGCTGTAAACAAAAAAGTTGATGAGTCAGAATATTAAAAAAAAAAAATGATGTTTAAACAAATAGTTAAAATGTACTCTAGAAGAAAAATTTATGACTGCAACTTTCTGCTTCTACCAAAAAAAAAAAAATTAAAGTTGCAAGATATTACGTTTTGGACTCAAAACTATAATATTTTGTTTTTTAATATAAAGAAATTATTTAATATGCATCTTTTATACGTCAATTTAAAGGCCAAAGTGTGTTTATTACTATGTTTTTAATTCATCATTCTATGTATAATAGGAGCTAAGAAATACAATTTAGCACAATTGCATATATGTATTGCTATAGGTAGAAAAGAAAATATGGCCGCCATTTTGAACGAAGAAAAAATTTAAAAATAACAACTTTTTTAAAAGTGGTCTAACAACCAACTTTCGTTTTTTCGGATCAGTTTATTTGGTATCTTTGAGTAAAGCTTTATTTAAGGAATTATACTTGAGTAAAGATCTTCTTGAATACTTCCTAAAAATGATTCCTTGAATAAAGCTTTGTGTCACAAATGGTACAAGAAAATGGAATTTTCAAGGCTGTTACAAAGCCCTTTCAATCAAAGCTTTAATTACTGTTATATAAGATATTTTTGGAGAAATCTATTTTTTATCACTTACAATTGGTTAATCTGATATCCCTTGACCATATAAAAGTAAGCCACTGTCAATATAGACCTCCTTTTCATCGATTTTTATACCCAACGCGTACTGCGCAAGGGGTATATTAACTTTGTCATTCAATTTGTAACACCAAGAAGGAGGCATGGCAGGTATATATATTTTGATCAACATCACCCCCTCCACAAAAATTGAAGAAATACCTTGAAATTTGGTACGAAAGCTTTGATCTTCAATTCAAATCCTGCTATGAAATTTGGACAAATTAAATGAAAACCACGCCTACCTCCCAGGTTAGGTTAGGTTAGGTTAGTATGGTTGAGACGGCTGCCCGTCTCGTGCACTTAGGCCAATATAGGCCCCTTGTGATACCATATAATCTCCTTTAACTTGGTGTTATAAGAGTGCTGTCTCCGTTGAACCATCCCGTGGACTTAATGAATCTGTCGATTTTCTTTGGATCTATCTTTGAGACTGAAGCAAGAGAGTGAAAGAGTGGTCGACTGAGGGTATTCAGTCTCCTTCTACTTAGAGCGGGGCAATGGCAGAGAAAGTGTTGTACGGTTTCCTCCTCCTCATCATCTCTGCAGCTTCTGCAGACGTCGTTGGCTTCACAGCCTAGACGAAGAGCATGAGCTCCTATCAAGCAGTGTCCGGTGAGTACCCCTACCAGAACAGAGAGATTCGGTCTTCCGAGTCCCAGTAGGGAGGAGGTGCGATTGCTGTCATAGGAAGGCCAGGTAAGTCTGGCTGTGGCACAGGTGAGAAGGTTATACCACCGCTCATTGGACTGGCGCAGCGTCTTTCGCCTGCACTGGTGCTTAAAGGTGGCCAAGGGTATACCTACCCCATCCTTTTCTGGAAGGATAGCGGCGGTCGTACCCCTTCTAGCCAGTTCGTCAGCTTCACAGTTGCCTTCTATGTCTCCGTGCCCAGGCACCCATACAAGGTGGATCCTGAATTGCTCAACCATCTCGTTGAGAGATTTGCGGCATGCAGCAAGAGATTTAGAGTTTTGGGTATAGGAGCATAATGCTTTAAGCGTCGCTTGACTGTCCGTACCTCCCATTCAAAGTAGCTTTATTTTGAACGTAAAATCTCTTAAAAATCCTCAAAAATTAAAGGAATGCCTTGAAATTTTACACATTAATTTGATATATAATATGAACCATCTCTATGATATTTGGCAAGCTCGGATGAAAACCACTCCTACCTCCCATACAACGTGACTTCATCAAAATAGGAAAACTTTCAATAATATATAAAACAGAATGTCATCGTTTATGTCGTGACTAAAGATTTCGAATATACTTTAGTATGGCCGCGGGGGGTATTTTAGCTTCGGTACCCTGCCGAAGCTCCATCCTTACTAGTTTTTTTTAATTTAAAATGTAGCTAAGTACAGGTAAATGTTTAAAGTTTAATATGGAAGCTTGATTAGTTAGTTTTATTGTTAAATGTAGAGAATTGATAATTCTCAAAACAAATCAAAATGAATCAAAGATTCATCCAGTATAATACCAAGTTCACTATGGTAATCCGAACTCGAAAACGCGGTCATTATTACGAAACTTTTAAAAAATTGATTTCTTTCAGAAAATGTTCGTTTGAATTTGTTTTTGAAAAGTTCTATAATCCAGTAAATATATGTATATTCCATGACATTACATCCATTCGAACATGCCTGACTTCTTGACTCTCCAACTTGTGTACAAAAATTTGATCCTGTCGGAGTCTAGTTTCTGAATTTTACGGGCTTCTTAAAATCCCCTTAAGCCTAAATATGACTTTTTTTGAAAAAGACTTCCCAAATTAAAGAAAATATTTTTGAAAACACATTTTACAGCGATTTAATGTGTACTGAGTGATTTTATTTTTTGAAGCGAAGCTTTTTACTCCTCGTTCTGTGATTTGCTTGGAGTGAAATCTGAAAAATTTTCGACAGATTTTTTCTTGGAAATTTGATGGTTTCGTTGTTGCTAGTGCTTATTACAACAAGAAAATTTAATACTTTAATATTGAATACTAAAAATAATTTTTTGGCCTGCCCATGGGGATCGAACCCAAGTCCTCCTAAACGAGAGTCCAATGCACTATCCACTAGGCCACAAAGACTTGTTAGAATCAGTTGTTAATTCAATACTAATAATAACAGAAGTAGATCGTCACCATCTATCAATAGATAGAGGATTGTGTATTTGCTATGCTACAACTATCAAAAATTTGCTTTTATTTGCCCCAAGGTGTCTCCAGCATCGGTTTGTTTGTATTGTGAATGCGTTTGTGGTGCTGTTGGTACGAAGAAAATTAGCAATGCCCACAAGTGCGTTTTTATATGTCAATAAAATTGATGATATCAATAAATATGGAATTAACAAACACATGCATGAGTCAGTGCAGCCAAGTTCACAACCATGTGTGGAGAGTTAAAATGGAGATTCGCTGGCATTATATGCCCGTATATGTAATTGGCGTGGAAATTTGACATTCAACAATAAAAAAATATGTAGTAAATATGTTTTCTGTATATATGTTATTTATTTTATGTTATTTTAAATTTTTGAATTTAAAAGTTAATTTATTTAAAAGAAAAAACTTATTAAGCTATCAAATCTATGTAACTACGAAAAAGATTCGCTTCTCTCGTGTGTCCAACGACGCACCTGTGTTTTTTTTTTATTCATTAAATCGTTTTAAGAAGAATTAACAATAAAATATGGGCTTAAATTTACTTTAACGAACCCGCAGAAGGGGTTGCTTGGGACACAGAGGGGATAGTAGACTTTTTTCAATACCATTATAGTCTACGAAAAAAAATGCTTCCTTATATGCATGATACAATTACCCACTGAACCATAAGCGAAGGTTTTGAGTAAGGTGAGAGTCTTGCGAACGTTTTTGGTTAGAATTTTTTTTTTTTTAATATTTTGTTTTTTATTTTGTCGCTTAAAAGTGCTTGTTATAAAAGATTAAATTCGTGAAAGCTTTTCCCATAAAGAAAAATTGTGCATATTTTGCGAAATTCATTAAAAACTTATTTTGAGTCGAAAATTAATCATTTTTGTATCATTTCAGTAGGTAAGACTTCCTTGTAAATGAACCATTTTTTGTTCATAAATGAGTTCGGAAATGAATCATTTATGTTTCTTTTTTACATTCTGAAATGAGTTCAAAAAAGAATAATTTTTTTTATCATATCAGTAGGAAACAATTTCTCATAAACGAACCATTTTTTGTTCATAAATGAGTTCACAAATGAATCATAAATGTTACTATTTATATTCTAAAATCAGGTAAATAAAGGAACTTAAAATGAAAATGTTAACCTTCGTACAAACGTCATATGAACTTTTTTATCAGTGCGAGATGGATGTGCTACACGTATGAAAATTTTCAACATTTCTATCAAAAATTAAAATCAAGCCCAAATAGAATGAAAACCACGAAACATTCTATGCAAAAATGTAATCAAATAAATTCCCCAATTAATAACTTAACTATTTTGATATTTCATATATAATTTGGAAGTTTGTCAAATTGGAAAACAATCACGCCTTTTCCCCTTTGAAACATCAATATCATGAACAACACAATGCGTGAATTCCAGCCCCGGTATATTAATCCTATACGTATTAACCCAATGATTAATATGATCTCTAATTTTAGTAATAATCATTTCTTCTTTAACAAAATATCGATATGTAATTATAAATAGTATTATGCAATAATAAAATTTATAATTCAAAAAGGTTCTTTTTTTTTAACTCATTATTGAACAAAAAAAGGTTTGTTTTTGAGAGGCAATTCAGTCCAAAGATTGATACAAAAAGGGTTTAATTTCGTTTCGGTTTCGAGTGCCGAAAAATAACTTTTGTATGGTTCATTTTTTAACTCATTTCCGAAGAAAAAACAGTTTGCTTCTGAGAGGCATTTTCGTCCGGCGATTGATTCAAAAAGGGTTAATTTCCGAGTGCCGAAAAAGAACTTTTATGGTTCTTTTTTTAACTCATTTCCGAACAAAAAAGAGGATAATTTATGGTTATTTTTTAACTCATTTCCGAACAAAATACGGTTCGTTTTTGAGAGGCATTTTAGTCCGACGAATGATATAAAAAGGGTTCATTTATGAGTGCCGAAAATGAACATTTCTACCCGAAAAGGTTCATAAATGAATTCAAAAACGGTAGTTTTGGTTCACTGGGTATAGTTCCACCATGCCTTGTACCAAATAACTTTCTGAAATTTGAGCGGTTTCAAAATGCTAAAGTAAAAACGAAACGAAATTGAAAAAAAATCTATATCCATATCGACATCCGTATCCTTTCTTCATTGCCAAAATAAGGTACTCGGATTCTTGACTAATCACTTCTTACGTGCTCGAAGATGTGACGAAGGGATTGATACCCCATACGTAGTAGCTTCACATAAAAAAAGATATGGCATTTGGAAGTGAAGGGGTATGATCACCAAGCCTTAAAGGACGTGCCAAGAAGCCATCTTGGGATGATCGCTTTTCCTACTGGGTTATTACATTCTCTCTTCATTGTTTTTAGACAAAAAAAAATTTACTTCCGTGACGTGATACAAATAAGGGCGAATTTTATTTTATTTTTAGTGGTGTAGAATTTTATGCTGAGTAATTAAAAGAAAAAATATGCGAACAATAATCAGGGTATTAATACAACTATTGTAGTATTCGCATTCTTTTTTATAAGCTTTTATTTAACTTGCTTCGTTCGTATGTATGTATGTCCGCAAATCTTGCAAACAATTTTTCGACAGCTTGTGGCTCTCCGATTATGCTGAAATTAAGCATACATGTGTAAGCCCGGTGACAATGCAATATTATGAAAAAAATGTTGCCACACCCCCTTTAACCGCCCACAAATCAATAAAAATGCTATATCTCGAAAATTACTAGGCAGATTCAGATGAAATTTTGGTAGTAAATTTCCTTCAAGTAGAAAATGGGGGTTAAGAAAAAAATGTAACCACACCCCCTTTTACCGCCCACAAATTAATATATCTCGAAAACTACCGGGCTGTTTCAGCTGAAATTTTGGCAGTAAATGTCCTTCAAGTATTGCATGGGTTAGAAAAAAATGTTGCCACACCCACTTTAACCGCCCACAAATCAATAAAATGCTATATCTCGAAAACTACTCGGCCGATTCAGATGAAAATTTGGCAGCACATCAACATCAAGTAGGAGATAGGGGTTGAAATTTGGCCACACCTCCTATTCCCGCCCACAAATCAATAAAAATGCTATATCATCATAAAGTATATAATGCAATAAATAATGTAAATGGTATAAATAATGTTAATATGTACTGTTAAGGTTAATGGTCTAAAAAATAAAAATGCTATATGTAAGGCTTTCAAAATAAAAGATGTTCATAATAAACCTTTAAGACTAAAAAGTAATAAATAAAGACATATATAAAAAAAATTTTTTATAAAAAAAACCAAAACGTGAACTAAAAAAAAAATAAATTTCATTGACATTTGTCATATATTTCTATAGTAGGTATATTCTAGATTCAGAGGAACCTCTCCCTTGGTTACCCATCATCATAATAAAAGCGTACGTAAATAGGTAAGTTCTAGGGATGTATATAAATTTAGAAACTTTCAAAATGTAAAATACATTTATTTAAATTTTAAAAGCTTTAGGCACTGATATTGTGAAGGAAGCCTGTATAATGGATCGCGGTTTATATACAGATAAGCCTACTAAAAGATTCAATTCCACTGATATTGTGTAGTAAACTTGTATATTTTCCATTTTGAAAATTTCTAAATTTATATACGTCCCTAGAACTTACCTATTTACGTACGCTTTTACTATGATGATGGGTTACCAAGGGAGAGGTTCTTCTGAATCTAGAATACACCTACTATATACATATATGACAAATGTCAATGAAATTTATTTTTTCTTTTTAGTTCACGTTTTGGTTTTAAATAAAAGCTTATTTTTGAAAACTTTTTTTTTATATATTTTTTTTTCTGCGAGCGATGGGGCAACTTGTTCAAAAAGCGTTATCGCGATCAGATTTCAGTAATGGTTGGCAGATTTTAAAATTTTCTTTGCTAAACAGTTCTTTCCTCCTAAGATTAGGTCGTCATAAAGTCATAAATGTTTAACGCAAACTTATTTAATTTCACTGCTATGTTTCGTCATGAATTTTTTTTATTAAAAAAAGCTGGTTTGATGAAATGTTCACCGATGCTACGAATCCTGAAGAATGCAAAATATTTCGAATGAAAATTCATTTTCTCCAATATCGACAACTGCTTGATCGAGAGTAAACCCTTGCGATCTATCAAGGATTCTTGCGAACCTTGACATAACAGTACGTTCAAAAAGTCCATAGGATGACACATAGATGGCGTTAATAAATTGTTTCCATATTATTATTATTTGGTACCAACCTTCAAACGATACGTATAAAAATTTGACAACAATCTGACAATTGATTCGTGAGTTATAGCATTTTGTGTGCAACTATTGTTATCGAAAAAAAAAAAAAATGCTAAAAAGTGAATTTCGAGTTTTGATAAAGCATTGCTTTTTGATGAAAAAAATACAGTGAAAACCAAACAATGACTTGATAAACATTATCCGGACTCTGCTCCATCGAGAGAAATGGTAGAAAAGTGGATTGCTGAATTTAAACGTGGTCGTACCAGCACAAATGATGCAGAGCGCAGTGGACGCCCAAATCAAACTGTTATTCAACAAAACATCAAAAAAATCCACAAATTAGTTATGAACGATCGCAAATTGAAGATACGAGCTAGATGACATTGTAAAGATATCAGATGGTAGTGGTTTTACCATTTTACACGAACATTTGGGTATGCAAAAGCTCTGTGCAAAGTGGGTGCCGCCTGAGCTCACAGTCGACCAAAAACAATAACGAATTTATGCTTCAGAGGAGTGTTTGGCGCTGTTAAACCGTAATAAAATCGCATTCTATCGTCGAAATGTGACAATGGGTGAAACATTGCTTCACTATTACACAACAGAATCCAAAACGACAGTCAGCTGAGTGGACAGCAGTCGACGAACCGAATTCAAAGCGAGCAAAGACCAAACAGTCAGCTTGTAAGGTGATGGCGTCTGTATTTTGGGATGCGAAAGGAATAATATTCATCGACTGTCTCCAAAAAGGAACCACCATGAACAGCGACAATTACTGTGCACTTTTGGATCGATTGAAAGCTGAAATCGCCATGAAACGGCCAAATTTGCAAAAGAAAAAAGTGTTGTTTCACCGTGTCACAAATCGAAACTGATGGCAAAATTACCCACCCACCGTATTCTCCAGATTTAGCCCACAGCGACTTTTTTCTGTTTTCAGATCTCAAGAGAATGCTTGCTGGAAAGAAATTCAAGTCCAATGATGAAGTAATCGTTGAAACTGAGACCTATTTTGACGAGAAAGAGAAATCGTACTATAAAAGTGGTATCGGAAAGTTGCAAAATCGCTATACTCGTTGTATCACCCTCGAAGGCAACTATGTTGAATAATATAATCGAGTTTTATCAAAATTTTGTTTTTTTCTTACTTATTCTACGGACTTATTGAATGACCTGTTATATTTCACAAAATGCTGCCTATTGTGGGGTATCTGCAAAAAAATAAAACATGAGTGTAAATCATCTCTTTGTCTCTCATATGGTTAAATACTTAAAAAAAATATCTAGATTTAATTCGCATTCTAAATCTGCAACAACTTCTTTGATGAAAACGTTATACATGTAGTAGGTTCACATTTCTTCCAGTTTTACTCTAAAATTCTAAATTTTGTGGTATGAATGTCTTGCACGAATATGCAAATTAAATTAAATTAAGTTTCTATTACTGCATTTCTTAAAACTTACCTTCAAAAAAATATCTATAACTCCTAATTATTAGAATTTTAACATTACTCTCTCAATTATCATTATTATTTTAAGTCTCCACTTAAACTCACATATTTATACATAAAAAATTGTTCCAACAGATAAATGAAATTAATATTAATTAATTTCAGGTGAATAAACTGTGTATAGCATAGAAATGTATAAGTTCAAAAACAATATCAAGAACAAAGCAATCAAATTTGAATTTAACATAATAAAAAAAAACCAAATACTAAAACTTTTATATAAAAATGTTATAAATATGCAGATGCTAAGAAAAAACGGGCGAACAGAAATAATATTGATGCATTCCATAAAATATTTCCTGAACAACGTAATGCCGGCTGACTAGAAATGCAATCAATAAAAATGCACAAGTTTACTCGAGGGTGAGAATAAATAAAGCCTAAATGAATGAAGTTCCTAGGTGGCAAACAGCTGGATATAAATTCGAATGATCCAAACGAACTCGTTGCTTAGTAGTTTAAAATAAAATTTACTTGAACTAGATGCTTTAAATACGTGCGGGCATAGAAACATTTATATAAATAAACAGACTTTAACCAATTGTATGAAAAATTGTGTTGTTAGATATTTTTTAGTTTTCTTTTTTCAAAAACTATAATGATAATAATGGGCTACGTTTGAAAATAAGAAGTTGTATCTACAAGATATGAAAATGTAGAGACCAGAACATTTGGTGCGTTCGTTTAAGATGTGGTGGATTCGTAAGATTTTCTATTCGTATTCTAAGTATATCATTGCTTTTGGGTGTTTTTTTTTTGTATTTTTTTTTTCTCTAAAACGTTCGACTCTGTTTCGACGTATCTATGAACAGATTCAGGTCTCTTCCCACAACTAATCGCGCGAATGTGGCACAAATAAATATATATTTAGACATTTCTGAATGTCTTTCTTTGTCTAGCTGACTCTTTCTGTCACATTACGCTTTGTCGAGCGCTATTTCGCTCTATTGCTTAGAGCTCTAACTTTCTCTCACCCCACAGTTCATATCTATCAAAGTGTATCTGGCGGATTTTGCAAAAGTGTGAGATGCGTTCGTTTGTTGTTTGTTACCGAATTCTTGCAGACAAGAATAAGCTACAACAACAACAACAATACAAGAATTTATCATTTAAATTTTAAATTTGATTTTATTCTAAATGTTGCATGCCGTTGCGTATCGTTAAAAATCAATTTTCAACTTGTGAAATTTTTCAAAATACATATATCTTCAAGATACATTTGCATCTGCTATCTAAACGATCAATATCTGCTTTGCTCTGATCAATGTCTCGCATGCTGAACATTGATTTGAACAGAAAAAAAAAAAATAAATTCTAATGTCGCCGCTCTGCCCTTGAAACAAAATTAACACATTTCAATGCTAATCTTGTATCTGTAGGATCTGTAGTATCTATAGCTGCCGTTGTAAGCCACTGTCGATGATGTTCCCTTTATGCAGTCTGCCAAGAAATTTCAGTTTTTTTTTTCACAATTTTTGGTTTTCTCACATTTGTATTGCAACACTGCGAATTTGCAAAAAATCCATTTACAAATATTCATAATTCTGCGAATACCAAACTATAAAACTGACATATTTTGAATTTTTGCATTATTTTGGGTTTTGTTGTGATATTTTTGAAAAACAATTTCTTAGAGTTCTTATATATTATTAATTATTTTCGAACTTATCCATATTTTTCACATATTTTAGTGAAATATTTTTAATATTCGAATTATTGTTCACATTTTGCCAAAAGTTTTTTAAATATCTAAATAGTTGTTTGTGTGCACTAGCTAGTAGCCTTATAGTCGTATATGCACATACACACTCACATTTAGATATATATTTATCTATAGTAATACTCTATCTTCACATATGAAATATCCGAATTTTCCTGTCACATATTTTTCTTCTATAGAATTTAAATAAAATATCTAGCAAAATATGTATTACACAGTATGTTATATGTACCGTGTATATTTTGGCTTTTGTTGTTGTTATTTACGCGTTTTTATCTTAGAATAGAACGATGAATAAGTAAAAAAGAAATTTGTTCGTTACTTATTGTTCACATTAAATAATTTTATTCTAAAAGCCTTATAAATGTCTCTTAGTGTGCGTGTCTCAAGTTTGTGTGTACTGGTGTTTTTGGCTTGAATTTAATATAAATTTTTCATGGACATCTAGTTTAAATGTGAAAACAAATGCCTGAATTGTTTGTGCGAAAAAATCAAGTAAAATAAATACCTTCAAAATTTTCGGTATTAACTTGACAAATATAGATTCGAACATAGCTTTGATGGTACACTGAAAAGAAAAATTTATCGGGTAAATTATTGGTAAAGAGAATAAACAGTTATTTAGTCTAAAACTACCTAAATCAGACCAGAAGCCAGGATTGGATCCATGGGAGGGTGGGAGGTTTTGATAAAAAAATAAAAATCTATAAGTGCCTGTTAAACATTAAAAACAAGATATGGGAATTTTACTTTTAAAATTACTCTTGAATGTGCATTTTTTTTTTTTTAAATGACCTAAAGAGAGATTACCAGGGTTGGTTAAATGTTTTTACCAAACTAATTTTGAGAGCTAAATTTCTATTTTTTGCCAATAATTTTTTGGGAAGTGGTACAAATTATTGTGTTTTAAAAACTTTTTAAAAAAAAAAAACAACCGACTACAAAATCACTACAAAGTAAAAAATTATTTTAAAAATACTTTTCCTTTTAATTTCTTGGTCATATTTGATAATTTATTTAAACATGTTATTATATATGAAATTTTATTATTTGAATTTTTTCTTATTTGTTTTATTAACATAAATATATTAATTTCTTGCTGAATACAAATGCTTTTAAGGTCGGCGCTAATATAATCTTTAAATTTAAAGTTTTAAAAATTTTAAAAATAACTTTTTATCAGAAGCGCCAACTTCAAAGCATTTGTATTCATCAAGAAATTAATATACATATATATGATAATAAAACAAATAAGAAAAAATTCAAATAATAAGATTTCATATATAATAATATGTTTAAATAAATTATCAAATATGACCAAGAAATTAAAAGGAAAAGTATTTTTAAAATTATTTTTTACTTTGTAGTGATTTTGTAGTCGGTTGTTTTTTTAAAAAGTTTGTATTTCTTCCTTTTTAGAGAATATGATAAATTTTCGAAAAAAGTGTATAAACAACATAAATACAATTGTTCTGAAAAAATTTGTTCTATTAAATTCTAAAAAGTTTGTTGGTTATTTCAAATATCTGTCACTTAAATTTAAATCAGATGTCAAGTGTTTTGAAATTATTATACCCATTCTTGTAACGAGTTTTATTATCCTGGTGTCAATATAATTCGAAATATAGCGTTTTTCTTATATTGCCACGCCCCTTTTTTAAATAAGCGCCCACTCTCTTGAGCGTTATTTCCAATAATTGTGCCTACCCCTGTACTTTATTTCAGTACCCCAGCGTCAGTATTAACTGAGATAGTGTTTATCTAGTATTGCCACGCCCATTTATCAAATAACGCCTACTTTATTGACCGTAATTTTTAATAATTCTGCCAACCCCTGTACCAAATTGCAGTACCATAGTATCAATATTATTCGAGATATACTCTTTTCCTAATATTGCCACGCCCATTTGCCGAATAACGCCCATTTTATTGACGGTAATTTGTAATAATTGTGCCTACCCCTACACTAAATTTCAATGCCCTAGTTTGAATATTATTCGAGATACACTGTTTTTCTAATATTGCCACGTCCAGTAGTCGAATACCGCAGACTTTATCGACCGTAATTTGTA
This sequence comes from Coremacera marginata, assembly GCA_914767935.1. Taxonomy (NCBI): domain Eukaryota; kingdom Metazoa; phylum Arthropoda; class Insecta; order Diptera; family Sciomyzidae; genus Coremacera; species Coremacera marginata. The sequence goes on from OU612045.1 coordinate 49,751,797, forward strand.
CTAATAATGCCTACCCCTATACCAAATTGCAGTGCTATAGTATCAATATTATTCGAGATATACTTTTTTTCTAATATTGCCACTCCCATTTGTCAAACAACGCTAACTTTATTGACCCTAATTTTTAATAATTCCGCCTACCCCTGTACTACAATAAATTTCAGTGCCCTAGTGTCAATATTATTCGAGATACACTGTTTTTCTAATAGTGCCACGTCCAGTAGTCGAATACCGCCCACTTTATCGACCGTAATTTGTACTAATAATGCCTACCCCTATACCAAATTGCAGTACTATAGTATCAATATTATTCGAGATATACTCTTTTTCTAATATTGCCACGCCCATTTGTCAAATAACGCCCATTTTCTTGACCGTAATTTGTACTATTTGTGTCTACCCCTACACTAAATTTCAGTACCCTAGTGCCCATATTATTCGAGATACAGTGTTTTTATAATACTGCCACGCCCATTTGTCGAATAACGCCCACTTTATTGACGAAAATTTGTAATAATAATTCCTACTTCTATACTAAATTGCAGTACTCTAGTCTCAAAATTATTCAAGATACACTGTTTATCTAATATTGCCACGCCCATTTGTCGAATTGCGCCCATTTTTGTACGGGCACCTCCATGCTTATGATATCTATCTGTTCCCCAAAAATTATGGCAATCAGGCATATGGCTTAGGAGTTATCGATATACATACATTTAAAAAAAAAAAAAAAAAAAAAAAACAGAGAAACCGACGAACTTGAGAACCTCCTCCTTTTTGAAGTCGGTTAAAAATACTTTTAAACTTTTTTACATTTTGTAAAATTTCCCTCACAAAATTTTACTTATACAAAAACGTTACTCCCGCCTGCCCCCGCCCCCCTCCCATACGATTTTTTTCTCAGCTCGACATAACCTTTCACCTCCATAAATAGTTGCACTCAATTGCGGGACACCCTGTATATATATATTTAATTAATATATTCCCAAATAAAAAAAAACAAGTGCATTACTGTATCACAGAAAGAATTTATAGCGAATGGCCTATGACGAATTGAATAAATCTCAAAAAAAAAACTTCAAAACTTTCCTAATATATAAATTTCAGTGGCTACATAATACCTTCACTTTCGAAGCAAAGATCGAAGTGAAATATCAATGTTAATGTATATAGTATGTTTTAACAAACCCAATAAAATTATCTGAAAAAACGAAACCAAGCGATATTTTATCATTATTATCACCTGTCGAATTTGTTACAACATAAAAATTTTCGACAAATTGTCGAACATAGAAGCTTTCGAAGTTAGAGCACGTCGCCATAGCAAAGTAATTCATCGAAAACACTAAGAACAAACATGGACTTTTCATGAATATTTTTTTAAGAAACGGCAGCACCGTATTTTATAATTTTGACATTCCAGGTCGGTGTGGTGAATCTCCTTGCCCTACCTTATAATTGTATCATGGTTTTATTATCAATGAAAATTGTTGTTGCTTTGTAACTATTTCTGTAGTTAGCTCTACAGAAAGAAAAGTAGGATTTATTCACTTGCATTTCGTTGATATCTTTCCAACTATTTCAGGAATTAAGGATACCAAAAAACAAAATGGTTACTTTTTAAACACGCAGTTTGTTGCTTTTTATTGACAGTTTTGAGCAGTAATTAAAACTAACAAAAATTATGGCAATTATTTCTGTACCATCTTGATCGTTAATTTTACCAGCGATAAATAGTAACATTTCACCCTTGAAATTTGTTATTTTTTCAACTATTGAGATATTAAAGGTACCGACAATAAATTGTTTCTTTTATTTCTAAAACAACTTGATTGTTAACTTTACTTACAAAAAATGTTAGCATATAAGCTATGCATTTTGTTATTTTCTAACTGTTAAAATAGTAAAGCCACAATGGAAAGAGATCAGTTCTTTACTTTTTTTTTAATTTTTTAACTCACATTCATATAGGATTTAATATGGCAACACACAAAAAAATCTCATCAGTAAATCAGTCAAACGATATTTGCGGCCACTTTACTGTCAGTGAAATTGTTGTTGCACAATTACTATTTTTTCGTTTGAAATTACTGATCAAAAATTGTAACTTAACAATTGTAACAAATTTATTGTTACAAACGCTTTGAACAGTTAAAGTCAGCCGGTAGTATAACTTCACGAATATTAAACAACTGAAAATATAATTGATGGTGGTGCAACAGGTTAAACAGAGCGCGCAGTAAACCAGACATCGACGCGGTCTGGGGTTCGAGTCCCAACGATGGATGTAAGAAAGTGTAAATTTTTTGAAATCATTTTTTTTAATTTATGTGTTAAAAATTAATGCTTAAATATATAAAAATGTTATTATTAAAATAAAAATAACAACAAATAGTTCCAACTGTAGGGTTCGAACTCGTCATCTCACGGTTAGGAGTTCACTGCTCTATCATCGTGCCAAAGTCAATAATTTTTTGCGCGTTGTTAAAATTCAGTATAAGAAGCGCAGTGTCTTTTTTATTAGAAAACGCTCTGTAAAAATTGTTATCAAACAACTTCTGCGGTAAAGTAGAGCTACTGTAAAACTATACTAATTTCATGGGTAAATAACTATTTTTGGGTTTAGTTTTACTATTTTTACAGTAAAATTGAAAGTGACAATTATTTTCCGTAAAATTAATCTCTTTTCCTAGGTTGGTGCTATTTTAATCTACTTTTTGATTAGTTTTATCAATCAAAATATTTTCGGTGCAGTTGTTATTAATAATGAATCAATGACTCTGCGTAACGAAGGAGTTTGGCTTGATGCGTAGTGAAGTGAACTCTTAATCGGTGGGTGTGGGTTCAAATCCCCACGGCGGACGAAGCAAAGTTTTTTGATAAGATATTTAATTTAATGTTCTTATTATAATAAACGCAAGCAGCAAAGAAGCCATAAATTTCTAAGAAAAACGGTGTCGAAAAAAGAAAAGTTTGTAGTGTCGATTTTTCAGTCAAGCAAATCACAGAAGGACGCGTAAAAAGCTTCACTTTGAAAAAAAAATTTAAAAAACCAAAACCCGGACAAAAAGTTATATTTTTGAAACCTAACTGTTTTTTAAATAATGTATAGATTAATTTATCGCCAAGTAAAAATTGGCAAATTAACATGTAAGACTTAGGCATTTTTATGAAGTACTTGTGAGGCTGAAAACTGCCAAAGCCAGCTTATAAATTATACTAGGTTTTTTGTGAATTTAACATAAGCTTTTTCTCGGTGTAATTTTAAAAATGTCGAAGTTTAAGAAAACTTACTAAAAAATTCATCAATTCATATATTTATTTATAAAAATTATTTTAATTGCGGACTCGAAAAAAGTCTTATTTCAATTTTAGGCGTTAGTAAAAAAATTATTGTTAAATTTCTTATGAAAATTTAATACCATGATGATAAATATGTTTTAATACCATGATGAAAAATAAAGTGTTTCTAAAAATATTTATTTAACTCACAAATCTTCTTCAAAATAATTCACATTTAGATTTTAGGTGGCTTTACGAAGCCCGAAATTTGGAAACAAAATTTTGCAACGGATCAAATTAGCTAACATACAAAAAAAGTATGTTCAAATGGATAACATTTTTATTAGTCGTCCGCTTCGGCGACCAAAACTTACTTACTTGCTTAGGTGGCCATAACAACCAGTTTTCGGGTTTCGGCTGACCTCGGGTTCGGTTGACCCCAGAACTTAAGCCCGAAAAAAAATTGGCAAAAAAGCCAGAAATTAGTGAAGCATTGAATTTTGTAAAAAACGCCCGAATTTGAAATGGCAATTAAGACCGAAGGAAGAAAATTTTGCCTGAATAATTGGTCGAAAGCAAATAAAAAGTTCGCCCGAAATTTTCAGCAGTTTTTCGGAACATATTTTTCAATTTTTTATGCGTAATTTCCGTGATCCAAATTCAATATAAGAATATCAAAATATAATACAACAGATTTGAGTAGTAATTAATGTCGCCCTGTGAAAATATCCACTAAGATTTCCTTCATTAAATTTGTTTTTGATGTTATTCCATGAACAAGGTGTGAACAACATTTTATCCGAATAAGGGCCAAACGGTGTTTTTTTTTTATCATAAAATGTTTTGTTCCTATACGGAATGTTGTTTTTTTTAACTTCCATACAAGGATAAACCATTTTATCATACTGAGTTTGAAATTTCTTAACTTTTTGGTAAACAAAAATTCGGACTTTTTTTCATATTTTTATTTGACAAAAATGCCAAACTTTTTTTTTTTGGTCTAAGTTCCAAGTTTATTTTTGAGGCCTCTCTTCTTTTGCAAATATTTGATAAAAAGACCCGGAATTTATTGACACAAACACCTGAAAAATGGGCGTAAATATGGACGTAAGTGCTTCGTGCGTAAGTTCTGGGAGCCGTGCGCATCAAGTGATTTCCCTCCATTCATTTAAATATTTTTTTTTAAATTTTTGGTTTATACAATTTTTAAAAATGAAAAAAAAACACATTCAATCGAATGCAGTAGCCTCTCGGTTATGTGGACACTCAAATATATGCACATCCAAAACATCCCTATAGGAACAAACTAACTTATTTTTAAAAAGAACTAATTAAAAAACTAATTTAAAATAAACCAGTATATAAACTACTTTGAATTATATTAAGGCGGCATCCACTTCAATTCTAAATAGTTTTTATTGCATTATATATGAAGTAATTGAAATACTACTTAAAAACAAGTGATTGATAAACTACTTTGAATTATATTAAGGCGGCAACTACTCTGATTTTGACATGTATTAATTGCAAATTTTTATTAGATTACAAGTTTATACATATATAATATATATATTATATATATATATTACCATGTTATTTCATCAAATATTATTAACTTTAGGTCATCAGTAATAGTTTTCAATTGGTTATTTTAAAGTAATTAAAAAAATAATTTAAATATAACTAATTTAACAAGTAGTTGAAAATATATGCAGACGAAAGTCAATTGACTTATTTAGCGGACATCACCATACAAAATATGTTAGTTCGTTCTATGGAAAAAAGTCAGAATTTCAACTAGTTGTGGTTGACAAAAAAACTACTTTATCAACTACTTTTTAATTAGTTGATTTTCCTACAGGGATTGAACAAAACATTACAGACAAACTTATGTACACGAGGTTCTAAAGAGTAAACAGCACTTTTCTCTATTATGTGAACAGTATTATTACATATATTATTTGTAGTTTTTGTCTTATGTTCTGCTAAATTTTTGTTTCGTTTACCATGTATTTTTTGATGTAATAACGTGACACTGTATAAAGAAGTTTTCCACAATGTGAAAGCTTTAAGCCCTTGGTAAAAATATAGTTTAAAATTTAGATTTTTCGCACTCTCTCAGCAGTGAGTTAAAATTAAGCTTAATGTTTTAAACTCAAATCGAAAAAAGAAATCATTAAAGAATCATAAAATTCTAACTGCATCAGAAAATTTGTTATGAACTAATAAAAAAAAAACTGGAAAAAAGTGACAAGGGCTTAAGGAAAATTATATGAATTGAATGGTTTCATGTTCAAAAATAGAAAAAATTTACCGGCTATTACTGAGCTTATTATAGAAAACGTATAGATTTTAAGTAATGAAATAAAAGAAAAGAATCGTTTGTTTTCGTTCCAGTGAAAAATTAAAAAAAAAGTTTTGAATTAAGTTTTTGAAAATTTCACGAATCAGAGTTTAACAAATTTTCATCCAGCTCGCACCTTGTTCCCCGCTTAAAAGCACATTTTCATTTTTCGTTACATTTTATGTAACGCAATCTACCACGCGCCTGCAGCTGAATTATCTTATCTTATCTGTCAGTTCGGCAGCGAGTTTCAACGTTCAAATGAGGATTTACAGAATCGGAGTTATGGGTTTGTGTCCGAGGACGAGGAAGATGAAATCCAAACGGTTTCCAAAGCTACTATAAGCAGTTCTAAGTTTTGGCTGCTTTTGACAAATTTATCATTTGGGCTGAAGGCAATTGAAATGTTGATGATATGTTGGTATTTCACAAATGCAAAGAGCAAGCATTAGAAAATACCTGGAAGCTAATACTGTTGAAAAATTTAGCAGAATTCTTCAGTCGTTAGCAGTTTAATTATACTTTTCATATATTATATTTTTTATTTTGTTTAGGCTTCAATTAACAAATATCAGTAATTATTTTTAAAAATGAATTTTCCCGATTTTATTTACTTTTTTATTTTATAATATTATTATATTGTTTTTATGTATATCTGACAAAATATGAGTCAAGCGGTATATCTATAACTTCAACCTCTAATATATGATCAATTCACACAAGTGAACAAGGCCTGTTTGAATTAGTTCACATAAGCGAGCGGCTACTGTATTTGCTCAAATTAAAACATCAACCTCTAGGAATAATTTCTTATACATATATGTTATTTCGGATATCAGCAGGATAAAAAGTTTTTTAACTTTTCTTTCGATGATACCCGTACTTCGGTGGTACTTTATTTTACAAACATCTTTCAGTTGATTCAAATATAAATATTGTGATCTTTATAATTAAAATTAAGCTTTCCTTTGGCCAAACAATTTTTCATCGCTCAAGCGATTTTCTTTTTTTTAATTTTTATTGAAAATGAAACTTTTACTTCTCAAAATAAATTTGCATCATTATTAAAAAATGCTTAAAAAGCAATAAAGTCCTTACGAAATAAAGGAATTTTTTTCATACTTCTGAATTTTTGAATTGTTTGATATTGTTCAAAATATATCAACACAGTCCTCTTCAAGGAGGCTATTAACATATTATTCCGTATTTAGATTTCCAACATTAACACTCATATTTGCATAAATTTGTATATGACTTGAATATTATTACAAGGTACACGTCCCAAAGCTACAATATAAATAGTTGTTGCCTATTATAACGTTTTAACAATATATTTTTTCCGGTGCATAAGCTCATTTTGCCAATCACTCCACTCGATGTGCCTCAACCACAACTATTTCATCACCTTATCACTCATCATTGTGAGATTTATTACTAACCATTAAGCCTTAAATCCTATTTAAAAAATGCTTAAAATTCCAAACTTTTTATTTTTTAAATTTTTTCTATTCAACCGACAGTCATCGACGAAATCTCAGCAACGCTTAGGTAAATGAACCAACTTATCACATTAAAATAAATTAAATAAAACAAATAAAATTTTATGTTTGAAGTTGAAATTAAACGCAATATTTAATAAAATATTTAATTTATTAAAACAAAATATACACGCAGAGAAAAAAATGTTTGGTTTCAAGAACAAAATGTTTAAAGAGTACCACGTAATGATTAATAACTTTTCTACAAATGCATTATTTTTCGATACATGAAGATATTAGTTGTGTCCAACATAAAAAAAAAAAATTAGCTAAAAAAAAATACGTGCACAATAATATGCTCGTGACAAACTAGAATTGTTTGCTTCTTCCCAATGAAAACATATTTCCAACGCAGTTGAAATCAAAAAAAGTTTAAAACAACTCTGTTCTTTTATGTGTAGTGCCTGGAGACACATATATTTGTTTCTTTTGCACTTGCAAAACAGCACTTGCACAAAAAATATTTTGCCTTTTATTTAATAATTAATATTATTAATTGCCTAATGCGCTTGCTCTATTAGCTTTTAACTGTTGCCAAGTTTAGTTGTTGTTGAAGAAATTGTTGCGTTTTATATTTTCAAGTTTTAAGCAGCCAAAAGTGTTTGTAAAAAGTGAATTAAAAGTGAGTGTTTTAAACTTATTAAATTAAATTTAATATAAATACTATATATTTTAATATATAATAACATTTGATATAAAATTCTAAACTTCCCAATAAACATTTCGACGAGGGGTGATTCGTTAACGAATCGCTTATTAATCGTTTTTTATTCTAAGTTTTCGAATAGTTTCATTTCGACTTCATCAGAGGTTGGCTTGATGCTTAAAGAAAGTACTGATTGAAATCATGACTTTGCTAAACTCCATTTAAGATGTTGTGCAACAAAAGAAAACAATTTTTTTCGACTTTTAAATATAAAAAATTTTTTAAGAAAAGTATTTTTTATTAACTTTCTGTTGTTAATACGTCATTTAAGCAAATATTTTTTTAAAATTTTATGGTTTTTTTCAATTTTATGTGAAAAAAAGAATTGTATTTTTTTCATAAATTTTTATATGAAAAAAATTTTCTGAAATATTTGTTCTTCTGTTATATTATTTTGTGCCTATTATTTGTATAAATAACACTTATTCCACTTATAATTTTTCAAGATTTTCATAAGAATAAGTTCTCGTTAACGAATTGCTTTTTATAGTTTTTGGTGACTCGTTAACGAATGGCTTTTTTCGAATGTTTAATGTATAACGAAGCCGAAAAAAATTTGGTCAAAAAAATGATAAAAAGAATAGTTTCGAACTTTTGTAAAAGCCAAATCTTTAAAAAAAAAAAACTAAATAACAAAAAAACACCACAAAAAAACGAAGAAGTTTTTTTCGACGAAGTTGGGATTCGAACAAGCAAATTAAGCAAGATATATTCAGCATCTGAAATAGCCGACTGGGTAAGGTACCGGACTAGCATTCAGATGACGTGGTTTCGATTCTTTACGTGGTAAGTTTGAAATTAATTTAAAGTTTATAATTATAACACTTAGAGTTTTTCCGTACATATAATAATTTATATGATTCTGTATCAAAGTGCCTTTTTTAGTTTTGGAAATTCGTTAAGGAATTGCTTTTTATAGTTTTGGTGACTCGTTAATGAATTGCTTTTTTTTTGATTTTGACGATTCGTTAACGAAGGAGGAATTTCTCCCACTCGCTTATATATTTGCTTATGAATGAAATGTATGAGAATGCGACTCGTTAAAGATAACCCCAACACACAAAATGATTCACTAATGTTATCGTTTACGAATCGCATTCTCGTATTATTTTTTTTACATAAAATTAAAAAAAAAAAGCATAAGATTTAAAACAAAAAAAATCGCTTAAATGACGATTAACAACAGAAAGTTAGTAAAAAATACTTTTCTTAAAAAATTTTTTTATATTGAAAAGTCGGAAAAATTTGTTTTTTTGTTTCAGAACAACTTAAGTGGAGTTTAGCAAAGTCATGACTTCAATCGGTGCTTTCTTTAAGCATCAAGCCAACCTCTAATGAAGTCAGAATGAAACTATTCGAAAACAGTTTAAAAAACTATTCATAAGCGATTCGTTATCGTATTACCCCTCGCTACAATGTTTATTGGGACATTAGTGAATCATTCTGTTTGTTGGGCTTGTGCTACTTAAATAATGATTAGTTACAGGTAAGTAAAAATTTCTGAAAAGTAATATCTGACTACAACCATATTATGTTTTCTCCAACTAAAACATGTGTGCTAATCAAAGTTATTGTAATATCGGAACAATATGATATGGTTACTTGTCAAACATAATAAATTGCGAGAAAAACATATTTACTGTTCTCTAAACATATTTTGTTTCCTTGAAACCAACAATTTATTGCTGAGCAAGCATTTTGTAATCACAGAGAAAAATGTTTTGCATGTCTTTTCTAAAATATCTTTCCAAGTAAATATAGAGAAGTCATCGGTAACTATATAACGTTATTCTTAATCATCATTTTGAAAATTTATGTTTGACTGCAACCAAATTTTGTATTCTCTAATTAAAATATATTAAGTAAGCAATTGTCCGTGGACATTTAATGATTCTCTTAATTAAATTATATTTCCAATCAAATAAATAGTAATAGACTAAAAGTGTTCTAAGTCCATTTATAATTACAATACATTGAAATGAAAACAAATTTTCTTTAAAAAAAAAGCAAATTGTTTTTAAATCTAAGCAATTGTAAGTTGATTGTTTCCAAACAACAAGTGCTATGGAGTCAACAACTACAATGAAATAATGTTAAGTTGCAAATGTAAAGGGTGGTTAAATTTGAAGGGCCGATGTTGATTTTGAATAAAACACAAATTATTTAAGAAATTATTGTCATTTTATTTTACTATGATAATATTGGCATGGTTCAATTATGTATGGAAAAAAATGTCGGCCAAAAGGCCGCCGCGACTTTGGCGACACACCTCAATCCGATGGTCCAAATTTTCGATGACGCTGAGGCATAAGTGAGCTTCTATGCCGTTAATGTGCCGAATTATCTCATTCTTTAGCTCTTGAATTGTTGCTGGCTTATCGATGTACGCCTTTTCTTTCAAATAACCCTAAAGAAAGAAGTCCAACGGTGTCAAATCACATGATCTTGGCGGCCAATTGACATCTCCACCACGTGAGATAACACGGTCATTGAATTTGTCGCGCAAAAGAGCCATTGTTTCGTTAGCTGTGTGGCAAGTGGCACCGTTCTGTTGAAACCACATATCGTCCACATCCATATCTTCCAGTTCGGGCCATAAAAAGTTCGTTATCATCTCACGATAGCGAACACCATTCACAGTAACTGCCTGACCGGCCTCATTTTGGAAAAAATATGGCCCGATGATGCCGCCAGCCCATAAACCGCACCAAACAGTCACTCTTTGTGGGTGCATTGGTTTTTCGACAATCACTCTGGGATTATCATTCGCCCAAATGCGGCAATTCTGCTTATTGACGAATCCACTGAGGTGAAAATGTGTCTCATCACTGAAGATGATTTTCTTCGAAAATTGATCATCCACTGTTGCCATTTCTTGCCACCATTCTGACCATTGACGACGCTTGAAATGGTCAAGAGACTTTAGTTCTTGAGTCAATTGCACCTTGTAAGCGTGTAAATGCAAGTCTTTGTGCATAATGTTCATCAACGACGAGCGTGAGAGGTGCAATTGTTGGGCACGACGACGAGTTGAGATGGACCACACTATCGTCCACACTATCAGCCACACTATCGCGAACAGCAGCAATATTTTCTGCAGTACGAGCTGTACGAGCATGCACTGGAGTTTTCACATCTCCTACAGACCCGGTTTGCTCAAATTTTGCACGATTTTTCCGATTGTACGCACATTTGGACGATTAAATTGTCCGAAAAAATCCGAAAGTGCACGATATGCATTTTGATTTGAACGCCCATTTTCATAATAATTCTGAATAACTTTACCGCATTGCTGGCTTGTGTATCTTTCCATGGTTCAAATTGAGTTAGTCTGAAATTGAAAAATGTCAAATGAAATGCAGAAAAAAATTTGACGTTTAGGTGTGGTTCACATTCAACATCGGCTCTTAAAATTTAACCACCCTTTATATGGCTCATTCCATCAGATTTCGTGCAAAAAAAAAAAAAAGTCGCCTCACCATCTAGAACAAAATTGACAAAAATATATATGTGAATGCCCCATTATTAGAAACACCAAAAAATATTTTTAAAATTTTTTTTTCTTTTACCATTAGCCCGTGGTGCCACTTGAATCGCTTCGGGGTCGGCCCAAAAACCATGTTTTAGGGTTTTATTTTTTTCCTTATAACTTTATTCCCAAAATATGTATTGACTTGATTCAAAAACAGTTTTCAGAAGACTAACTGTTCTTTTTAATAATGTAAAATAATAGCTTGCCAACTAATGTTTAAGTTTTAATAAAATCACCTAAACTTTTGCAAAAATATTCAGTTTTATTTGATTTTAATCACCCTGTTTTTAGCATTTGAAATGAAGGTAACTTGATTATTTTTTCAACATTTCTTATTTTGTACCTGTTTAACAAAATTACATCCAAAAATGTATTTAAATAATTGCTGGTTGGCAGAAATAATGATTTTAAAACATGAATTAACGAAAAATGTTTCAAATTTCGGACCCTGTGTCTCAAAAAAGGCACATTTTAAAAATCTAAATTTTGTTTTTATTTTTAGTCTAACTAATTTTCAACATACTGATAAAATTTGAAGAGTGTGCTTTGCCTTGTTTTTGAAAAAATTAGTTTTTAAAAATGTACCAAAAACTATTTTAATACAAAAAGCGTGAACTTACGTTCATTGTATATAAAAGGGACATAACATCGAATGCCGTTATATTTTACATGAATTAAGTTTGGCATATTTACAGTCTATATACATATACAAAAATGGATGTATATATGTGGGTATGTGGGTATGTGTGTATATCACATATAGACTCCAAAACCGCCAAACCAATCTTTATGAAATTTTTAGGGATACTGAAACAACATTCTGAGAGTGTTCCTGTTTGGTGTTGATTGGACAAGGGGTCGTGGTACCTCCCATACAACCCAAATGAGCTCTATCACCCACAAACCAAAAAAATGCTATATATCAGACGGTTTTAATCGTATAAAACTAAAATTTAGTAATTTGGTTCAGATAGTTATTTTCGGTGGCTGTACATAAAATGGGCGGCACTATATCTACGCCCACTTTATCGAAATCAGTCTTATTCCTGAGTAGTACACGTTTTGATATTGAATCTTGGTATGCAGCTGCTATGGGTCCAAGTAGTAGTCACTATGTATATGTAAATGTTATCAAGCCCACTTTTACCGCCCACAAATAAGTAAAAATTATTTATATCAGACGGCTTTTACCATAGAAGACCAAGCTTTGGTCTTACTCCTCCATACTCCTCAGTTGTACACGTTTTGATAGTAACACTTGATATGCAGATGCTCTAAGTGACAGTCAATATTATATATCTATATAACTATATACATATATAAAATTGTAAAAAAAAAAAACTGTACATGAAATATTTTTTTTAAATTCTTTTTGCGATGGACATTTTGAACGACGCTAAGTCCAAAAATCGCATTATTAAAATTTTTGTCTGTCTGTCTGTCTTTTAGAGCATCACGCGAAAACCACTGGATGGATTTAAATGAAACTTGACATCTAGGTTCTTTATACACCCGGTCAATATATAGGCTACTTTTTATTCAGTAAAAAAGGTTGGACCCAGTAGGGGGCGCTGCGATCGGGTTCCAGGCATTCTTTTTATTAGCTTATCTCCGAAACCGTTCATCCGATTTGCATGAAAATTTGCATATAAAGGTTTTCGGATACGGTGAGTTTTCATGACGTATCTACTCTGTTCTATCTTAAACACCAGAGGGCACTGCAGTACAAATATTTTAAAAAACGGCGAAAAACTCCTAAGCCGTTTATCCGATTTACATGAAAATTGGTATATAGAGGTTTTTGGATACGGTGAGTTTCCATGACTTCTCTACTTTGTTCTATCTTGAACACCAGAGGACGCTGCTGTACAAATATTTTAAAAAACGTCAAAAAACTCCTAAGTCGCTTATCCGATTTGCTTAAAAGTTAGTATATAGAGATTTTCAGAAACGGTGAGTTTTCATGACTTATAAACTAGATCTTATCTTGAACACCAGATGGCGCTGTAGTACAAATATTTTAAAAAAGTCGAAAAAGTTCAAAACTGTTCATATGATTTGCATGAAAATTTGTATGTAAATGTTCGAGTAGAACATGCCGAGTTTTTTGACTTATCTACTATGTTCTATCTCGAACACCAGGGGGCGCTGTAGTAGAAATATTTTAAAAAACCTCGAAAAACTCCTAAACCGTGCATCCGGTTTATATGAAAATTGGAAAATAGGGGTTTTCTGATACGGTGAGTGTTTTCAACTTATCTTTTTTTAGTACAAATCTTAGGAAATCGTGAAAAACTCCAAAACTGCTCATCCAAATTGAATGATAATTTGTAAATAGCTATTTTCGAGTACGACAAGGATTTAGGTGCTATCTTTTTTGCTCTTTCTCGAAACTAGGGGGCGCTGTTGTACAATTTGTGCGTTTGCATGTTATTAAACTGTTTCTACACGGCTCCACCGATTTTGATGAATCTTTTTGTGTGTGTTTAAGTGGATCCCTGGACGGTTCAGATTCGCAATTAAGCCCGGTAGGTAGCACTGCAATCGGGTTCCACGAATTTTGTTATTGCAGTTTATCTCCGAAACCATTCAGTCGACTTACATGAAAATTTTTATTTAGGAGTTTTCGGGTACGGTAGATTTTATGACATCTATTTTGTTCTCTATTGAACACCAGAGGGCACTGAAATACAAATGCTTTAAAAATCTCGAAAAACTGCTAAGCTGTACATCCGATTTGCGTGAAAACTTTTACATAGGAGTTTTCGGATACGGTGGGTATTTTGAACTTTTTTTTCTGCGCTATCTTAAACACCAGATGGTGCTGTAGTACAAATCACTTAAGAAATCGTGAAACAGTCAAAAATCGTTCATGCAATTTAGAAAAAAATTTGTATTTCGGATACATAGGATTTGATATCGAGTATGGAGAGGGCTTTGGCGTTATTTTTTATTCTATCTCGAAAACTAGAGGGCGCTGTTGTACAAATACTGCAAAAAACTGAAAACAGCTCATCCGTTAAGTATAATTTTTATAAGTGGTTTTCGGGTGCGGTGAGTCTTTTGGCGCTATGTATTTTGCTTTATCTTGTACCCCAGAGGGCGCTGTACTACAAAATACAGTAAGGCGTAGCAAAGCACGAAGGGTGATAAATATCTAATATTCTTCTTTATGTGTATTTATATACCACTTTCTTCTTTTGCAAATCAGGTCAGCTGATGCCGAATTCTGTGGTATTTGAGTACGCATCAACACATGCGCAAGTCAGTTGCGTCGTAAGTTGGCGTTGTTTTGACATTGCTATTTCTATTTACAATGCTTATTTAATTTATGTCCAGTTTCCTCGCGAATTACCAAAAGTTCGTTTTTGCTGATTGTTTTCTAAAATATGCAATCTATCGAATACAATATAAAACTTGAAAATATATTTTTGAAAGCGATCGTCGGCACTCACACACAAATCACGATTTCCCTAACTTTTCCTCATAATTTTCAGATGTTGAAGCTACATTTTGCTCATTTCGCCGAAGTTACCGGTTTGAAAGATACGCACAAAATTCTTTCTTAAGTTTGTGAAAATTTTTTTCAAATCGACGAATGAAATCGAAAATGATTTATATCCACTCCCGAGTTAAGACGAGTATTCAGCTAGTATATATATATATATATATAATTTGCCACGCCCACTTGTAACATCCACAAATAAAAAAAACACTCGTGCGTCGTTGGACACACGAGAGAAGCGAAGCTTTTTCGTAGTTACATAGATTTGAGCTTAATAATTTTTTCTTTTAAATAAATTAACTTTTAAATTCAAAAATTTAAAATAACAAAATAAATTACATATATATAGAAAACATATTTACTGCTTATTTTTTTATTGTTGAATGTCAAATTTCCTCGCCAATACGGGCATATAATGCCAGCGACTCTCCATTTTAACTCTCCACACATGGTTGTGAACTTGGCCGCACTGACTCATGCATGCGTTTGTTAATTCCATATTAATTGATATCATCTATTTTTTTGACACTTAAAAACGCACTTGTGGGCATTACTAATTTTCTTCCTACCAACAGCACCACAAACGCATTCACAATACAAACAAACCGATGCTGGAGACACCTTGGGGCAAATAAAAGCAAATTTTTGATAGTTGTAGCATAGCAAATACACAATCCTCTATCTATTGATAGATGGTGACGATCTACTTCTGTTATTATTAGTATTGAATTAACAACTGATTCTAACAAGTCTTTGTGGCCTAGTGGATAGTGCATTGGACTCTCGTTTAGGAGGACGTGGGTTCGATCCTCATGTGCAGGCCAAAAAATCATTTTTAGTATTTAATATTAAAGTATTAAATTTTCTTGTCGTAATAAGCACTAGCAACAACGAAACCATCAAATTTCCAAGAAAAAATCTGTCAAAAATTTTTCAGATTTCACTCCAAGCAAATCACAGAACGAGGAGTAAAAAGTTTCGCTTCAAAAATAAACAAAACGAAATGGCCAATTTCAGCCCTTGAAAGGACTTTATTGTGTTGTGCGTAATGTGGAATGTTTGAACACAAATGATCGAGAACTGGACCTACTCAAGAAGCTTTTCATGGCAGTTTTTACTCTCTAAGGTTTGCCATTGTCTGCATAGAGATGACGGCCGAACAGAAAAATTAATTCAATTGAAAAAACTTTCTGTGTTAGATGGAATTCGAACCTGGGTTCTATGGCATACAAGCCATGCACCACAACCCGTATGCCATGGAATGGTATGAAATATGCTCTAAAAATCGAGTTTTTTGTAAAAATATTTACTAGTGTGGTAGTTAAAAATAACAAACGGTCAGAAATAATAGTAATGAAGGCCCCAATTACGTATTACAACTCAACTAGGTTGCCTAGATTCAACTTAATTTGTTTCGTATAACGTATTACATACATTTCAGTTGAACCATGTAGTTTGAAAATTCTTAAAAGACCAAGGCATGGGTTAATTGAAATTTATGTAATACGTTATATGAAAAAAATTTAGTTGAATATGGCCAACTAAGTTGAGTTGTTATATAATACATAATAGGGGCCAAAACAGTTCTCCAAGCTGCACCAAGAAATTTTAAATTTTTGCAGTCGGACCAGAGGTAATGAGGATTTTCATTAATTTTTTAAATTTTTTTTATATTTTTACTACAATTCAAATGAATTTTTTTTTTTTTTTTTTTTTGCCGTGTTACTTTTATATAGTGTAAAGTGAAGAATTAAATTGAATGAAATTACAAAAAAAATTACACACTTTTTACATTTTACAATTTATTTGACTAAAGGTAGTATGGGAAAGAATTCATTTGAATTTTAATGGAAATAATATGAAAAAAGTTAAAACAATCCATGAAAATTTAAATTATCTTTGGTTCAACGGAAAAATTTAAGATTTTGTGATGCAAAAGAACTTTTTCATTACTCTTATTTCTGACCGTTTGTTCTTTTTTTTTTTAACTACCATACCAGCCAATATTTTTAGTCGAAATATTTTGGGGATCATCATAACATAAGCCATGGATTATTTTGAAGAACCGGACTGAACATCTTTTTTTTTCTAAGGAAGCGTGTGCGACTTATGCCCTGTTTAGTTAAAACGAAGCCTTCGTGACTAGATTCATTCGTTTTCCGACGTGCTCATCCAAAATTGGTTCTTTGTATTTTTTTCTTGCGTCATCGTCCATAATTACGTTGATTACGTTTCTCAAATAATCTCAACGTGAGTGTCAAAAACCTTATTAACAGATTGTAAAAGTTGAGCATTTAGCGTAAAACTGACAAAAATCTTGAAAATTGTATGCTTATTACTGGCATTCTTTAATAGGTGGCAATACTTTTTGCATCAGCTGTTTTGGTTGTTGACTTTTGGACGAAATTAAACTGTTTTTATATTGATTGCGATAGTTTGAGACAATTTATGCAAAAAATGTTTTCGGCAATTGCCTTCTACAATTTTAATGAGGACGCAAGTGATAGTGAAGTTGCTGTTTTCTTTGTACTGAGAAGAAAAGAATTGGTAATTTTTTCTGAAATATACTTTTATAAAACAAAATTTACGTTTTTTTAGCATCCATTTCCAGAACGATAATAATTTTGCTCTCGTCAAATTTTGACGTTTCGTTCGGATTTTTTTTCTTACAAAGACCCAAAGAAATAAAATATAAGGAAATGGTGTTTATCACACACACAGTGTACGTGTACTGCGGTTTTTTTTCTGATTGGAGAGTATAGATTTTTGACAGTTGCGATCTTACTGCAAAACAAAACAAAGTGACCGAGCAAAACATTTAAAAAAATAAATAAAAAGCGATTAAAATTGCTAAAATATATTGAATTTATAAATTCAATACAACAAAGAACATTTTAATTATGCATTGTGTGGTGAACAATTGTTTAAGTGTCCAGAGACTGAAGGAAAAGCTGGTTTCATTTCACAAGTAAGTATTTTGCAATTGTGTTGAAACGGTTAGAATTTTTTTAAGAAAATAACTTTAATTAAACTAAATTGGTTCTAGGAAACTGTTTTCCAATTAGAACTTCACAAATTTCTAATCAGAAATTAGAGAAAAAGCATTTATTGAATTCAGTTAACTTCGCGCCATTTTTGTGAGATCGAAAACGTCAAAACACAAAACGTACTACAAGGGCGCATTCATTTTTCAAGGGCACATTAATTTTTCATGGTGGCGTATATTTTTAAGGGAGCATTGTCTTAAATGGGAAATATTTTTGTATTAAGCTATTTCTTTAATTTTCAGATTCCCACATCCACAGATTAACGGATGGATTATCGTTTCGATCTAAATGCGATCGAATTGAACTAAATTATAATTCAATATGGTACTGATTAAGCTTATAGAAAGGGATATATACCAACATTTTATTAGCTATAAACCTTTCATAAATTACCCCAATATTCATTAAGCAAGTTATGATACCTAAAAACCCTGTTTTTCTGTTGTGTAGTATAAGCAACTGCCCATCAACTGTGTGAAGCTTGCTTGTATAGGCAACAACATTTTTGGAAAATGAAATCAAACTAGCTATATTTTCTTCGCAAAGCGCCTTTTGAAAACCAAATTTTCAAATACTTCTACTATTCAGTATATCAAAGACATCATTCATTTGCCTAATAAATTCAACTGTAGCTTCACTGTCTTGAAATTCTTGTAAAAAAAGGACATCTCTACAAAAATCGAATGCATCAGCTACAGATTTGAAGAGCTTGCACGGCAAGCCAGACTTTTATTTTCTGGTCTCTAAAGTATATATGAGCTCTTCTAATCTTTGTTCCTTAATGCAATTCTTCTCTTTCTTGTAGCTCTACAAGCCTCTGAAGATAGTGCCACTTAATAGTTTTGTTGTCTGAATTTCTAAACTCTTTGATATCTGCTAAAGCGTTCCTTATAAGCTTAACCATATGACAGGGGTCTGGTCATATACAAAAACTGTCGTTCAAAGAGTCTAGGTGAAAAACAGTGTCCTTACTAATGCCACTTAAGTCTGCGCCTAATAATCTTGATGCAATAATGTTAGTTTTTTTATTGTGTTGATATTTTTCATGTTATAAGCTTTTGATTACTATTGTTGTTGTGTTGTTGTTATTGTTAGGCAATAAGCTCTTGACTACATTATAAAATAACACATTTTTTCCAGTTGTCAATAAATTTACAATTGTCTATCATCATAAGGGCTATTAGTTTATTATATAAGTAGTTGCATGAATATCAAATTTCTTATATAAATGTAAAACAAAGAATTATTTTTGTAATATTTAGTTATTATGTAATAAATTTACATACATATGCAATACTTAACATTTCATATGAAATTCCAATCAGAAAAATTGCGCCTAGCTGTACGCAACAGCCGAATACGGCCCTGAGTGAATGTTTCTGTATTAGTGTGAACATACACTAGTAAGAAAAATGCCTCACTTTTATTCGAGAACACCACTTCCTTATCTCTTATTTCTATGCAAAGACCCAAATTCACAGTGAGATTACGTCTTCGTTCGTTACTGAGTCAGCTGTGTTCTTTTGTGTCTCACATTCTTCATACATGGATTCAAAACAGCTGATTTTCACCTGTTTGACGATGCGTTCGTGAAATACACGCATCGTTTGTTTTACCTAAACAGGGCATTAATGTATATACGTATGTTTGGGTATATGTTTATATAACGTAAAGACTCTGAAACGTGAAAGACTCTGAGTGTTCCTGTGAAATCTGTGAAATACACCACAAATTTTCGATATCGAACAGTTTTGAAGTTATAGGTCGCACAGACTCGGAATTCAGTATTCGACCTCAATTTACGTATGCCGTTTCACTGGTAATATTCTACGGGCTTTGGAAGAGGACGTGGTACTTATTCAGCACCCAAAATTTTCTGTATAGCTTTCGAAATAAGTCACACATCAATGAAACTCGGTACGAACTTACTATAACAGCATGGCTTGACTAAAGCTACGCCCTCTTTTAGGGGATAAGCCAGGTATAAGCTAGTGTTCTTATAAAACCTTAAGACTATACCCCCATAGTTTAGAAAATAATAATTTTTAGAAATGTGCTATTTATTAAAAAGTAACTTTGTATTTTACAATCTGTGAAACATTTGCATTATACGCTTTTTTAAAAAATGTTCTTATACAACCGAAAAAGGTCTAAAAATAATGATTTCTTCCCAGTCCCTAACGACTTAGTTAAACAATTATGAACAATTTTTCAATAGACGATTTAGAAAGTACGACATTCAAACTGTATTTAAAAAAGAAAAATAATATAAATGAAGATACGACAGTAAGTAAGATGGGCCATATCACTGGTCGGATAAACGACCAGTGGTAAACAAAAAGTGAGTTAAATAGCAGTGTTTAAAAAGGGCAAAATAAAACATAAATATGTATTATAACAAAAATAATTAAAGGCCTTAAAATTTTTTGTCATCTGCTACAGCAGATTGTCCCATAAATGCTTGAATAGAAAATTATTTATTATCCTCACTTAATTCAATATAATTGAAAATCAGAGAAATAATTTTACATTACGTTGCCAAACTAATGCTTTCATTTTATTTTTGATTGAAAAATGTGCCAGATTATTTGACATACTAGACTCCCCATCGGCTGTGTTTAAAAATGCGTAACGCATGTGACACATCATATGACAGAAAGAAAAGCTATTGCTTCTGATTGCAAGAAATGTCATTTGAAAATGTGTCAAAATGTTGTTAAAATAATTGTAAAAATTTTGCCAAATTGCCAAAAAAAATATTTTTAAAAATTTTACAAAAAGGTGTAAAATAGTGTTGATCACAACAAGAACATAAACAAAAATTGGGAATGAAAAAGCAACTGAGACAATAATGGGCGCCACCCACAGACAAGCAGCACATAGCAACAAAAATTCTTGGCATGAAGGTCGAATGGCGTTGCCATAAAATAGATACATATACATATTCTTATATGCAATATATGTGTGTTTTTTCAATATTTTCCTTAATTGTTTATCGTCAAAAAATACAAATATTTTTCTGTTGACGTTGGCATGAAAAGCGTCAATCTTAATAATGGATTCTTAATATGGGTGAAACGTGCTGCAGTTTTAGTCCTCGAATGCGTTGCCAAAAACATACATATATTCTCAACATGGTGCCACTTGTTGGCGACTGCAGCATATTCGATCGACCCGAACGATCTACAACAATTCTCTAACTTACGAGCTATAAGAAAATAAAAGCAAATTAATTTTAAGCTAAAACATATTATTAACTTTAAAGCTCTATGTATGACCATTACCTGCACCACGTCGCATTTTCAGCGTTAGTGCCGCATGTATGAGATAAATTTAAACATCTTGTTATCTGAAATTTAAAAAATATATTGGTTTTAAATAGATTTTTTTGTATTACATTGCTAGAAAAATGTTTGTTGTTGAAATACGCTTTTTATAGCATCTGTCTCGAAAAATAGCGGCAGTTCAAGGGAACTTTTATGTTTCAATTAAAAAGTGTTTTTTTTTTAATTATTCACAAAACAACAGTGTTTAAACTGTGATGAAATGCAAATAAAGCTTTCTTTAAGGGTTTTTTTTCTAGCAATCGAAACATGTGTTATACCACAAAACATTTTTGAAATAACGTTTCTTAGTTAAAATTCTTCTACAGTAACTTAAAGATGCTCTAGCATGTTTTTACAGTTAAAAATAGTTTTAATTGGTAAAATTTTAGCTACACTTTGATTGAATTTTAATTGTTTTCTCTAATAAATCTCTAATAAGCGATACATTTATTTCTATACATTTTATTTTGTAGATCATTTCAATTTACATTTTATCTCACACCTTCTTCCTTTAAGCGAATCATCTCAATCGAATGATCATAAATTCAGACAACAACAATTTATCTGTTCCATATACCGCTTGGCAAAAAGAAAAAAAAATTAAAATTAACTCATATGTTTCATTTCAGTTTTCAATAATTTAATTGAAAGCAATTAATTCGATTCTGCTAAATAAATATTATTGCATAAAACAATGAAACAGGAAGTGAGAGGCTGTTGATAAATGCGCCAACAATTTAAGCAGGGTTGTCTTTAATTAGGTCAGAATTTTGTGTACGATTATACTAACGTAATTTGCAGAAAGTAAAAAATATATACATTATTTTAAAAAATATAACCTATATACAAATGTTCTGTTGTCACTAAGGAGATGGCAAAGTCTGTGCTTTTTCCCATCCCGGGATTTCCGGGATTTAGAAATGGAATAAATTAGATGAATTGCAATGTAAAAATTTGGCATCAGATAGTATTGGATGCCCAAATAATGTACTCCAATTAAGAACAAGTCGAACAAAGTTCAATAAATAAAATTTTTAGGTTATTTATTTTGAAAAGTAATTGGTTCAAAACAAAAAGAAAATAAATTTTTTTTAATCATCACTTATTTGCTAGATATATCGCACACTAAATACAAAACAGTCACAACTCGAAATTTTCCAAAATTGGCTTATAACTATAAATCAATTCACAATACACATCTCTATCTGCTGTTAAAATATCTTTTTCATAACTTTATTCTTTAACTGGAAAAAAGCAGTTATGTCTGCCTTAATGTTAATTGCGTTGCTTCTGCACTTTCAACCAAAGAGTTTTATTTTTAGTTGTGTCAAGGTGTCTTAGATCAACTAATATGTTTTGTTACACGCAAAGAGTTTGATTTTGAGTTGTGACACTTTATTTGTAGCAACTGAAAAATTTCAAAGTGTATTATTTTGAATTGCTGAAAAAAGTGAGTAAAATCGATATTTTGATAAGTCTTTTTTGAAAAAGGAAAGCAAAAAACAAATAAAATTTTAATTGTACTGGATTTATTCCGTCACGTGATAGCTTTTTTGTCCTGGAGACTATACTATTTTGACCAAACGAAGATTTTAATGTTTTCGCATATATTTGGACGTCGTTTTTCGATCTCTAAAATTTAATTTTAATTCAGTTCTCAAGATAATTAGTTTACAAGAACTTAATTTTTATTATTATATATGTATTTTTATTCAAATATTAATGCAGCAGCGATTTGAACTCGTAACTTAAAGAGATAAAGATACCAACTTTCAAAGAGTATGTTTAAGAAAGAGCAACTTGAAGCCTTTTAAGTCTTGAAGGAGTTTATATTCAAACTAATCAAAAGCTTATTTTTAAGTTACTATTCAACCTTTGACGCAAAAGAAAATATGCTAATTTTTTCTACCGATCAATAATATCCTTAAAAATTTAAAACTATGTTCGGTATATTCCGTAAGACTACCGCTATTAGAAGTAAAGCAAAGGGCATAAAAGATCTGGCAAATATAAACCACATTCCTAAAAACTGCTATGAGCCTTTCCACCTTAATTAAATTAATCCAACTTAATTAATATTTAAAAACTAAAAACTACAAATTTTGAAACGAGTACATTATAATTTTTTAATGTACTGAGCAATTTTTGTACTGTGCTAAAAATGAAAAATTAATTATTTTAAAATACATTTTAATAAAAAACATATTTAATAATGTTTATTGTGTATTTTTTTTTTTTATTTGCTTGCTTGTTAATCAGTTGGTGAATGGGTATTTTTAAAAATTCAAGCAATTTTTATGAGTTAAACAGGCACAACTTGAATTTTAAACGAAAAATTTCAGTTAAAGGGTCATAAGTCCGAAATTCTTTTTATTTACACAATCATAATATAAAACTACAAAATCTTTAGCAAAACTGTTTTCTTATAGGAATAAAGCCTTATTTTCAATTAAACATAAAGTAAATTTTATGTTTCTTGGTAGTTTTCTTATATTATTTCTTGAAAATTCAAACGATTTGTATAAGTTAAAGAAGCACAATTTGAATTTTAAACGAAAAATTTCAGATAAAGTGTCATAAGTCCAAAATCCATTTTATTTGCCCAATCTTAATTTAATTCTAAAAAAACTCTAGCAAAATTCTCTTCTTATTACAATAAAGCTTTATTTTCAATTAAACAAAAGTTAAATTTTGTGTTTTTTGATAATTTTCTTACTTAAGTGCTTGTAAAATAGGAGATGTTGAAAATTCAAACGATTTTTATCAGGTAAAGAGGCACAATTTAAGATAATATCACTAATTATACGAAAAAATTACAGCTAAAGGTTCTTAAAACCAAATTATTCTTTATTTTCACAACTATGATATGAAGTTAAAAAAACTATACCAAAACTTTCTTTAAAATGGGGTTTCTTTATTGTGGAACCAAATTTGTTTAAAATATTACAATCATTTTAGCTTAAACAGTTTTTTGCTTCTCCTGAAAATTCGTGTTTTTTGAGTTGTGACTGTTTTGTATTTAGTGTGCGATATATACGACTTAAGACTCTATGATCATGTCTCTATAAGAAGCAACAACATTTTGGGATGGAGCTTGACTTAAAGGCAAGAAACTGCATATTTTTTGCACAAGTTGATAAATAATAGGACGCCATTATACCTTTTTAAAAAACCAAGTTGCAATGCCTTCAATAGAACGTATAATTTAATTACACCGAAATATTCATGTCGACATTCTAAGCGAAATATTCATGCTAACATTTTCTTTTTCATCTATGTCATTAAGATCTGGAATTCACTTCCTTCCATTCCATTTGCTCGAACAAATTTAAGCTTTCAGTTATGTCCTTTTCTTTAACCAATAATTTTGTTTTCCTTTCTTTTGTACATCTACTTTTGCGATTTAATTGTTTCTTTTTATTTTTTCCTACACTTCTCTCTCAATCCTCTATTAGTTCTTCTAGCAAGACAATTGTTTAAATTAAGTTAAATACTGAATTTATCTTATAAACTAACTGAATACCCGGCATTACTCGGGACTTGATATAAATAATTTTTGAATTTACTCGTTGATTTGAAAAGACTTTTCACAAACTTTAGAAGAAATTTTGTGTGCATCTTTTAAACCGGCAACTTCGGCGAAATGGGCAAAATGTAGCTTCAACTTATAAGAAAAAAAATTAAATGATGAAAAAAAATTATGAGAAAAAATGAGGAAATCGTGATTTGTGTGTGCGTGCTTGCAAAAGTATATTTTCAAATTTCATATTAAGGGTATTCACTTCAACGCTGAAATTTCAGAAGTGCTGAAATTTACGAAAACTTCAGTGCAATTGTTGTTGTTTTGGTTTTCCGAAGTTTGCTTAAATTTAATTATCTATTGAGTTGATAAAAAATAATCGTCGGAAATTTGCGAAGAAAAGATGTGTTCAGTAATCATAAGCGAATCTGTTTATTGAGTGTGAGTCATTGTGAATATGATAACTTCTATAAGAAGAAGAGCAATTCTGTTAAATCTTGTCTACATGCTAATGAAATGTCTGCAGTTTAGAACGACATTGCAATTCGATTAGTTTATTTTAATTGATTTATAGTTTTGATGGCCACTTATAAAAATTATTAAAGTATAAAGTAATTATATGGTATATGTACATGCGACAAGGAGACTCTTTGTCTGCAGACATGCACCGCATGACTAACGAAATGAAACGATGGCAATTTTAAGGTTGACAGACGCATGTGAAATTAAACGAAACATTAAAAATGGTAACTTACTTCAACTCGACGGAAATTTCCGATTTCTGAAATATCAGCATGAAAGTGAATACCCTTATTGTATTCGATAGATTGGACATATTAGAAAACATCAGAGCAAACACGAATTTTTGGCAATCATTTACGTAATTTTTCTCATACATAAATGCTCTCTTTTGACCTCGTGTCGTAATGTTACTGTAGCGTCTAATGTGTTCAAGCTACTAGACTTGTGGACATTTCATGTGTTATTATTGTTGGCGTAACCTTTGTGTATTGTTTTAAGGGCTTCACAATATTATAATTCACAGATACTTTCTTAAAGAAATGAATATACACATAAAAAAAAAAAACCAAAAATTCTAAATATTTCTTAAGAATAATTCAAAACTTGTTTAAATAAAAGAAAAATTGTAAAAAGAACGTATGCAAACAAAACATTAGCACCATAGGGCAGAGGGGGTAATTTTAAATAGAAAATGAGTTTTAATAATGTAAATAGTACAGAAACATTAATTTTTTTTTGTTATACTGAAACAACTTTTAAAATTTAAAAACCAAGGTAATGCCATATGAACGGCATTCAAAAATGGAATTTTGAATTTATATTATTTTTGCAACAAAAACTATTGCGGCATTTACAAAAACTAGAAGTACTAAGCAAACTGCTATTATCGGGGAGGATTTCTTTAAAAACTTAACACTTTAATTAAACATACTTTTTATTAAAATTTCGAAATAAAAGTACCCCTATGCAGTGCTATAGCACAAATATGACATTTTAAAACTTATTTCATAAAAATTGATCCAGTACTTTTCGAGTTTACCTGGAAACAAAAATTTCCAATTCAATATTATGTAATAGTATAGATAGATATGAATATAGATATAGATATAGATATAGATATAGATATAGATATAGATATAGATATTGATATAGATATAGATATAGATATAGATATAGATATAGATATAGATATAGATATAGATATAGATATAGATATAGATATAGATATATAGATATAGATATCTATATCTATATCTATATCTATATAGATATAGATATAGATATAGATATAGATATAGATATAGATATAGATATAGATATAGATATAGATATAGATATAGATATAGATATAGATATAGATATAGATATAGATATAGATATAGATATAGATATAGATATAGATATAGATATAGATATAGATATAGATATAGATATAGATATAGATATAGATATAGATATAGATATAGATATAGATATAGATATAGATATAGATATAGATATAGATATAGATATAGATATAGATATAGATATAGATATAGATATAGATATAGATATAGATATAGATATAGATATAGATATAGATATAGATATAGATATAGATATAGATATAGATATAGATATAGATATAGATATAGATATAGATATAGATATAGATATAGATATAGATATAGATATAGATATAGATATAGATATAGATATAGATATAGATATAGATATAGATATAGATATAGATATAGATATAGATATAGATATAGATATAGATATAGATATAGATATAGATATAGATATAGATATAGATATAGATATAGATATAGATATAGATATAGATATAGATATAGATATAGATATAGATATAGATATAGATATAGATATAGATATAGATATAGATATAGATATAGATATAGATATAGATATAGATATAGATATAGATATAGATATAGATATAGATATAGATATAGATATAGATATAGATATAGATATAGATATAGATATAGATATAGATATAGATATAGATATAGATATAGATATAGATATAGATATAGATATAGATATAGATATAGATATAGATATAGATATAGATATAGATATAGATATAGATATAGATATAGATATAGATATAGATATAGATATAGATATAGATATAGATATAGATATAGATATAGATATAGATATAGATATAGATATAGATATAGATATAGATATAGATATAGATATAGATATAGATATAGATATAGATATAGATATAGATATAGATATAGATGTAGATGTAGATGTAGATGTAGATGTAGATGAATATAATTGAAATATTTGTTTTCTTTATTTTTTTTTTAAATGACATATTTTTAACCTTAAGGTTAATATTAATTTTTATATGAAAAAGTGTGTTATTTCAAAGCATATATATAAATCAACTGTTTTTTATAAGCAACCCCTCAAATTACTTGCTGAGTTGCATATTCAGACAGTGTTGCCGTGAAAGAAAAATACCTTTTGTAGGCTTAAAAAGGATGATAATAGGGTTTATTTTCTAATTAATCTCGTGACTCCCATCGACTAATCCCGGTATTTTCGGGACTTAAATATCAGTTTATGTCAGTACATCACATCACCGTGATGCTACGAGTAGTTTGTCTATGCGTTAAAAACGACACTGCTGTTCTATATTCAAATATACCAATTTTCTACTAGTCATTTCTTTCCACTGATAACTAAAATTACTCACAAAAATTCATATTTCTGATTACACAGCACTCATTTCTCTCCATTAACGATTAACACTGACAGAATTCACGTGATTTGAAAAAACGTGTTTATATTAGTATTACTCGAAAAAGATCAAGTTACTCGAAAACTCGAGTTATTCGATACGAGTTTAGAGTCGAATTGCTTGACTCGATTATACGAAGGTAGAATACCTCGCACATGCCTAATAAAAACTCTAAAAAAACATTACTATTAGTATTGTTATGTCATATACTAGGAATTCGGCATTAAATATTTTGCCAAATATTATAGACAGACGACCAGAGCATCAGCAGCTAAATCATTGACGCAATGCAATATGTTTTGAAATATTTTCACATATTTATATTTACATTTTAATTCTATACTATTAAACAGTACTATTCGGTGCAGTATTGGGTCGCTTAACCGTTAGGGGGCATGGGCAAATAATAAAAACAATTATGGCGCGCAATGGTCTATTTAAAAATTGTTGTTGCTGTTGTTGTTGTGGCATGTTATTGAATGGCAAATTCTGACCACACATCGTATGCCGCTGCCTCTTGGCCCTGTTTATTATAGATTTTAAGCATGTTCACGTAGATACTGTATCTATAGCTGCCTAATGCATTGGATCGCATCCAAATTGTTGCTATAAAAATATTTATCGACAGTCGTTGTGCGCTTGCAAGCGGAATACTTCAAATGCAATTTTCTTCTTAATGATTCTCAAAAGATGTTTCAGCATATCGTACAAAAAATAAGTATAAAGCTAAGCATTTAGATTATTACGAACCCAATACGCAACAAGGCTAGGCTCCCTCAACTGCTTCTTTTGGCAACAAAATACATAACTTACTCGCTGCTCTTGTGAGCACTTATATAAGGCCTGCTTTTTCTCTCTACAAAGATTGATTTTCTTATATTTCGGGGTCATTTTTAGGTTAAAGGTTATATATACAGGACTGGTGTACTAAAAAAATATGTCTTTGTAAGCTCTTATAAGAAAAAATTCTATATTTCTGCTAAGAGTAGATAACCTGTCATGTAAGCTTAATTCTACTTTGCCCCAAGGCTATAGGGTCTACAGTTCATGGATCTGACAAGTAACAAAAAAAAATCCAAGAAAAACCAAAGTACTGGGTGTGAATTCCGTAATCCCGTAATCTGCTCCCTTTTATAGAACTTTAATACTGAATTCACACCCAATATATATGTATTTATATATAGTTTGAGTTTGAGTTGCTACATCCGGCAACTATATTAGAAAATAATAAGTAAATTCAAAGCATTAATTAGACCCTTAGTGCCCGTTCCAGTTTCCCAGTAGCTGGGCATTATCAAATAGTAACTCCATTCTGAGTTTCAATGTTCTGTGGTTTTTACTTTCAAAGCTGTGCTATATCAAAAAATTGAACTTGTATGGGCGGAGTATGGGCGAAGTGGTGGCCGTGGGGTAGTGGGTAGAGTGTGTGACTCTTACGCCAGAGAACCCAGGTCGAATCCTCCATCTGCCACAGAAAATGTTTTCAATTGAATTTACTTTTCTGTTCGGCCGTCATCTTTCTGCAGACAATGGTAAGCCTCAGAGAGTAAAAACTGCAATGAAAAGCTTCTTGAGAACGTAAGCCGTTCGGAGTCGGTGTTAACATGTTGGTCCAGTTCTCGATCATTTGTGTGCAAACATTTCACACCACACACAACACTATTGATCATAAGAAGCTCGGTCAAAGCCCTTTCAAGGGCTGAAATGGCCATTTCGTTTTTTTTTTATGGGCGGAGTCATACCCCCTGTCCAATGCCCGTCCCAGTTTTCTATTAGATGGACATCACCAAGTAGTAACTCTATTCTGAGTTTCAATATTCTGTGACTTTGACTTCTATAGCTATTCTGTATCGAAAATTTTACTTGTATGGGTAGAGCCACGCCCTCTTTTGCAATGCCCTTGCCAGTTTTCAAGTAGAAATACCAGGCAAGTAACTACAGACTGAGTTTCATTGATATGCGATGCTTAGTTAAAAAGCTATTCTATATCAAAAATTTGAATTATATAGGCGGTGCCACACCCCTTATCCAATGCTCGCTCACTTTTACCAGTCGCGAAGGACACATAAGTTTTCAGGTATTGAAAAAACTTTTTAATAGAGCACTTAACTAGGTATAAGTGTTTTAAAACTAAATACATCCTTTAAGAAGAAAAGGGAAAAGGATTTAGATACTTTCGTAATGTAAAAACGTTTTATATCCAAAGCGGAATGGACGATAACACGTGTTTTCAGCAAGCATAACATCTTCGCTGATGGCGCTTACAATGTTTTTCCGCATTATCGTGTATTTTCTTGTATTCAACTTTTCCTTTTCTTCCAGTATATTCTTCTCCACTATATTTTAGCCTCGTATTGCTTATGTCTTTCCAATTTATAAAATTTATTTTCCGCTTTTTACCTTTATTGCAGTTTTACATCACGCCATTTAATTCTACATTGGCCATGATGACGAGCACATGCAACGTTTTTCCAGTCACTACTGACGTTGGAATGCCCGAAAACTAATAAAATTTGAGAAACTATGTAATCTCACAATACGCCAGCGCATTTCTAATGGTAGTATCCAAAAAAAACTGCTTTGACTAATTTGTCGTTTACAACGTTATTCGTGTCGACGCTTCAATTAGTGAAGATGGTTCGGCAAACAAACGCGGAAATAAGACAGAGAGTGATTGAACTTTATCAGGAAGGCAAGTCTCAAAGAGTTATAGTTGAATATGTAAATAAGCCTCGAGGAATTGTGCAACACATTATTCACCGCTTTACCAGAGAAAAATAATTGCAAATAAGTCGAAAAAAAGCCACAACAAGTCGTTTTCAGAGAGAAATTATGCGTTTATTATTCGAAAAATTAAGAAGAACCCTCGTTTTTGTTCTCCAAAATAAACTGCAATTCTAGAAAATCAATTGGATCCACGTCAATGCCGAAACAATAAGAAGAGTCCTCAGCAAGTACATTTATTAGTTTGAAAAACCGTAAAAAAATGTCTAGAGTTTGCGCAGAAATATGTTGTATAGGACATGAACTTTTGGCAAAATGTAAGTGGCTTGAAATGCAGGTTTAATAGCTAGTAACAATATTTTTTAGGTTTTATTCAGAGACGAAAGTAAATTTAACCTATTTGGCGCCGATGTTACCCAGCTTCAAACACAAAACTTGACGACCAGTATAAAGCACGGAGGTGGCTCCGATATGGTTGCATGGCAGGTGATGGTACCGTAAATCTGCAGCACATTCCAGGGATAACGAGCAAGTTCATGTACATAGACATTTCAAAGCAAAATCTTAAGCCAAGTACTCAAAAATTGTCGATCGAAGAAGACTTTTATTTGCACAGAAGTATCTACTGTATAATTGTCCACATGTACTTGAAGTATTCAACATGACGCTTTTAAAAAGAAAGAACGATGGAGTCACGTCTAATCTAATGTCAGCCAAATTCATCGAAATGATATGGTGGCAAGGATGACACAACAACAAAAACTTCCGGAAACATCCCGATCAGCGAGTTATATAAAGTTTTATATAAATTCCTCCAAATACAACATAGGATAGAAGTTCATTTTGTTATTTGTATTGAACTTGTATTCTATTATCTTGAAAAAAATATATATTAGAACTATTTATTAACTTTTTTGTATCAATTAACTGGTTTCTAATGGTGTCCACACTAGCCCCAAGTAAAATCAGTGGTTGTCCCCTAGCCAGTGTGGATAAATGTAAGCTCTTATTAAAATAATTTATTAATGCATTTATGAAAATGAAGAAATGTAACGATTGATGTAATTATGTAGATTATAGGTACAGGGTTGTCAATATTCGAAGCGCCCATCTGGCAGCACTGTAACTTTCCGCAGTGATGCCAAATCGACTAATGACATACCGCGTTTGAAGCGTCATTCCAAGCAAATGTTTACAATGGAACAGTACACGCCACGCGAACGCTCTAAAATTGTTGAAATTTACATAATAATAATAATAACAAAACAAGTCAATAGTGAAAACTCAACGTGCTTTCAAAAAAATAAATAAAGTGAAAAGTGCGCCTTCCAAGAAAACAGTTTATCATTTGTATGAAAGATTTACAACTGGTAATACTCTTGGTAACACAAAGAGGCCAAATAAAAAGCGACCAAGGCGATCGGCCGTTCTTTCTCGAAGATGATAATGGCCACAGAGTTACTGTCAATCAGGAGCGTTATCGCGATATGATAAACAATTTTTTCATGCCAATCGTTCGTCGAAAGCGTATCAGGCACTACTGGTTTCAACAAGACGGCGCGCCACCACACACAAGCCGCACTACAATCGATTTAATCGATTTATAATCGATTTTTAATAAAATGGGCGCTTCGAATATGGGCAACCTTTATAATCGATTTTTAATAAAATGGGCGCTTCGAATATGGGCAACCCTGTATAAGTAATAGCAAAAAACTACTTTATTACAAAAATTATATATTAACATAAGGGCATTTCCGTGGTGGCGCACGTGACGATCGTACGACTTTAACGATAGAAAAAAGAATGAAAAATTTAACTTACAAGTTCCTTATTTTGATTTTCCAATAGCTTACTAAGCACACTATACAAGGGGAAAAACCTAAGAGTTTTCAATAGTTCGAATCTTAGATAGAAGCCACCAAAAATGATACGTTTCGTTATAAAAATTAAAAGTGGTTTTTGGATCACAAAATTAGTCAAATTCTGTAAATTGGCAAGAGTTTTTTTATAAAACTTTTTTTAGAAGGATTTGAAATAGTATAAGTTTATTTTCAAAGTAATCAAATTTAAAAACCTTTTCTTGTTTTTTTGTTATTGGGCTTAGTATGAAACGTTACGTGACATGGCGTTACATGACATTTATTCCATTGTAATTCATTTAGGTAATTAAGTAATTAGGCAATTAAGTAATTATGTGATTTAGTTATTAAAAAAAAAATTTAATATATTCTGCCTCTTGCCTTCCATTTTTACTAAAACAAAAACCTTTACGAAACATTAACAAAACATTAACTAAAAAGAAAAATTACATTTGTGAAACAGTGCATACGATTTCATCATCATGGTAAATGAATTTATATTTAAATTGCTTAAATCAATAAAATAAAAATGTTTCTCTAAGATAATATCATTAAATAATAAGTTTTTAATAACTTTTAATTTTCTTGTCACGGTGGACTTTTCGGCGGAAATGCCCATATACAATATACAATATAATTTTATAATTATGTAAAAATTGTCCACACCAACCCCCTCTCCCATATATAAATAATGCTTATAATTTATAATTGTTTTCCTTTATACGTTTTATTTTATGTTTATTCGTTCATTTCGGGGAAGGGGGCTTTAAGCCCCAAAATACCCCTGTGTGCGCCCTTGCACACACACAAGCAGATAAACGACAAAAACGCTTAGTGTGTGACATCAAATAGTTTTGCTGGTTCGTGCTTATCTCTTGAAATAGTTTAACGTGCAAATCCTTTAATGTTCTCGACAAGCGGCAATCTTGTCGTTCACTGATCTTAAAACCCGTGCCACATTGAGTGTTTTTCGACGATTGCGTTTGCGGTCAGTGCGGTAAAAATATTGAAATTTGCATGCATTCAAAGGCCAGTGCCATATTGCAAACGAACGCTGTAAAACGCTCAATGTTGCAAGGATCTACACCGAGAAGAAAGCTTATGTTAAATTTTAAAAAAAACCTAGTAAATATAATTTATAAGATGGCTTTGGCAGTTTTCAGCCTTCCTTCATCAAAACGCCTAAGTTTTACATGTTAACTTGCCAATTTTTATTTGGGTGATTAATTAACCAAGTAAATTAATTTCAAAAACATAACTTTTTTCCGGGTTTTGGTTTTTTTTCTTTTCCTTTTTTTGAAACCGCCTCTCGTTATGTGATTTGCTTTGCTTGACTGAAATCGTTGCAACTGACACAAATTTTTCTTTTATCAACACCGTTTTTCATAGAAATTCATGGCCTCTCGGCGTTTATTATAACAATACTTTTAAATTAAATTAAATATCAAACATAAAAATTTTACCTTCGCCTGCCGTGGAGATTTGAACCCACACCCACCGATACCACCGTTTAAGAAGTCACTAAACTACGCATCAAGCCAAACTCCTTTGTTACGCAGAGTCACTGATTCAATAATAATTGCAACTGAAGCTATGCTGAAGCACAACACATTAATTTATTAATAGATTTTTGTTGTATAGCTATCAACAGCATACTGTGACGTACTGCATATGTTGACGTAGCTGCAGTTATGTCAGCAACCAGTAGCAAGGCTTTTTGGATCAGTGGGTAGAGCGATGGACTGGCACCAAAAATTCCAAGTTCAATTCCGCATGGCGGGAACAGACATCAATATATTTCTTGAATAAGTCATGAATAAAAAATGTAGTAAGAAAGTATTTTTGATAGCACACAAAAATAAAATCCTTTTATTTGAATAAAATATATAACATTGCGTTGAAAATCGAGCTGGGAGGAAATTTTTCTCTGTTCCGTCTTCCAATCAGGGTTGGCTGGGACAAAAGCTGTTGCAGTTAAGCGATAGGATTAACCTGAACTAGCCTGTCAGCTTTTACGGGATACGCTTGATACGAAGTTTGGAAATGTGCCACGCTGCTCTGCCTCCGGTGAATTTAGGTCTACCCGTTAAAAAACTGTGTAAATATATACCTAACGAAACGTGCTTGCATTCTATATCTAGATTCACTTATGAATACTCTCTTTTCAAGATTGGGTACAAATACAATTGACGGGCGAGTTAAGTATTTTGGATGGGAAAAGATAGATCAAATGTTGCATATCCAGTCTTCGGTTGTGGGTCGAAAAGTGTGAATCAAACGTCGCAAAGCCTTCACCAAGGCAATTTTACGTTAACTTTCTTAAAAATCCACTTACTTTATGCTTACCGAAGTGTTTCACCTGCAGCATAGTTTCCAATCTGTATCTTTTTTTTATATATTTGGCATTATCTGCTAAAAAAATTATGGATCTTTTCAATGAAGTATTAATTAGAGGACGATTCAAAATTAATTTTGTGCTTCTTAGTGATTTGATCCATTTTTATTTTAAACATATCACGAAAGGATTTGACCCAATGGGAGAATTTTCGCAACATGTTTTAACAAAACATTACATTTTCTCGTTCAAATCAAGCCTCAGACTGTAATAACAAAGTTTTCTATAATATAGATTAATACAATAACATTGTTTTTCACAAAATTTACTTTGAGAAACAATGTGACTAGCATATATTTCTTGATATTCACAATGTTCCCGTGTTCGTTTTTCATCGAAAAAAAAGTATTATAAAAAAATTTTTTTCTTCCGAGCTGGTTTCACTTTTAAGTAATTTTTAAAAAAGAAAATTTCAGTTTGATTTCTTTTCAGTTTTTTTATATAAAAATTATGCTTTACTTGAGAGCTGGAAACAGGCCTTTAATGTAATAAAATTTACTAGTGTGAATATTAACGTGTGTTTTTTAATTTACTGTATGTTATTTTTCAATTTAAAAGTTATTTTATTACAAAAAAAAAAACATTAAATTATCAAATCTATCGATCTCTCGTGTGTCTAACGACGCACCTGTGTTTTTTTTTGCAGAAAATAGCTCAAACCTATGCTTAAACCATCCATGCTAATTTTTTTTTTAATTTGTATTTTCGGATTCTGGCCTTAAGTGAATCAAATATTTTTTTTTGTCAGGGTATCGAAGTATGTGCTTTCAAAGCAATGTATTAAACAATAAATTGCTTAGGTGAATAAGCATAAGTTTATAATTCTCACACAATTCTCTTTACCCAAGCCGACTTAGGTGATTTAACTATTGCTTTTTTCCCGGTGTAAGATGTTGTATTTAAAAACGTCCAACGAGCCGCCGCATATGGCACAGTGGGGGAGTCCAATAGTTGTTGTTTCTCCTTTATGCTGTTTTGAATATTTTATATTAAAATATTTTCGTTCTCGAACATTCATTATTCTATGCTTGGAAATGTTAAAAACATTTTCAGAATTTAACAGAATTTTTTGGCACAAAAAAAAAATCGGCCGACTGAGGTTTGAAATGATTCAACAATGTTGCTGATGGATATAATTTTATTTTAATTACAGACAGTTTTAGTAGCAGGTATTTTTAAAATAGCATTTATCACATTCCATAAAAATTTCTAGGATTTTGTAAAATGTCAAAAATTACAAATGCTTTAAGATCGCGCTCATCATTTAATGATTATTAATTAAAAAAATATTTTTCGATCATTATTCAGACACAAACACAGAAATATTGGCAGTTGTGTACAGTCAGAACTTTTTGTGACGTCAGTAAAGGTAGATGAGACATAAATGGGTGCAAAATGTGGTGCCTTAAGGTGCTTTATTTATAATATTCAAATCAGAATCTTATGAATTATGAATATTTGTGACTGTCTAATCTTAGTTTTGCTTACAACTTCGTTGGTAATTTGTTTAATATTTTCACTTTTGAGTAAAAGTTAACCATTTTAACAGCGTAAAAATTTGGCAAATTTCTTAAAAACAATTAATGGATGAATTTTTATTTACATTCTTTTTTTATGTTGTCTGTAAGAGCGGCATAAAGTTTTTTAATTATAAATTTTTAGTCAGTTCTTCTCTGCTCACTGTGTGAATCATAGCCAAACGAAGCAATTCGTTATGGTCATATATTTTCATTTTATTGGTTTAATTAATAATTCAATTAATACATGTCTGCAGCAAATATTTTGCCAACTATAACATTCAGTTTACAAAAATGTCGAGTGTGAAAATTTTATTGAATTTTGACTCAATCGAACTTATATGAAGCGGAAAATTTTAATGAACAGTGCAGACAAATTACTGTAAGTATGTGTGTGTGTATATCTTCGCTTTAGTGCCATAATAAAGATGCAGCTTATTTAAGTTTAATATTTTTGTCATACACATACTTACAAATTTTAAATAACTAATTTTTTTTTTTTTGTTTTAATTGTTTTTTATATATTTTAAGTCAATTTTGCTTTTAATGGCGAAATAAAAAAAAATAATTAAAAACATTTTAACGGAAAATCACTTTAGAACTAAGCGTGTGAGTAATTAATAAGCACTAGAACATTTTTACTCATAATCAGTGAATATATTTATTTTTAATCCCAGCAATGAATCAGTGCCTACTTTGAATTCATTTTGTACTGATTCATTTGCTGTTCAAATTAAGACTTTGAGACAATTTATAACTCGTTGTGGCAAAAATATTAATTAGGCCATAAAGAGATATTTTTTTCTTTTTTTTTTTTTGCAAGAAATAGCATAAGCACTTTTTGTATGTCATATGACAACTTTTGTCTATAGTAGTTATGTTAAGAACAAGTAACAGGTCATTGAATAAGTCCGTAGGATAAGTAAAAAATAAATAAAATTTTGATAAACCTCGATTATATTCAACATAGTTGCCTTCGAGAGCGATACAACGAGTATAGCGATTCTCAAAGTTTTCAATACCACTTTTATTGTACGATTGCTCTTTCTCGACAAAATAGGCCTCAGTTTCAGCGATTACTTCATTATTGGACTTGCATTTCTTTATAGCAAGCATTCTCTTGAGATCTGAAAACAGGAAAAAGTTGCTGGGGGCTAAATCTGGAGAATACTGTTGGTGGGTAAGCAATTCGAAGCCCAATTCATTCAATTTTGCCATCGTTTTCATCGATTTGTGACACGGTGCATTGTCTTTGTAAAACAACACACTCTTTTGCAAATGTGGCCGTTTCTTGGCGATTTCAGACTTTAATCTGAATGTTCCTTTTTGCAGATGGTGGTTCCTTTTTGGAGATAGTCGATGAATATTATTCCTTTCGCATCCCAAAATACAGACGCCATCACCTTACAAGCCGACTGTTGGGTCTTTGCTCGCATTGGATTCGGTTCGTCGACTGCTGTCCATTCAGCTGACTGTCTTTTGGATTCTGTTGTGTAATAGTGAAGCCATGTTTCATCCATTGTCACATTTCGACGATAGAATTCGATTTTATTGCTGCTCGACTGTGAGCTCACGCGGCACCCACTTTGCACAGAGCTTTCGCATACCCAAATTTTCGTGTAAAATGGTAAAAATACTACCATCTGATATCTATACAATGTCAGCTAGCCCGTGCACCTTCAATTTGCGATCGTTCATAACCAATTTGTGGATTTTTTTGATGTTTTGTGGAATAACAGTCTGATTTGGGCGTCCACTGCGCTCTGCATCATTTGTGCTGGTACGACCACGTTTAAGTTCAGCAATCCACTTTTGCTCCACATTTGTCTCGATGGAGTAGAGTTCGGATAATGTTTACCAAGCCATTGTTTGGCTTTCACTGTATTTTTTTTTTTATCAAAAAGCAATGCTTTATTAAAATTCGAAATTCACTTTTTCCATTTGTTACAAAACAACCGTGAGACACGCAAGCCACAGGAAATCGATAATCACAAAGCAAAAGCCCAGGATCCGGTAGTATCGATATTTTCTTAAGTGTAATTAAGTTTAAATTAGATTATATTGTTTGTAACGTTAATGAAAGTCAGAAAGTCAGTGTCTCAAAAGCAATAAATAATTGAACAACCTTTGGACCCACGCTGATCTATCTCAGCTATAAGTGCAGGGAAACAGGAAGTCGTTACAGCCTACACCAGAAAACGTGTAAAAAATTAATGGTATTATGTTCAACTAGCCCAAAATTGAAATTGAGAAAGCTAGCTGAGTCACATAAATGATAAATTAGGTATGATATTTGTGTATAAAGAGGCTGTACGCGTTATGGGTGCCACGTTTGCTGACAGGGGACCAAAAACAAATTCTTGTTACGACTTCCCAGTAGTTTTTAGCAATGTTTACGCAAATTCCAACGGAATTCCTCACCGATTCACAACCAAAGATGAAACATGGATCAATTTTTAAACAACAGAGTTCGTGCAACAGTCAAAACGTGCAATTCTCCAGGTGAAATTCCTTCGAAACGTTCAAAAAAGCATTTTATTCATCATAATTGGATCGTTTGGAAATTTAAATCCCACAAAAACAGGCGCATTTGAAGAAGAAAAATTTCTCTATCATCACAACAATGCATCACGACAATGCGTTTATCGTTAGTTGTGCAAAGAAATTTGCACGAAATCGGGTTTCAACTGGTTGCTCAGCGACTTCTGTTTCCAAACCTGAAGAAATAAACCACTGGCAAGTGGTTTTACTCAAATGAGCAGTTCATAGCTGAAACTGAGGCCTATTTTAGGGAGCTTCCGAAAGAGTACTTTTCGGACGGAATAAAAAAGTTTGAAAATCGCGGGACTCACTGTATCGACGAAAGAGGAATGTGTGTTGAAAAATAAAACCGAACTTGATCAAAAAAAGCTTTCTTGTTTCATTTATTCCAAACTTTTAGATACACCTAATAGAAGAGACTTCAAGGCGAAAACTAGAGTCGATTCCAAAAAATGCTTTTAAAAAATGGCTTGATGATTGTATTATTCATTGGCATAAGGGTATTACTTCGGAGGGGACCTACTGTGAAGGCGATAAAATAAATTTGAATGAATAATAAATATTTTCTGTTTTTATTGATTAGGGGAACATGGGGCGAACCTTCACATGCCAACGTGTCTGACCGCCTCAACCTGGCAAGGCCAGCATTATCCATGTCGAAATCGTCTCAAGTCGACTCAAACCTCCAAGTGGTGTTCCCTGGGCAACGGCAAACTGGCACCCGTCAGTTTGACGGCTAATTTGAGCGGCGGGTCGATCCATAGACCTTAAACATGGAATGTGCGCAGGGTTTGTGTCCCGCCACATTACTACTGCCCAATGAAAACTAAACCAGCCTCGGATAAGAACCCCAATTACGTTGACGACCACCGCAAACGAAAAACGGATACTGATTTACGGATATGCACCTGGAATGTCCGGACCCTTTATAGGGAAGGTGCCATTATCCAACTGGCGGAAGCCCTCAAAACAATAAAGGCTGACATCACCACCATCCAGGAAATGCGATGGAAAGGGCAAGGCTGCTCTACACAAGCACACTGTGATATCTACTACAGCTGCCATGCGGAGAGGCGCGAATTTGGATGTGGATTCGTTGTTAGCCGGAAACTACGCCACCTTGTTTCCCGGTTCACACCTGTGATCGAAAGATCACGATCCGCATCAAGGCAAAATTTTTCTCCATCAGCCTTATTTGCGTACACGCCCCGACTTAGGAAAAGGACGAAGCCGTCAAAGACGCTTTCTACGCTAGTCTTGAGGACGTATATGACCACCTTCCTGTCCATGACGTGAAAATAGTCCTCGGCGATTTTAATGCGAAAGTCGGAAGGGAAGGCATCTTTGGCCCCACTGTCGGTCAGTTCAGTCTTCATGAGACCTCCACGAACAACGGTCTAAGTCTGATCGACTTCGCCGCGGTGCGAAACATGGTTGTTAGTAGCACCAGATTTAAGCACCTCGACATCCACAAGGCCACCTGGCTGTCCCCGGATCAAAAAACGCGAAACCAAAATGATCATGTTGTAATCAATTTCGGGGGGTCAACATTGACTCCGACCATTATCTTGTTGCAGCCAAGATCCGCATGCGATTATGCAATGCGAAGAACATACGCACAGGAATGCAACGAAAGCTAGATGTCGCTAAGCTGCAATTACAAAGGACTGCCGAAGCCTACTCCGCTCAACTCTCGGTTAAGCTCAACCAACCAACCTCTGGACGCATATATCCCACTCCATGCGCGCTGCCGCTGAAGAAGTCATTGGTTTCCGGCGCCCGCAACCTCGGAACCAATGGTATGACCAGGAGTGTCGCATCGCGACAGCAGTAAAAAACGCCGTATACAGAAAAACGCTGCAGTCAGCTGCAACGCGAGCCGTGCGAGAAAACTACCGCGAAAAGAGGAAGAAAGAGAGGCGCCTTTTCAGACGCAAGAAAAGAGAGCAGGAAAGGCGTGAGCGTGAGGAACTAGAGGTATACCAGGGCAAGGAGGATGCACGAAAGTTCTATCAACAGGTTAAACGTCTAACCCAAGGTTTCAAGTCCGGAGCATCCACTTGTAGAGACGAAAATGGAGATCTGAATACGGATACGCAGTATGTGCCGAGATTGTGGAGACGGCACTTCTCCAATTTACTTACTGGCGACGATTCCACCAATTTCGCCCATGTAGAGCGCAGTTCAGAGCCACCAATCAACGATGACGGAGTGGAAGTACCACCACCTAGCCATGAAGAGGTTCGAGTTGCTATCCAACGACTCAAAAACAATAATGCAGCGGGTGCTGACGGCCTGTCAGCTGAATTGCTTAAAACCGGCGGCGATGAATTAATAAGGCGCATGCATCAGCTCATCAGCCAAATATGGCTAGCAGAAAGCATGCCCGACGATTGGAATCTCAGTGTACTGTGCCCTATACTTAAGAAAGGAGACCCTACAATCTGCGCTAGTCTTATTTCCATCTCATAAACGGTTCTCTCAAGCGTACTGTGTGAAAGATTACAAAGCCGATTACAAAAACACTGATTGGACCTTATCAGTGAGGCTTTCGACCTGGAAAGTCCACCATAGACCAGATTTTCGCGCTACGACAAATCCTGGAGAAACCTCACGAAAATCAATTTGACACACACCATCTCTTTGTCGATTTTAAAGCTGCGTTCGATAGCCCGAGAGGGATTGCCTGTACGCAACAATGTCTGAGTTCGGTATACCTGAATAGAATGACGTTGAGCAACACACGCAGCTCCGTCAAGGTAGGAAATGACCTCTCCGAAACCTCCAATACCGAAAGAGGTTTCAGGCAAGGCGATCCACTGTCTTGCGATCTCTTTAACATCATCATGGAGAGGATCGTACGAAAGGCCGGTGTGCATCGTAATGGCACCATTTTCTACAAAGGCGTCCAGCTACTTGCTTACGCTGATGATATTGATATTGTCGGCAGAACCAAGAGAGATGTTACCGCTGCTTTCGCCGCTATCGAAAAGAAATCAGCCAAAGTGGGTTTGACGATAAATGAGGGTAAAACAAAGTATATGCTATCTACATACAAGGGAGCCCGGCGTTTAGACTCCCACGTTTCATCCGGCAGCTATAACTTTGAAGTAGTCAAGGAGTTCGTTTACCTTGGCACGGCCATTAATACTAACAACGAAATCAGCCTGGAGATAAAGCGAAGAACAATAATTGGTAATAGGTGCTACTACGGGCTCAGTAAGCAACTAAGTTCCAGAGCCCTCTCTCGATCGACAAAACTAACACTCTACAAGACGCTCGTTCTACCTGTGCTGCT
Source organism: Coremacera marginata (assembly GCA_914767935.1). NCBI lineage: Eukaryota > Metazoa > Arthropoda > Insecta > Diptera > Sciomyzidae > Coremacera > Coremacera marginata. The sequence continues at coordinate 49,794,223 of OU612045.1, forward strand.
TTATGGCGCTGAGGCATGGGTAGTTTCGCAAACTGACGCAGCCGCTCTGGGGGTGTTCGAGAGAAAAGTTCTTCGAAAATCTTCGGTCCTGTTCGAGTCGGCAAAGACTATCGCATCCGAATGAACCACGAGCTGTATGAGCTGCAGCGACTACGCTGACTGGGTCATGTCCATCGTATGAACGACGAAGCTTAAGCGAAAAAGGTGCTCGAGGCGAGGGTCGCTGGTTGAGGAAGCCCTAACCGCACTTGGTGTATCCGATTGGAGAAGGCGCCCGCAAAGCAGAGGCGCCTGGCGAGAGCTGATGAGGTCGGCCGAAACTCGGAAACTGGTTGTTACGACCACCTAAGTAAGTAAGTAAGTAAGTTTAATTGATTAACTGGTATAAAAGCCCGACCTACGGTGGGTTGGAAGCATTAACGCTCAAACTGGAATTATTTTTTGCCATTATTGGTGCAATAGTGCTTTTACAACATACTGTTTTAAAAATTTTCAGCCTGAAAGTGTATTAAATTAAATTAAAATTTATTATTAAATTAAAATTGATAAGTATTAAATAAATTTTATGTGCATATTTTCGGGCTGAACATTTTTCAGGACAGTACATGTTGGGAATAAACTGTATTTGCAAAAAATAATTACAGTTTGAGCGATATTAGGTGCAGAGCATTGTGCTTGCCTTTTTATATATTAAGATACCCGGAACTTTTTTGGCAGAATGTATGCATATGCATATAACACATAAATAATCGCATAAAGCCGCATTGATTCGAAAAAAGTTTTCCTTGTATTATTGAACTCTTGACCCTTAAGTGTTGACCCACTAATTAACTAAGAAATCTCAAGAAATAGTTTATTATTGATATAAAAAAAAGAAAAAAAAAAACTAAAACATAGAACTTGACACATCCACTTAACAATTAATTAAGAAATCATTATAAATTATGTGATCTTTAAATTTATATCAAATTTTTACAAAGCAAATCAGATTAAAAGTATTAAAATTTATGCATATTTTTAAAAAATTGCTATTTACTCATGTCATATACCGGCCAAACATACAAATAAACAAATCAAAATTTATATATGAGTATGTGTCTGTGTATGTGTGTTGATAAAATTTTTATTTTATAGATATTTGTGTGAATAGTGCTAAATTTAAAACAAAAGCTATTTAGTCGCCGAAGTAGAAGAAGTTCACAAATACTTGAGTTGTATTTTATTTTTGCTGTATTTGTTGTTGTTGTTGTTGTTGTTGTTGTTGTTGACTTTTTGTGTCTATTTTTCTTTGCTATTTTACAAAGAAAATCTAGCTAAGTTTTCTTTGAACAAAAACGAAAATTAAAAGGAGAAAATTAAAAAAAAAAAAAAATCAAAAAGCTGAAAGCTGCTTTTTAGAATCGCTACTCAGCGTGAGATACATTCGTCAGATAGAACAACGTGTGAATGCGGATGATGATGATAAGGTGGCGGATGTGTATCTGTGATGGCAACTTGGGATTGTTTTTTTGTTTATTTTTCTTTAGTTGTAGATAGTAGATTTTTCAAAATATACATATGTATGATATATAGAAAGTTTCATTGTAGTATTTTTATGCTATATAGTCAGTGCGTGTGTGAGTGTGTGTGAGCTTTACTTGCGAGCGTGTGCGTATATTTTGGTGAATTTGTGTTTTATGTTTTCTATTATTAGCCGCAAAATTTTTCTTTCTTTTTTTCATGTGTGCTGTTTATAAGATATTTTTTTTTCTTATTTTTTTGTTTGACTTCAGCTAAAGTTGTTTGTTTGCAAGTGAATTTATTGGCCGCTATTATTTTTTACGTCAGAACGCAAGAATTTTCACTTTTTGTGACTGGACGCCATGCTAAGAATTCGAAAATAGTGTGTTCCTTGATAATGATTGTTATTTTTCTTATGCAGATGAAATAAATTTCAGATTAATAAATTTTCACCTCCAAGGCAACACAAATATACATTTATTGTTATGCTTATATGAGTGTGTGTGTATCGCTAACTTTGTATTTGACTGTTAAAAACATTTAGCCGAAAATTAAAAATAATTAAATTTCTGAACTAAAAAAATCGCATAGTTGTACAGATTTTTTATATATATATATATATGATCTTGAAACTTTAAGATTAAAATCCTGAAATATTTGAAAAATCCTAGGGAAAATGTCAGTAGAAAATAAACTTCTATCTTTTGAAATAATTCTATATATAATTGAATTATCTTTTCTTATTATTAAATAGTTTTTTATTTATACATTGGTATTACTTTATTTTCTTCTTAGGTTTCAACTTTTAAAAGCAGTTAGTAATATATAGACTCAAAATTCATTTTTGAAAATCTGAAAAAGTTGATATTTTCAGCTACTTGAGTTATGAATTCGTGATTCTTCGTGATTCAACGTTCTTCGCAGCATAACTAGAACAAATATATATTTGAGAAGTATCATTTATTTTTGAGTGATCTACTTAAATCTAGAACTGTGTTAGTAATGAGAACAATAATGAAAATTTGACAAAGCATAAGAGTGGTGGAAAAACCAACAAAAATTAAATATAGTAATGCAAAAGGCTCGTATATAAAACATAAACAATATTGAATCAATTTGATGATTGTCATATTGTCAGAGTTATGTTTAAAACTGTGATACCCAGGGCCGCCGAAAGGGTAAGCATGGGGTGTTTCCTCTGGGCCCGAAGTTTTAAGAGAGGCCCAGGGTTTTTTTAGAGTACCTACCACAATACAAGATGCAAATGATAATATCACAATCTATATCTTTTATTTATAAAAAAAAACGAAATTACCATTTCAGCCCTTGAAAGCACTTTGACCGAGCTTCTTATAATCAATTGTGTTGTGGGTGTGTTTTCAAAATGTTTGAACACAAATGATTGAGAACTGCAGCTACCAGCTTTATGCCGTCTCCGAACGGCTGTTATGTTCTCAAGAAGCTTTTCATGGCAGTTTTTACTCTCTGAGGTTTGCCATTGTCTGCAGAGAGGTGACGGCCGAACAGAAAAATTATTTCAATTGAAAAAACTTTCTGTGTCAGATTGGGAGTTCGAACATGGGTACTCTGGCGTATGAACCACTCACTCTACCCACTACGCCACGGCCACCACATATTTACATAATATCTTTTACATATTATTATATTATTATTACGCAAGCGCATTTTTTATAATGACTCTCAAATCTATACTGTAGACCAGGCCCATAGCCAAGGGGGGAGGGGAGAATTTAGGTGTTCAAACCCCCACCCTTAGGGTCGAGAAAGTATGAAATAATAACGCATATGAAACTATTACATTCAAAATATAATCTTTTTTTAAAGACAAGCTAAGATAATGTTGTAAATTTACTAGAAGATGCAAAAGCTTGAACATTTTCAACGTAAATTTAAGAAACTTCACTTAATCAATAAAAAGTTTTTGGCCAAATGAAACTGGCCAACTGCAGGAGGTTTGTATATTAACATGCGTTTGAATGAATTTTTTTTTTAAATTTTGAAAAGCTTTTTATTCTCAATAAAAACTAATTTTAAAATATTTTATATATTCCGTTTCTATGGGGACTTAATGATTTTTTAAATCATGCTACCAAATTATCATAAGTAAAATTATTAAATTTTTAATTTAATTTTTTTATTTAATTATTGAATAAATTAAATTTTTTTAAACTTCCGCATTTTTAAAAACATTTTAGAAGTTGAAAAAATTTTATTTTTTTTTCAATGTTCTATTTTGCAATTAATTTAAACTTTAATCCACGGCTGAACATTTTCTTAAATATCCAAAAAAAAAGTTACTGCTTACTTCTTTTTATAAAAATGTATCTAGCTGAGTAATGGTTTCAAAAAATAGTCTTATTTTGATGTGATAAATTAAAAAAATATATTGGCTATAAGATATTGCTTCTGTGCAAAGTCCAGTTTTCGAACTACGGGTTTTGAAAAATAATCTGAAACTTAAATATGACTTTTCTCAAATAAATTTATAAAGAAGTATAATGTTATTGTTATTGGGAATTGGATGGTTTCAAATCTTTATAAGAGAGTGGAACATTTAAATTCTTAAAGATTTCAAAATATTACCTTTTTTGAATATAAGTCAAATTGTCGACATCGTTTTCGAGAAAAGTTATATTTTAGCCTTTAACAATAACTCCAACTAGGCTTCACATAGGTCCATATACTTGTACAGAAGCTAGGGATCAATAGAGACGTAAGGTAGCCAAAAAAAACCATATATAAATACTATAATTTCTTGGTTCTCCTGTTTATAAAAGTGAGAAATTTTGTGATATTTTTACTTCTTGACAATTAAACGACAGTTAAAAATTCTCAATTTGGACCATTTCTCAAAAAATTAAAGAACAAATCAAAAACTTAGTACTTGTCATCTCTCTTATGTTCATTTATAAACGTGTATATTCACGAATAGTTTTAAAAGAAAACGGTTTTGCTTGGTAAAATTTCCATATCCTTGCTTTTTATTTCTTACTGGTATCTTCTTACAGATTTATTTATCAATACCCTCCCCCCCCTAAGGTAAATCCTGGCTACGGGCCTGCTGTAGACGCTATTTTCATAAATAGGGTAGCAATTGAAAGGTATTGCTGTATATATGTGCAATTAGGTCTTATTTTTTCTTAAATATTGCGTATTTTTTAAAAAAAGTATGTGTATGTAAAAGTATACTTAACAATTTAACAGAAAAATCGAAAGTTTCTATGAAATCCTAGATAATAATAGCCCTAAATATAAAAACAAAGTTACCTAACACTATATATTTTTTACTTTGGGGTTTTAACGCCACACGGGTTTATTTTTATTACGCAAACGTATTTTTTGTAATGTCGCTATCAAATTAATGCCGTGGATGCGATTTTCATATTTAGTATAGCCAGTGCCGTAGATAGTTTTTGGTTCTGGGGGGCATCCGTACAAGAAATTTTAACTGAATTTGATTTGTCTCTGATTTTTTTGATAAAAATAAATAATAGTTACGGTTACTGGTTTTTACAAAACAATTCAAACATACGCGTCAAAGAACAAAACAAAAATTAATTTCACTTTGGCCGCATTCAGCGGAGTCAACTGTTGTGAACTATTAAGGTAGCGATACCTTAGTAAGCGATGATTTTCTCTGAATGTGTTGTTACTCTAAGCGTCTGAAAAGTTGTCAAAGCTTAGAGTCAAGGATTAACCCTTAACTTTTCTTAAAAAAATAAAAGATTATATTTCTCTCATTATTTCAGCATTCATTCGTTAACTCTCAGTATATTTCAAGCTATTAGGTGTGTGCATGCTTTCGCTTTAATCAATCGTGTTGTTATTTAAAGCTTTCTTTGAAAAAACATAAACTTGACTTGTTTATGTAAAGCACTCAACAGTTGAGTTCATGTAACATAGAATTTCTTCTATGCGCGTTTTCGTCAGCGCTGCCATAATTTTACCATTCAGCAAATTTTTACACAACTGTGGCCAACTGTTGACTCCGCTGAATGCGGCCTTTCACTCAATTGCGTTGATTTTACTTTCTATAACGTCACAGTTATAAACAATGATACGCATCGTTTTATCACAACCCGCAAAACAAATAAATATAATTTATCACTTATGGCACAATGAAAGTATTTCTTATGCAAAATCAGGTATTTTATGCTTATCGTACCGTATCACTTGCTCGGTGCTTGTAACCGTGGGAATTGTGACAGGATGCGTAATATTGTTTTTTTTTTTACCTGAAGGCAACTTTTTTTGCAAGTGAATGAAACATTTTCGTTTGTTAATTTCGAGTAATCGGTTGTGTTTAATACTTTAGCAAATTCTTTATTCACAAAAATCGATGGGTTATTGGTCTGATTTACGCTCCTGGCTGCTAAAGGATCCAGTTAAATTGATTCGCTATGTCGTGCTGTTTATTTGTTGTGTTATTGTTATCGTGCAGGTGCGCATACAAATAATAATCTAAAAATCTTGCCATCATTGCTTAACATCGAGTACGCAGGAATGTTTGTTTTTTTCGTTAGAATAATAAAAGTGTTTCTTTAAAACTTCTAGTTATACGATTGTTTTTCAAAATTACAAAATCCACCGATTTCAACACATGCATATTATAATCTTAATGATACCATCGAAATGCCAGCGGTAACAATCTGCAGAGATCCACCATATAAGGCAGATGTTCTAAAAGTAAGTTAAAAAAAAATGTTCAAGTTACTGTTTTTGTGTCGATAACTAATAACTCGGAACACTTTTCAACCGATTGATTTGACCCTTCTGAAGTACTTAAGCTTTGTAAAATTTCGATTTGTTATAATTACTTACTGGCCGATCCAGTTTCAGTAACTTTGAGTTACTTTAACAGACTGCCGGATAAAGTTACCGAATCTCAATACAATCTTCTTTCCTTGCTGGATTTGAATAAACATATTAAATGAAAGTATGTCCGATTATTACAACTGAAAATATTTGACACATATACATATCGGTGATTCCATGTCGGTGATTTGACGATTCATGATTTGACGATTTGATGATTGACAATCCCGATTTTTTTTTTCAAATTATGCAAGTCGATAGTACTGAAAAAATAGAAATATTTGCATGAATTTTTTTTTAAATTTTTTTATTTTTTTTTTTTTTTTTCATCAAGAAATTAATATATTTATGACAATAAAACAAATAAGAAAAAAATTAAGATAATAAAATTTCATATATAATAATATGTTTAAATAAATTTTCAAGTTTGACCAAGAAATTGAAAGGAAAAGTATTTTTATAAAAATTATTTTTTACCTTGTAGTGATTTTGTAGTCGGTTGTTTTTTTTTTAAAAAATTTTTATTTCTTCCTTTTTAGAGAATATGATAAATTTTCGAAAAACGAGTATAAACAACATTAGTACAATTGTTCCGAAAAATTTGTTCTATTAAATTCTGAAAGTTTGTTCGTTATTTCAAATATCTGCCTCTTATATTTAAATTAGTCAAGTGTTTTGAAATTATTATACCCATTCTTGTAACGAGTTTTATTACCCTAGTGTCAATATTATTCGAGATATAGTGTTTTTAAAATATTGCCACTCCCCTTTGTTATATAAGCGCCCACTTTCTTGACCATTATTTCCAATAATTGTGCCTACCCCTGTACTTTATTTCAGTACCCCAGCGTCAATATTAACTGCGATAGTGTTTATCTAGTATTGCCACGCCCATTTATTGAATAACGCATACTCTATTGACCATAATTTTTAATAATTGTGCCTACCACTACACTAAATTTCAGTACCCTAGTGTCCATATTATTCGAGATACAGTGTTTTTATAATATTGCCACGCCCATTTGTCGAACAACGCCCACTTTATTGGCCATAATTTGTAATAGTAATGCCTACCCTTATACTACATTGCAGTACTATAGTATCAATATTATTCGAGATATACTCTTTTTCTAATATTGCCACGCCCATTTGTCAAATAACGCCCATTTTCTTGACCGTAATTTGTATTAACTGTGTCTACCCCTACACTAAATTTCAGTACCCTAGTGTCCATATTATTCGAGATACAGTGTTTTTATAATATTGACACGCCCATTTGTCGAATAACGCCCACTTTATTGACCATAATTTGTACTAATAATGCCTACCCCTATACTAAATTGCAGTACTCTAGTCTCAAAATTATTCAAGATACACTGTTTTTCTAATATTGCCACGCCCATTTGTCGAATTACGCCCATTTTATTGCCCGTTATTTGTAATAATTGTGCCTACCTCTACACTAAATTGCAGTACCCTAGTGTCAATTTTATTCGAGATACAGTAGTATTTAATATTGCGAGATCTATTATTGCCACGCCCAGTTATCGAATACCGCCCACTTTTTTACGAGCACCTCCATGCTTATCATATCTATCTGTTCCCCAAAAATTATGGCAATCAGGCATATGGTTTACGAGTTATCGATGTACATACATTTAAAAAAAAAAAAAAAAAAAAACAGAGAAACCGATGAACTTGAGAACCTCCTTCTTTTTGAAGTCGGTTAAAAAGAACCAAAAGTCCCATTTTTATTTAAAATAAAAGTATTAAAAGTAAAACTGTGTATGCAGTTTTTTGAAAAATTTGAAAAAGAATCTGTTGGTGTGCTATTTCCAAAGAAAGTTTTCTTATATTATAATTAGTTAATTTGGTACAATTATTGAGGATGTGTTTGATGGAAGTTGGTGTATTGCAAAACTGGCCGACCGGTGGAAGTTCTCCGCATAAAAGGTGTTGATGAGTGCTATTAGTGTGACCTGAACGTAGACGAGTAAAAATTGTATTTCTTTGTCGTGAAGCAAGAGCTGGATATATCGCTTTCTCTCCATCATGATTAAATATTTTATAACGATGGTTGTAGTTTGATCATTCCTGGTCTTTGGTTAAGTTTTAAATATGAACCTCCTACCTCCCATACAACTTTTTACATCATCAATGTTTGAAATGTACTACGAAAAGTAACGGAGGGGAGGGGGGTAAGAAACCAAAAAATTGGTAACGTAGTTTATGAACGTGCTCTTACACATAAACTGTGATTAGCCCTTGGCTGCCACACTTCGCTCCAGGAACATAGATCCCACACTGGGGTAACTCATTTACCCCATACCCCAAGCTTTTTAGTCGCATGTGCAGACCCACTGAGTCTGTTAAAAAAGTATCGCGAATTTTGAATTTCTGCGGGTTACGCATATTCGATTTTCGATTTTTTTGTGGCGTTATGTTGGTACTGATAAATATCCTTTAATTTTGTCCTTAAATCTCCTATACTCCTAGCAAGATTGCGTCTCAATTCCCTCTTAATTTTTAACCCTTTAAGCTGCAGGAAGTGAGTATTAAGGAGGTATTCCTGGTTTGCAAAAATTTTTGTTTGTTTTGCATATTTTTATAGCTTGGATATTTGAGAATAACGTCCTAAAAGAGGTTTTTGAAATTCGAAATACTTTAGGAGATATGGTGTTTTTTGCCCAGCAATGTTTTCGCCAAAATGCGATTTACTTAATTTGGCTACTTTTTGAATGCAAGGGTTTCGTTCAACGCGTTCTTTAGTAGGTAATAACTTGTTTGTATACGCATTTTAAAAATAAATGAATACACATTTTCGAGCTCAGGTATTCGAATGTTGGCAGCGTTTAGTTCACTTTGAATTGAGTTATAAACCGGACCGGATCGCGTCGCATACAGTTTTGAAAAGTAGAGTTTTTATAAAAATTTTTGTTTGTGCTAAAGACAATGGATAGAAAAAGTAATAGAAATAAAAATAAAATAAACACTGGTAGCAATCGTAAAACTCGTCCCTTGAAACGCCAGTTCCGTGGTAACCAACACGAAAGAGATGAGGACACAGAATTCACAAGTACATCGGCTAAAAAAATTAAAAAATAATGAGCATAAGCATTGACAACAAAACGGAGAATTGCATGAAACCTTATGCGCATCCCGATTGGCAACGTCAAATATGATTTCGTCATGTCTCGGAACGAAGAACGTTTGAAAAGGTGCGAGGCCAGAGCTCTGGCCGCATCAAAAGAAGGTAGAACTGCCCGAAGAGCACAAAGAGCCGCTGAGTCCTCATTTTTTGAAGAAGAGAAAGGAGTTCTTTATGGGGCTGGCATTACAGATTGATATATGTAAGTATTTCACAAAAAAACATGTTTAATTGCCTAAAATTTTCTTTGAGATTTTTCAAAATCACGTTTTTGAACTTCGAAGTCACTTTTCTCCGGTTTTACTGAACCGATTTTGATGAAACCAAGTGCAATTGACGCAGAATTCTCGAATTTCCAAAACTGCATGCAAAAAAGTAACTTTAAACGTAAACGCGCTTTTCTCGAAACCACGTTTTTCGGGCTTGCGGCCCAGATTGCGCCCGTATTTCTGAACCGATTTTGATGAAATGAAGTGCAATCGACGCAGAATTGTCACCATTCTAATCCCTACCTCACCCTTTTTTTTAGACTAAGCTACAAAAAAAAGGTCCAAAATTGGTTTTTCATTTTTCAATCACCGCCATTTTGTAAAAAATAATCGCAAAATAATGATTGAGGTAGGGACTTTTCTGAATCTAACGACGTTTACATTATCCATTTCCGAAGTCGAGTTATCCGGGCCGCAAGCAGGATACCTTTTTTTTCGACGCCCAACTTTGAAGGCCGACTACTTTTGGTACAGCCCTCGTACAAAGAAACAATTTTTTATTTAATTTAATATGTTCTTAATACAATAAAAAAAAACAGAATTTAAATAACTCTTTGCGTTTTCAAATGAGAAGATTTTCAAAAAGGGTCCAAAAACAGCCTTCCAACCAGGAATACTTCCTTAATGCACTAATCTTGCTACCTCTCCCTTTCTGCTCTAAACGTAATGTGGATTAAGTTAAATTATTATATTATAAGATTATTAAGACCTTGCTTAATTAATAAATGCATAAATAAAAGCATATAATATTAATTCAATATCATAACAATATCCAATTGTATATACATCAAAATTATCGCTAAATTATAAGACATATTTTAGGATTTAATGAGATTTTTACACTACATTAAAAAGAATATTATTTATAAGCAATTTCCTTTTAGAAAATATCAAATAAGGATTGTGCTCACCCCAAGTATAACACCTGTTGGTTGGAGTATCCTTACGATGAAGTGCCGCTGTTTGATTTCTTTACAAACTCCACTTACAACGAATATGAAACTTTTCAAGATCGATACGCTTTGAATGGATGTAGCGACAGTGAGATACACTAAAGTAATTGTTGTAAATTAAAACTTTAGATTTTCACTTTAGATATGGTTATCACGAGCAGTATACATTTCTATATGGGTCGTTGTCATACTCTTCGTCCAAAAATGCAATCGAAGCGTGCTAATCGTAATGCTGGCTATTCCATGATACTGACCCATCATGTCAACCCCGCTAACAGCTCTTACAAAGACTTTGAAAGTGAACCAGGTTGGCATATATACATACATGATCAAAGAGATAACTTTACAGGTAAGTCCAAAGAATATGCATAGCTACCGAAATACTTGTATTTTAGATTAAATATAGAAGTCACAATGAAGGGTTCCGCAAGGGTTGAATATATTTTCGCCGAAATCAACGAAGAATTGGAAATAAAATTACAAACGCAATATTTTGCAAATATTGAAACGCGTCAGCAATTGTGTTCCAGCGATGTGGGTTATAGCGATCTCAAGGTAGCATTCAAAACAAATTTTAGATTATTAATACACCTCTTTTAATTCTGACCAAAACAAAAAAACATTCAGTGCGGCGAAGCTTGCGTTTGGCGTAAGTTGGCGAACAAGGCCAATTGTTCGGGACCCTGGATGAATGATGTTCCCGAGCTACCTTGTAAAAATCAGAAAGAAATCAAAAATTTAACTGCCGAATATAGCAAGTGGGTAGCCTTTGGATTTTATAAAAATACTAATAAAAATAATTTTAAATTATGAAATGCATAATATGACTTTACAAATATGTATAAAGCTAACTGCACCACTTTTTTTTTAAATTTTTTAAATAAAAATATGTACTACGATGTACCCAATGTGTGCTATCATTTTTTTTTTCTAATCCATTGTTTTTGCATGAAGTTAAAAACTGTATTTAGTATAGTTAAAATTATTTGATTTAGTTCAAATATGTACTGTTTTGTTCGATAACTTATTGCTATTTTGAAGGTAATTTTCAAATTAGTATACCTCTGTCATAGAAACTTTCGTTCCTCTTGGCAAGAAAACTGGGATAGTAGATTTTCACAAGCTTCTCTTTGAGGCTAATGTTTTACCAGCAAAATAATTCGTCATAGACAGTAACAGGTGGTAATCACCTGGTGACAGGTGCGGACTATAAGGTGGAAGCATGAACCTCCCAATCAAACTTCCGGAAACTCTGGCAAGTCACTATCGATGTTTGTGGCCTGACGTTGTCCTGCTGCAACACAGTTCCTTTCCATTTGGCCAAAGTTGCCCGCTTCTGGACGAAAGCTTCGTTCAGACGATCCAATTGTTGACAGTAAAATTCCAAATTAAGAGTTTGGCAGTAGGAAAGCAGCTCATAGTAGATTATTCCGTGGCAATCCCAACAAACACTCAGCAAAACCTTCCTGACCGTCAATCCCGGCTTGGCCACTATTTTCGCAGGCTTCCTAGCGTTTTGCTTAGCGTTATTGTAAGTGACTCACTTTTCATCACCAGCCATCATCCGCTTCACAAATGTTTTGATTTTATTGCGATTCTTCAGTTTTGATTTGCATATGGAAATTCGTTCCATGAGGTTTTAATGTTGACTCATGTAGCATCGAGCTTCTTTTTGTATCCAGCCTTATTTAAGTGATTCTTAATGGTTACTTGCAGAGCGTGGTAGGTACAGCTTTGACATAAAAATTACCGGTACGGAATCGACGAAACCGTGATTAACTATTACAGTATCAGGATCATAAACACTATTCTCATTTTCAGTCGCCTGGCTTGCATTTTCACCATCATCGAAAAAAAAACTGTAAAATATAGCGTATTTTCTCTTTGCTGATGTCCATTTTTGATGCACACTCAAACAAAACTGTGTGAAGCTGTCACAAAACCGTCTGAGAATTTTTTTTAATAAAAAATCTTATCTTTCTAACGCCATCTAGCGTAACCCCATCGCACTGATACAAGGTGGGATACAGGACACCCTCCTTCTCGATTTTATAGAGGACCCCTGATATTACAGCTTTATTCCTCTGGGTCCACAGACTTTGGAGTTATAGTTCATGAATGATCAAAAGAATTAAAAAATGCACATCCAAAGAGGATGTGGACCTGAAATACTCTTCACAGACCTGTAATTTACAAGTGACACTAGAAAAGCAACCACGTACTAGATGTCACATTCACAAACACAAAAGCATTACTCTGTGCCCTATTATGTAAAAGCAGTATGCAATAATAATTCCATACTGCCCTTAATAGTACCAGTTCATCTACCGGTAGATGGCGTACCTTCATTACCATCTACTGGTTGAGACCACGAGACCTATCCAATCTCTTGCATACTAAGCAGGTATGCCAGCCCGGTCGTACTACTGCGCGACTCCGCCGGTCAATCTAGACCTGTGCAAGCGATGTGCACAAACCACAGCCAGCACGTGTCTCCCTGAAGGGCCAACCCATGATAGTCACCTGGGCAACTCGGTCCCGTCGAAAATGGGGGTCTACAACATCCAGCAAAGAGACAAAAAATTCTTGTACGAGTATACATATATAAGAATTTTTGTTTTTGACTGTGCACATAGCACTGTTTCGTACATGACTGGCACTTCCATTCAAGGCATGGTTTAATCACCATACCCTAAACGAAGTGCCTACGATTTAATTTGTCCTGTGCCCAGCGTCACAGGTCACTATTGTGCCCACTTACGTGACACTCCTTGTGCCCTAAGACACCATTTTTTTTTGCTTTTTATTGACCATATAGGCCATGTCTCCATGCCGTGGACAGATAAGGTCACCTCATTTTTTCGACGGGCTTGACTATCCCCGTGCTAACAAGTTTTATGGACCATTGCTATTCCATCGCAGGTTTTTTCAAAATGATATACATATTGACCTGCTACCAAGATGGGCGCCACCCCCGAGCTCTTGGTTGGGTCTAACCTTTTACGGCATGGGACGTATCCCATAACCAACCCTCCTTCTTTATCCTGGCTTGGGACAGGCAGGCCGAAACCTGGCGGAGTTACTAGGTGGGATACATAATACTGAAGCCATTTATTGAAAAAATAATGCATTTCTTTTTACAGCACCTTATAATTAAAGATATGTGTAAATTTAGCTCCGCCATTTATTTTTCAAAAATTCCGAACTTGTGCTTTGATGTGTTGTGTCACAGTTGTGCTTCTATACGCTATGGAGAGATCAAAAATTTAACATTTCTGGAAATTTTAAGAGCGCAAATATATATTTAGAAATGTCAGACCTGCTTATTTCCGGTTACGGAAACATAAGTTGTGCGATATACTGTTAAGGCTTGCTCAGTATTTGCTTCTGTTTTCCTCTATAATCACATTTTATTAGATTAAAAACAATAGAACAAAAGAACAGCTTACGTTTTCGATTCAAGGCATCGATCATAATTCAATTTCATTGTCCGAGAATAGGTAGAGTGGGCTTGCAGCAACTTTGACTCGCGTACTTTCGAGCAGCAGAAATTGAAAATGCGTGTGGAACACACTCCACATTACACCGAAGAATATATCGAACTCTATCTACAAAACTTCTTACTCATCTTCATCTTACTCATCTTACTCATCTTCTTACTCTTTAATTAAAAAAAGATCATTTTGTCTCCTTGTTTTGTTCGAAGGCCTTTGAAAAAGCAAAAGGTTTTTTGCTTCTCCTGAAATTTTTAAAATTTTGAGTTGTGTCTCTTTTGAAGATAGGGTGCGATTTGTATTGGTTGGATAAACGATGTGGGTGAAATTTGGGTACATACTGACAAGATATCATTCAGTTTTATATGTATTTACGAAAGTTTTTCTATTTTGATAAGGTCACTTTATATGGGAGGTAGGCGTGGTTTTTATCGAACTTTGCCAAATATCAAAGTGATGGTTTATATTATATATCAAAGCTTATGTGCAAAATTTCAAGATATTTCTATTATTTTTGTGGATTTTTAAGAGATTTCGCGTTTAAAACAAAGCCAGTTTGTATGGGAAGTAGGTGTGGGTTTTATTGGATTTTACCAAATATCATAGGGACGGTTTATGTTAAATATCAAAGCTTATTTGCAGAATTTCAAGACATTTTTTTTATTTTTACAGATTTTGCATTTTAAATAAAGCCACTTTGTATTGGAAGTAGGCGTGGTTTTCATTCGATTTTGCCAAATATCATAGTGATGGTCTATATGTATGTATCAAAGCCTATGTGCAAAATTCCAATACATTTCTGTAATTTGAGCAGATTTTAACGAGATTTTACGGTTAATATAAAGCCACTTTGTATGGGAGGTAAGCGTGGTTTTCATCCGATTTTCCCAAATTTCATAGTTAGGATTTATATTGAAGATCAAAGCTTACGTGCAAAATTGCAAGGCATTTATTTAATTTTTGTGGATTTTGAAGAGATTTTACGGTTAAAATAAGGTCACTTTGTATGGGAGATAGGCGTGGTTTTCATCCGATTTGACTCATTCTCAAACTTGATCTCCATTTTTTAGAAAGAAGCTTATATTATGAATTTCATAGCGATATCTTTAAAATTGCGGCTATAATCGTGATCACAGACGGACAGACAGACAGACAGATGGACACACGGAAATCGACTCAGAAGGTGATGCTGATCAAAAATATTTTCTTTTCTATACCTGCCACGCCTCCTTATTGGCGTTACAAGCGGAATGACAAAGTAAATATACCCCTCTGCAGATGTTGCCGATTTGCAAGCTAACATTTCTAGGGTTTTAACCCATTAAGTCCGGGAAGAGACCTATTTTCTGCCATAAAAAATTTAAATACAAAATTCCAAGCATACCTCTTCTTCTATTTTTGAGTTAGCTCCTTCGATTGGTGCAGTCAGATCGCTAATAATGACTTTAAAAACCGCAGCCAAACGCTTTAATGGCGCATCTTACATAAAAAAACAATAAAATTTTTTGCGTATTTTTTTTTTTGTGAATTTCTTTCGATTCAATAAAGTTACTGAATCGATGCCAAACCTCAACCAAAAGTGCACAAAATATCTAAACTATAACTAGGAATATTTTTTTTTTTTGCTTTCAATCTAATCTCAAATTCGTAATCAGCGACCTTAAAAATCTCCCTATGCATATTTTTTCGTTATTTCGAATTAACATAATTATGAAATTTAGTCGGTCATATTGCATCCGCCATCTAGAATTTTGAGAATCTAACCTCTTTCTTGTTATAGTTTAGATATTTTGTTCAGTTTTGGATGTGGATTGGCATCGATTCAATAACTTTATTAATTCGAAAAAAAACATAAAAAAAAAAAAATGATTTTGTTTATTATTTAAAATGAGCCATATTGGGTTTTAAAGTCAATATTATGCAAATCTGACTGCACCAATCGAAAAAGCAACATCAAAAATAGTAGAATAGCTTGGAATAGTTTGGAATATTTAATTGAAATTTTTCATGGCAGAAAATAAGTCTAAAAAATGGTATAAAAATTGTGTTCTTCCCGAACTTAGTGGATTAAATTAGTATATGGTAAATATAATGGCTTACCGTAAATTTTGCGAGCTGTTTCCATATCTCTTCTCTCTTCCTCTCTGACCCCTCTTTAAATACTCTGTCAAACACGTATTTTTCTGTATGAATCTCAAATTCAAACCGTCTACATTTCGGGTTCTTAAAGTTATATTTGATTTTTAAAGTTATCCCAAAGTTCTGTACTTGCTTTTATTCGAAGAAATAGTACAGGCTTTTCTGATCCATTTACTGATAAAATGTTGTTTAATATATTTATAAGGTCGAGATTGGAATACGCTTCCATTTATATATCAAAATCTCTTAGACTGGAGAGAATTAAAAAAAATTTAACTACGCCTACTTGACGCTCATTTAACTTTCAGGTTCCATTACCACCTTATAATTCGCTGTCAATACTTTTGAAACTAAGGTCTCTTGATTCAAGACGCAAGATCTAATCATTAATTTTTGTATTTGATATAATTTTTAGAAATATAGTTAATTCTTTTAGAGCTTATTACTTTCAATATTCCATTAATAAATTTAAGAGAACCAAAACTGTTTTATGTAAAATATTTTAAAACTAATTACGCCTTTAATGAGCCAGTACCAAGAGCTTTGATACTCTTCAATGAGTTGTACGAGTATATATCTCACGACTTTGACCTCTTTGTTCTTAAACAAATTTTCAAAAATTTTTTTAATTGTATTTTCATATCATAGCATCAAGATTATTCTTATATTTTATTATTCTTGAAACTTATAAACTTGTTATTTAAAAATGTAGGAGAGTGTGCCCTCCTACTGGCACTGCCCAGCTACTGGCACCCATCAGCTCTGACGTTCATGGAGATGACAGCAACAATGTGCTTATTATCAAAGTATCATTTCATTAAGCGTTCTCTTTTCATAATTCATTGAGTTGTATGCACGTGTTGCTGTAGTCGCACGGTAGTCGAAAAATAAAAAATACAAAAAAATCAAGGCTGATATAGTATCGTTCATCTTTGTTAAGTGAATTTGCAAGTATTTTTCATCAATACAAAAGGGTAAATATGAGTGGAGTTCTTAGTTTGTTCTTTATTCTTCACAATTTGACGAGCAATCGAACATTATTGTGAAATAAATAAAAATATTTCGCGTCATGTCAGGATAACGTCAGTGTCCACCTACCTGTAATGATTGCGAATGATGTTTGAAATGATTTTAAATTGTTTTTTTGTCTGAATATTAAGAGAAGCTCAAGACAGAGAAACATCATTTTCACTTTATTTTTCACATATATCCATTTATTTTGCTAATAAAATTTCACAAATATTATTTTCAATTCAAATGAGCAGTGTAAACCACTGCAAGAATAAACAACACATAAAATTTAATAAACTAGTATTTATGCTACAGTTTCAATTTTTAACAGCGAAGTGTAAATGGGTGCCAGTAGCTGGCCACCTTTTTTGGAGGGTCGATTTTCGAGACTTTTGTTACAACGACTGCCAACATCGTATTTTCAAAATTTTTAATCTTCGTGTCAAATTTTTGTTAGCTATTGAACTCAGCTTTCAAAGGAAACCAAGAGAACCGCGAAGTTATATTTCAAACGAAAGTTATGGCCTCAAGATCTTACGGTGCCAGTAAGTGGACACTCTCCCCTACTTTATTTCAATTTAGTCTGTAATGATTTGTATCCAATGACTTTTAATAATAAACTAAATAAACTATAAACAAAAACTACAAGCAAAATTTTAATAACATCTCCTTACTAAAAATTGAGAAAATAAGAAAAACCTTTTACTTACAACATACAACTTTAGGATACCTTGTGAATACCCTCTTTAAAACTTTATTTTATTTTATTACCTTAGAAAAATATAGAAAACTATATATTTATAAAATGGATAATATGCATTTTTTTAATTTAAGTTAGTCATATTATATCACAAAAAAATAATTTTTGAGATAACTTCACATTAGGAAGTTACGGATCATGTCATACCGTTGGGAAACATTTCAATGCATTAAATTATAGCACACATCAGGCACAAACTAGCCTAGCATTAAGTTAGCATAACATTACACCTCCTAAATAAACGGATTTTTTAAACACAACAAATTTCTTGATTTTTCTCCACTTTTTTCCTCAATCAACTAGATTGTACGACAGCGATGCTGATGAACATTGTGACTGTAAACAGCCGTGTGAGTCACGCCTCTTTTCCACTTATATACAGAATCGTAAAAGTTTCATACAGCCCGAACCGAGCACACAAATTTATATTTACTATACCACTAAATTGATATCGGTAAGAAAAAATTAACATATATAGTTAAAATTTTAACAGTCCTTTCTTCTACGCAGATGATTGAAGAGCGTTACGCTTATGATTCAACACAATTTATTGCAGATGTAGGTGGTTCATTAGGTTTTCTGCTAGGTCTATCAGTGTTGGGCATAATCGGCATTTTGGAACATGTAAGCTTGGCTAAATATTCAAAAAAGTTGCTTATATAATGAGTTTCAAAAATACACTCCAAGCTATGTCACATCGTGATTACCTTTGTTAAACTATAAACCAAGTTGATTTTGTTTTCTTTTCTTACAGTTGACATTATTTCTCTTCGGTAATTTTATCAAAAAAATGCAAATACAAGATGAGGAACGGAATAAGCGGGAGGAGGAGGATCAACATTCGCAGCAAAGTGATGAAACTGTGGATATTGCTACCATTTTCAATAGGAAACTTGTCGCTTAGCGGCTTTTCATTATTTTCCACAGAAAATATAAAATAATATGCATACAATTTTGTCAACAATCAGCACGTTTTTATGTTTTTCATTTACTTTTAATACACTTTTGACATACATTTGACATAATTTATGTACTGAAAAAAATGTTTTGTATAGTCATGTTTTTTAAAAATTTTACACCCAATAACCATTAAAGAATTACCCTGTATTTAATTTTTGTAATGTCAATTTATTAAAATATCTCTAACATATATTAGAGAAAAAATAAATAAAAGCGTAGAACAACGCGGCGTATGAGTAACAATATCAGATCAGCCATTCAATCGATTTTAAAGAATACTTAAATGCGAGTATTGCGAGTAAATCCTACTAATTTGAATTTTGAATGAATTAAATTATAAACCAATTTTATGAATCTTATCATTATAAAAATTAAATTATTAAAAAAATTTATGAAACTTGCCATTATGCAAACATTACAATATTAGGTCTGTTCCCGCACTCTAAAGTTTTAGTCCAATTTGCCATTTTTGCAGAGTTTAGTGCGAGAAGCGTTCCCGTACTCGAAAAAATGATAAAAGAGAGTGCAATCAAAAAGTAAAAAATTTCCCCTCCCTAATCAAAATTTTTAAGTTTCAGTCCGAGAAATTTCTTCTGGCAAAAATGGTAAAAGTAATAAAGAAATTAAAATCAGCTGTTTACAAAAATATTGAAATTGCAAAATATTAAAAGTTGTTTGAAATAAATACATAACTATTCTATAACTAATTATAGAATATTATAAGAACTATAAGAACTAATTATAACTAATTCATTTCATTATTGTTAAAAATCTATAGCATGTTGTCTACCCTGCCGATGCTCCATATAAAGCCAGCGCTTGAGGTAAATCAAAGAAACTTATTTCATTTGGCAGTTTACACAATATTAGTCCGAAAAGCGTTTTTCTCTATTTTTGAGAGAATTTTTCTTAATCTGACGCTTTTGACAGTTTTACCATTTTTAGTCCAAAAAGTGTGGGAACAGACCTATAGTTAAAAAACAGTCTGGCCAAATGATCCGATATACAATATAAGATTTGTTACGATTTTTAAACTTAAGTCCGATGACACTCCTTGCCAAAAATTCTTTGATTCTTTGATAAATACTGCACACTTCAACAAAAAGGTTCCAATTGTAATATTTTTGGAAATAGTTGGATCAATAGAACTTTTTTGCATTAAGTGGACTCCTTGAATACAATTTTTTTTTTTTTTTTTGACAAATAGGTTGCACTTGTACAAATAGGTTCCACTTTCAAAATTTTTAGAACTATCTGGGTCATCGCAACTTTGTTGGGTTTAATGGACTACTTCGACAAAAATCTTGGGTTTTTTGACAAGTACGTACCGTGCGGACATTCTAGATGGGTTCCAATTCTAAGTTTTTGACTTTGGAAATAGTTGAGTTGGAAAAAATTTAATCCTTGGAAAAAATTTTGTTGTTTTTTACAAATAGTCTTCGCTTGAGAAAATAAGATCCACTTGCTTTTTTATTGGAACTATATACATATTTTTGGAACTAAAGGGTGATTTTTTAAGAGCTTGATAACTTTTTTTTTAAAAAAAACGCATAAAATTTGCAAAATCTCATCGGTTCTTTATTTGAAACGTTAGATTGGTCCATGACATTTACTTTTTGAAGATAATTTCATTTAAATGTTGACCGCGGCTGCGTCTTAGGTGGTCCATTCGGAAAGTACAATTTTGGGCAACTTTTTCGAGCATTTCGGCCGGAATAGCCCGAATTTCTTCGGAAATGTTGTCTTCCAAAGCTGGAATAGTTGCTGGCTTATTTCTGTAGACTTTAGACTTGACGTAGCCCCACAAAAAATAGTCTAAAGGCGTCAAATCGCATGATCTTGGTGGCCAACTTACCGGTCCATTTCTTGAGATTAATTGTTCTCCGAAGTTTTCCCTCAAAATGGCCATAGAATCGCGAGCTGTGTGGCATGTAGCGCCATCTTGTTGAAACCACATGTCAACCAAGTTCAGTTCTTCCATTTTTGGCAACAAAAAGTTTGTTAGCATCGAACGATAGCGATCGCCATTCACCGTAACGTTGCGTCCAACAGCATCTTTGAAAAAATACGGTCCAATGATTCCACCAGCGTACAAACCACACCAAACAGTGCATTTTTCGGGATGCATGGCCAGTTCTTGAACGGCTTCTGGTTGCTCTTCACTCCAAATGCGGCAATTTTGCTTATTTACGTAGCCATTCAACCAGAAATGAGCCTCATCGCTGAACAAAATTTGTCGATAAAAAAGCGGATTTTCTGCCAACTTTTCTAGGGCCCATTCACTAAAAATTCGACGTTGTGGCAGATCGTTCGGCTTCAGTTCTTGCATGAGCTGTATTTTATACGGTTTTACACCAAGATCTTTGCGTAAAACCTTCCATGTGGTCGAATAACACAAACCCAATTGCTGCGAACGGCGACGAATCGACATTTCACGGTCTTCAGCAACACTCTCAGAAACAGACGCAATATTCTCTTCTGTACGCACTGTACGCATTCGTGTGGTTGGTTTAATGTCCAATAAAGTAAACTGAGTGCGAAACTTGGTCACAATCGCATTAATTGTTTGCTCACTTGGTCGATTATGTAGACCATAAATCGGACGTAAAGCGCGAAACACATTTCGAACCGAACACTGATTTTGGTAATAAAATTCAATGATTTGCAAGCGTTGCTCGTTAGTAAGTCTATTCATGATGAAATGTCAAAGCATACTGAGCATCTTTCTCTTTGACACCATGTCTGAAATCCCACGTGATCTGTCAAATACTAATGCATGAAAATCATAACCTCAAAAAAATCACCCTTTAGATGAGTGATTGGATATAATCCGTGCAGTGATTTTTTTGGACAAAATATTGGATTTTTTGGGTAAAAGGTTCCACTACCTATATTTTGGAAATAATTGGGACATTCTAACATTTTTAAGATTGGTGGATTTGTTGACCAATGACCCAATTAGTTCCAAAAATGCAAATGGAACCTATTTGTTTAAGTGGAACCTATATTTCTAAAACCAAGATGTTTGTCCAAGAAGACCACTAAGCCCGCAAAGTCGCAATACAATTAGTACCGGTCATAGAACCATATAGTTTTGTCCAAGGAGTTCACATAACTCAACAAATTTCCAATATCCCAAACAGTTCTAAAAATAATACAAGTGTTTAAAAATGTTTATCCAAGGAGTCTATCTACTTCCAAAAATATTAAAAGTGGAACATATTTGTCCATGCTGAACCTATTTGTCAAAATCATTTTTTGTGTTACTAGTCTACTAAAGTCTTAAAAGTTACAATGACCCAAATTGTTCAAAATTTAATCAGAATGAACCCATTTGCCCATGTGAAAAATATTTGTCAAAAAATCCATGATTTTTGTCTAAGGAGTACACTCAACCCAAAAAAATTACCAATGACCAAAGAAATTCCAAAAAAAAAAACAAGATTTTTATCCAACAAGGCCACATAACTAAAAAAGTTCCAATGATTTAATTAGTTTCAAAAATATTGAACGTGGAACCTATTTGTCAAGCAATTTTTGTCCAAGGAGCTTACAAGCCTCAAAATGTTGAAAATACATCGACTTTTGTCTAAGAAGATTATAGAAGAAGTCTAAGAAGATTATGGGATGGCTTATGAGCCGTCCCATGAGTATAAATCGTCTAGTTTGCGTACACGCTCGTGGACGGGTACGCTAAAAATTGTTGTCGTTCAAGTGCGGAATGAAATATGGACAAATTTAAAAACTGTATTAAAAAAAAAACCAAAGTATATAATTTGGTAAATTTTATTTTAAATAAAACTTACAAATTTATAGTTAATGCAGAAAAAAATTGCGTCCAATGCGTGCCATTGGTGACACTTTTGCCATTGGATCTGTAAATACCGCTGTTGGCACTTTGATAAGCTCCGTTTTTATTTTGGCTATCAAATTTTTCGTAGTTTTGAGCCGAATTTTATTGGCATATGTTCTCCAATTAAGATTAGCTCAAAAGTCTTCGATTGGACGAAGTTGCGGCAAGTTGGGAGGGTTATTCTTCTTATGTACATAAGGTATCGGAGCCTATACATAGCTTCTAAGCTCTGTTGACAGTAATGGCTTGATACAAGGTCAGGCCAAAACATTATATTTTTATTGTTGTGTTTGCTTCATATAAAGTCAGCTACTTTTAGCAGACAGAAGTTGGTATACCGTTCACCATTGACGGCTAAGCCCGACTCAAAAAAAACTGGCTCAGTCATACCCAAAGCACCTATTGCGAGTCCCAATAAGACTTTTTTTGGTAACTTACAATGTTCCAAATATTTCACATTGTCGTCTACTTGCTTATTGCGGTCAAAAAAGTGCTGTCCTTGCCACTCATTACCATCGAATGAGAAATATGACTCGTCATTCATAATGTAAAAAATATTTTTAACCAAATTTGTCAAACGTACTTTTTGGATACATTTTTGACTTCCGACACCATTGGCTTACTTTTTCGTGACCTTTTTTGGATTCCCATACTTCTTCACTGCTCTGCCATCACATTGATATTTTTTCTCCATTAGTTATTCGCATTAGCTTAAACCTTGTTGCAGAATCATTTAATGTGAATCTTTTACCAGAGCCAGCTTTTTTCTATGTGGTCTTTCTGAAAGCTGTGCCTGTTAGATTTTTCAAAAGCATTTGACAAAATAAATCACCATTACTTATGCCAGAAACTCAGTACTCTATTTGGTTTTAGTGAAAGTGCAGTGAATCTTATATAAAGCTACTTGTCGAATAGTTTGCAAAGAACTCAAGTGGGATCGGCGTTCTCTAACCATAAATTTGTATTAAATGGTGTACCACAAGGTTCAATTCTTGGCCCTCTTTTATTTTCCACTTTTATAAATGATGTCTTTGCTGTTTGCAAACAATCTTCTGTGCACGCTTATGCGGACGATATTTAGGTCTATCTATTCAGGTCTAGATAACCTCTGCCACAGACTTAACGAGGATCTAAGAACCATCGATCATTGGGCTATTACTAATGGACTACAATTAAATGCCGCCAAATCTTTTGTACTACCTATTTGTAAGAATAAACGTTATCTGGGTTATATTCCCGACCTTTACATTGGCACAAATAAATTTAGTGTCGTGTCGAAAATAGTAAATCTTGATCATGTAAATAGTGTTGTACGTAAAGTTTATTATATCC
This sequence comes from Coremacera marginata, assembly GCA_914767935.1. Lineage (NCBI taxonomy): Eukaryota > Metazoa > Arthropoda > Insecta > Diptera > Sciomyzidae > Coremacera > Coremacera marginata. Next base: position 49,818,478 of record OU612045.1, read on the forward strand.
TTCGAAATTTAAGAATAACCTTGACCTTAGGCGAATGCTTGTGAAGCAACATATTTTACCAGTTATTACATTTCCGGAAGTAGTTTACAGTAGACTCGATTCGTCTTCTCAATTAAAACTAAATATTGCATATAACTGCGCCACGCGTTTTGTATTTGGCTTAAAAAAAATTTGACCGGCTCTCAACTTTCAGAAATGCAATACTCGGGTGCAACCTGTTTGATTATCTCAATGCCAGTAACTGCATATTTCTTCATAAAATTATACATAGAAAAACATATTATCTATATGAAAAATTGCAGTTCAGTATATCTAGAAGATGTAAAGTACTTATTGCTCCTAGGCATAGCTCTCTTAATACCTCTAATCTTTTCTTCATTAATGCCATAAAACTTTACCACGTGGTGTAAGAGAAATAACTCGGGCTGAAAAATTTAGGCAATCTACTCTGGCTCACTTTTCTACTCCTTAATTTCTGTATCTTTCCTTGCAATCTTCTTCTCTTTATTATCCTTCATATTAAGTTTTAATATTTAAGGTTTTTTTAATAACTGTTTAACTTACCTATTATTTAATTTTTTATTAATTGTAATTCCCACTGAACCATAAGCGAAGGTTTTGAGTAAGGTGAGAGTTTTGCGAAGGTTTTTGGTTAGAATTTTTTTTTTTTTAATTTTTTCTTTTTTATTTTGTCACTTAAAAGTGCTTGTTATAAAAGATTGAACTCGTGAAAGCTTTTCCCATAAAGAAAAATTGTGCATATTTTGCGAAATTCATTAAAAACTTATTTTGAGTCGAAAATGAATCATTTTTGTATCATTTCAGTAGGTACGACTTCCTTGTAAATGAACCATTTTTTGTTCATAAATGAGTTCGGAAATGAATCATTTATGTTTCTTTTTTGCATTCTGAAATGAGTTCAAAAAAGAATAATTTTTTTATTCATATCAGTAGGAAACAATTTCTCATAAACGAATCATTTTTTGTTCATAAATGAGTTCACAAATGAATAAATGTAACTCTTTATATTCTAAAATCAGGTAAATAAAGGAACTTAAAATGAAAATGTTAACCTTCGTACAAACGTCATATGAACTTTTTTACCAGTGCGAGATGGATGTACTGCTACACGTATGAAAATTTTCAACATTTCTATCAAAAATTAAAATCAAGCCCAAATAGAATAAAAACCACGAAAACATTCCAAGCAAAAATGTAATCAAATAAATGCCCCAATTAATAACTTAACTATATTGATATTTCATATGTATATAATTTGGAAGTTTGTCAAATTGGAAAACAATCACGCCTTTTCCCCTTTGAAACAACAATATCATGAAAAACACAATGCGTGAATTCCAGCCCAGGTATATTAATCCTATTAACCCAATAATTAATATGATCTCTAATTTTAGTAATAATCATTTCTTCTTTAACAAAATATCGATATGTAATTATAAATAGTATTATGCAATAATAAAATGTATAATTCAAAAAGGTTCTTTTTTTAACTCATTATTGAACAAAAAAAGGTTTGTTTTTGAGAGGCAATTCAGTCCAAAGATTGATACAAAAAGGGTTCAATTTCGTTTCGGTTTCGAGTGCCGAAAAAAAAGAAAAAACAATTTTTTTCTGAGAGGCATTTTCGTCCGGCGATTGATTCAAAAATGGTTAATTTCCGAGTGCCGAAAAATAACTTGTATGGTTCTTTTTTAACTCATTTGCGAACAAAATAAGGTTCGTTTTTGAGAGACATTTTAGTCCGACGAATGATATAAAAAGGGTTCATTTATGAGTGCCGAAAATGAACGTTTCTACCCGAAAAGGTTCATAAATGAATTCAAAAACGGTAGTTTTGGTTCATTGGGTTTCTATTACTCTGTTGTTATATCCAAATCGATTGTTGTTTATTTATACTAAAATTTTGTACTGCAAAAGAACTTGGTTCTTATTTGTATAGAAATAAATAAATACAAATACAAAATACAAATACGTTGCCAAGATGTTGTAGATGGTTCGGCGATTAATTCTTTTGTCCAAAAATATCCGCTTTTGTCCAGTCAGAATAAGATTAACAAAAATTACAAGTTCTCTCACGACGTTGTTTTTCTTTTTTCGACATTTTGAATACACCTAAGAAGTTACCAGCGTAAAATTTTAACTGCTTGTCAATATCACATGGGTCTCTCATATAGTTATCAATAAATACGCATCATTTCAGTTATTGATGTTTTTACAAGGTTCAAAAAGTTGTCCAGATTTCATTCCGCATACGTTACATGAGATAGATCTATTGCTTTAAAAATATGGCTCACGCACGCGGACGTGAGACACTATAAAATATACACAAATGTAAAATTACTTTATACAATTACTATTACTATTACAAATATAAAGTAATACATAAAATTACCGAAATAAGCTATGTACAAGCTCAAGTGCGTACACGAGCGGACCTTTCCTGCATAAAACACACATAAATTTTAAAAAATTGCCCTTAAAAAATTGCTTTTTAAATCTTTCACCTCTAACTAGTGCATTTATTGTTTAGAGCCGAAACGTGATATTGAAGATTATATTAAGAGCTACGAAAAGATTTAAGGCAAGATTACAAAAACATGTCGTTAGTGCTCCTAATGAAAAAATTTAATTTTTGGTTTTTTTTTTTAGTTTTTATTATCATTACTGTGCTGAATTTTAAATATATGTTTTTAGAAAAATTTTTGTTTTGTTATATACAGCTGCTGAACTCTAAATATGCTTAAAAACTAAATATTACTTTTACACTTAGATGCTATTTTTAACACTAACTACTTCTGCAAAATGCATTTTCACATGAAGGTCTCCAAAGAACTTGGGAGCGAAGTCACCGCCTATTAGTGCTTTACTAGCCGCAACAGCGTAAAAACAGCCGTGCCTAGCATGACTGCCAACCAACTCAACGATGCCGAGCACGCACTGGAATTATTGGACCTCATTGTAGAATTTGTTACATTATTCAAAATGTCACCCAACTTGTTGATAAGCTCCGGCAACGGTTTCGATCTTATATCACAGGCTGTGTTTGCAATTGCATCCTTGACATGTGCAGTCAAAATGCGAAAATTTACACTTGTCGGCAACATTTCGTCGTAGATAAACTCATGTAAGCGATTCGAGAGTACCCACAAACGATCTTGATCATCAACTTTGACATCACTAGGGAAAACCATCTCGACGGGACTCATAAAGACGCGACCCTGCGATTTGATTGTATAGGCACGATTGGAAGTCTTCCAGCAGGCGACTGCATTAAGATTGGGCAGAGCATAAAAGAGCACGCCAGTCAGCTGATCAAGAAAAGAGGCACCTGCCTGGGCTTTGGGGCCACGTGAGCCCAATATTTTAAAGTCACGATAAGTCTGCTTAGATGTAGCCAACTCTTTATTACGCAATACCATAGTGTTCACAGCAAATTCCATGGTTGAACTCAAGGGATGGAAATATAGTGTGGCAAAACCATCGGCTTGTGCTTTTGTTATGGCCAAGCCATAGAGTCCATCATCCCACTGAAAGTCAATGCCATCGATGCTGTAATTGCCCGCCAGCGGATCGGGATGGAAGAAGTTATGTTCCACACGCCAAGACTCCATGTCCTTCCATGAATACACAACCAGACCCGGTTTGCCTAGATCCCCCGCATAGACGAAGGTATTTTCACAGTCACCATCCTCCACAGCGAGATTAGCATAGAAAGAGTCCTGTTTCATTTGGTTTGCGGGAAAGACATGACGACGCAGCAGATTGTCATTGTGCAAGTCATAGACGAGCAGTTGTGCTGGTCCATATACTCTAGTGCGCTCCAACACACCCGATATGCGTGAGTCCAACACCCAAAGCCGACCGCAACGATCGGCGCGTACACGAAATGGTGACACCAGCTCCGGCTCTGGTTCATTGAGGCTGTGCGCCTCCCAGCTGGGAAAAGGTATGAGCACTGGCGATTTGGTGGAATTGTCTGCAAGTAACATAATAAAAGAAATAAATTTTAATTAACTATGTCTCTCATATAAAATTCAAAATATCCATAATTAAAATTAATATGATTTTAGCCAATATAACTTTCATGTTTTAATAGAATTATTCTGAAATTCCTATCAAGCGGTTGAGTGATCATTGATGAAATTCACTCATTGTTGATATATTGTTCCAAGCAAAGGCATTTTTTTATTATTATTTTTTTTTTTTTTTTTCTGTTTGTATTTGAATATTTTTATATTCTCTTTAGTATGATTGTTTTTGGGGCAATGACCAGCAGCGCCATTTGTTAAAATTTAAGTAATTGCCATTTATTAGCAAATGTTTGCGGTTTAAGATTTAACACTTTATTTTGATGTTAATTATCGAATCAATAATTCAATGTTAATTTATCAAATTATCAGTTTCTTTCAAATAATTCAACTTAAAAGTTCAATGGAAGAGTTTTAGAGTTCATTGATATGATGAGAAAAAATTGTGTTCTTTTAAGAATTATTTCAAAACTACTTGGGGGAGGAGCGAAGAGGAACTCAACGGTGTATTAAGTGCTTATAATGCCCATACAATTCTCTTCACCCAAGCCGACTTAGGTGATTTACCTAAAACTTTTTTTTCTCGGTGTAGTTTTCTGGATTTGTTTTGTGTTTCAGCTAAAAACTGTTCCTCACATTTCGAACAACTTTCTTTAGCAGGAATTTCAGATCATGATTTATTATTTGCTTCATATAACATTGTTTTTAAAAAAACACCATCTCGATTCTCATTTGTCTTATCGTGATTTTAAAGCGATAGATACTGGTGTTCTGTTTCGTGAAGCCAGTATTTTGGATTGGATTGGGTGTTGGCATTTTTCAAATATTGAAGAAAAACTTGAACATTTTAATAACCTTGTACGTTACTTATATGATAAATATGTCTCTTTTTTAAAAATTGAACTATCAACAACTCTAAAGTACCATGGTACCAAGTTGAAGAAGCTATTAAACTTAGAAAAAACTTAGAAAGAACTATAGCCAGTGGAAACGTAAATTCCTACAATTCACAATTGGGACATATATCGGATGTCTAGAAACTTTGCTACTTGTGTTTTAAGTCACTCGAAAAAGGTATATTTTTGCGGCAAACTCAATGCTAATCTGCCAGAAAAAGTTTAATGGAAAATTTAAGCACAATCGGTTGTATAAAGATTGTATTGCATTGATTGTATTGAATTAGTTCTTCCTTCAGGCGAATAAACTAGTTGACTCCTCCGACTACACTATTAATCAGCGACCTGTATATAAGCACAAAGAAAAATTTTATTTTAAAACCGTCACAGAGGATGAAGTTGTAAAGTCTATTCCAACCATAAAATCCAACGCTGTTGGAGGCGATGAAATAAATCTGAAATTCGTGAAACTCATATTGCCGTGGATAGTTTCAAGTTTGACACATATACTTAATTTTTCCAATACTTCGTTCACCTTTCCTCAGCAATGGAGGATTGCTAACGTGATTCCCATTGGAAAAATAACCAATCCTAGTCGTACTGAAGACTTTAGGCTAATAAGTATCCTATCTGCCTTGTCAAAGGTCTTTGAAAAAATTATGTCGCCTCAAAGTGTCGACCATTTGAATGCTCTGAATTTGCTCAATGAAAATCAGTCTGGTTATAAGACAGGCCATAGTTGTATAACTGCCATACTTAAGATTATGGAAGACATTCGGCCAGCATATGAGAACGATGAGCTAATCATACTAGCATTGTTAGACTTTTCCAAAGCTTTTGACTCGGTTAACTATAACATTCACCTACTAAAATTGGAATATTATTTTGAGTTTAGTCCCTGTGCAACTAAGTTAATGGGAATGTATTAATGCGACCGATGGCAAACAGTCAAAAATAAAAACTTGTAATCCGATCTAAAAAGAACATTTTCTGCAGTTCCACAGTCATCAATCCTGGGCCCAATTCTTTTTAGTATGTTCATAAATGACATCGTATTCAGTTACCAGAATTCTTCAATTCACCTTTACGTGGATGATGCACAAATATCTCTATTTAGGCCGATTGGATTGTCAGAAGACTTGATGTATACAGCAATGACTGTGATGTAGATTGAATGAAGATTTAAATTCAATACAATTATGGGCAGCTAACAACTTTTTGAATTTAAATCTATCCAAAATCCAAGCTCTTTCTATTTCTCGACAGCATTGATTATCTAACACCCTTTGTTCTGGGGGTAGGGGTAAATGTTTCGTTTGTCGGTGTTGTAAAGAGCCTAAGGTATAGGATTAATAGGAATTTGAACTGCACTGATCACTTTAATAATACCGTTGGTAAAATATATATTCCGTGCTTAGAAAACTGTGCCAGACGAAGGATTTTATACCTCAAGGCACGAAGCTGAAACTTGTGCGATCATTAACCCATTTTGGTCCGCTACCAAAACGCGTTGGAATTTCGTAATGAAATTTTCATATTTTGTTATTAGTGATCAAATCAAGAAAATTCCAAAGTCAATTCAAAATTTTTATTAAAATCTGTATACAAAAATTCAAAAACTTTATATAAAACATTGTTATTTTTATTAAATGAAATATATGTAAAAGTGACATGTGAAACTCTTATAATAAAAGTATACATTAGGCCGTATCACCTTGTATGGCAGAAAAGTACACCTACACAAAGACATTTTCAACAAAACAAATTTTTTTTTTAAATGGTCCCTATGGTGCTTTTTCATTTTTTTGTTATAACTTCGGTGTTTCTTGTCCGATTCTTAAAATCTTTTATATGTGTACTTGTTGATTTTTTGTAAATTTTTTCTGATTTTTTTTTCGAATCTTTTTTTTTTTTGCGGATATTCACCCACCATATCTCAGTTCCTACTATATAATGAAATTCTTAAAATGTCAAATAATTAAAGCTCGTAAAAAAATATTAAGACCATGGGAACAAATGATATCGATAAAATTTATTTTTGACGCAGTTCCGACCCATTTTGTCCCAAAAATAACACTTTGAAAATGTTCGTCACCTCATACTCGACTTTTTATTAGTAAAAAAAAAAACTTTGTTTTTCAATTGCAACTGTTTTTATAAAATCACAGCCGTTGTATTGTGTAGAGCCCCTTGTTCAAGACCTTAAGAGAACTGTCGCAATTTTTATTAATAAATGTTAACATTTTTCGTTGAGGCAATGCCAGTCAAATAAAAACAACTTGTTGAGAAATTGGTGTTGGAATAAATCTCTGCATGGATTTTGCTGTACGTATGTATTGAATTTAAAAAATATTTAGCTACTTCAATGTTTGCTTATGTTTTTCCTCAGTCTGTTTTCAATTTCGAACCAATTGCAATTGGCGAAATGTCTACAAACATTGATCGATGTTTACTACGAAGCGATCAGCGTTACTTGGACCGCATGGTTCCTGCCGTCAAAAGTGGTCACTGCGATGAAGATTTAGCCTGCCAACAGCCCGGTGCTACAAGTACAGCCCGTTGGCTAACAACAGCATCTCGCATTTTACGTTGGTACGTAACGCAAGCGCAGCCATCCAATATATTGAAAGATCTCGCTACGTTCGTCGTCAGAATGTATGCGCCATTTTGGTTTTTAATTAAAAGTCAACCACTACCGTTCATGGTAGCCGCAATGTGTTCAAATACATTTCATGGATTCTCGATTTGCCGAACTACGTTCAGGTAGCCATTAAACCAACCATCGACAACAACCCATATTTTTTTCACCATGAAAATATACTACTGTCGATGATTACTGATCCGGATGCATTGGTGCGTGCAGATGGATATAGCAAAATTTTGGAAGCCCGCTCAAACCCAACAGGTCGTATTCGGCAATTTCGTGGACCCAACCAGCAGTATTTTATCCAATATAGCAGCACAACATACACTGAAATGATCGATTGGACCAAATTTCAGATCACTGAGCCAACATGTCTTCAGTTTTTTACTCAAGAGCAGTTGACTGATCTGCAGTACTCGGATGACATTATTAAAATTTCAGGTGAGCATTATAGTAGACATTAATTTTATGAAATAAATGACATAATATTGACGTCATATATCAAATCGTAATTACCATGTTATATGTTTTAACAGATTATCATTGTCACTCGCAAAACACCGAGCGTTACGTCCAAATTGTGCACAAGTCGGCCACAGCAGTCACTGACGAAAACCGTTTGGGGCACATTTTCTCGAAGCTTGACAGTTACGAGCGCTACAACCAGCTTGAATCCCGTAAAGATTTAGAAAATTAATAAAAAGTCGAGTATGAGGTGACGAACATTTTCAAAGTGTTATTTTTGGGATAAAATGGGTCGGAACTGCGTCAAAAATACATTTTATCGATATCATTTGTTTCCATGGTTTTAATAGTTTTTTGTGAGCTTTATTATTATTTGACATTTTTAGAATTTCATAATGTAGTAGGAACTGAGATAAGGTGAGTGAATGTTCGCAAAAAAAAAGATTCGAAAAAAAAAAAATCAGAAAAAATTGGTAAAAAATCAACAAGTACACACAAAAAAAATTTCAAGAATCGGACAAGAAACATTGAAGATAGGTGAGTTTTAGTGATACGGTCTAGTATACATATAGGGCCATTTGTCCATCTGTGTTTTATCACACAGGTAACACATAGTTAAATTAACCTGTGTTATCCAAAACCAACTGATTCTCATATTTTAGTCTTTTGGCTGCCTGGTTACGGAAATAGTTTTATTATACATTACATTTATATATTTTTTTTTTATTTTTTCAAAAATTGTCAAAAAAAAGTATTTTTTAACCGCTTTCCTGGTTACAGGAAAATTAAAAAAATTATATTTTTTTTCTGAATTTCCATTTAACTAAACTGTGTATATTCGGAAAGATTTTGAAAAAATCTTTTTTTTGTTTTCCAGAAATTAATTTGAATAATTTAATCTATTTTTTGATCACAAAGTTTTTAATTTAAAAACAACTTGTTTTAAGCTATTTTTTGATCACAAAGTTTTCAATTTAAAAACAACTTGTTTTAAGCTATTTTTTGATCACAAAGTTTTCAATTTAAAAACAACTTGCGATCAAAAAATAGCTTTTAACAAATGTCGTCAAAATAACAACATAATGTTATCAATTTATACGTGAATATTGAAAAAATTCAAAAATTTTATATGAAAAGATACATTATGGTAATTATAATATTATGTTCAATTTTAAAACATGTCGATTTTTTTAATACATATACTCAAAGGTGGTCCTCATTTTTCAACTTTTGAATTATCATCGCGGCATGTTATTTTTCGATTATATACATCTAAATATGAAATATTTTTTTTTTGTTTTAATTTTTTATATGAAAGATTCTGTAACAAGAAAACGAACCTTCGCCGATTTGAATGATCTTCGGATATGTGATAGAGGACAAAAATTGAACAAGGAGAGGTCCCCAGGTGTCACTCACCGATTTGAATAGTTTTTGGATATGTGATAGAGGACAAAAATCTAAGGTCGACGTATTTTTTTATACGTGCTCAATCGATAGTTTACGGTTTCAAAATGACGTTTTAAAATAAGCGAAAATTTCGTTTTTTTGCCACAATTTCACTATTTTCCATAAAAATATATACAAATTTGGTATCAAACGAAAGGTACTTTAAAGCCACACATGATGGCATCCATTTTGGAGAAATAAATTTCATTGTAATTTTGTTGTTGTCATTTTTAACAGTACTTAGTCGATATCATAAGGAGCGCATTTTCGAAATTATTTCATTTTCATTTATATTTGATTTAAGAGAATTCTAAAAGTTACCTTTTTTTTTGTTTTTTTAAAGTTTTAAGTTTTTATATTAAAATTTTCTTTATTAAAATATGCATTTATTTTCTACAAACAAATTTTTTTTTTTTAGAGTTGAAGACCACAATATGGGTATCAAAAATTTAGTTTTCTCTCCAAATTTCCGTATGTGTAAATATTTGATCGGAAAAGTTTATATTTAACAGGGCTTCTATACAACTTTGTGCTTTTAACTTGTTTTCCCGAAGGAATGAGAAAAAACCATCGGAAATTTAAAAATATGATTTTCTATATAAATAACTCCATTAGTTTTTAACATATTTCACAAAATTTTTTTTTTTTGTTATAAAGTTTAATAAAGTACTTGCCAAAAAATATTTTAACAATACCAATTACTGTACATTTGTATTTTTAATATTTTTTTCAAAAAAGCCCAAAATATTCAATGTTTCCTCAAAAAATTACGTAAAATTTGTTTTTGTTGTAAAAATAATTTAAATTAAAAATTGCATTTTAAACTCCCTTTCACATGGCATGCCATTTATTAGCAAAAATTGATTCAGTTTTAAACAAAAATTTATTTACAATATCTATCATAAAAAAATCTTTCGATTTTTTGATGAAATTAATTTTTTTAAAAATGTTCTTTTTATAATTTTTATAAAAGAGTATAGGTTCAAAAATAATTTAATTGAAAAAATATCCCAATATTCTTTTCCAATCAAAAGTTATTACTAAAAATCTATTTTCATACCATGTGGATCTGTATTAACAAAACTCCTTTTCTGTTAATTATTAAGTTTCTATATCCTTCCATGCTCCTTTTAAGAATAATCATGCTCATTTCGAAAATTTTAAAAGAAACAAATATTTTTTATACTTTTCAGTTATTAACCCTTGGTTAGTTGGGGTAATGAGTTACCATAGTATGGAAGCTATATTACTGGAGCGAGGTGTGGCAGCCAAGATTTTTGTGATAGAACATATCCAAAAATTATTCAAATCGGTGAGTGACACCTGGGGACCTTTCCTTGTAAGGCACACATATTATTTTATAGGTGCGAAAACTCAGGTTTAATGGTTCAAAATGGCGTCCAAAAATTTCACATAAGTGCGTTTTTGATTATATAAATCATATTGGAGCCGCCATTTTGAATTTTAAATTTTTGACTCCAGATCCGTTTTATTGACCCCAAACCCCTATAGGTACCCAATTTCATGTAGATACGAGGTCGTCTTCTACTCTCGGTCACTTTTCCCCCCTTAATTTCCACTTTTTTAGTGACCCCTAAATATTATTTAAAAATTTAAAAAAAAAATTACGAGTTTCTTATGGTATATATTCAAATAATGTGTTACCACGTGAAATTAAAAAAAAAAAATTATTTTTCTTAGGAATAAGCACCACCCTTATATGCACATATTAATTTTTATTAATTAATAAATTTTTTTGCGCCCCTAAAATTTTGCCGCCCGGTGGTAGTTGCAAACCCTTGCCCCTTGCTTAATGCGACCCTGTATAATACCACGACTTTGTAAGAACCTTCATACAGATTTTTGATTGAATAACTCGATTTCAAGGTAGATTATTTCGCACAAATTCTTTTGTGTATGCTTTCCCAGCGCTTTGTAAAACCAGGAACTTTAAATATCTGCATCAATTAAATAACAATTACATTTGCATTGAAGGAAACACATATTTTGTGTAAACATTGAAAACAATTACAATTGAATAAAAATTTGTTAATGAAAACAACAGCAAGCTAGTTAAAATTTACAAAATATGAGATACTACTAGATAATTACAACAAAACCCGCAACAAAACACACAAGATATAAACATTTCATTGTTTAAATGAATCAAATGCGAAGCTTAAAAAAAAAAACTTTAAAACTCACTAGCACGCATTCAAAGGCGTCATAAATTACTGCGCAGGCGCAACACTTTTAAATTTAATTTAACTCAACTCTTTGCTTTGCACTGAACTCTACCTCCAGCTCTCTAGCTATCTCAAATACTCGAAAGCTGATCTCAGTCTCGAACTCGTACTAACTACTCACCATTAAGATCAAGGTAAGCCAACGAGGCGGGGACACCGTCTCTCCAACGCGGCAACGTGACGAATAGCCTTGAGCGATAGACTTCCAAACCGAACGGTATCACGTTGTTCGGCTTGAATTCGCGGTTCTCTATAGCTGTCCAACGTGCATCTGTGCTAGCGTATTTAAAGTCGATTTCGTTCCATTCGTAGGCGACACGCAAATTGTCGTTACACTCGGCAACATAAATGAAGGATGATAATGCGGTTAATAGTAAAAGTGTAGCAAGCAAGTTCATACTGCTGCAGCTAAAGTTGAACGACGACGCCGCTGGTGATGCTCTTGATGATAGTGATGATGATGCGAATGACGCTTTTGCGTCTGCTCGCTTTCTTGTTTGCATGGCTAGCTAGCTAGTCTGGCTAGTTGTGTGATTGTTTGTTTGTTTGACTGGTTGATTGACTGTTGGAGAATGAGCAGCAGTTGCAGCAACAATTGCTGATTAATTGTTCAAATTATATAGTTGGAAAAATGTTTACATTTGCAATCGTCAGTATTACTTGTTGATTTATTTATGTTGTTATAGTTTATGTTTTTGTTGTTGTTGCTATTTATTACTTATCACAGTTGCTTGTTGGTTGTCTAGTTTGTATTGTTGCTCTTCTTGTAGTTGTTGATATTTTTGAATTGATGATGTTGTTTGCGCTGTAGTCAAAACTTTGCCATTGCTGCAGGCATATAGTGAAAAATAGAGAAGAAAAAATTTTAAAAAAATTAATATTTGTATGAATATCATGTTTAAATGAAAAATGTAGCTTGTTCAAAGATAACGGTTCAAAGCTGTGTAACGATTCAAAGCTAAAAGTATTTCATTAACATTCTGAGGTCTTAAGATATTCTGCATATTCGAAGATGCGATTTTAAAATGTTTAAAGTACGAAATAACAACACTTAAGTTCATTAATTTCCACTGACACCTACAGACATGCATTATTTGCCTTTAATTTTAAATGTTAAGTTTTTTGACTATATCCAACTTTCTGAAGATCGTGATTTTTTAAAATTTTAATTATAGCTTATGCTATTTTGAGAATTTAAACTTAGGTATGAGTAATGATACCAACTCTCGCCGAGTAGTGTCCAGTACATTTATGTTTTTTTTTTTCTAATTTTCAAATGGCAGAATTTTTCAATATATCGGTCACAAGGCAAAACAATTAAACTCAAACTACCGTAAATAACGACTAAGCATTGAACCTTGCCATGCGTGAATCTCTGAAGTTAGTGAGACGATTCAACACAAAGAATAAAAATATATTATTCAATTTCATTTAAACTAAGTTTCATTGTACCAAAAACTACATCGATATATAATGAGAATCCAAGCTAACGAGTTGCACTGACATCATTAGGTTGTCTGAAATTGTATTTATTCTGGGAGGAAATTTTCCGCAATAAGTTTGGGAGAGTTTCTAACAACTTGAAGAAATCAATACAACCTTTATTTGAATAACTATCTTTATTTTATCCTAAAGACTTCTTGAAGAGAAATTATTAAGAATGAGACACTTACGTTTAACACAAAACGATATCTGAAAGATACTTGTAAAACTCGAGTTGTCATTTTCAGAATCGACCTCTTAGACCTCTGAAACCAGATCAACACTCTGACTTACAGATCTCTTGCAGATATACTTATACTCTTAAGAAAATTAAGATATATACTCATAAGAGAGTTTTATAAGATTTTATGTATATATACAATACTGCCAACACTATTTTAATATAACAAAATTGTTATTGTTATATTCCAGTACCAACGTAACAATTTTTAAAATTTAATGTAATATTTTTTTTTATATTTGTAGGAAAATATTATATCTATAATATTGTATATGCGTGGTGTAATATTTCATCACATAAACGCATAAATTTCAATGCGATTGAAACTGTATCGCAAGAATCTCATATTGCACTTCGGTTAGAAGCTGTCCCCTTACACAAAATCCAACATTGAAAGTTTTATTTAATTAATAAATTATACTATACTCTCAATAAAAGCATTATAAAGCAGTTTTAAGAGTTGATGTCTCGATACAAGAAGCGCTTACAATACAAGAGTACATAGAGATACAGAGAGATACAAGAGTACAGCTCTTACTACAAAAGTAATATACTTAAGTAAGTCAGATACAAGAGTGCTATACTCTATGAGATGAGTTAAAGCAAAATTTTGCAGGTCCATCATTATTAAAAGCATTCAATCATGCCAAGCAGAATTAACCCTTTCATCACATTAGAGCAAGGTTTACCGAACTAATTTCATAACTTCGCGTTGAGAATTATCAATAAATTTGCAATATAAAGAATATGATTAATTTCATTTCATTTGTTCAAAAATTTACAACATTAGTACTAAGTTATTTTATAGTACAACATAAATACATTTAATATAGATATGATAACAACTCTTTCGTGAATTAACTTAACTAAGGGCACATTACAAGTTTAGAAAGATAATAATTTGTTCTAAAATTAACATATATATATATAATAGCACATAAAAGAGTTACCGGAACATATAATAAAAATTAATGAATTTTAAGAATTTCAAGAAAGTAAAGAGAATAATTAGAGGGAAGAAAAATAATTAAGAACAGATTGCCTAAAGGCACCTCTTTTTATTTTTATAACTAGATAAGTGATAAAATTTGTGCAAACCAAATACATAGCACGTAGCATGATTAAAAGCAACTTGTAGGCTTAACAGAGAAGAGGAGTCAAGCTTACTAAACACCAATTTTGCGTAAGTTATCACAGGTAGTACCAACTGTATTACCAATTTACGTTTAATATTGACAGGAGTAACACTAGCGGACATTCTCAGGTTACGAATGACATAATACACTTTTTGGACTACACTATTAATGTGATCAGTACACGACAGAGACGAATTTATATAAAAAACCCAGATTTCGAATTTTCAACACTAATTTGAGCTGGTTAGACCCAATACACAAGCCAAGGATATTTTCAACACTAATTCTATGTTTACATATAGGTAACATAGAATATACATACATATAACATACGATTTGGCAGCATTCAATTGAAGTCCATTGTCTTTGGACCACTCACTGATGTTATTGAGATCTTCATTCAATCTGCAACAAAGATCATCAAGTAGCCCAATGCGCCGAGAAAGATACAGCTGAACATCATCAGCATATGCATGAACAGAGGAGTGTTTGCAGACAGAAAATAAGTCATTGATAAACAATGAAAATAAAAGTGGACCAAGAATAGAACCTTGTGGAGCACCACTTAGTACCAATTGATTTGGCGAAAAATTATTCCCAACTTTAACTTTTTGCAACCGATTAGTCAAGTAACTTGAGATTAAATTGACAACACTTACACTGAATCCGAATAAGAGCTTGAGTTTTTGACACAAATATTTATGGTTTACCTTGTCAAATGCTTTTAAAAAACCGTGCAAACTTAGCAATGTGATGTTACCAGAATCATATTCCGTCCTTATGTCATCCAAAACCTTTACTACAGCAGAGGAACACCCATGCCCTGCTCGGAATCCTGACTGAAATGGAGATAGAAGTTTCTTGTCCTGAATATGACTATTTATTTGTTGAGCCATTTGTTTTTCACAGATCTTTAAAAGAGGCGAAAGAATGCTTATAGGCCTGAAATCAGTAGCTCCTGAAGGGTTCGTTTTTTTCGCCACAGGTAACACAATAGCTACTTTCCACATATTTTACTTTAGGTGTGGAAGCTGTTTTATTATATGAGGTAATAAGATTTTTATGAACCTAATCGGAATGTTGTATTCCCCATCGCATTTGAGTTAAACTGCATCACACATTTTCCAACATTGAATTCATTAACAGGCACAAAATTAAAAGAATGCAAAACGGATATATTACAACTAACATTCAAATTATTGTCAGTCAAAGGAGATGAATTGTCTAAAAAAAAATAGCTATTGAGTGTTTCTGGGTCAATTTGGCAGTCAGAATTTTTCTTATTACATACATACCCCGAGTTTTTTAATATTTGTCCACAAAGTTTTAGAAGGCAGGGATAGGTCTAGCTTAGCTGAGAAGTATCTAGACTCAGATTGCCTTGTTATTAAAACAGCTTCATTTCTCGCTTTCCTATATTTTTCCCAGTTTGAAGGTGACGGATTTCTTCTCCATAAATTGTGCAACTTGTTTCTATTTTTTATTGAATTGAGAACATGCTGAGAAAACCAAGGACAACTCGGTTTTCCAGCCCAATTTTTTATACGAAAAGTACGCAGAGGAACATGTTTTTCAAAGAGTTATTTAATAGGAGTTAACAAGGCACTAAGTTTGTCGTTAACAGTACTACAGCGATAACATTCATTAAACGAGATCAAGGATATGTCATTGAGCAAGGACGGATAATCAATATGCTTGAAATCACGGTAAGAAAAAGAGTTAGAAGTAACATTATGAGACAAGTTAACATTTAACGAACAGAAAATTAAGTCATGATCTGAGAGAAAATAAATCTGATCAAATAGAGAAACAAAAGAAGAATCAGAAACAAAAAAATAATCAAGGAGGCGTGGATTGGTATCATTGGAAAACCGGGTAGGCAACGTATCATTAACAACTGATAACCCCAACGAAGAAATCTTATCATATAAAGATTGTTTTACTGAATCATTTGATAAAAGATTAACATTGAAATCACCACACAGTAGAACAACGTCATGATTGGTAATAAATCTAGACAATTCACAGAACAATAAATCAACAGGAAATCTTCCTCAAAAGGTTGATTTATGTAACAAAATAATAGTTGTGTCTCGGTTCTGACTGTATGTCGAATTGAATCAGAATTCCAGTTGGGCTAAGCTCCCCTTGAATTCCTAGTCCTGTTCTGTCCAGTCCTATTCTGTTCTTTCGGAATGTTTTTAACGAATGAACCAAATTCATTAAACATAATTTGAACATAATTATGTTCATTTGTTATATAGGTACACTAAAATTTAAGCTAATTGAATAAAAACCCTTTTTTTTAAAAAAGATACATTTACAAGAAAGGGTTAAGAAACATGTATGCAGTCAAATCTTTTGTTTAGGGAAATTGCCACCTTGTTCAAAAATAAAGGTTTTTTTTTTTAGTTCGTTGCCACATGTGTCTATGACAAGGCTGCCAAATATCAGCGTCTCTCGTTGATATTTCGTAAAGTGACAGTGTTTTGTTTACAACAACTTTTTCGTGTCTTCGATTTTTATGATGGAAGAAAAAATTGAGCAACGAGTTTTTATCAAAAATGGTTTCAAAATTTTCGAATCGAACAGTTAAGTCCAGTTCACAGTGTGAATGAACCTTTCTTTTTGAACAAGGTGGTATTCTATAAAAATTTAAATCCCAGTACGAAATCCATTACACGATTTAATCCAGTACACCTTGAACCCTGAGACCTCGAATCCAGTACAGTACTAGAAAATCCAGTACGGTTGGTATCATTAGGTATAAGTATAGGAAGTGTTGGCTGAAAGAGTCGTTTAAATTGCAACAATTTCACTGCATCTTTTAAATTGTTTTATAGTGATATTACTGATATTTTTAACTATCATGTATCGAGATTTCGTTAGAAGATTTTCAATAGACCCTGTTTCACTGAAAGTCATAGGAAATTAAGAAATTTACGCAATAAATTTTACAAAAAATTTAAGGCAACAAATAATGCAGGTACAAGGAAGAGTTCCAAGAGGCACTCGCCGATTTGAATGATTTGCAGATATGTAATAGAGCAGTGGCTCCCAACCTTTTTCAGCTGGCGGTCCATGGTGGAATAAAAAAACCTAATTTGAATCGTATATATAATTTACCGTCAAATATTGCAAATATATATATAAGAGTATTGATATTTCGAAAATGAATTCAGCGGCCAATTTTACATAAGCATAAAATACTGGCATTAATTTTCATGTATCTTTAATATCTTTAAAAAAATCAATTTGAAATTATTAAAAAAATACCGTTGAAATTACAAAGAAATTGCATAAACCGAATGATAAACTCATAAAAATGTGATTTCGGTGGTATTTTTTCAATTATTTCAAATCGAATTTTTCAAAAACACTTCATCATTTTTCAAATTTATTCATTACCCACGCACAAAAGACCGCACCTTTTATAAAATTGAATGTTGTATGATTGTAGGTAATTTTATGTTGCTTATTAAAAAGTTTATAAAAGATTGGAATTGGAATATATTTGGACAAGAAATACATTTTTCTGTGAAGTCGGATTTATCATTTTTTTTTTTTTGTGGTTTCTGCAAATTTGCAATGAAGTCCTTCTTCGTTGCTCTGCAAAGAAAAATTTTTTAATATGCGTCTACTACTTGAAGTATTTTGAAATGTCAAAAATACTTTTACTTTTCTTTCATACAAGGTGATATGGTCTTGTGTGCATGTTTATTCCTTCACTTAATACTACATTTGATTTTATATCACAAGCTTAGAAGCTAACGCTTCCGTCGACAGTCCTGAAGACTGCACCACGGTTAAGCTAACGCTTCAATAAAAACACAAACAACATTCATTGCGTACGAATTTGTAGTCCACCAAGAAAATACACATGCAAAAACAATCCTATCAACATCAGCATTGTCGAGTGAGGGTTGTTTTTTATTGCGTTTGCATGCATTTGTTTTTGCCTAGAGCGGCTTGTGTTTTTGCTGTTTGTACATGTTTTTATTTTTTCGCTAAACGTAACTGACGCTTTTGTAAAGTTTTCATTTCACTCCCGTAAATACCTTCGCTAAAGAATCAAATCAAAGAAAAAGGTTTTTTTTCGCGATGCTGACAATTTTGGTATCTTATTACTAAAATTCAAAAACTTAAACAAAATAGAAAAAGAATTAGGAAACAAATGATCGAGAACTGAACCTGCAAGTTTTATGCCGAACCGCTTCTTGAGAACTTTACATGGCGGTTTTACTCCCTGAAGTTTGCCATTGTCTGCAGAGAGGTGATGGCAGAACAGAAATATTATTTCAATTGAAAAAACATTGTGTCAGATGGGATTTGAACCGCAGTGCTTTGACATAAGGGCCACGCACTTTAACCATTATGCCACGGCCGCCACCTGACAAAATATATGGTTCAAATTTGGCATTGTAAGAAAAAAATGTTAAGTAGCAGGAATTTTATGTTTTTCAAAAAAATATTGTTGAATTAATAAAAAATTAAATTAAAATAATGTTGCATATTAATCAGTATGTATTCTATAAACATTCTCTAATAAAACTTACTCCTAAAATAGATTTACAGGTTGATTAACCTCATGACTTATGATATTAACATTAATACACTAACACTTTGGGTGGTACTTACGTAGGTACCACCATGCAACAAAGGCTTAATATGTATTATTTGTTCTCTAAATCGGTTTTTGTAAAAATGCTGGTATCCGCCATCAGCAATTTAACACAATTCAATATTCAGAAACAAATAAGTTGTTGTTTTGAACTTTCAACAAAGATCTTTATGTGCTGTTTAAAAGAATCTACAAACAAAGCAAATTTGCTTATCTTTATAACAAATATGTACATTTGAATGACATAATGAATAGAATTAAAGAAAAAAGAAGACAGTGCTTGAAACAACAAATATTTCACACTTTAAAATGTGAATCATGTAAAGTTATAGGCTTGAAATACTTCAAGCTGCTAAAAAAAAGCGGTTTTCAGTTAGTCAAACAAAAGACTCAAGACACAAACTTGCTATGATGTGCTGCTGCTGCTTCTTATCTGCCGTTGCTATAATTGAATAATTTTGTCCCTATTAAGGGGACATAGCAGGTTCAAATAAATAAAAAAATAGACATATTTAAATGAAACTTTGAACATATGTATTGTTGGTCTTATGATATACAAAAAATTTTTTTAATTTCTTGGCCCCGCGTCGCACAGTGGGGTATTCTACCCTGAAAATAGATATCAATTCACCTAGAAGGCGGAGGGAACTTTTGACCTTTTTTTTGTAAGTTGGAAAAAGTCCAAATAAGAAAAAAAAACAGTTTATATCCTTTGGTGAATTTTTTTTTCTTTAAAAGAAAAACACATTTTTTATATGAATACCGAGGTATATAACAGGTCATTCAATAAGTACATAGGATAAGTAATTAAAAAACAAAATATTGATAAAACTCGATTATATTATTCAACATAGTTGCCTTCGAGAGCGATACAACGAGTATAACGATTTTCCAACTTTTCGATATCATTTTTATAGTACGATTTCTGTTTCTCATCATAATTGTCCGTACTTTCAGCGATTACTTCATCATTGGTCTTGAATTCTTTCCAGCAAGCATTCTCTTGAGATCTGAATACAGAAAAAAGTCGATGGGGGCTAAATCTGGAGAATACGGTGGGTGGGTACACAATTCGAAGCCCAATTCATTCAATTTTGCCATCGTTTTCATCGATTTGTGACACGGTGCATTGTCTTTGTGAAACAACACTTTTTTCTTTCGCAAATGTGGCCGTTTCTTGGCGATTTCAGACTTCAATCGATCCAAAAGTGCATAGAAAATGCATAGTCGCTGTTAATGATGGTTCTTTTTTGGAGATAGTCGATGAATATTATTCCTTTCGCATCCCAAAATACAGTCGCCATCACCTTACAAGCCGACTGTTGGGTCTTTGCTCGCTTTGGATTCGGTTCATCGACTGCTGTCCACTCAGCTGACTGTCTTTTGGAGTCTGGTGTGTAATAGTGAAACCATGTTTCATCCATTGTCACATATCGACGATAGAATTCAATTTTATTGCGGTTTAACAGCGCCAAACACTTTTCTGAAGCATCAATTCGTTGTTTTCTTTGGTCGACTGTGAGCTCACGCGGCACCCACTTTGCACAGAGCTTTCGCATACCCAAATGTTCGTGTAAAATGGTAAAAACACTACCATCTGATATCTTTACAATGTCAGCTAGCTCGTCCACCTTCAATTTGCGATCGTTCATAACCAATTTGTGGATTTTTGATGTTTTGTAGAATAACAATCTGATTTGGGCGTCCACTGCGCTATGCATCATTTGTGCTGGTACGACCACGTTTAAATTCCGCAATCTACTTTTCTACCATTTGTCTCGATGGAGCAGAGTCCGGATAATGTTTATCAAGCCATTGTTTGGTTTCCACTGTATTTTTTTTTCATCAAAAAGCAATGCTTTATGAAAACTCGAAATTCACTTCCTTCCATTTTTTTTTTTTTTTTGTTTAATAACAATAGTTGCACACAAAATGCTATAACTCACGAATCAATTGTCAGATTGTTGTCAAATTTTTATGCGTATCGTTTGAAAGTTGGTACTAAATATGGGAAAAAATCTAGTAACGCCATCTATGTGTCATCCTATGGACTTTTTGAACGTACTGTTATGTTTGGTCTGTTTTTATAATTTAAATATTCATTTTTAATCACTGTCACTTGATAAAACTCCATCGTATGGATAATTAAAATTGATGTCACCACTTTCACCACTCTCTTCATCGGTTTCATCAGTGTTTTTACCATTGTTTTCAATTGTTGGCACCAATGGTGCTATATACAATAAAACTATCAGCCATTTGTGGCAACATTTGCAACTTCTTTTGAGGTAATTTCCTTTTGCTTGAAATTATTGGATCAGAAGTTTTCAAAATGCTATTGAAAATATTCTCGAGCGATTTTCCCCACGTTTTTAAGGGTTAGAGGTAGTGAATGATATTGAAGAAGTCAACCAATCGCGATTAGAAATCAAAAACGTGCCTCAATTCTATGTGCTATTGTTCAACGAAACTTGAATTCATGAATAAATTGATTTATTATTTCTGCGAAGCCTTTCCGCAGGACAAATTCGTAGCTTTATTTCATCTCTCAAACATTGAAACTTATCGTTGAATTTAGAAGCCCAGAGTTTTTCATCAAATCATACAACTTTTGGCGAGTTATAAAAAATGTACTAGAAGCAGTTCCTAAAAAAACAACAGCACATTTCATTTTCATATTAAAGTTGAAGTTCACTTGAACACTCGAATACTCATATAACAAAATAGTATATCAGAATTAATTGCTTCAAAGCATACGGTTGTCATCTAAAATACCATCAAATTGAACACAGATTTAACGGAGAAATCGCAACTACATTAAACATAATTTATTAAAGATTTTTAAATGTCTTGATAATTTCAAGGCCAAATATGTATTCTATAAATATCAGTACTAAAAAACGCAGAATTTCGTAAAAGTATATTGTATAATTGAGGAGCTAACATTCAAAAAAAGATTTGTCTCACATTTTCATTTATTTAAAGTACTACGGCTGAATTCCTTATAATAGGGAAAATTGTTTCAGAAAATACGAATAAGGAAAATAGTTTTTGTTACATATCCTTTGAGCTTTTACTATAAAAAAATTATAGTCAGATATGCAGAGTGCAGGGTGTAGCTACAAAATGGAAAACAAAATAAGAAAAAAAAAATTAAAACAAAACATAAGCACAAACAAAAAAACAACAAAAAACAAGCAGCACAGTAACAACAAAAACACTCTTTAGTGTCTGCACTTGCTTAATTTGATAATAGCGACTGCAATTCTAATATGCACAAAATAGTTTCTAATATGCACAAAATAGCACAACCAAAATTTTACACACTTAAGAACAACAGTTCATATTAAAAGAATATCATAATAAGATGGCAACAGAATACAACAAAATAAACTTTAACTCCACATGTGTAGCAAAATATCGGAATTTTTTGACACATTTTTTTAGTAAACACAAAAAAATATTTCCAACACTTTATCTGATAAATTTTTGTGGAGTTAGAACAAGAACAATCTGAAGTTGCAGGTTCAATTAAAAAATTTTTCTCAAAAGACTTTTTTTTAAATAAAAATTTCATACAGAAATGCTGAAAAATTGCTACTCTCCACTGTGCGCGAACGAAAGCTTGTTACTTTTGAACTAGTACACTTAAAGTATTAATTTTTTTTTTGCTAGTAACGCAGAATTTTATTGAGTTAAAACCGGTATCCAAAAAAAGATCATAGCTTCCATTTGAGTTCTTGAATTTCAAGCCAAAAACCCAACTCATTACCCCACTGTGCATCGTCTGCTACAATTTAAAAAAAAAAACACCAACAAATTACGACGGGCAGGATTACTGTCCTTAGAAAAATTGAAAAAAAAGGGGTTTTAATCAGCATTAAGGCGTCCATGGAATGACCTACAAAAACAAATTTGGTTGAAAAATAAGAAAATGACGAAGTTTTTTCCCCCAAAAAATCGGTTGTTTAAATAAAAAAATTCTGTGTCGATTTTTCATCCGTAGGTCATTCTAAGCATCGACATTGTAGATTAACGTGCTTAAATTTCAGAATGATCGGGTAAATACTTTTCTTTTAAACATGCACGCCAACTTGAAAAATGTTGTTTCGAGAAAATCGCGTTTAAAGTTTGATTTTTATTTGAAAATATCCTGACTCACTTCGCTACATATGCTTAGAAAAAATTTTATTTTGAAGGTCCATTCTAGGTTAGGTTAGGTTAGGTTAGTATGGTTGAGACGACTGCCCGTCTCGTGCACTTAGGCCAGTATAGGCCCCTTGTGTTACCATATAATCTCCTTTAGCTTGGTGTTATAAGATTTGAAGAATATTCGTTGAACCATCCCGTGAACTTAATGAATCTGTCGAATTTCTTTGGATCTATGTTTGAGATTGAAGCAAGAGAGTGAAAGAGGGGTCGACTGAGGGTATTTAGTCTCCTTCTACTTAGAGCGGGGCAGTGTCAGAGAAAGTGTTGCACGGTTTCCTCCTTCTCATCATCTCTGCAGCTTCTGCAGAAGTCGTTGACTTCACAGCATAAACGAAGAGCTTGAGCTCTTATCAAGCAGTGTCCGGTGAGTACCCCTACCAGAACAGAGAGATTCGGTCTTCCGAGTCCCAGTAGGGAGGAGGTGCGATTGCTGTCATAGGAAGGCCAGGTAAGTCTGGCCACCGCCATCTTATACCACCGCTCATTGGACTGGCGCAGCGTGTTGCGCCTGCACTGGAGTTTAAAGGTGGCCAAGGGTATACCTACCCCATTATTTTCTGGAAGGATAGAGGCGGTCGTACCCCTTCTAGCCAGTTCGTCAGCTTTACAATTGCCGTCTATGTCTCAGTGCCCAGGCACCCATACAAGGTGGATCCTGAATTGCTCAGCCACCTCGTTGACAGATTTGCGGCATGCAGCAAGAGATTTAGAGTTTTGGGTACAGGAGCTTTTAGCGTCGCTTGACTGTCCGAGAAAATATATATAGCCTTCCCTGAGGTGCTCAGCTGGTTGAGGTGCTGTGCTGCTTCCTTGATGACTAAGGCCTCCGCTTGGTAGACGCTTCAGTGATCGGGTAGCCGGAAGGAGGTCTCAATCCCCAGGTCCGGGGAATAGACTCCCCCACCCACTCGCCCTTCGAGCTTAGAGCCGTCAGTAAACATGGCCCCCTCCATAAAGTGAGGCCTGCTTTCCCATTCCTTTCGTGTAGGAATGCGGACATTATATTTTTTATCAAGGATTACCTGTGGTGTGCGGTAGTCAGTGTTGGAAGGAATAGTGGCCGAGGCCAGTATCTCTGAGTGTCCGTTACCATCTCCGAACCAGGATCCAGCCTCCCTTTGCCTCAGAGCTGTGATAGTAGCACCTTCGATGGCAATTTGGTCTAAGGGAGGTAACTGTAGGATACCATTTAACGCATCCGTAGGAGTAGACCGCAAGGCTCCTGTTATACATAGTTCTGCACTTCTCTGTACTTTGAGAAGCTTATTTAGTACGGAAGACTTACGAGTGACCTGACACCAGACAATCACTCCGTGGAGTATAATTGGTCGAACGGTAGCAGTGTAAGGCCAGCGGACTATGATGGGAGAAAATCCCCATTTCTTGCCTCTTGAATATATATGTTCATTCTAACAAATTCTATCAAAAAAAAAATTTTTGATTTTTTGAAAATTTGAACCTGCTATGTGGCCTTAAGTGACTTCTTAAGATGAACACTGAAGTCAAACAACGTAACAAAAACAAACAGACACATCAACAAAGCTGCGTGTAGAGATGAACACGAAAGACTTAAGACACAAACTTGGCACTGTGTAAGTCTTACTTCTGCGCGCGTTTCATTAGCAAAGGTTAAAACAACAAGTTGAGTTAATTTGTGGAAGAAACTTGATGTGCTTGTTAAACAAAACATGTGAATCAGCAACCAAAAGGCAAAAAAAAGATCGAATAAATAACAAACAAATTATGTAAGAGTTTCTACTTAGAGGAAGTGAGTAATTGTTAAGTGAAGCTCAATTCTAGGCTCAATTCAAATTGTTGTTGTTAGTTAACAAAATATTGTGATTTTGTTTTTAAAAAACGCCTTTATGGTGCAACGTTTTTTCTGAGTACAAATAAAATGCAGCTAACCGAGACTTGGTTAACCCAATTTTGCGCTAAATTGTCTTCTATGCGCGACCTTCATAGAAGCATTAAAAACAACTTTGAACAAATTTAAATAGTGCTGCACGTAATTGACATTGCAGCAATTTAACTGCTGTCAACGTTTACTAGCAATGAATAACAACAAATAGTTACGGTAAAGAAGCCAAAACTATATTCGCCTCTTTTTGTATGGCTAGTTTGAGCAGTTAAAGGTCATGAAATAAACTCGTAAAACGTCAAACTTGCACACAATTAATAAGATCTTTATTTGTAGTTATGCAAAATAAATAGAAAAAAAAAACACTAAATATTGCAAGCATGAATTTGAAGTAGCAACAACTTTGGTTTTATCAACACATATCAGCAAAACAAAAAAAAACAGAAAAAAAACGCAATCAAGCAAAAAGCTTGATTTTTTTCGATATAACTTAAAAAACGCGTTTACATTAAACATGAGGCGTAGAAACAGCAGCAGCAGCAGTAGCAGCAACTGTGGCAGCAATGCAGCAATAACAACAAAAATAATAAAAAGAGCATTCAATACAACAACAACAACAACATTCCACCAAAAACACACAAAATGCGGCCGGCATTCTTTGTTTTATTTATTTTTTTTTTATAGTGAATGATGAATTTCTAAAGCGACTAATTTATGTGCGCACACGAGCGGTTGTCCAGTGTGTGTTTGTGTTTGTTTGTGTGTGTGTGTGCGTCTGTGTAGTCAAAATATTTTATCATCTAAATTTATGTGCTCTTTAGATTATAAACTTTATGAGCCTAAGACCAAAGCTTAATTAAACGAGTTTGTTGTTTAAGTCTTTTGTTTTCGTTTATTTAATTTATTCATCAAATCCTGTTAGAACCGCTTTTTAGTATTTTTGACTTTAAAATTCGCTTTTATGGCTCAGCTGAATTACATTTAATTTTTTTAGTTACAAATTATAACAAGAGCGCAGCAGAAATTTACATATTAGCAGAATTAATTTTTTTTATCATACGTATATAGCCACCCGGTATTTTTGTCTTTATGGCAAATTTTTTGATTGCGCAAATTTATGACAGTATAATTAAATCTTTGAAAATATAAAATATTTATCAAAACTTTAGACTAGCGCGAAAATACGCAGACGCAGTTTTGAGTGAGTCAGAGCTATATTACGTTCATTTTATTTAAAATATTTTTTGTTTTCTAACTCAAGTCAAGATTAAGTAGGCATTTACAATAAATACTTTCAAATAGTCAAACTCTTTTTATGCGCATTTGCTATGTCAATATTGACGCATTAAAAAAAACTCAGCGGCCATTTTGAGATTACTAAAATACACAACCTTTTTCTAAGCTATGTTTTTGTACTTCTTAAATAGTTTATACCAGTGAACAAAAATAAACGGTAATTTGTTTCAGTGTACCGTAGATGACATGACCCTTTATTCTGTGGCGTATACGTTTATGTACACGAACGGAAGCACATACTCTACACTACATACTCTACCTTTCTACAGAAAAACAAACAGCACTGTTTGTCTAACGCCAAATCTTAGCGTAGATTACGATCTGTCGCTCCAAGGTGACTGGCAAGCATTTTTACTATCGGGAAATTATTATTCTCGAAAATTACACGAAATTAAATTAAACAAAAAAATTACTGGGAAATTATCGTTCTCAATATCGTTCACGATAATTATTTGTTAAGTAAAATTATACATTTTTTCGAGAAAGTGTTGTTTGCGATATCGTTAACGATAGTTTCTCTATAATTAGAATTCTCTATAATTTCTCGCTATAAATAAAAAGTGCATAAATAAAAAAGTGCATAAATTTAATTTCAAAACAAAAGTGCAAAACAACACTGCAACAGCGCCACCCATTGATTGGCCAACTAGGGTGAAAGGGCGTTTAGATCCCTAGATAGAGCTGTGGTTGAAGTACTAATAATTTATTATTAAACTAGCTGAATACCCGGCTTAGCTCGGGAGTTGATATAAATAATTTTCGATTTCATTCGTCGATTTGAAAAAACTTTTCACAAACCTTAGAAGGAATTTTGTGTGCATCTTTCAAACCGATAACTTTGGCGAAATGAACAAAATGTAGCTTCAATATCTGAAAATTATGAGAAAAATTTAGGGAAATTTAGGGAATTTGTGTGTGCGTGCCGCCGATCGCTCGCAAAAATATATTTTCAAGTTTTATATTGTATTCGATAGATTGCACATTTTAGAAAAAAAAAACAGAGCAAAAACGAATTTTTGGCAATTCGCGAGGAAACTGGATAAAATTAAATAAGCATTGAAAATAGAAATTGCAATGTCAAAAGAACGCCAACTAACGACGCAACTAACTTGCGCATGTGCTTATGCGTACTCAAATACCACAGCATCAGCTGTCCTGATTTGCGAAAAAAGAAAGTGGAATATAAATACACATAAAGAAGAAAAGAAGATATTTATCACCCTTTGCGCTTTGCTACGCCTTACTGCATTTTGTAGTACAGCGCCCTCTGGGGTTCAAGATATAGCAAAATACATAGCGCCAAAAGACTCACCACACCCGAAAACCACTTATAAAAATCATACTTATCGGATGAGTTGTTTTCAGTTTTTTGCGGTATTTGTACATCAGCGCCCTCTAGTTTTCTAGATAGAATACAAAAATAACGCCAAAGCCCTTTCCATACTCGATAATCAAATCCTGTATATTCGATACACAAATTTTTATCTAAATCGGATGAGCGGTTTTTGAGTGTTTCACGATTTCTTAAGTGATTTGTACTACAGCACCATCTGGTGCTTAAGATAGCGCAGATGTACAAATGTTCACGCAAATCGGATGTACATCTAGGAGTTTTTCGAGATTTTTAAAACATTTGTACTGCAGTGCCCTCTGGTGTTCAATATAGAACAAAATAGATAAGTCATAAAAACTACCGTACCCGAAAACCCCTAAATATAAAATTTCGTGTAAATCGGTTGAATGGTTTCGGAGACAAACTGTAATAACAAAATTCGTGGAACCCGATCGCAGCGCCACCTACTGGGTCCAATTGCGCATCTGAACTATCCAGGGATCCACACACAAAAAAAATTTCTTCAAAATCGGTGCAGCCGTTTAGGAACAGAATACACACGTATTCGTATAAAGAGATAACGACAAAACAGTTGCCGTACACGAAAGTCCTTTAATAAAATTTTTCATCCAAATCGGATGAGCGGCTTTCTACTTTTTCACTATTTCTTAAGAGATTTGTACTACAGCGCCCTCTGATGTTCGATGCAATACAAAAAAGATAAGTTCAAAACAGTCACCATATAAGAAAAGGCTGTTGTTCAACTCTTGTACAGTCACTTGGCCCAGCAAATGTCCCTTGTACGGCAGAGAAAAATGTTTATAATTTGACCTTGTTCGCCCGTTGTTTGACCGCTGATCGGCCTTAGCTAATCAATTTTTATTTTTACACGAATTAAATCAAAACTTTTTAAGTTTTTTTTTTCAAAATAAAGCAGCTACCTACTCAGAAGTCAAGCAAATTAAATGCATAATTATAATAAATAACTTTTGTTCTTTCAAGTGTTGCATTTTTCTCATTAATTGTAGTATATTTCCATAAAAAGGCTCTGCTAGCTTTATACAATTTTAATGCGCAAAATATTTCACACAAGTAATTTTAAATATTATTAATTATTTTTTGTTTATTGCAAGGCAATTAAGACGCTGTTCAAACAAATCGTATTGAAAAAAATCATTGCCATTTAACACTTGCATAAAAAAAATTTAACACCTCTTCATATTGAGCAACAATTACAACCATAACATTACTTTCCACTTGATTACATCATTTTCTATTATTTTTATTTGTTTTTTTTTTTTTGTTTGTTCATTTTGCTTTCTTCAGTTTGTTGTTGTTGTTGCCATTGTTATGACTTTCTTCATTTCTTTCGATCTTTATTTATTTTTATTAAAAGAAAAACAAATTTATTTCTACTGTGCCAAGTTTGTGACTGAAGTCTTCTTTTTTTTTCTTTGGCTCATTTGTATGCAATAATGCAACGCTACGTCAACAACAACAACAACAACAACTATGACGAAGACTTGAAACAATCACATTGTTCAAATTATTGCTCTTATTTAGTAGTTCATTGAAAACGAGCAGTTATGACAGAGTCAAAGCATTCATTTGAACAAGCATCAAAAGACAAGTTTGTGTCTTAAGTCTTTTGTTTAGAGCAGCTAAAGCAAGTTTGTTGCTTAAGTCTTTTAATCTAAATGCTTTGTATAGAATTCTTTTGACTTGAATTTGCTTTAAACTCATTTCAATAAACACGCAGCTTTTATTAAAACAACTAAAACACTTTCGCAATCGTTTAAAAGCTGCTGACGTGTTTGGAGTTATTACAAAAAAAAACGAAAATGATGCTTTTATTCAGTCAATAAATATCAAAATAGAGCAAAATTTAAACCAAACCTTTTGACAGATTTTCAATGGCAATAAACGCGCAATTTGCACTTTTCACTGCTTAACATATTCGTTAATACAATAACTGAATAAAAAAAAGTGAAATGATTTTCACTGATATTTATTTTTTTTTTTTGCTTTTTTTGTACCTATATAAAAATAAAAAAAAATTACACTGTCCACTAGCAAATGTCACGCAACAATGCCTGAAATTTGTTTGTATTCAATTTTTTGACAAACGCACTCAATCACGTTTCGTTACGTTACGTTACTCACGTTAGCTTTGTACTGTACGTTGCACGTTAACCGTTTAAGCTTGCTTTCCATACGAAGCTCAAAATGAAACTAAAAGTTTTAGCGTCAACGTAAGTACGTTGAAGGCTTAGTTCGCCATGCGGCTCGGTTTATGTTAAGCTTTGAGTGAGTCTTAATCAGAGTAGAGCCGCCTTAGCTTGAACTTTGAGTAATTGAGTAAATGTGAGTCAGAATCAAAATCTCTGAAAACCGCAATAAGACATGCTTGGTTGAGCCTGGTTTTTCTTCACAGACATTGTAATAGAAATGTGTGTTTTTTCCGAATTTCTAGGAATAAATTAAACTTAAAGCTTCATTTTAATTAGTTATTTTTATTTATAAGTTAATTTTTTTTTTGACTTTTTTGTGGTCACTTAAAGTGTCAACAAAAAACTACGCATTCGCGCAAATTCATGATTCATACACATTTTATATAATTTATTATTCTTTAATAGGTCTTTGTATTGTAATAACACATTTTCATAGCCAGCCCAGCTGTCTGATTGTGTCTTATTTTTTATTTTTATTTTGCTTGGTTCCAGTTTTAGCGGCTTGTGGGAAATTTCGCATTATGACTCATGGTTTGAGATAAGCCGCATGTTGAATATTTTAATGGCAATAAAAAATAAAATACTTTTTAGTGTTACTTTTAGTTTTTTTTTTTAGTGCAGAAATGAACAAATTTCATGCGCCACCTTCAAATTTTAATTGCCATTTATAAAGTTGTTATGGGTTTGGTTATGTTTTGCATTATTTTGAGCATTAAAAATTGCCACACATTTTTGCGCTACATAATATTTGGACAATTTTTATGTGTTTACAAGATTGGGTATTAATTGAAGCGTATCTATGAAAAAAAAAATTAAAATTTTCGTAGTTTACAATTTTATAAGTAAAAAAGATTTTATAAAAAATCATTATAGTTTGTATACCTACGCTGCCGACATAAGGTTACGACATACATACGTTAATCAAAATTCTGAGCAAACGCTTTACAAAAAGTCAAACAAAAGCCAATATACAAGCATGGAATAGGCCTAGCGTGTGGCAATTGGGGCAGCTGCCCCTTCCTAGACATCAGAAAAATGAAAACAATAAAATCATGTGTGTTGTATGATTACGAAATAACTTCATTTAAAAATGTTTGTATATTTTTAACCGACTTCAAAAGGAGGAGGTTCTCAAGTTCGTAGGTTTCTGTTTTTTTTTTTTTTTTTTTTAAATGTATGTACATTAGACCGGTTCATAAGGTTATGGGGAAAATTATGTGTCATTTTTTTCTTCGGTGCGCGTCCACTTTCTGACGCGTCCACTTTCTGAAAGCACAAAAATAGCTTAAGACCCAAAAAAATTTGACCTCTAGCGGTTCCGCAAATCGTTTGAAGGTAATTTTAGAGCTATATAGGACTTTAACCATTTTAAAAAATGTCGTGTCTAAACGGAAAAACAATTGGAATATATTTTGATTGGCAACAATTACTAATAATTCAGTCTTATTTAAGTTTTTTTTTTTTTTTTAAATATGCATCTGATAATTTTTGGCGGAGTTTTAAAAATGCAATTTTACTCTCAACGTAAAATTATCGTTTTTCCATACAAAATTTTTTCCGTATTTTGTTCAAGCGACATTTTTTTGTAATTTTGTATTTTTCTGTGAAACTTAGGCTTACTTGAGGTGCAACATATTTTAGAATTCATTGACCATAACTTGCGAAAAAATTAAAAATACTACATTTATTTATTCATTCATTTATGAAAAATATGATTTTTTGTAATGCATTTAAATTTTTCTCTGAGCTTATCAACGACTAGCAGCGTATATTGTTTTTGTTCTTCATTAGAAGTTATTGAATTATTAAATTCTGTTATTAATGCTACCTTCTCTCTGCTGAATCGTTAATTACATTTCTATGTTGATAGAAAAAACAAAATCACGATTTGACGCTCTTCTTTTCAGTTTTTTTCTTTTTGACATTTCTTGACCGTGGTTTGTGAAAAAAAGGTTGTTGTCGGGCACAATTATTACAAATTACCGTCAAGAAAAATCTTGAATAATTTTGAGACTAGAATACTGCAATTTAGTATAGGGGAAAGCATTATTATTACAAATTATGGTCAAGAAATTGGGCGTTATTCAACAAATTGGCGTGGCAATATTAGAAAAACACTGTATTTCGAATTATATTGACACTAGTGTACTGCTATTTAGTGTAAGATAGACACAGTTTATACAAATTACGGTAAAGAATATGGGCATTATTTGACAAATCGGCGTGGCAATATTAGAAAAAGAGTGTATCTCGAATAATATTGACACTATGGTACTGCAGTTTAGTATAGAGGTAGGCATTATTAGTACAAATGACGGTCAAGAAAGTGGGCGGTATTTGACTACTAGGCGTGGCAATATTAGAATAACAATACTAGAAAAACACTATCTCAGTTAATATTGACGCTGGGGTACTGAAATGAAGTACGAGATAGGGGCGAAAGGGGCATGGCAATATTATAAAAACACTATATCTCGAATAATATTGACACTATTTCAAATTATTTCAAAACACGTGACATCTAATTAAAATTTAAGAAACAGATATTTGAAATAACCAACAAACTTTCAGAATTTATAGAACAAATTTTTTAAGCACAATTTTCGTTATGCAGTTTATACAATTTTATCGAAAATTTATCATATTCTCTAAAAAGGAAGAAATAAAAGATTTTTAAAAAAAAACCGTCTACAAAATCACTACAAAGTAAAAAATAATTTTAACATAACTTTTCCTTTAAATTTCTTGGTCATATTTGGCAGTTTATTAATCATATTATTACATTGGAAAACTAATTATTTTAATCTTTTTCTAATTTGTTTTATTATCGTAAATATATTAATTTCTTTATAAATGCAAAAGCTTTGAAGTTGGCGCTTCTGATTAAAAGTCTGATTATATTAGCGCCGACCTTAAAAGCTTTTGTATTCATAAAGAAATTAATACATTTATGATAATAAAACAAATTAGAAAAAAATTAAAATAATAAGTTTTCCAATGTAATAATATGATTAAATAAATTGCCAAATATGACCAAGAAATTTAAAAAAAAAAAGTTATGTTAAAATTATTTTTTAGTTTGTAGTGATTTTGTAGTCGGGTTTTTTTTTTTTTAAAAAAAAATTTTTAAGGAAGCATTTGATTTAAAAAATTGGTCACTGTGCATCAGGTAGAATCATTGTAATTGGAGTAATGAACATCAAGGAGTAGATGGTGAAAGTTTCATAGTGTATTTATTATTTAGAGTACAAGCATGGGCGTAGCGAAGATAGGGCAGGGAGGAGCAATTTCACCTTCTCCCCATAAACATTAGAAAAATAAAAAATTTAGTATTAATTAAAAAAATACAAAACATATTTTTTTATAATTGAAAAGCATAGTATTTATTTATTAATATTTATTAACGCTTAATTCTTTTTTATTACAAACTTACAAACTTATTACAAACTTATTTATCAGTCACATGAAAAAATAATTTTGTTCCCCCCTGAACAAAATGCTGGCTGCGCTCATGAGTACAAGTACTCAAACCTTAAATATTAGGTAAAGATTTCATGAGGCAATTTATAAACATTTTTCAACTAAAAAAAAAATCAATGTGCCCCATATAACAGTTCGACCTTGGGCTTACTTGCATTTTACCATAACTGAAAGGCTCATTACAGAAAAAGCATGAGGTCACAAGTGTTTACATGTTAAGGTCAAGGTGAAATTCTTTCCGTTTCATGTTGTAAAAACGCTCAATCCTCCATAATATTATGGATTTTCCCCGATTTTCGGGATTTTTCGACTAAAACGGGAATGCGGGGAAATAATGATGAAAACGGGGAAAGTGTAAAGCTAGTAATAAGCATTTTCAACATTTCTTTTAAATAACTTGTCGAACAAAAATATATGATCTTAATTTAACTTTATGTAAATTTGTTTGGCTATTTAGAAGATGGAAAAGTATAAACAAACTTTTTACTTTTTGGAACTAATCTCTTCTGAAAAAAATTAACATTATTTCCGTTGGGAATGTTTTTTACACGTTTTTTCCTCAGTCAAAATGGAAATCTTGATATAGAATGCAGATCTCTAAGCTATATCTTTACGATGATTTTGCTAAAGAGTTTTATACAACATTGATTCTGACGTTTACTTAAAAAAAAATGGTTCCGATTTATTTCTGTGCCTTCCAATAACGGACCTCTTCACTTGATTAAATAGACTTATTTGGTTAAAAAAAGTAAAAAAACAAGTCACCTCTAAACGAGGAAGTGAACATATTAACATGTTTGATTTAAAATGTGTTGAATCGAGCTTTGATTTAAATTTTCTTAAAATTATTTTGTAAATAGTCAATTCAAAAACATATTCAACATGTTATTGAGAGGAAAAGGTTACCCGTAGCAAAAGTCTTTCTCATTCTCAATCTTTTGGTAGTATACCTTTGTGACCGATGAAAACTTTTGGGCGGCAATTGATTGTTACCGAATTTTCAGAACATAGTTGTTAGTGACAAACAAAAAATTATTAAAGATTTATAAAAATTATTTCGAAGTTGATGTAAATACGGAATGTTTAAGTATCCATATTAAATAAATGAGTATATATAGTATATATAATATGAGTATATAAGCTACGGTCGTTGGCCTGATTTTAAATTTATTTTTGAAAGCTTTAATTTATAAATTAAAAACGGGGAAAAAGCGGGGAAACTTAGACTTAAAACCGGGGAAAATAATTATTTTGTATGCAAATAAATGGAATTTTCTTCACCGACACCTGGCAGCACTGATTGAGTTTAATTATAAACAACATAGGATGAAAATTAGGCTCGTTTCTTCGATCGTTTTATCTAAATTTGTGAAATTTCAAAGTTGTTCGAATCCTGAACATTTTTTTTTCTTTTTTTTCCAAGTATTTACTCGTATAATTAGTTATCTTTTTTTTGCAACAATTAATAGGAAAAAAACATCCGTCATAATAAGAAAATATTGACACCTTTATGACGCTTCTTAAAGTATTTTTTTATGTTTAAAATATTTGAGTTTTCAAATTGCATGAGGGTGGCTGTGGCTAATATTTTCTTCAATGAATAATTTTACAATATTGCTAATTTCCGGTTGTAATTAAAAAAAAAAACAACGTTATAACTTTTACGCTATTATCTTAACATATTTTATTTATTGTATAAACCTAGAGTTTAATTATAAATTTTCGTTACTTACTGCGCATCAGACAGCCAAACCAGAAGATCACATCATTCGCTGTATGATATAACTGAGTGTAAATGTTATAATAGAAAAAAAAAATGTGTACGAATGCATGGCAAATAACATGCAGCAACAACACTGAAAAATATGAAAAGAAAGGCAACAGATATGCAAAAAGCACAACTTCTAGGTAACTACACAAGTAAACACGATTTTTGTGCACTGAAAACGAAATAGCAAGTTCGATTCAATATTTCGATTCGTTTCTAGATAGCAAAAATTTTAAAGGGTTAGAGTTTAAAGTTAGTTCTGACTTTACTTTTAAGTATTTTTTTTTTAATGTTCATTAGGGCGGAGTCATTTTTTTCGAAGAAAGTGTATGTCATATTCGAATTCTATGCTAAATTCTGAGAAAAAATGCTGAAAAAATAATCAAAAATTATGTTTGACCCTCCCCCCCCCCCAATTTTTAAAAGAACAATCAGTATATTAAAGTTTTTTGGATCTAAACAAATGGTAACTAAACATGTCTTTTTAATTTTAACTTTTTTTTCATCATTAACCCTGTGCTAACTTTGGGTTTGATATCACCCAACTTAGGTAAAAACTAACATTATTTCTTAAGTAAAAATTGACTAAACATATCTGCTTTTGGATTTCTAACATACCCTTATCTGGTTCCCTTGTTCTGGTAATAAAGTTTTATATGAGTACTAGCTGGGAAAACCCGGCTCCACCCGGGGTAGCAGTCAGCGTGTGTAAAATGTATGGAACTTTATACAACCCACAATGCACAACCATTAATGGATCCATTCTCAACCATAATTTTTTTTTTTTGTCAGTATTTAGATTTTAGTTAAGATTTATTTCAGATTTACATTGACATATAAGATTATATCTTTTGCATGCCGCATTAACAATAAAGTATTAAAATTTTAACACTAGAGCTTTTAAAAAAAAATTTTATCAGATTCAAATCATCAAATAAGCCTTTTTTTATCACTTAGATATCAATTTAACCGGCCAAATTGTCTGCGATTTTTAGATTTAGATTTATTAGATTTACAAACAATGTTTATAATGTTCTAAACAGAGTCGAATTATGAATTTTAAACCTGATATAGTTTTGGCACGCGCCCACTTATTGCGTGATGCTTGGAAAAGAACCTACTCACCCCTATGCCAAATATCAATACCATGGTGTAGATATTAACTGAACTAAAATATTAAAATTAAATGGACCAATTTTCTAAATTACGAACTGCTCATTACACCAAAAAATGCATATGCAAATTTAGTTAAAGTTAGACAAACATCAGACAAAATTAAAGTAGCATGCCCCCTTGTCTAATACCGCCTACTTTTATATTTAACGGACTTTTCTATACCAAAAAATATGTGTGCAAAATTTGGTATAAGTCGGGCAAAAGGTGCAAAATCAGTTTGCTTAGAATTGAATTGACATGCCCCCCCTCTAATCTTGTCCACTTTTCTAGAATAAAACAGCATGTTATACCCAAGAATATATGTGAAAAAATTCAGTCGGACAAACAGTGTAGAATAAGTTAATTTAGAACTAAAGTGCCACTCCCCTCTGTCTAATACCGCCCACATGACTAGGCTAAAAACTGCTCATTATACTAAAGAATATGTGTGCGAAATTTGGTTAAAATCAAACAAACGCCTCTAGTCAAATACCGCCGACTTTTCTGGGCAAAATATTGCTCCATTATACCAAAAAATAAATATGCAAAATTAGCTTGAAGTCGGGTAAATTGTGTAGGAGCAGCTAGGGTTCAAACAGGCACGATGACATTCAGCTTTACAATACTCAGATGGACGGTTAAAATAGGCGTGGCAACATTTATATATACCCAGCAAAAACTAGCTCAGGCCTCTTATAGTCAGACTGGAATTCAGGATTGGATTTCTAAACATAATCATGCCTCCATTATTCAGTTTCGATTTCAAGACTGAAATGAAAATAAAATTCAGGCTTTCTTTTTACAGACCTGTATTCTAACCTGAAATTAAACAAAAAATCGAGCCCTCTTTTATTACAGGCCAGATTTCATATCTGAATTCGAAATAAAAATGTATATTCAGACCAGAAATCATAGATGAACATTTTAAAAAAGTAATACAGAATTTCAGATCTGAAGAGGCGGACACTTGTATGGAAAAATCGGGGCTGTTTTCAAGGAAAGGTCAGGAGTCGGTCATGTCTGTCAGAACTGAATTCTTGCCTCATCCAGGCATCACATTTTTTGCTGGGTGTAGTGACCGCCACCTACACATCAAGTTTCACTATCAAAACATGTAAACTCGAGAATTATAATAATTTCTGTATAATGTACAGTAACCTACCCTACGAACTAAATTACAAAATTTCAGTCTAATACAACCAAAACCGCGTGAAATATAGCCTTTTTTTTTTGGTTTGTAGGCGGAAAAAGGGAGTGTGTGAACTTTTTGATGGTTTTAGGTGTTACCTTCATAAGATCTTATGTTAAGAGACATCAACCCTCAGAAACGATTTTATATATATAGATATACGAGTTTGATGAAGTACTATTGTGATCTTAGTTGCCAATGAGCTGGAATCAGAATTCAAAATGGGTTCTATCATCAAAAATATATGTACTTAAATAAAATATCTCCAACGTGTTTTGTGGAAAAAAAACATACTCTTATAAGAAGCGGACCCATTGTGGCGTTGGATGGACATGTAGATGGAAAATTTCCTTACAAGTTTTGTAGTTACCGGCCCATCTGGAATTCTTCAGATCCTCCCGTATGATCACTGTATCATACAGTTCGCCACAGTTAATGATTATGCCCTTTACAGACAAAGTTAAACTTTCCTTTAGCCAGACAATTTTTCATTGCTCAGGCGAATTTTTTTAAATTTGTATTAAAAATTATAACTTTAGCTTTTCTAGAAAACTTACATCATTCGGGGTTGTTGTAGAAACCAATAGCTCTTGGAATCAGAATTGAAACCGAAATATTTTGCCTAGGGGACATCGGATAACATAAGTTTCTGTGACATCTAACATAAAAGAGACACCGAATCCGATTCGAATATAATACCGCCAAATCAGTATCCATGAGACCTAAGCGAAATATTTTTCAGTTTCAATTCTGATTACAAGAGCTCTTGGTTTCTACAACAATCCTGATTATCTCAATTATTTTCCCCCTCTCCCCCCTCTCCACCTTCCCCGATTATTCAATGTTTCAAAGGAAAACATGAAGTTTTGATTTTCATTTTCTCTTTTGTATTATTTTTTTTCAAACTTTCAAAACACTATGGACTTTGAACCTCAAAATGCCCCCTTGACTACGGATCCGAGTCTAAGTGAACAATATTTCTCGTCCATTATTTTTACCAGAGCTGTAAAAGAATGCAATCATTTGTGATTTTAAATCATTGATTGGGACTTGAAATTTCAAATCACAATCAATGATTTGAAAAAACGAATGCAATAATTTTTTCAAATCATTGATAGTGATTTGAAATTTCAAGTCCCAATGCATTCATTTTGAAAATAAATCACATGATTTAAAATCACAAATGATTGCATTCTTTTACAGCTCTGATTTTTACACTATTCAACATTGTAAAAATAAGTTTTTTTCGATGTTCTATAAGATTGACTTTTGGTCATCGAAATTCCCTAATAATATTTTAATGAACATTTTAAGATAAATGGTGTCTTTGTAGCTGATCGGTTAATGTACTAATAGCACTTTAAGCAAATATATCCATAATTAAGTGCACCAACCAAGGTAAACTTTATCAAAATCAAATTTGGTATATCATCAAAAAATTAATAAGAAAAGGGATGTAAAAAAAAAGCGAACTATATGATTTTTTTTTTTATCTAGAAATAATACTGAATCGAACTAGCATTGTCGTTTCCAGTACACAAAAAAAAAAAATTTAAGTTGTGCCCTAGTGTTATTAGAAGTTGTGCTTCCATCAAAGGTAACAACAACTATTGAGCAACTATATTGAAATAAAACAACAAATTTAATGGCAATTGCTTCATTATACAATTTCATAACTATATTTAAAGAATTCTTTGAAAGTACGATCGATTACATTGTTAAGAATTAACGTTATAAAGATAAAGTTTTGTTAATTATTTCATAAATCTTTTTATTTTTTTTTTTTTTTTTTAACATAAAACTATGTATTTACTATAAATATATAATGAACGTTAGAGGCATCAATATATCAATTCAATTAACATTAATATTTATGTGAAAAGAACTTTTAATTAAATATAGAATTATAATATAAGGCAGACCTATATAAAAATCGTCTGTACTCGTCGAGGAGCTTATGAAATAAAAAAATTGCTTAACTTTTTTTCAAATACCTTAATTTGATTTGATTGGAAGCTATAAAATGTAAGAGAAAAGAAATAATTTTTTAATAAAGCCATCAAATAATTTCTATAGTACAGATACAATATAAGAATAGAAACAGCAGTTCAGAAATCTAAATAATAATAAAAAGAAAAGAAAAACTGATATATTAATATAAAATTTTGAATATAAAGCAAGTTATACTAAGAGATGAAATAAAAGAATATGTTAAAAAAAAAATAACTCGACTATATGTACCAGTATGCATAGACTATATTGAACAGTTTCAGCAGACAATAACTCGTTACTCGAGACTGCAGATATTTCCTAAATTTTGTTTCTATAACAGCATAATTTCAAATTTTATCATCATTTTATAGCTAAAATATTAATTATTGCATATATATTGATAAATAGATAGATAAATATTAAGTACAGTAGATAAAGTGTTGCAAATGACAAGGACCGAAAAATCCAACAGTTTGTCGCAGGGACAAAAACTGTGATGTGCCGCACACATCGCCTGCTCTACGAAACACACGAAAAACGCTCAGAGAAAGAACGAAAAACTTTTAGGGTAGAGACATCAAGAGAACGAGATAGAGAAAGATATATATAGATAGAGACAAGGAAAAAAAAAATAAAAAGAACGATATAAGTGTTTTGCATGTGTTTCGTTTTGCAAGGAATTTTTACGATCAACAAAATTCATGTGACAATCTTTCAATGGCGTGCCCAGTTTAAATGTATGTAAATAATTAAAAAAAAGAAACAATGTTTTAGCTTGCTGGGCTCTGTATCTACATATTATGCGATCGTTCATTAAAAGGATTGCAGCGCAAAGGATAAACAATGAAACATAAGTACAAACATATGTATGATTGTTCAAAAAGAGAATTTAAAAAAAAAAACATTAATACAAACACAAATATTGATATATATATATATAGTAGATTTATTACGATTAAATTTGTATTTAAACTGTTACGATCCATCTAATCGATTGTCGCCCAGCGCTGTCAGACATTTTATGTTTTCGTTGAGTTTCGTTAAATAATTTTTTTGAAAATTTTACGCAAGCATTATTTTAACCTATGTATAACTTAAGAAATTTTCTCAAGTGCCGCAACATTTCGTATACAAGCAATTATTTTTTTTTTACTTATCTTATAGAGAATATGAAAAATATTAAAATGAAGAAAAATTTTAAAAAACCAAAAATAAACATCCAAATACCGAAATCAAATGAAAACAATATAATTTACAACTACAAAATATTTGTTTGAATTTGAAGTGTGAAGTGATGTGAGAGCGAAAAAACCTTGAAAATACTAAAAGTTGGAAAAATATCATAACTGATATTTGCTTCGTTTTAAATATTTTAATTAAAAAAATTATTTCTAAAATTTACAGTTAAAATTTTAAAAATTGTTTACGAAAAAATTTAAAAGAATTGTGACAAGGCGCTTCAAGATTTTTAGGGTAATCAAGTGAGACCTCCGAGAATGA
The DNA here is from genome assembly GCA_914767935.1 of Coremacera marginata. Lineage (NCBI taxonomy): Eukaryota > Metazoa > Arthropoda > Insecta > Diptera > Sciomyzidae > Coremacera > Coremacera marginata. The sequence goes on from OU612045.1 coordinate 49,859,724, forward strand.
AATTTAATGTGTGCCATTCATTCCATATTTAATCATCTTACTTGAATTATAAGCATGTGAGCTACATGGTTTAAATTTTGATAAAAAAAACAATTTAGGATGATCTAACAGGTATCTATCTTATAGGGAAAGTCAGGTTAATTCGGAAGTCGTGTGAATAGGGATTGATGAATTTTTCAGTTTGTTTCAGAATTAGCTGTCATGTGGCAACGTCAAATCATAATTTTGATAGAAGAAAATGTTTCATAAGACTCATATAATACTCGTGTAAAACTCGTTTTTGAGTTCTTGAAGTGAAGCATGAAAAAGTACGCTAGTCAAATATATACTAATTTTTGACGCTAAATCAAAGGTGAGTACTTTCACAGTATTCCTTTTATTTAGATTTTATAATCTTATATATTTATTTCATGTGAAGCTTGTAATTTTAAACTGCCTTCAATCGGGAAAATATATTTTGTCAACTATTATTTCTGTTCGCAGAAGGGTTAAACAACATTCAATTACTTTTTATTAACCAAGTACTACTTACATTCTTGTTTTTAATAATTTCTCTTAAACGCTCTGACACGCTTACATTTCTAAAGATTTTTAAATTAAGCTCATACCTATATATTGATGTAGGGAGGCAAGATTCGTCATGAGTGGGACATTTTCATATCTTTTTAGGTTTCACAACAAATTTCGAATTTCAAAACAAATTTTATAACGTTGGAAAGTTACAGTCTGAAGCTACAACTTTGCAACATCCGGAGATGCTCAATTTTTGGGCCTACAAAAAATGTCGCCATGAGTGGTACACCTGAAAAAACCTCCAAAAAAATATACAAAATATTGATCAAATGACCTATTATTGAAATTCCATCAATATTTATTTAATTTATAAGAATTCTTTTCAAATAAAAACCAGTTTATCCATGTGAATCATTTGATTCACCAACAATGACCGAAACAAGGGAAATAAAAACAATACTGGAACAAGCAAAAAATATTCCGTTTAAATCAGCACATCATCAGAATTAAGCTCGTTTCTAGGAATCCTGAAATAAATTGCCGTTATTCCTAGTGCTTTTTTATATATTAGGTTGCTTTTTATATTTCCGACCTTGGCAACAGTAACAGTAACAAACTTGCCATTGTCGAAATACCCTACTTCTTCAGAACATTTTACTATTTGCGCGCGAATTGTGTTGTTTAAAATAACTTGAAAAATTCTTCTCGGACAAAGAATGGAATCAAAACTTTTCATAACTTTCGATGTGGTTTATCAAGACAAGAATACTCCTATGATCCTAATTCTTCATACGGCGTTAAAACACCATTCTTCAGCACTATAAAAAACTGGTATAACGAATTCAATCGTGGACGACGTTCGCTCTAAGACGAATTACGTGAAGGTCGTCCGAGATCGGTTGATGTGCCAGAAAACATTGAGGCTGTGTATGAACTGATACAGCAAGATCGTCATGTGACATACCGTGAGATTGAGGCATCTTTGAGCATTAGTATGACAAGCATCAAAAAGATATTGCATCATCATTTGACCGTTAAAAAGAATTGTTCACATTGGATGCCATATAATCTGACAAATTTTACCTCCATTGCAGTAAGTTTGGATTTTGTTTGTTTTGTGATATTTTATTCATATTCTTTTCCTACTGTAATATAAAAAAAAAACCATAAAATGCAATTTGGATTGAAAACACGCAAAACATTGAGCCGTGTACGATAGATAAAAAACATTTCTATTTTTTTTTATTTAAAAAAATGGCTAAAATGTCTCTTATGAACATACAAAGACAAGAAATATGCACGTAAAGCATGTTATTATACGATTCACATAAAAAAACAACTTGTCCCATCCATGACGAAAATTGTCCCATTCATGACAAAGGGCAGTAATTAATCGGAAATAGTACTACATGCTAAAAAAAACACTAAAAATCAAGGTGTACTACATTACTCTTCTACTTTCGATAAAAAAATAAGCTGTTATAGACACAAAATAATCCACTTAAGTTAAACAGTATATTTGAACGCTACAAGTTGAAACATAAGTTTTAAATAATTTTCGTTCTGGAGTCACCGACCGACTATGGACAGTATCATACAAGAACATCCCAAATGAAAAAAATGATGCGCCAAGATACCAAAACTCGTCATCTAGTATGATCTGGGGTGCGTTAACCAGGAAAGGTAAATTGTCACTAAACTTCATTGTCAAAGGTGTCAAAATAAACGCCTGGAAGAAGTCTGAATAATATCATGGAGTCGGATATTAATGCTTCCAGCAAGATGGGACACCTGCCCACACCGCTAAACTGAGTTAAGACTGGTCTAAGCAGAACTTAACAGATTTTATACCTAAAGATGAGTGGTCTCCTAGCTCCCCAGGCTGCAATCTCCCTTGTACTTTTGCATATAGGAACATATGGAACATATGCAACATATGGATTTTAAAGCTACTATTATTGATGTATGGTACAAAATACCGATGGAAGTAGTGCGTGAAGAATGTAACAATTTTGATTGCAGCCTTTGGCGGGTTGTGGCTAATGAAGGGCAGACCATCGAGTAATTGTTAAAAAAAAAAAATATTTTTAGTTTATTTAATATTTGTGCATTTCTATTTTTTAAATAAAAACCACGTTTTAGAAAAAACCCGGATTGAGGAGTTTCGGTTTCGACCGTATTGAGGCCGAACATTCGTAACTGACAAAAAGGGCTAAAACTGGCCCGTCAGACACTAAAAATAAGACCACAAAATATATCAAAGAATTTTTTTTTGATTTTTTATATATAAGGGTCTTATTTTATAATAAAATAAGGTCCTATTTTCATTTCAACAATGAAATTAAACCACCCATAAAGGAAATAACATTCCAATTATTAGTTTTGTTCTTTTATGTAAACATTTTTGAAGTTTGAATTATTTTTGAGTTTGAGCCTTTTATTGTCTGGGGCCTTAATTTAAAGAGACTTTTTCTTAACGTCGAAAGAACTATGTACAAGTTTTCAGTAGAAGTTGAGTACAACTTTTTTAGTAGATACAAGTTCATGTGCTCGTACTCAAGATGTACTACTAGTACACGCCTAGGTCTGATTCAAACGTTTAATGTACGGAATATTGTGTTTTACGAAGTTTTAGAAAATTTTGATATTCTAATGCATATTATTTCATCACATTTAAATTTTCAATATTTTTCCAACTGAGTTTCGAAAACATCGCAGCAAACCATAGTTGACGACTTTGTCGAAATTCCGACTAATTCGTAAGTATTTCGAGCTGTCTTAAAGAAATCGTTACTATTTCGTTACAGCAAATATCGGAACAGTTTCAATTTTTATACAAATTTATATATAATTTCGTTATGCGACTGTTTGTACGACATATTTAAATGCGTAGAGAGTGAAATGTCATTTCTGTCGCACTGTCTGAACGAAATCGTAACTTTTTCGTAACATTTTCGTTTAGATTCGCTACGAAATCGTAACTTCATTTCGTTACAAAGTCGAACCCATTTGTACGATTTTCTTAACGATTTCGCAACGGTATTGGATTCCAAAATCGGAAAGATTGTGAAATGTTTGTTGCGATTTCGTTAAGAATATTACGATTTCAAAATCCGATTTCGTAATTGAAATGAAATTTTACTCTATTCGCATTTCAGTATGTCGTACAAACAGTTGCATAACGAAATGCTATATAAATTCGTATAACAATTGATATTGTTCCGATATTTGCTGTAACGAAATAGTAACGATTTCTTTAAGACAGCTTAAAAAAGTCAGAAAGCTCAATTAGTCGGAATTTCGACAAAGTCGTCAGCTATGGTTTGCTGGAATTCTATTATATAAAATAATAAAAATTTAATCTTTAAAAAATTTTAATTTTTCATACTTTCTGGTATTTTTTCTCATGATACACTACACAGTAAAATTTTGCAAAAATTAAACAAGTTAAGAATAGCAAATTTTCAACAAAAACAAATAAAAATATTTTAAAAAATTTGTTCAACTTTTAACCATGATGTCGTTCACAAAAACATAAGATTTATAGATAAAACAGCTGAGATAGATAGTAAAGAAAAATTATGTATATACATTTAAGAATTTGTAATAAAGTATTTAAATACATTTACAAATATTTATAAGCTACCAAAAATAATAACTATAGTATATAAATTTAATAATAATAATGTTCTGCATATACAGCAGACGAGGAAATTAAAATAAAAAAAAATAGGATAAAAGTAATGGGGAGCGGAGCGTATCGGGTCGTGGGGATTACCTACGTACGTACGAAAACATTTGAGTCTGCAGGTCTGTACAGCATTGAGGTACTTTCGGCGCTAGCCTTCGATTCACTCAATAAATGAGCAGCAGCTACGCCAAAAGTCCAACATCAATTTTGCGCATTATTGCAAATTTTTTCGTTCAGTTAAAATAACGAAAAATTGCAACAATCACTTGTCATTATTTTTATTTTTTCTTAATTTTCTTCATTTTGTTTTGCTTTTTTTTTTTACTATAAAATATATTCAAATGAGTTACCATAATAATTGTGTACGTGTACCTTAAGTAGTATTGCGTGCTTATTATTTGTTGTTGCTTTATTTATTTGCTATAATTTACTCTTCTTTACTCTGAATAAATAGTTAAATAAGAATTTTTCAAGTTTTACCATCACCATCAATGTTAGTATTGTTTTGCATAGACTACTGTATAGCATATAGAAAATGTTTCATTAGAATTTTTTTTTCACTCATCGAAATGTGTTTCGTTTGCGTTGAGACAGTATTGTTGTGTTACAAAAAAAAAACAAGTATTCATTAAATTTATGGCATTCTGATATGGATAAATAATTTATTTTAATTTTATGGAAATTAAAATAAAATCAGTATCGAGAACACAAAAGCAGCTGCCTATTTTTTATCTTACTAACTTAAAAATAAACTCGAAATACTTGTTCTTTGCAGCTTTTTAATTTGAATTGGAACAATAGGTTTAGAACGTGTATCAAACGTAATTGGATTTTTTTTTTTTTTAATTCCCAAATTAATATGCAAATATAATGAAAACGAGTAGTTTATTTATTACGCTGTTGTAAATTAAATTTAATATCTTATTAATGAGGTACACAAAAGTGATACTAACTACATCGACCCCCAATTTCAGACTGAAAGACGTGTAAATTATGATTTTAATGTGCCTGACTAACGATTTCATTGAACTGTCACGTTAAAACAAAGTGAGCTTGTCGTCCCACTTCAAAATTATCTGTTGAAAAAACCATAGCGCCATACTTTACTAAAATGATGAAGTTGCTTTAAAATTTAGGAAAATACAAAAAAATAAAATTAAAATAAGCCCGAGAAATTAATGTAACAGACCTTGAACATAAAAGGTTGTCCCAAAAGTCACTGACATTTTGATACGAGCACTACTTTTTCTACTAAATACAGTAAACAGCTGTCAACAAGCATGAAGGTTTAGTCATGGAGAAATTCACGGTCGAGCAACCCGTACACGTTATGAAAATTCACTACAAAAATAGTGAAAATTTTGCAGAGACGGTTCGTACACTTCTCGCTCATTACAACGCACTGTCTCGCAACACTATTGTCAATTTAATCAATAAATTTTAGTTCACTGGCTCTGTTGTGATCGCGAAGAGAAGTTAATGTCCCCGTTTCGCCCGTTCCGACGAAAACATAGCCATGGCAGCAGTCAGCGTTGATGATGACCCAACAACGTCGAATCGTCATCGTGGTCAGGAATTAGGCGTTAGCAGAAGCCTGGTTGCAGCGTATTTTGGCAAAAGATCTGTATCTGCACGCCTACAAGGATCAGTTGATCCACGAACTAAAGACGGTAGACCTTCCGCAGCGTCGAACGTTCTTAAATTGGGTGTTGGAACATCATCAAGTTGATTTCGCTTTTGCGAAGAAAACCATTTTCAGTGACAAGACCCATTTTTATCTCTCGAGGATTTGTGCATGTCTACGGCTTATTTGTATATGACTCCCTACAGTTGGTATCCAATGCCTTCTTCTTTACATAAGATACTTATTTATTCCGGCGTAAATATAAATGATAGTATTTTACCTTTGGGAATGCTTGGGAAGATAGCTTCTGAATGACGAAACAAGGACTATAAGGCATATAGGCAGCTTCACGGCAGACACATTGTTGCCAACTCTGTGGAAAAAATGACTTTTGTGGTTTTTTTTTTTAATTGCTGTGGGAAAAGGGAATTCCCATGGTAGTTTTCAATACGGCGTGATATTTTGTTGTACGAAGCTCTACGAGCTCTACGCAGACATTGACGTTGTTCGGCGTATAACTGTGCAGCGACTACGCTGGCTGGGTCATGCCCATAGTATGGACAAATAATGACATTACAATTAGTTATGCGTTGTTTTATCATAAGCATAATTTTTTTAGTACAACCAACTTTTTTGTTTTTTAAGATATGTTTATGTTTTTGGTGTCATTGAAAAGAAATTTAAATAAATTACAAAACTGATCATAAACAAAAATTTCATTTATTACGCGAAATGCTGAGAAATTTGCACTCAAAATTGAAATTTGGTAGTTTCAATCGATTAATTCATCTTCACACGAGCACAACTCGGTAACGGTTAAGTTGGTGGGGTTTGTTGATATGCCGTTAGAAAGGTGTTTTTATTGCCTTTATAATGAGTCCAAAATAAGTTTTATGTAAGTTAGTTTTTCTGCTAGAAATAATAACGTAAACCAAAGTCGCGAAATATTAATTAACCCTGTAACTCCTAAAAATGTGAAAATAGACCCCCCCCCCCTCCCACACGATTTTTTGCTCAGCTCGACATAACCTTTCAGCTCCGTAAATAGTTGCACTCAATTGCGGTACACCCTGTATATGTTATAAGAAACGTGTCTGAGCAAAAATCCGTGGGATGCCAAGAATTTTTATTTAAAACTTCTACGGAACACCGTGGTAGGCTAATGCAGGTTTTTTTGGTTAATCAATTTTATTAAATAGTGTTAGATTTTTTTTTTAATAGTATTACGCCCCTTTTTTGGATTCCGACCACTTTTGCCAACATGCTCGGAAACGATTTCAATACCCTAGCCCCAACATTAACTTAGATATGGAATTTTATTACATGTGCCACGCCCCTATGTTAAATCTCGCCCAATGTTTCCCAATATGCTCGGAAAAGATCCTACCCACCATTGTACCGAATTTCAATAACCTAGTCCCAATAATAGACGGAATACAGTATTTTATTCATAGTGGTGCCACGCCTGTTTGTCGAGTCCCACCCACTTTTCCATTGTGCTTAAAAATTATCCTGTACCAAGTATTATGCATCAAGTTTTAATTCTGCCTATGCATCGGCAAGATATGATTTTTTGACACCTTTTTTACCCAATTATCTTTCTGTTACAATATTCAATGATGGTTTTCATCAGTTCTGAAAATATTAAGTGTGATGGGAGTGTTAATTGGAACTGCAACAAGAGATTAGGGCGCTGAGAGAGATCAAACGAGGTTAAGAGGGTTGATAATCTCGTAGGAGAGCTTCAACAGTGTAACAGTTGCAATATTTTTCTATAAAAAAATTACCGAAAATCACCTTTTTTTGGCGGACACCATTTAAGCGAAGAATTTTCCAAAGATATTTGGCATCTGAAGACATTAGCTCAATCTAAATTTATTTACTTTCTTAAATGCAAATTCTTTCTATCCATTGTTGCCTACTTTTTAAATGTTTTATAAAAATTCAAAAACATTTTTAAATATTTTCCAAATAATTATTTTCTCATAAAAACACATTTCAATGAGTTAAAAATCGCATTTCAAATGGGTAGAAAAAGTATTAAGATAAAATATCTTAAGCCTTTTTTTATAAAATAACGTACGTATACTACTATATCTTAGTTTAGCATACACACACGCACACATGTTTTAAATTATATTGTTATTTGGTATAGATAATTTAAAACAACAACATTAAATGTGAGTGATGGAGTTTGCACACATACATATATACGAATAATTATTTTTATAAAGCATGTTTTTGTTTTATTTTTTTAATTGATTTTTCTGCACTTGGCACTAAAAATAAACTTTCTTAAATTTAATATAAAATTTTGCATAACAATTAGATAAAAAATTTCTTAAAATTTGGCATTTGCATGAATATGAACCCAAAAAGAAAACTAACTGCCAGATACCAGATTTTTTTTTTTATTTTAACAGGCACTAAAAATTATATAAAAACGTTCCATAACAATGCAAACTGTTGTAGCGAATGACTAACTGAGTGGTGGGTGGATTGGGTGTGGATTTGGTAGTTTTGAGCTATTTCTTGGATGATGTTGTTGTGAGTGGTTTGGGTTAAGGTTGTGTCAAAGTAAAGCTTTTGTGATAGTTAAGTGATGGTGGGTGAATGGTGGCTGGTGGTGGTGAGTAGGTGGTGGAGCTGTTAAAACAATAACACACACAGGGAAGAAATTTAAATGTTGATATTTTAAAAGAACAAAACAAATTTCTTTCTTTTTATATACGAATGAAAATAAAAGTTAATTATTGTTTTTAATAATAATAAACTAAGGCGTGAACTAAGCTACAAAATAAATGACAGTGTGTGTTTGTGTTTTCAACAAATACATAAAAAAATGTTTATTATTTTTTGCAAATACAAAATACAAGCTAGCTTGAATTTAAGCTTAAAATTGATTTGTTTTTATTTAAATATAATATTATTATTATTATTATTATTCATATCGACCTAATTAGTAAAGACATTTAATCAAATAATGTTACATATCTATAATGAGTAAGATAAAAACAAAAATTACCTTAATTTTTGCGGTTTTGAGGATCAAGTTTTGCTCTCTGTAGATTGGAGCTAGTTTTTAACAATATTCTTTGTTTGAGACAAGTTATTCAGATATATATATATGTACTTGAAACAGTTAAGAAATGCATACAAATTATTGAACAAACCTTGTTTTTTATAAGAAATCTTATATATACATATGTATGTGTAAATATATGCATGTATTTGTTTATCAAATAATAACATTAAGCAACATTGTTTCAAGCAACAATTTGTTTTTTTTTTTTTGGTATTGAAGATAAAACTTAAAAGTATGCAACAAAAACAATACATAGAGGCTTATGTTACACAAAGCATTAGTTTTCCGACACAATACGAGTGAGTTGAGTGCGGAGTTAGAGGGAGAGTGGATATATATTTTTTTTTTTTTACGATATACTATTGCTGACGTTAGTTCTACTTTACTTTGCTTATATGAAGATTAAATTTTTAAGTGAGTTTGACATTTATGCATGGGGAAAGTTTTAAATTTAAAAAAAGAAAAATTGGCATTCTTTAGGACTTTCGTTCAAAAATAATTTCTAGCGTCAACAATACAAAAACTTAACTGCAAAAAATTGTTTGCAAATATTGACACAAGTTATTTAACCCACCGTCAGACACCCGGGTGCAGCCAGACTTTTTTCGTTTTTAAGCATCAATTTAAATATTTCTAATTTAGCAGGCGATCACTGCTCCTAAAATTTTATTAACTTAAGTATTAGGTGCGCAACTAAGTTCCCGCTGTTTGTCAATAGATGGCTCTAGCAGTAAGTACTAGTCGATTTTGACAAATCCCATACGTCATGAACCAAGCTTAGACATATAAAGGGTGATCCAATACGAGGTCCCTTTTTCAACTGGGTTGTTTTGATAGCTGTTATGTGTCAAATGGCTTGTCCATATGACGTTTGTGTTCAGTATTCAATGCGACTCAATCATGAATAGACGTACTCCTGAACAACGTTTACTAATTGTGGAAACTTACTACCAAAATCAGTCACAAACGAGAAACAATCGCTTTATTGAGAGAAACGTTCGATGAAAACATCATCTCAAGAAATGGTCCTGTTAATTGGCTATCAAGATCATTTGATCCGACGCCATTAGATTACTTTCTTTGGGTATATGTTAAATCACTTGTTTATGTCGACAAACCCGAAACTATTGACGCTTGGGAAACCAACAAACTCGTGTTATTCAAGGAATACCGGCCGTTATGCTCGAAAGAGTTGCCGAAAATTGGACAAATTGGGAAAATTTGAAGGAAATAATTTTTAAACATTCAGTTGTAGGAACCGAACTATCATTCCAAATAAAGATTTGCATCAATACATTGATTTTTATGTATTTTATTTAGAAAACAAAGTAGGAAGCTGTTTTTGGATCGCCCTTTACTGATTTTGTTCTAAATAATCGTCATTTGCGGGAAGTGTTGAATGCAACAACAAACCGTGATTGCTTCCGTCGCTTCAAAGGTGATTTCGATATTGAAGGCCATGCCAAACACAAGAAGAGCTTGCTTCATTATTAGAAGTTACCTGCCAAGCCATATCCAAGTGATTGGCATGCGTCGGGAATGATTCAAAAGCAAGGAACTTGGGTTCCTTATGATTTGAAGCCAAGGGACGTTGAGCGTCGTTTTTTCGCCTGTGAACAACTGCTCCAGCGTTAAAAATGGAAGGGTGGAACGAAACCATCACTGGGGGACGGTATCGACTTCAATTGATGCCACAATACGAGCAGCAGAGGCTCGAACAAGTGATTCTGCAGCATAACAACACTTTATGCAGAACGAAACCATCACTGCGGGACGGTATCGACTTCAATTGATGCCACAATACGAGCAGCAAAGGCACGAACAAGTGATTCTGCAGCATTACAACACTCGGCCTAATATTGCCGAACCCATCAAAACCTACCTGAAAACGCTAAAATGGGAAGTCCTACTCCATCCCATTTCCATATTACGCCGTCCGATTAATAATTATTCCGTTCCGCCTGATCTGCACTTCTGCTCATGTGAAGGCATCATAAAATGGCTTGACACGTGGATAGCCTCAAAATATGAGTACTTTAACCGTAACGGTATGCAATCTCTGCCAGAAAGATGGTAAAAAGTTGTAGCTAGCGATGGGCAATACTTTGAATGATTAATTTTTAAACATTTTTTCACAACAAAGTTGCATTTTCATCAAAAAAAATAGCGGGAACTTAGTTGCGCACCTTATATTGTCTATCATGTCAATGATCGTCCACATGTTGCAACCAAGTAAATTACTATTTGGAAAATATTAATTGGAAAGTTTTGCACCAATCGCGGTATTCGTCAGTCTCGACCCCTTCTGATTACTTCTCGTTTCGATCGATGCAGCACATTTTTCGAAACATTCTTAAGAAAAAATGAAAAATTGGCTGGATGAATGGTTGGCCTCAAAAGATGGGCAGTGGATTTGGAGCGGAATTCATCATTCAGCATAAAAGATGGAAAAACTCTTTGATTATTGAATTCATTTATTGTGTCGTTTAAATAAATGAGTTTAAGAGCAAAAAAAACCTCAACATTTAATAGTCACAAGCCTACTCTCACAGCTGTAAAATCGGAATTCATATTCAGAATTTTAAGTAGAACTGAATAACGGCATAATAATATCATTCAATGAAATTGATTCATAAATAAAATTTTTAATTCACATTTAATTTTCAAAAATTGATTAATTATTCATTTCATTTATGCATTTTCGTTATTCCAAATAATGAATCAATTTCTTTATTCATATGAATGACATTCGCAAAGAATGCAATTCACAAAGAATTTCAGAATTTTCAATTATTCTTTTTTTATTCATTATTCATATTTCATTCATTATTCGTTTCTTATTCATTATTCATTTGTTTTTCATTATTCATATTTTATTCATTATTAATTTTTTATTCATAATTCATTATTAAATTTTTATTCATTATTTATTTTTTATTTATGGCTTTGGTGCAAATGAATAAAAAAATTAACAATGAATAACAATGAATAATGAATAAAAAATGAATAACAAATGAAAAATGAATAAAAAAATAATAACTGAATAAAAAAATAATAATTGAAAAGTTGAGATTCTTTGTGAATTGCCTTCTTTGTGAATAGCATTCAAATGAATAAAAAAAATTATTCATATTCTGAATAAAGAAAATGAATAATTGAAATGAATAATTAATCAATTTTAAAAATTGGTTGTGAATTAAAAATTTTATTTATGTATCAGTTGTGTATCATTGAAAGATATTCTTATTTCGTTATTCACTGACTCAAATTTTTTTAAATAAAATCAAATTGAATGCATTATTTTACAGCTCTGCCTACTATAAAGAGAGAGTATCCCAAAAGTCACTGACATTTTGATTTGTGCACAACTTTTTTTTTTTGCAACAAGCGTTTTATTTAGTTTGCAATTAAATCGGCTGTCAATAACACGCATGGTGCTTTAGTCATGAAGAAATTAACGATCGAGCAACGCGTGCAAATTGTGAACATTCACTACAAAAATAGTGAACATTTTGCGGAGAAGAATTGCAAAATCCGTACACTTCTTGGTCATCATAAAGCACCGTCTCGCAACACTGTGGTCAATTTAATCAATAAATTCGAGTTCGTTGTGGACGCCAAAAGGAGTGGTTCCGCCTGTTCGGATGAAAACATAGACATGGCAGTAGTCACCGCTAAAACAGGAAATCCATTTGGCCATTACAACAATTGATCCAGAATTATGCCAAAATGTCATGGAAAATTTCATGAAAAGAGCCCGTGTATGCAAGTAAGGTCGAGGCGACCATTTGAGCGATATTACCTTCTGTTCAATATTGAACCGGAATGTGCGAATGAAACACAACAACAGTTGTCATAAAGCTAATGACTTTTTTTTGAAGGCTGGTAACACTGTTATAGGCTAAGGCGTTAATTTTTAGCGCGATCTATCACTTTGTTTCTTTCTTATTTCTTTGTAAACAAGTTCACTTCGATTCTGCAATTTCATAAAAGAGAAAAAAGTTGAGCAAAAAAGAGTGTGTTTGAAATTGTGTTTTACCAAGGAAATATCTTGTCCATATAAGTGGTACGTGGCATTTGAGTGGCACAAATTGTTTAAGGGGGGAGATACCTTAATAATCCACAAAAAAATGTTCATATTTCGAATGTATAACATGTTAAGAATATACTGTTAAAAGGAAAAAGCGTAAGTTGAATATTTACAGAGTTATGGTAAAAAACGGCAGAGTCCCTCATTTTTCAGGTAGTCGGAGCGCTTGGGGCAGAGCAATGCTTTTGTTCCATAATTCTGGGAAGGCTTATTATACACATCGCACTTTAACTACAAAACAGACATAACGCAAAATTAACAAATTTTTACTTTTTGATGTGAAACTATTCGTAGTGATTACCTCCATCAACTATCAAAATTGTTCACTTATCTTCTTACTCTTTAATGAAAAAAAAAAAAAAATCAATTTATTTGTTTTGTATGCAGTCCTTTAAAAAATGGATTTTTGCTTCTCCTAAAATTTTCAAAATTTTGAGTTGCATCTCTTTTGTTGATAGGGTGCGATATGTATTAATAGGTGTGTTTCAGTACTCTAGACTGTAAGATTTGTGTAAGTTCAAACTGAGAGATTAAAAATGAAATGAGAGAATAGTTGCAAAAGTACGGAAACAGCTTCTAGTAAGTTTCAAGCACAAAACAGATGATTTTGACTGCAGACATGTCAAACGTAAATTGCGCCAATTAAAATTATCGTCAATTTGTTTGTGAAGTTGATGCTTGTTCTTCTTGATGCTTGTTCTTACTTTACTCGGAGTCTTGAGTTCTAGCACTCTCTGTGCACTATGTGTGCTCCAGAGAGCGGTTTTATGCTTGTTCTTTTTTCTCCCATTTTAAGCACAGAAAGTACGAAAACAGAAAATAGTATCCCACAAGTTACACAGTGTGAGTAAAACACACCTTATATATCTTTATAGTGTGTAACAGCTGGTATACGAAGCTATCGTTGTTCGAGCAGCTTAGCAGTTGAATCAGTTTAACTACAAACTTTCTCGTGTGCAGTTGAATTTGGGGCAGAGCAATGCTGCTTTCACCTCAATTCCGGGTTGAAAATTGTCGAAATTTTAAGCTTACAATGCTACTGGAATGTTTAATGAAGGCTACACTTCCATTCTGAAACTTATAAAAGAGCTGGGCACAATTATTGTCACCTATTGCAAAGTTTTCACCGAAAATACCGATGAGGTACGAGTAGCGAAGCAGAATCGAAAGTCACTCCGAGACAAAAGCAGCTCGAAAACAGCGGCAGCTCCAAGATAATCAGCTTTCCGAGGAGGCCGAAGGGCTACTGTATGGACTCGGAATCGAAAATTGACCCGTAAGCCACTTAAACTCATAGTTATACCGTATCGAAACTTTAAATGTGATTTTCTCAAAACTACTTTTCAAAAAATACTCGTGGTGTAACTCAAAAAGTTGTTGACCGATCAGGCTGAAATTTTGTCAGGTTGCTCTTTATAGAAGTACCGGATGGGATGTACTTACAAGCTTAAAGATATAATTTTTTTTTTTTTTTTTGGTCAAAACTGTTGAAGAAATAGTCGAAAATCTGGACCTTCAATTTAACAGCCGATATAAATTTAAATTTTTAGGTTTTTTATTATTTTACAAGTTTATCCTTCCCTTAATCATATCAGTACTCGAAGAAAAAAACCTCTTTTGTTCCAGATAAGTGGGAAAATTTTGACAGCAGCACTTTTAGATGCCTCGCAGCAGACGACCGAGGAGATAATCTGTAGAGCCGCCATTTTGTAACAAAAAAAATTTTATGTTTTTTTACAGATTAAAAGTGTACTTAAAGGATAGGAAAATAAAAAATGATTCAATGATGTTATCAAACTCAAAAAACTCATTAAACATGACTAATTTGACCCTGTCTAAAGGTATCTCCCCCTTAAAGAGGGTCGCACATCATTTGACAACTTGCCTCATTCTTCTCCTCGTCCAGCAACATCAAAAAACAATGAAAATATCAAAAATGGAAAGAAGATTGTGCTCGAAAATCGTGCGACCTTGAGATTGGCTGGCAAGCTTGATATATCGACTGGATTGACGCATATCATTTCGCAGCGCGAATTGTGACAAAATTGTTCAATTTCCTTCAAAAAGATTTTCTTAAAAATTCTTTTCTTCAAAAACTGTCGCTCAGCAGATGCTTTACATGGACGATCCGAACATTCAGTGCATCATTACTGGTGACGAGACTTGAGTGTACGAGTATGACATCGAAACAGCTGCAGAGTGGCGCTATCCAAATGAGCCGAAACCCACGTTCAAAAATTAAGGTGATGTTGACTGTTTTCTTCGATTCTCAAGGTGTCGTGCAGTCGGAATTCCTTCCTCAAAGTCAATCGGTCAACGTTCAATATTAGTTTTGAGTGTTTTAAAGCGTTTGCGCAGAATATTCGGCGAAAAGTTCAGAATTATAAAAAGATAATTCACAATTTTTGCACCACAATAATGCACCAGCTCACACATCACGCATTGTACGCGATTATTTGACCGAAAACAATGTCAATATCGTTCAACAAGCACCATATTTGTCAAAAATGGCCCCGTGTGACTTTTTCCTATTACCCAAACTCAAAATGGTCGCTTCGTGGAAAACATTTTAAGACGATTGAAGTCATCAAAGAGAATTCGCAGAGGAAGGTAAAGATCATTCCGCAATCGACCTACCAAAAATGGTATCAAGAATGGAAAAAGCGTTGGCATATCGTCTCCGTCTCCGTGTATCGTCTCCGAAGGTGATTATTTTGAATGTGATAAAATAAATATTGAAGAATAATTAACCGTTGTGTTATTTGCACAGTCCGATTTAATTTTGAACAGAAGCAAAACGTGATTTTGGCTGTTCAGTTTTTTTAATCTAAAAAACCACAAAAGCAGAATATGTGAACCTTGCTTTCAAAAACAAATAAAAAAAAACTTTACTATACCAAATACGTTATTCTTTATCCGTTAGTACAATGGGAGTAGATTTGAAAAATGTCCCCAATTTATTCCAGTTAAAGACACGAATAAAATTCTAGTAACAAAGTAGTATTAAGGAGGGAATAATTCCAACCCAAACAACAAAAGCCAAAAAAATTAAAAAGCAGTATTTAGCCACAATTGTTCATTAAATTATAATCTCACCACCACAACCAAATACAACACTAATACGTGTACGTTATAGAAAAAAATAATCATACCTACACAGTTCATGATGTTTAATGATGGAAAAACTTAAAATTTAAAAGATATTTAAACTATATTTAAAATATATTCAATAAAAATGAATTCAATAGACTTACTTTTTCGTTGAATTCTTGCGAAAGTTTTAAAGTGTGAGAAGAGTGCGTGAAGTTTTTATTATCTTTAGACTAATTGTGTACTAGCAATGCAAAATGGTATAAATTACAATAGATAAGATGATAAATAAAACATAATAATAATAATAAATGATTTATGGTAGTTATGCAAATAAATTACAACAAATGAGCAAACATACCGTAGTAGTAGTACGAAAATTGGTTGGAAAAATTTGCAAAACTCTAGTTCTTTTGTCTCTTTTTTTCTTTGTAGAAACTTTGTGCTCATGTGTGTGTGTGTAAAAGAGATGAGCAGACAAAGCTTACAATCATTTGTTACAGAGACAGACTGAGAAAGAGAGAGCGAGAGCGAAAACCTGTCAAAAATTTACAATATAAAACAAACAAAAAAAAGAAAAATAATTATTATATTAAATTTACGTAATGAAAGCATCAAAAATTTAGATAAACTCAGCCAAAGAATTATAAAGCCAGCAGTTTTTTTAAGCTCAATCTATGTTAAAAATATACAAACGGCCTTATAATAAGCAACATTAAATTAAATTTGTTTTTTCCTTTGTAAAGGCTAAATAATTATTGTTTTATTTGTATTTGGACACTATATAAAATTCTGCAAATATGTATACGTAGCGATTTGTCAATAAATTTTTTGTTATCAAATTTAACATGACGTGACTTTATAATTCTTTCACTGGATATACATAGAAATTATAAAATTATTATTACCATAAGAAATAAGATTAATCATAAAACTAGGTCATGTTATGTTTTTTTTTAGAAATCTTAAACTATCTTAGCTACAATTTGATAAATTAAAAAACTGCTGATTCAATTAAGAGAACTTTTAAATTTAATCTGAACAATTTTAAGGATACGTTGTATTTTTACTTTTTGTAAAAAGTAAAGAAATTTTAAAATAATGCATACAAAATTTTCAAGCGAATCAAAGCAAAAGAAACGAAAAAACGGAAACAGCAACAAGTTATGCATTTTATAATATATATATGTAGTTTATATATATTTATATATTTTTTGTTTTGTTTTTGTTTTAAAATTATTGAAATAAGTGCTGTGAATTGCAATTTATTGCTTTGGCGCTATAGTAGCTTAAAATTTTATAAATAGTATTAAACTTGAAAAATTAAAAATATTTTTTTTTCATCAACTTGAACGCAATGCAGTTTAAATTTTTTAGTTTTTTCATAATTTTTGTTTTTTTCATGTGTTTTTCTTTTTTTGTATTGGTTAAATATTATAGATTGTTTTGCTTGTATTTAACTTTAAAATAAAAGTGGAAATGGGTAGAAGAAATAATAATTGTAAAAGAATAATAGTATTTTTTTCAATCAACTTGCTTGTTGTGACGTTTCGTCTATCTGGCTATCGTTACTATTGCTTGCCATGCAGCTATTGATGTTTTTGAAGTTGAAGTTGTTAGTGTTGATGTTGCTGTTTCTGTTCTAGTTTTAGCTATCCCTCCGGATAGAGTATTGGCATCGGCAAATTTAGCACAGGAGCCAAGCAGATTGGCCCCTGCGGAGCGGATCACCGAAAGCGTGGTTGCATCATTTGCAGCATTGGATGTCCAGCTGGTAGCATCACGCCCATTCCAGGTACACCGGGCATCGGTATGCCTTGCATAGGCGCTAATAAACCTGAGATAAAGAGTTTAAAAAAGGATTAGAAAATTATTTTGTTATAAAACAATTTGAGCTAAAGTTTATCTTTATAAAGGAAAACTTTTTTTAAAAATGTGCGATAACTTGGAAACTAGATAAAATTTAATTTTTTTATGTAAGCATAGTAAATGTTCATACAGCTATATACAGTTACAGTTAACATACAGAAGTAATAATTAAAGAAAATTATAGTTATATTGGGTAGCGCTCTGTCAGTTGGTTTCCAACCAACTCACTAACAACTTCTATTAAGATTGCGTTAAACTCTGAAGAAACTAGATAAAGAAACTATGTTACTGCTAAAATGCGAACTTTTCGCTTTTTGTCATTTTGTAGAAGCTATTTGAACTTTTTTCAAGCTTTTAAGGATCAACTTTTGTAAGGCTGTACCGAAATTGTTAATGGAAACTTTACCGAAACTTTAATATTCGAGGGGAAAAAATATATTTGTGCCGAAAATCATTTGGATTCAAGCCCACACGGCACATTACACGCTTTATCAGGATGATATCCACTGAGCCAAAATGTATTATATAAAAATAAGTATTAAAACAAGGAAACGAGAATAGACCCTAAACCTAGCGTATGTTAGGGTACTGTAGCGTTCACTTAGAGAACAGTACATTTAGCGGCGGCGTAAGGGTGGGGCGGTGGTGGCGGTCCGCCCCGAGTGTCAAGTACCAAGGGGGGACAATTCTCTCGTGCAGTTCAGTAGCCACATAAGGAATGTGCTAAAATCAAACCCAAATCGTTCGTTAATTAAATATCTAGAATAAGCTCAAGCCATCAAATATATTCTATTCAAGTTCGCAGTCCATGCCAAAAACTGGGCTTGATAAATTTTTTGATAAACTGAAAGTATGCACAGAAAATTTATTTGATACTTATCAGTGACATGCTTGCCTTTTATGTATATACAGCCGTGGTCACATAAATAGCACAAAAATACATGTAGGGTGTTTCACATAAATTTAAATAAAATACATAGAGGATAACAAGAATTTATTTCATGGTATTTGAGTTTAAACATTATAAACTTAAAATCAGTAGTAACTTTGTAACTACGAATTAAAAATTAGAAAATTAATGAAAAATCTGAAATTGTTCCTTAGCTGAAGTGGACGTATAAATAGCACAAGTTGGATTCTGAAAAGAAGACATAGTGATTTATTTTTATTTTACAATGAGCTTACGAATATGTTTACTAGTACTTGGTACTGTATCCCGAATTGTTCAAAACAGCCCGACTTCTTCGTCCCATACTCTCCACAAGCTTCCTGACCCAATCCTTCGGAATAGAGTACCAAGCCTTCTCAATTCCACTCCATAACTCATCTTAATTTCGAAATTTTGGTTGCTTATGCTGACCTTCACATCATTCCATAAATTTTCTATGGGATTGAGGTCTGGGCTTTGAGCCGGCCAATTCAAAATATTTATTTTTGCCTTTTTTAGCCAATCAGTCACAACCTTTGCTGTGTGTTTTGGATCATTAGAGTGCAAAAAAATTCACATAATAGGCATGTTCTCAAATGCAAATGGTTCCATCTGGTTATTAAGAATATCTAAATACATATTTTTGTCCATTATTCCTGGTATACGAACAATTGGCCCAACGCCGTGCCAGGAAAAAGCTCCCCAAGTCATTAAATTCCCTCATCCATGCTTTAAGGATTTTTTTGTATACTTCAGATTCAACTCTTGGCGTTTGGGGCGCCGAACAAAAGTTTTTCCATCTGGTTCAACCCTATTAAATTTAGTTTTGTCAGTCCAGAGCACGTTCTTACAAAACTGGTCTTCTTTATTCACATGAGCCCTTGCAAACGCTAACCGATCCTTTAATTTTTTTTTTGGTTCAGAGCGGCTTTCTTCGGCTAATGCGTCTATAAAGATTAGCTTCATGTAGTCTCCTAGATACTAGTTTTCTTGCAACATTAAGGTTATTTTCTTCATTTATTTCCCTCATAATTTGCTTTGCTGTCTTGAAAGGATCAGCCTTACTTTTGCGAACTAAAGTCATTCAGAACAATAAATCAGTGGAAGCGCTGGTTTTACGTCTAGGATTGCACGGCTTATCCTCGAAATTATTTTAACCATTTGATGTAACCAGCTTGAGTGCATTATAGACCATTTTTGGCGAAATTTTGAGAATAATATTTTGAGAATATTGAGAATTTCAGATGGTTTTTTGCTTATTCACTTAGTTCGTCAATTATATACCTTTTTTCCGGAGTGCAATGTTTGCCACGACCCATTTTATTTAGAATCGGCGAAATTAACCGAATAAAACTCTACAATTTTTACAAACACCCGATATTTTTAACTTTTATTCACCAACTTACATGTGTGCTATTTATATGACCACAGCAGATCGTACATGCCTATACAGAAAGAGATGACCTGAGCAAATAAAAGTAAGTAACCGTACATCTCTTTCAGACTTTTAAACAACGTCACACTGGAGTCTCAAAAAATAATAACTACAGTTAATATATGCATTATTAGGTTCAAACGAAACGTTTAAAAAATAAGTTGACATTTGTGCTATTTATGTGTCCATGGCTGTATGTGCATACTTTCAGACTGAAAATTTTTCAGAACAGTTGTAAAATCACTGTAACAATGGCAAAAAATGGCAAGTTCGAGCATAATGTATATATGTGCATACTTTCAGGCTGAAAATTTTTCAGAACAGTTGTAAAAGCACTGTAATAATGGCAAAAATGGCGAGCTTGCCGGCGAAAAATTATTTTTGAAGAAGATTCACTTTCTGCTATTCCGCGATACAAAATGCTGGCTGGGTTGTTTTTTCTGGCAGTAGCATGATTCCACGCTCATAAAAATGTTTGTTCTTTGCAGGCAAAAAGAGTTTTGAACTCCTCACTTTAATTAATCGTTTTACCGTCTAAGAAATTTTGTAGAGACCGGACGAAATGTTAATCGAAAGGTGCTAGGTCTGGATAGTATGGTTCCATTGTATGGAGTATGGAAAAGCTTTTGCCGAGTGGTCAAACTTGTATGTGGTTTCGCATTATCCTGTTGGAACACTATACCTTTTCTGTTGACCAATTCTGGCCTTTTTTCTTTAAGTGGATCATTCAATTTGTCCAACTGATGACAGTACACTTCAGAATTAATCGTTGTGTTGTCGGTAAAAGCTCAAAATAGACGACTCCTTTGAAACCGCACCAAGCAGATGGCATAACCTTGTTTTGATGAATATTAGCTTTCGAAGTGGTTTAAGCCGGTCTATCTTTTCTTCTCCAGAATATTTTAAGCTAAACATTATTCCAGACAACCTATTTCTCGTCCCCTGTGATAATTCGAAAAATTATAATTTTCTTGGCGTTTCAGAAGCAAATCACAAACATCAATGTGACGGCGTAAATTTTCTACCGTAAGAGGGTGAGGAACTCATATGTCGAGCTTTGAGATTAAAACTATCAGTTTCAAATAATCATGAACGGTCCAACTCAATAAATTTGATCTTTCAGCGATCTCATTATTTGTTATTCGCCGGTTTGCATCAATTATTGCCTTTGTTGTGTCTTTAATCAGCTTGAGCTGGCCTTCCAGAGAACGTGGTGCATCTTCGAGATCAAAATTGCCGGATCGAAATTTTGCAAACCAGTTTTGGCACTCGCACACTAAACACATCTTCTCCCTTCGCATCACACAATTTTTTATTTGATTGAACAGCATTTTTACCTTATCTATAGTAAAAAAGTGAAATATGCCGAAAATGCTGTTTTTCACTTTCCATATTTATTAGGCACTGAGCAGAATCAATCGAATGTTTTCACAAGCAAACCTTGCTATGTCATCTGTCAAAATACATATGATATGCGGCTTAAATGTGAAGTTGGTTGTGAAAAAATACAATATAGTCCTCTGTTGGAAAAAAACGAAATTACTTTCCGAACAACCCAGTTATTCTCGCAGAAGTCGGTTGTGCCTAAAATAAAAGCGTAAAGTGTTAAAAATTTTATTTCCATTTCCCAAATAAGATTAAACATATTCGAAAAAATAAGCAAAGCATTATTCGTCGCATTTGATCAAGATCTCGCCGGTTTTTGTTCCTGACAAAAAAAAATAGACAAAAATGTATGACAAATTTTCTGCAGAGGACATTGACATGGAGATTTTTCGACTGCGGCGCCACTTGGAAACTGCCATTATTTATTCTCAAGCAGCGGTCCAGTGCTTCACCTTGAAGCTTCTACGATTCATTGTGAAAGGGGTTATTCTGAATCTGTTTCGAGTCTAGAACTGAGCATAAGTTTTTTTTAACTATTTGTGTTTGAGTGGCTTCGTGTGAAAGAAGCTTTTCAAAATTTAAGTTGATAAAATCTTACTTAATATCCGCAATGCGTCAAGCGTAGCTAATTAATCACTCCACTTTGTCTATTGAAAAGCATACAAAAGTAAATTTGATAACGTGATCGAATATTTTACCAAAATAAAACAGCAAATACTAAAAGTATTTACGTGATTTTATTTTGGAGGTGCTCAATAGAAAACCGTCCCGGGTGCCAACTCATGTTACGTCGCCACTGAGTACATTAACGTTGTGTAGCGTTGGTGGCTTCACTTATTGTTCTTAGCGTTATAGTTTGGGTGCTTGAACGCAAACACAAACAATACAGAACGATTGCATAAAATTTAGCATAATTATTATCATTCTTTTGCGTAGCTACACTAAAACAACCATATGTGATTCTTTGTCCTTTAATATTTCTCACCTATCCCCTATCTGGGTCCCCTTTTTTGGAGTCCCCTTACAAAAAACACAAAAACTGTCGAAAATAGTTTACATCTCCAGTAACTGTCCCCTTAGAGGGGCCAAATATATGGAATGGTTCTATTATTTTTTCTCAACATTTCTTCCGAACTATTTCTTCATATAGGGGATATGCCACCCTTCTTCGGATCCTCTTACGAAAAAACACAAAAACTGTCGAAAATAGTTTACATCCCCTGTAACTGTTCCTGAGCTGGTCCTATAATTGTTTGCCCCTCAACATTTCTTCCGAACACACCTACCCCCTATCTTCCACCACCCTTTTTTGAGTCGCCATACAAAAAACACAAAAACTCCAAAAACTCAAAAATATTTTATATCTCCTATTAGTCTAGAGCTGGTCCTATTATTTTTAGCCCCTCAAAACTTTTTTTGAGCACACCTACCGCTATCAGCCACATTAAAAGTTACCGTATGCCATTTGTGTTACGTATTTACCACGCAAGCACTACTAACAATACCTTATGTTTTGGTACAGAATGGTAATGTTTGTGTTAATTTTTTATGACATCGTAGTGTAGAGCACGTTTTTGTGTACACAAACATATACGCAACGGAATGATGATTCACGCTTTCTAAATTTAAAATTTTTCAAGCATGTAAGCGGAAGTCATTAAAGCCATATATTTAATCTAATATCCCAAAAGAGAACTTCATTAGAAAAAATATAATAAAGAACACAACTTAAGCTTTTTAAGAGGTTTAAATTCTCTTAAGAGAGTTCTCTTAAATAAGAAATTTTAAATGTTTTTTTTTTGTTAATTTAAATTATTAAGTCAGATAGTTAATTTAGTTCTGCAAAAATAGAGAAATCAAACATTTAGTTAAAAAAATTTTAACGTATAATCTGCAAATTTAGATTATTTTTATACGTATACGTATCTTGTAAAAAATATCAACAAGAAAATATCAAAATATGTATCAAAAATATCAATGTGCATGTCCAAATATCAAACAAGCTGGGGATATATCATTTCAGCATAATTCGAGGACGCTGAAATTAATGGCGTTTGCCGTTTTTCAATCCATTGACCTGTTTTTGAGAAATTGAAGGTTCAAGGTCAAGTCCATGTTGATACAGTCTTTGCTCGAAAAACTTTTTCTCATTAACTTTATCAACTTCAAGACAATGAGTGAAATATTAAGAATTACCTGGAAAATATTTTCTTACAACAGTTTAATCCTCGAAACCCAACCCTTATGATTCAAATTGACCCCATAAATTTAAAATAAAAAACATTTTTTTCGTATAAAAAAAAGTATATTGCAAATATTTTCAGTATTTCAACCTATATTTATGCACATTTTGGATATATAATCCTCCTAGAATTAAAAAAACTAAATTAAATGTTCTTCGACGAAGTTTTTCAAATAAATTTTCGTGCCGAATATCTATGTAACTTTGAATTTTCAACCAATAAAACTTCGAAGGTTATCATTTCTTTATAACGAATTTTCTGTGTATCGAAATTTTCACTGATCGTCTGACTGAAACAATAAAAATGCCCACTCATGTTAATTTCAATAACTTTTGCTATGTGGTTTTAAGACGCACGCTAATGGGCTCTCGGCGCGATAACAGTGAAAATATCGCGGAATTATACGGGTAATATTTTATCCAACAAGTGATTTTCGATGTAGAATGGGCTCCGGCTATAATTTGTACGTGGTGCTTAGCACAGCTAAACAAATGGAAGGATGGTGAAATATTGCAAATGCCTTTCGGTGTTCCAATGATTTGGACAGATCCACAAAAACATAATAGCGGAAGATTGCTATGCGTGCCTCAACTTTGTTCGTGCTACAAAGAAAACCAAATTAAGAAGTTTCATATACAGCCAAACTAGCAATGTATTGTTTTCTATAATGATGTTGGTGATCTTTTTATAAACTTTAGTTCGAAACCAGGTTTTCTCAATTGCCGTTGCCACAATCGAACGAGATTCCAATTGCCATCAAATCACGCCCAACGGAAGAAATGTCGTGTTTGCCTTCAATATTTTATCCCGAAGAACTAGTTGCTGCTGGATTGTGTCAAAGCGGTAATTAAGAATGTTCTCGGAATTCATCGATCCGATGATTGGCGTTTTCACATTGACCATACTTTAAATGTAAGAATGTCGCTGAAAATGCGTTTACTGCATTGCAACGCTGAAAAATTAGGGCAAAAATCCCCAGACGAATTTGATGAGCATGGCGAACGTTTCCATCAGGTGACGGCGAGACTCGAGAACTGATACAGTGGTGAAAAACTAGATGCTCTCTTAGGAGACATTTGTTGGAATTTACATGAAGAAGTAGAAGCAGATGAATCTATCTGAGAAAATAAAAAACATATATGTGTATATATATATATATATATGAAAAACTCAGTTTGAATACCTTTGCGGTCATTTTGGGGACACAAACGGTTGGTTAATTTGGGTTAACTTGTAATTTCATTTAGCGCCAGTATCAAGGGAGTATTTTTCCATCAAAGCTAACTAGTTTTTGTTTTGATTGAAAAGCGGCAAACGCCATTAAGTTCAACGTCCTCAAATTATGCTGAAATGATATGTCCCTGGATTGTTTGCAAAAAAAAAAAGTTACCGATTCATGCACAGTGTAGTTATTTGTTTATTGTATTTTGTTACTTTAAAAAATAAAAGAAAATAATTTTTAAAATAAATGTGAAGTTCTTAAAAAAGGGTCCGCCAAATAACTATTTATTTTTTAAAAATGCAAAAAAAAAACTACTGAATATTTTCTCAAATTTCTATTTTTATTTGAATGTACAATCCTTCCGGTTAATAATGGAAAATAATTTCATTCAAATGGCTGCCTCGGCTGGCCATGCAGTAGCCTACACGATCGGTCCAATTTTTAAGCACATTATCGATTGTGTGCAGCTGTATTTCACCAATGGCTTCACGAATATTGTCCTTTAAAACGTCAATTGTCTCTGGCTTGGCGGCATAACACTTATCTTTGAGGGCACCCCACAAATAATAGTCCAACGGTGTCAAATCGCAGTTCCGAGGTGGCGAAACGACATCAGCTCTGCGGCTGATAATGCGATCTTCAAAAACAGGGCGCAAAACATCGAGTGTTGCTTCGGCTGTGTGGCACGTAGTGCCGTCCTGTTGAAACCAAATGTTGCCAATATCCTCCTCTTCAATTTTTGTGAACAAAAATTCGTTCAACATGGCCCGATAACGATGGCCATTGACTGTAACGGCCACTCCTTGCTCATTTTCGAAGAAAAATTGCCCAATTATGCCTCTGTACCAAAATCCGCATCAAACATTGACTCGTTTTGGGTGCATCGGCTTTTCAATGTATGCGTGCGGGTTTTCTGTGCCCCAAATGCGACAATTTTGCTTGTTTACATACCCGCCAAGATCAAAATGAGCTTCATCTGAAAAGATGATTTTTTTGGCAAAATCGGCATCTTCTGTAAGTCGATCGCAGGCAATATTTCCCAGCGTTGTTCAAGCGTATACACAACCATATTCGTTCAGCGGAAGGATAAAACAAATTATCTGTCAAATCAGACATGTGCTAAGTGTTACCATTCACGAAATAAGCACTAGTTGAAAAAAAAAACGTTAGATGGCGGACCCTTTATATTTTTTGCTTTGTTCTTCATGTAGAAGGGACCACGCAAAGATCGTCTTTGCAATTTGTTTCTTTAAATAAACTTCGGTAAGTTTTTCTAAGTTGGTTAAAAGAAGCCCTACGTTGTTTCGGTAAAGCTACCAATAAGTTTTAATGGAAACTCTTTGCAGGCTTTTTTTTAACATAATTAAAACTTTCCATAATTTCCGTTAAAGAATTTTCTCAAACTTTTTCGGAAATCAAACCACTACAAAGCATATGAATTTAATTTCGGAAAAACCTTACATTTTTTATGAAAACCACTGGTTTCGTATGAGAGTAAACGTCTGGTCGCAAGTTCTCAAGAAGTCGAAACGAAGTTTTAACTGTCGAATCTTGAAATTTTTTAACCTTGAAGAAGTTTATGTATAAATTGGGCTACAGAGCCTTTTGCAAATCACAATAAAACAATTTCAGCTTGGAGAGATCTTAGTTTAAACAGTTACGTCGACCTTAGTTCCGTGCAATGGTGATTTCAATAGGTATTCTACAGCTAGTCAGTCAACTTTTTTATATAAGGAGTTATTTCCTTTTCAAGCATTTTTTCATACTCGTATAAGTCAGTTCAACTTAGATTTCAACTTATATCAATAATTGCTTAAAACTTAAATAATTTTTTTCATCAGCGCAGTGTTTCTTTAATAACTCTGACATAAAACAACGCTACCTTGTCCTATTAATATATGAATCCTTTTTAATTTTAATTTAACTTTTAATTCTAAAAAAAATCTCTTTTGATTAAAGATAATTTTAAATACAAATTAACAAGCAAATTTACAAACTTTAATAAAAAAGGCGTTAAATAATAACTTTTCTTTTAGTTTATTACACACAACCAAAAAACATTTTGATTTTATAAAAAAAGTAATGTCAAAAAACAAAAATTAATTAAATACAATTTTTGTAAAACATACATTCACAACAACAGTATTAGGAACAGAGGCATCAATCAAGTAAGTTGTAAATTTAAATTTAAAATATACTTCAAGGAACAATTTTTTATATTCATAATTTATGAAACACGTTAAGAAAAGGAATTAATTGAAATTTTAATATACACTTTTATTGTACTCACCAAGTAGAAAGTACAAGAAATATAAAATAAAGAATTATTTTTATTTTATAAAATTAGAAGTTATTAAAAGTTGATTATTTAGTATATGCAAAAATTACACAGACCTGCAAAAAGTAAAAAAATAACAACAAACTCAAACAAAAATAGTTATACCGAAATATTTTTTAATGCTCAATTTGAGTCCGGTCGCTGAATTTCTAATCACATCAGGATTCTGAGATATTTCAACTAAGCAGTGCAAAAAACACAGTTTTAAGGATTTTATTTTTTGAGTTTTATAGCAGAAGAAAGTAATTTTTAGCCATTAAATCAGATAGAATTGTTTAAAGTACTAGTCTTTGCCTTCAAAACCCAATTTAAATTATATTAATACCTAGTATTTTTTCTTGGAAATATCGAGCATTTAAATTTATTGGTCTTAATTGCATATTGCATGAGTATAGCACAAACAACTACAACAAACTAATAAATATCAAAAAAACAAAACTAAACAACAAATTTCAAAGACAAACTAATAAAGAAAAAAAAAAGATATCTACAAATCTAGATATAATCTACATATACAGATATGGTTTAAATTACCGTGACCTGTTATAATCTCAAAAATCGTGAAAAACTGTGTTTTTTGCTCTTTTCTAATAGAAATTCTCGAAATATCGAAACATGATAGAGCAACTTTGGAACCTTATTCGGATTCACCATTTAAAAATACTTTGAAAATGACTATTGTAGTTTTTGTTTGCTAAGCCTTGTGGGTTTATGTTATCAAAGCTATGAAGTTAAATTATAACAGTTATGCACACATAAAACAAACATACTACAATAATTTATATAGAAACTTAGAACCAAGTATAGCATTTTGTACAAAGCAACTTAAAATTTGAATAATTTCTTTTTATCTTTACATAAAGATATCAACAAAAATAGCAACAAAATAAATATGAATAAAGTCTTTTTAGCTATATTCTAGATTTTAATCAAAAGCCAAATTTAATGAATAACACCTAATTTGTTTGCAATAAAATTTTTCCGTAGACACTATGGGTTTAAAATGATATAGGCCAATTTTGCGAAATCAAACTCAAGCAGTGAGTCACAAAAATGTTCTATCTCAGTCTTAGAAGTGTATGCATTAAGGCAGTATTTTAGTGAAGAACTTTGAAAAATTCGATTTTTTTTTTTAATCCTCCAAATAAATTTTTAAAATTTCAATTATTTACGGGGTTACAGCTATTTTACTGGCGCCCGTTTATATAACTTTGACTGACTGTAACTTTGCTCAAACGTTTAAGCCAGAGACTGTAAATTTTTATTTTTAGATGTTTAAACCAAAAAAAAAACATTATGAAAAAATTGAAGTACCGCCTTTTTTAAGGCACCATTAGAATCCTCTCAGTTTGTATAACATGATTTCCAATTGATTTTAAAAGACTTGTCAATTTTTGAGCAAAAATAACTGATTATTTTTGATTTTTATTTTTTAAGGCAAAAATAAAGAGCTAAATTTGCTCGATATTTTTTGAGCACAAAATAACCGATAACTTCTGATTTTTATTTTTAAGCCAAATTAATTTAAATAAAGTATGAGTTTTGTTCTTTTAAATAAGTAGGAAAATTCAAAAAACTTCTATTGTAGCGCCCTTTGGCGCATGCCTTAGAAATAAATTAATATAAAAAATAGATTCCTAGTACCAAAAACAAACCGCCATGGCAAGTTTTAATAAAAAAATCAATAAGTTTTAATCTCATTTATATCTAAATGTACTATTTTGCAACGTTTTCCTCACTTCCAAACTTAAACGAAATTTTCGGCAGCTCGATATTGAATTTACTCCCATGGTTCTTTTGGCAAAGTTTCTTAAAATTTAACATAGATTCTGTTTTTTCTTCCGAACAAAATGGCCCAGGCTAATATACATACATACATGTTTTTAAATCGATACCTGGCATTGCAGATTAAATACTTACTTAGGTGGCCATAACAACCCGTGTTCGGGTTTCGGCCGACCTCTATATTAACATTAAAGATTAAATATTTATTATTTTAAGCATTCGAAGTACCGGAAGACTTTCGCCTTAAATAACAGTAAGTGTTATCAACCGATTATTTTGAAATGTATGCAAAATTTCAAAAAAACAAAACTTTAAACGCGATTTCCTCGAAACTAGTTTTTTTAGAACGGTTCGATAGATAACTCGAAATCTATTTGTATAATTTCAATAAATCTTAGTGCATTTTGTTCATAATCTTGTTCTTTAAGCATCCCCCCTAAATTCCAGTATTTACTTTTTTTAAACAAAAAGCGCGTGAACATTCGCCAAAATTTAAAAAAATACCCCGAGGGTCGCGCGTGGGGGGGATGCCGAATTAATGGTCTATACTTTAAAATGACATTTAATTTTTTGTTTCAGCTACATCGAAAAGGCTTTATCTATCGTACCGTTTTGGATGTTTTTTTTCAATGTCACTTCAAGCGCCCTCTATATAAAAGCTATAAAATTATTTTCAAAAAAAAAAAAAAATATTAAATAAAGTATTTTTTACGTACAATAACCTGTATAAATTTGAATAAAAAATAATAACTTCTTGTATTAAAAGAAAATTTTGAAAAAAGCTGCTTTTTTATTGTTACACGTATATTAAGTAAGTAAGTAATTATATTAAGTAATAAAATTAAGATATGGGCATCTCCATATCTCGTAAATCACACATTTAAAGTGAAAAAAGGCAAAGTAAAAAAGTAAAAGTATGCATTTCATTTTTAGTTTTCTTTAATTAGTGCCAGCCAATGTTTATAGTAGGCATAATCCTGGTTCCAAAAAAAAACCCAAAAAAAGCAATTCGAACGTGACAAAAAATGAAAGTAGTTTTCGTGTCCATATATAGAAAGTCGGAGTTCAGCGAAATATGTCACAATTTTTTTGTGCAATTAATTTTAGAATCTTATGGAATAATATTACTTTTTAATGTATTTTGTTTGATTCAAATATCTTCTGTACTTTTTTTTTAATTCGATACGTGACATTTTGAACGTGGCATTTTTTTCCATTATGATTTCATTTAGTAATTGGGTAATTAAGTATGTAATTATGTAATTAAGTATTTTATTATTATCTTTATTATCTCTAGCCAATACCTTCCATTATGGCTAAAACAAAAACGTTTAGAAAGCATCTACTAAACATTCACTAAAAAGAAAACGGCATTTGTGAAACAATGCAGACGATTTGATCATCATGGTAAATGAATTTATGTATAAATTTCTGAAATTAATAAAATTTAAATGTTTCTCTAAGATAACATAAAATAACGTTTTTAATAACTTGAAATTTTTCGTTCTGGGTGGACCTTTTGGCGGAAATGCCCATATAATGCTTTCGTATTTTCGTTGAGAAAGTCGTACACAATGGCGTAAGTCGTACACAATGGCGTAACGGTAATAACGGTTAGGGCTGTATGCACCGAGAAAATTGAGCGCCTTTAAATTAAAGAATAAAAGTTCTTACTAAACTGTAACCAAAATATCTTTGCCACAAAGAAAAGGTCGTTGCAATAATGATTGACTATGCAAGTGCTGCATCATCGAAACAAAAGACTGAAGTTCTTTGAAGCTAAATCAATGAAACAATCTTTGCCGTGAAGATAATATATTTACTATAACGATTTAATCCTTTGTTAACTAGGAATTGAAAAAAGTATGTTAAATCAAGAACTTTTCTTTGTTTTTTTGAGTTACTTTAAAGAATGTTTTCTTCAAAATCATATTTGTATACGAAGAATAAGAAAATTGTGTGCGAGAGCCGACATTGAATAGTCCGCCGCAGCAGCGAAAAAAGTGAATAAATGTGTGAACTATGTGAAAAAGTTATAACTATTAAAAGTTAGTTCAATCAAGGGTCAGTTGTATCAAGTGCAGTGTTCTCGTTTTGTTATATAGAAGCATTTCCAAGAACTGCAGGGTGTGCAGTGATCTTTAAGAAATGCTAGCAAACATAACCTCAAATGAAAAAGGATGCTAAAAAAAACGTAAATAAAGAAAGTTTGCTCAAATTTGTTTTGGTTTCATTTAAAATTTTTTTTCAGTAAACAATTTAAATACCAATTTGAATGTTACAATTAATAAGATATGTACTTAAAATCAAGGACCTACGCCTTTGGTTTAAAGTATATTTTTTGGGAATCTAACAGTCTGCGTATTTGCCGTAACGAATAAAAGTCTTTGTGCCAAAGAGCATTTTCTATACTTTACGCTCTTTTCCATGATTTTTTAAAGACGTACATCTTTGCCACAAGAATTTAAATTTTTGATTTAAAGTATATTGTTATTGGGAATCTAGCAATCTTTGCGTCTTTGCCGTAACGATGTTTTGTCTTTGGGCACAATCTAACCAAGTGCAATCTAACTAAGTGCATTTTCTTTGGTTTTACGAATTTTTTCCCTGGGTGTGGTAGACAGCGTAACAAAAAAAATATTCTGCTTTAATCGCTAGACTAACCTTCACTTCGTCTTACGAGTAAAGGCGAATTTACACATTTCACTCAAGGCGATGACAGTGAACGCTGAATGATGACAGTGCATAAATTTTTAGTTTACATTATTCAAAGTGTAAATATAAAATTAGATGGATGATTCGATGTTGAATGTCAAAGATTTTTCGATGGTGGATTTATTTTATTAACGTTAAAAAAATAATAGCTATGCCGTCTAAAATAATAAAAAGCAGCATTAAAATAATAGTTCTAGGATTGTTGTGTTTCACTACGGATGATAAATAAGAACGATCTGCTTTCACTTTCATCAAAAGTAGGAAATACTTCTACTTCCTGCACTGTTCAATTTACACTTTTCAAATCGGACGATTCATCCAAAGTGAACAATGATAGTGAATCGTGTAAATTCGCCTTAAGAGTAACAAAATGCTACTGAACAAAATGTCGTGATACAAAATTAAGGGATTCATCCAGCTATCTTTCGTTTGGTTTGGTTTTGAAGAGTCTGGCGTAGATCATTACCATAAAAGGTATTTAGTAATTTAAAGTGTATAGCATTTATTTCTATGGTATTATTAAGCTAAAAACTAATAAAATACAAGCAAATATATTAAAATTAAGATAAAACGTAAAACAACAATAATAATTTCACACATATTATTACAATTAGTCAACAAGAAAAGCTCAAACAAACACGTTAAAAGCTACCAATAATTTATGAAGCAAATATAACTGTTTAAAAAAAAAACACATATTACCATTAATAACTTACTTCATATAAAGTAAAGCATTTTTATTTACATATTTCAAAAATACAACATCGAATAAATTAAAATACCAGGTCAAAATTAGTATGAATAGACGCTTAACAAAAGTAAAAAAAAAAAGTAAATTTAAACTTATCTAAAAAAACTAATTGAGTTATAAAATTGCGTTGAGTACCTGACAGCAACGGCTTTAAATAATATTTGTAGTTTTTTTTTTTTTTTATTTCAATCAAATTTTAGTTGATAAAAAAATAATAAAGAAAGCCTATTACATACCTGCCGGCATACCGTGTAAGCCAGGATGGCCAGGACGTAGCATATTACCGCTGATAAGCGCGCCATGTGGACCTATGGCCATGGCAGGACGCAACATAGGTTGCATTAATTGCATTTGTCCAGGCAACGGCATCTAGAAAAGGCAGCATACGATAGAATAGGAAGAAGAAGAAGAAGAAAAAAGGACATGTTAAACATAAGCACAAAATCAATGTCAGAGTAGCAACAAACTTGCATTTCGCTTGCATTTTGTACACAAATACAATCTAATGTTATATAATTAAAATAATTATAATAATGAGCATAATAATAATAGTAAAAATAAAAATAAATACATGGTTGTAGTTTCTTTTCAATGGTGGTGTGTATAAGTTATTTAAAAGGTACTTATTTTTGCCGTTGATTGTATAGCTGCACATTCATTGCATGGCTGAGAGACTTCATTTATATGTTTTGTTATTTTTTTTTTTTTTTTTGTATTTTTTTTCAAAGTAGTAGTAGAAGTAGTAGTAGTAGAAGAAAATAAATTGGAAAGATTGTACTTACAATTTGAGTGTGTCGTTTGATTGGGTGCTTTACTTATTTAAAACTGGGAACAACGCTTTGCTTAAACATTGCAATAATTATATATTTACTATAAAAGTATCAACAACAAATTTTGAGCAACAATCAAAACTTAATTTTTAATTATACACAAACAAAAAAAAAATATAGAAATACATATTTAGATTTGTACTAACCAGCGTAATTTGCGAATTTTTTGTTTTCTTTTGCATAGAATGACAGTTGCGATTGCATTTGCATTTCTATGCATGTGTTTGTATGTGTTTGTTTGTGTTTGTGTTTGTGTTTGTGTACGTGTGTGTGTTTGTGAGCTCACAGATTTAGGTAAAGCTCCTGTTTACACCAATATTAACGCAACGAACGATACTGCAATGGAATGAGTGTCTAGACGAACTTTTTTTGCTTAAGCTTACTTTAGTTTTTTTTTTTTAATATATTATAAGATGCTTATACATACGTATGTTGATATAATTAGGAAAATAACAGCACATTATAATTATCGCAGAATGAGTTTTAATTAAAATAATTATTACACTATAATTGCCCCAAAAACTTTACAGGAAAAACAAACATTTAGATATGTAGATATTCAAGGCATAAATATTTATGTATGTATGTAGCTATGTAAGTAGGTATGCATGTATGTTGCAGATATCATAAACTTATCAACCATTTACGACAAAATTCAATGTTAACATAGTAGTAGCAGTAATAGTAGTGGTAGTAGTAATGGTAGTATTAGAAGTAGTGTTAGAAATTGTTTATAGAAATCAGTACTTACATGTTACACTCACACAATCTCACTCACTAAACGTTAACGCACACGTTAGTTTGAACTCTGAGTTTGAATCTTATTATTTTATCTTAGAACTAATCTGTTAAAACATTAACTTTTGGCCTATAATGCAAATTAGACTGGCAATTTTGTTTTTTTTTTAAAGCTGCGAGTTTTGTGAAGCTCAACACCCTCAAATATGCCATTAGAACAAAAAACAAATATGTGAAAGTTTAAACCCGATTCGATAATTCGTCTAAGACCCGATGTGTATTTGGAGCCCCTAAATTAATGCTGCACAAAACGGTCCATCTCAAATGGTTTAGGTGATATAATTCGTGAAAGTTTGAAAAATTTATCTTTTTTTCTTATACGACTTATCCAAATATTTTATGCAGAAACGTAGTTCTAAGAATAGTAAATACCCATTTGAAGGGTAAAATATAATAATTTAAATACAATATTAACTGCAAAACTCCATCCTACACTTTAAAAAATTTGAAGGACTGAAATTGGATCAGTGAAAAGTTCCAGTGATCATACAAATGTTCTCAAATAAATACTGTTTGTTTAGAATTGGAGCCAATGAAAGACTTTTTGATTCTTTATAAAATACTAGCTGTACCCGGTGTGCTTCGCTACCCCTATAGTGATAAAATAGAAAGTATTTAGATATTAAAAAAATTTATTTATTTGATTATGAATTAATTATTGCAATGCTTTAGGATATACAATGTTTTTAGTCGGTGTAGAGGTGTAGCTTCTAGAGCAAAGAACGGGGCGTGGCCCGCCTACTATTTACATGGCATATAATCCTTTTTAAGATAACATGATATGTAGCAAATATCATCATTCTATGCCAATTGGCTGAGATATGAGGATTTTATGTTTTCGGTTGTGTAGGCGTGGCATCACCCCTTCGTCTGATCAAAATATTATGTAACCAAGGACTTATTATTTCGTAACAATGTCCTATTGTGAAAATTTCATGTCGACCGGTCCAGTAGTTTAGAAGATATTACAGTTTTTAATTTTTCCAAAAATTGGCGTGGTTCCGCCCACTTTTTTTGTGGAACGTATTTCTATTCATGCCAATACTATATGTACTAAATATCATTTCCGTGGGTCCAAAAATGCCGAAGATATGACGATTTTAAGTTTTGGGTTATATGGGCGGGGACACGCCCCTTTGTCCAAGCAAAACTGTATATAGCCTAATATTCCTTCCAGAGTCATATTAAGACGCTGAGAAAATTTCAGGAAAATCGGTCCAGTGGTTTGGCCTCCTATAAAGCACAAACAGACATACAGACATACATTCATTTCTTTTTTCGATTTTTTTTTTCTTTTTTTTTTTTAAAACCCGAACTGAACAAAGTATAAATCATCAAAATCGGTTCGGCCGATCTCGAGTTATGGGATTACATCGCATTCGGACACTTTCTTTTATATATATAGATAGATGTGTGTTAATATGTGTGTATGTGTGTACAGGCGAAAAATTGTCACGATTTAGGAATGGGCATCGCAGGCGAATTTTTATTAAAAATCATAACGATTAAATTCATGAATTGCTTCATTGAATTGTGAATTGAAAAATTTTTCATTAATTGTTAATTTCATAAAGAATAAGGCCGCTCTTACAAATTTTGTCATATTTGAATTTGAACAGAATTAAACCTGTTGTATTTTTCACGATAATTTTAAACAGTATTTTTCGTTGATCATGGCAAAATTTTGTGAAATTAGTTTGGACACACATAAAAATTTGCACTGAATTTTCCAACTTACACGATTTTTATCTCCTAAACCATTTGAGACCGACAAAATTTTATTGCACAATTAGGTATAGGAGGCCCGATATACATAAAATACATAAAAAAAATTTAAGCATTGACCCTAAAGAAAAATTATGCCCAGTCTTATTCTAAATTATGTTAACAATTCGAAAAAGGCAGGGTAAAAAACACATTTTTAATGTTTTCCCTTGCACGGAATGGTTATTTGGGTATTTGAGGATTTTTGTGTTTGGGAATTTAGTTTTAGGGATTTTGTGATTGGGGGTAATGTTTTCGGGGCTTTATTAAAATGTGGGGCAAATGATGTTTGGGGGTTTTATGTTTGGGGATATCGTACCAATCCCATGAGCATACATTGAGGCCAAACATTTTTCAGGACAGTATATGTTGTAAAACCAGTTTAATAATGGGTGCGGAGCAATTGCTGCTTTATTAATGAAATTTAAATTTAAGTTTCATTCTGAATATATAATAAAATTTCAAAGTATTTCAAGTAAATACAATTAAATTGAGAAAGAAATGCTTCTTCCAAACTTTAACTCGTAGGCTGGTCCACTTAACATTATCTAATCGGATTGAAAATTTCACATATTTATTCTTCATCCTAACGACATATT
This sequence comes from Coremacera marginata, assembly GCA_914767935.1. NCBI lineage: Eukaryota > Metazoa > Arthropoda > Insecta > Diptera > Sciomyzidae > Coremacera > Coremacera marginata. The sequence continues at coordinate 49,896,480 of OU612045.1, forward strand.
TTAGGGGATTGTCTCAACGCAAAACATCGTTTTGAAATATATAAAATATATTATAAAACATTTTCCATTTCCCAAATTTTTTAAAAATTATCAGTCAAATGCACATAGTCAAAAAATATTACTATAGTCATTTTTATGAGATTAAAATACTTTATTTAGAGAATAGTGAATTACTAAATTCCAGTAAAAATATTTAAGTTTGAGTTGATTGAAACCCGTTGAAATTATTCAAGAGTTACATGATATGACAAGCTTAAAAAATAATGCGAAATTGTCTATTTCAAAAAATAATGAGAAATTGTCTTGAAAGGACTTTGACCTAACTTCTGATAATCAATTGTTTTATGCGTGTTTATATACAAATGATAGAGAACTGAACGGAGTCCGAATCTTTATTACTCTCTAAGGTTTGCTATTATCTGGGGAGAAATTCAGCCTTTCAGAAATATTAATTTTAATTCTGTGGCAGATGGTATTTGAACCAGACTTTCCTGCGGTTCTTTGGCATACGGTCCACACACTTCAACGTGTTCGGCCACAGTTGCCATGACAAATTGGCGGTTTTCGTTAAATAAGTTAAACAACTTAACGGGTGTACAAATAGGTTTTGGGGGATTTACAAAAGATGGTGTCATTAGTATTAAATCGCATCGGATCACCTTGTAACTATATTCATGTTATGGTGTCATCATTTCCCTCTAAAAATCAAAATAAGTCTTTTTTTTAAAGTGTTAACAACATACTTTCTTTGCGCTCCAACCATCTCAACCTTTGTGCCAACAAAACACAATTTACCCCAAGCGCTACTTTTCTGTTTTAATTTGAAATAAAGTGCAGCTGATGGACATCGATTGCTGTGTGAAGCATATTGGGGGCATTTTTCATCAATAAAAACATGTGAGTACTGGTTCCGGCGTTTTAAAATTGCCGTTTTTGACAAACTGACAAGGAACAAGAAGGGAAGCCAGTATCCAATAATCATGCCAAACTCAAGAGAAGTTTGCTGAAACCTTGGAAGTGACTCAACAAGCGATTTCAAACCGTCTCAAGGCCAAAGGATGATGCAAAAACAGGAAAATTTAGTTCCGTATGAACTCAATTCAAGAGACGTCCAACACCTTTTATTCAAGAACGAACTAATGCTCCAAAGGTTAAATCGGAAGAGTTATGTGCATCGAATCGTGAGGGGGGACGAAATGTGGATCCAAAACGCAGAAAATCGTGAGGTAAGCCCGGCCATGCATCAACTTCAACGGCCAAACCAACCAAACGGCCGTATTCACCAGACATTTCTACTTCCGACTACCATTTTTTCCGGCATGAAGAAGCCAAAAATTGGGTCTATTTTAGGCAAAGACTATTCTAGACAAAAGATTGGATAAAATACATTGTACCAATTTCTCTGAATAAACTCAAACTTCAAACTCACAAAAAAACTCTCCATAATTATTTATGCACCCAATAATTCTATTAATATTATATTAATGCAGAGATATAAAGAAGTTAAAGAAAACAACAAAAACAAAGTTGCCCAAAAACATGCTACGTAGTTAATGAACAGCCACTATTGGCAATCCTGCATTGTCTGAGCGATGGAGACCCGCGTTTAAAATTTATTAAAAATCTTCCTTCAAACTTCTGAGGCGATCGTTGGAAGATGAATGCAAGCTCTGAATAATATATATAAAAAAACAAGTCAAAGTTTAAAAAAAATGTAGAGCAAACTAAAACCTTAAAAAAGTTATTGACTGTCCAGCGTAAACAGGGACACGATTTTGCGTGCGGTGCGAACGCACCGGAATTATTTGCGAGAAATGCGAAGTGTCCAATTACAACACGATAATTCCTATAAAACAATTTTAAATGTTCAACAATGATGCTTAGCAACATATCGCCGAGGACACATTTTGCCGAATCGTTTTACCCCCTTTAGCACTTCTCTTGGCGATTTGTTTGCGACTCTTCATTTGCGAATCGCTAAGGACCTTTCTTGGTGATTCATTTGCGACTCTTCCCAGCGAATCGCTTAAGGCCCCCTTCAACCCATGCTATCTTCCCAGCGAATCGTTTACAAACCCTTCAGGTGATTCGTTTACGAATCTTTCTGACGAATCGCGTTTATGGCCTCAGCTGCTTACAGTCGGCGATACCAGGATCACTCTGAAATGAACTGGCTGGCGATTGTCTCATCTTCCAACCGATTCTGAGACGATAAAAATATAACATTTTTTTTACTCAAAAAATGTTTTCTGAGCTGTAATTTCCCTGCAATTTCCATCTTTAATTTAAAAATGTTTTATCGCAATTATAAAGCTTTGTGTGGTAATTTATTCGACGTAAAGATAGCGGTTGTTGCTTTGAAAAATTACTATGGTAGACAGTAATTACTATGGTAGTCCCCTTATAAAGCTTAAGTTTTAAGACGCTACTTTGTTTAGTATTTGTTTGTCAGCCATCATAAATGAACGCTCTGTGAATTTGTAAACATGGAGAAATTGGTCATCATTATGTGATACAATACTTTCATTTGAAAGGTTTAAGTCCAACCAATATCAAAGCCGAGCTAGATTCTACTCTGGGGGAATCTGCTCCTTCATTAACTGAAGCAAATATTGAGTGGCAGAGTTTAAACGAGGCCATACGAAATGCCAAAACAAGTATCGCAGTGGCCAACCAATTGAGGTGACCACGCCAGAAATGGTAAAGAAAATCCACAAGATGGTATTGGATGACCATCGACTGAAAGTGCACAAGCTAGCAGACATGGTAGACATTTCAAAAAGTGATGTAAAATTTGGACATGAGAAAGCTGTGCGCAAGATGGGTGCCGCTTTTGCTCACCAAGGAAGAAAAACAGCGTCGTGAGGATTCAATCGATTGTTTGGCGATGTTCCACAACAATAAAGCCGAGTTTTTGCGTCGATTCATATCCATGGATGAAACATGGGTACATCACTTCACACCTGAAACGAAGGAACAGTCAAAACAATGGACTGTCATAATGTCATTGTCATAATGTTTTTGTGCATATCTATTGGTTATAATAATGTGGTTTGACAAGTAACAAAATATTGACAATTATTGCTGAAGAAATAAAAAAAGTCTTAGCCAAACACTTTTAATGTTTATTACAATATATGTAAATATGTATGTATGTATGTGATTTTTTTAGTTTTAAACATTTATTATTAATCACTGAATACAGGACAGTTTTTTATAAACAAAACATATCTCAAAAAGACAGTTTTTTATAAACAAAACATATCTCAAAAGCAGCAAAGAAGTAAAGTAAATTTAGTTTAAAATTGAATGCATTAGTTTACCTCAATTTAAGCTTTTATAAGATTAAATACTTTATATTTAATAAAGTTATGGTGCCCTAGACAAGCTTAAAGTTATTATGAATAATTTTGACATGTGGCGCCAAGCAATTCGTTGTGTATCAGACGCTTGAAACCTCTAGATTGCAACGTTATCAAAGGTCGTTAGTACGCCCGAAGATTCTACAAAACAGTCAGCACAAGCATTGACCCACTTAATATTGTTGTGAACATTGATAGTCAGCAGAAAATGTAATGCCTGATCATGCTTGAACTCAAGCCTGACAAACATGGCCAAGGCCTGACTTTTGCTAGAAAACATCACCTACTTTTTTGATACAAGTGTCCACCTGTTCAGAATGTAAATTTGGTATTACTTTTTTTAAATGTCAATCTATGATTTCTGGTTTTAATATCTAATATTCATGCATTTTCTGCAATTCGATTTTGATCGATATCAAAATTGAAAACGATATAAGGTGTTCAAGGTGTGCGATGGTGAAATTAAATTGAATTAAGATTTGGCCCTTCTGACTTAAAAATTGTAAATAAAATTAAAAAAGTAACGTGACTCAAAAAAGATTCAATGTAAGTATAGTTGGAAGTTATTTTGCCATTTTAAATTCAATAACAACGAATTAACAACGAATTAAGCTCCAATGAAAAAGGTGTTCGAGGCAAGGGTTGTTGGTCAACGACGACAAGGGAGACCATGCCTCCGATGGATGGACAAGGCCGAGGAAGCCCTAACCGCACTTGGTGTATCCGATTGGAGAAGGCGCGCGCAAAGAATAAAAGTTCTGCAATTTATTAGAATAATTTAAATAAAATTTAAAATCAACCCAAAAAATTCAATGTAAGTAGAAAATGGAATGGTATGCTGTAAATAATGACGCAACAAATTTTGATTTAGAGGTAAACATAAGAATGCACCCAGCAGAAAATGTAATGCCTGATCAGGCAGGAGTTCAGGTCTGACAGCCATGACCGAGGCCTGACTTTTCTTTCAAAACAGCCCTGATTTTTTTTTTTGTGCAAGTGTCCGCCTCATCAGACCTGAAATTTGGTTTTACCTGTTTTAAATGTTCATCTTTGATTTCTGGTCTGAATATCAATTTTTATTTCAAATTCAGATATGAAATCTGGCCTAAAATAAAAGAGGACTGATTTTTTGTTTAATTTTAGAGCAGAATACAGTTAAAAGCCTGAATTATATTTTAATTTCAGCCTTGAAATCTAAACTGAATAATGGAAGTATGATTATGTTTAGAAATTCAGTCCTGAATTCCAGTCTGACTAAGAGACTGAGCGAGTTTTTTCTAATTATTTTTGTCAATTAATTTTGTCATCCCCAAGCTATTTCAAGCTATGTTTGCATTATTTCTCCAATAGATCTCTGATAAACGCATTCCGGCAAGAAGCGAAGTGTCGTTGCTCGGAGAATCAAAGGGATCGAAGATTCCTTGGTTTTTTAACATATGGTTTAATTTCATCTAAGACCATTTTAAATCATCTTTGTTTGTCTATGAAGTCGTAAATAAAGGAATGGCTTTGACGTTGTAAATAAATTTATAAAAAACCGTCAGGGTACCGAAGCCAAAATACCCCCCGCGGCCGTACTGAAGTATAGTATATCCGAAGTCATTAGACGTCTATAAAATTTTTATGTATAATCTTCAAAAATATTTGTGTCATACGCTTAATTTAATTTTACCCTTAGCTGCCACATAGAGTAATTTGTATACAAAGTAAAATGCCGCACCCACTTTTCTAATATAAAGACTCCACATTTTACCGAAGAATATATGTATGGGTTGGATAAACGACATGGGCGGAACTTGGGTACATACATACACGATGTCATTCAGTTTTATATATTTACGAAAGTTTTTAAATTTTGATGACGTCACTTTGTATTGAAGGCAGGCGTGGTTTTCATCCGATTTTTCCAAATATCAAAGAGTGGCTTATGTTAAATATCAAAGTTTGTATGCAAAATTTCAAGACATTTCTGTAATTTTTGCAGATTTTTAAGCGATTTAACGTTTTCAATAAAACCATTTTGTATGGGAGGTAGGCGTGGTTTTCATCCGATTTGGCCAAATATCATAGTGATATTCTATATTATATATAAAAGCCCATGTGCAAAATTCCAAGACATTTCTGCAATTTGAGCAGATTTTTAAAGGATTTTACGGTTAATTTAAAGCTACTTTGTATGTGAGGTAGGCGTGGTTTTTATCCGATTTTGCCAAGTATCATAGATATGGTTCATATTATATATCAAAGCTATAGGATTTAGATTGAAGATCAATGCTTACGTGGCAAATTTCAAGGAATTTCTTTAAATTTTGTGGATTTTAAAAACATTTTACGGTTAAAATAAAGTCACTTTGTATGGGAGGTAGGCGTGGTTTTAATCCGAGTTGGCCCATTTTCGAACTTGATCTTCCTTTTTAAAAATAAACTTATATTTTGAATTTCATAGCGATAGCTTTAAAATTACGACTGTAATCGTGTCGACAGACGGACAGACAGATGGACACACGGAAATCGACGCAGGAGGTGATGCTGATCAAAAATATATATATTTTTTTATACCTGTCACGCCTCCTTTTTGGCGTTACAAACGGAATGACAAAGTTACGCAGTACCCGTTGGGTTATAAAAATCACCAGCCGCAAAAGCAACAACAAAAATTTAAATCACTTCGAAATTTTCGTTCTCTCTTTCTATATTGAAGATGTTGAAAGGATTTACCGTTATTGGTTTTATATTTTTTCAGAGATGGACTCATGTTTTAAGGCAAATAGAGAAAATTATTAGTTTTGTCTTTTTTAGCGCTTTAGAAATCATGCTATAGAGTGGAGTAATACGAATAAAACTAAATACAAACGGAAATTAAAATGGCCGGTAAAAGGACATCTTTTGACATAATTCAGGTGATTTATTATAATCATTCCATTGGGAAAACTATTAGAGGCTTTTCAAATGTTTTTTGGTACAAAACAAACAGTTTATAACATTATAAATCATGCTGAAAATGATAAAAGACTGCATCGTCATTTATCAATTAGTCAACCACACATTCTTTCGGAAAGAAGGAAACGGTTTCTGACAAGAGCAGTGAACGACAACCCTTAAATATCGACAAGAGCTTTTGCTATAATTTTTAAGGAAGAGTTTGGTGATTTTATTTCGCATGAGTATGTGAGACAATAGCCAGAAAGAAATACATATCCTTGAAAATTAGCACGTAAGAAAACGAAACGTACGACACAGCATATTATCGTTAGGTACATTGATATGCCAGAATCCTATTTGGATAATGTAATATAACAAGCGCAATAAAGTATGTCCTGAAAAGCATTGGCAAAACGAAATACTATTCCTACAGTGAAATTCGGTCAACTATTTGTTATGGTATGGGGGTATATATCAAGTAGAGGGTTTGGCGATATTGTGTTCATTGAAGGCACAATGACAGCGAAACAATATTTGAAGGTTTTGGGGATAAATTTTTATCTAACAGCGCTCAAAAATGTGGATTTAATAAAAAATTTTAATTCTACCAGGACAATTATTCGGAACATAACGAGCCCACAGTGAAGATGTGGCTCATTTTCAATTGTGAAAAAGTGCTAGATACATCAGCCCAGAGCCCGGATCTTAACTTACTTACTTACTTAGGTGGCCGTAACAACCCGTGTCCGGATTTCGACACAAGTGATCACAAGTGAGTACACCAAGTGATCTTGGTGTCCGGATCTTAACCCCATAGAAAATTTATCGGCGTATTTAAACAAAAAAGTTTCCAAAAGGTAGCCAAAAACACGTGCGGAGCTAAAGACTGCTATTGAAGAAGAATAGAATAAAATTCCTATGGGATATGTCGTAAAAATGTTAATATATTCTATGAGAAATTGTTGTAATTAACTCCAGAGGGGATCATACAAAATATTCATTCTTTTAATTATAGTTTTAGGACAATTTTAATAAGAAAAAAGACTTTAAATGTAAAAACACTTTCATGACAGTAAAATTTTCAAGTATTTTAAGTTTTTGTTGTTGCTTTTGCTGCTGCTGCTTCTTTCTTCTCTTTTGTCACAACTACATTTTTGTAATTAAAAAAATAATAAAAAAATAGTAAAAAAAAAAAACGAAATGGCCATTTTAGCCCTTGAAAGGACTTTGACCGAGCTTCTTATGATCAATTGTGTTGTGTGTGTTGTGCAATGTTTGAACACAAATGATCAAGAACTGGACTTACATGTTTTACGCCGATTCCGAACGGCTTATGTTCTCAAGAAGCTTTTCATGACAATTTTTACTCTCTGAGGTTTGCCATTGTATGCAGAGAATTGACGGCCGAACAGAAAAATTAATTCAATTGAAAAGTTTTCTGTCAGATGGAGGATTCGAACCTGGGTTCTCTGGCGTATGAGACACACATTCTATCCACTACCCCACGGCCGCCATTTAAAAAATAATACTAAATCAATAAACAAAAATAATCTAAACAAAAATTAAGTTTCTTTTTTTTAAGACAAAAGTAAAAATTACAATAATTTCACTATGTAAAAACACTTTCTTGGCAAACTGTATATTTTTGATCAGCATCACCATCTGAGTCGATTTCCGTGTGTCCGTATTCTGCCTCTCTGTCGACACGATTATAGCCGTAATTTTAACCCTATCAAGATCAAGTTCGAAAATGAGCCAATGAGCCGAATGAAAACCACGCCTACCTCCTGTACAGAGTGACTTTATTTTTACAGTAGTCTCTTAAAAATCCACAAAAATTAAGGAAATGCCTTCAAATTTTGCACGTAAGCTTTGATCTTCAATATAAATCATATAAATATAAATATAAAATTGTGGGGTGGGTATTTTAGCTTCGGTACCCTGCCGAAGCTCCATTCCTTACTACTTTTCTTTTAATTTTTTTCTTACAAAAAGGTCTTTTTCACAATCAACACTAAACAGTTGATTCGAACATTAATTCGAAATCGATAAATATCGAGCAAAACGAATGATTTGCAGAACATCTTTAACAATTCGACACGTTTTGTTATTTCGATATCGATGCAAGTTCGATCGAAATTCAGAACATGCATGAATGATTACTTCAAATTCAGATATGAAATCTGATATGGAAAAAAGTTTTGACTTTTTGTTTATTTTCAGATTAGAATACATATCTGTTAAATGAAAGTCTAAATTATTTTTAATTTTAGCCTTGAAATCTAAACTGGAAAATGAAAGCCTAATTGCATTAAGAATTTAAGCCCTGAGTTTCAAACTGAGTAAGAGTTCTAAGAGAGTTTTCTGCTGTAATATTACCATAAATGTATTTGAAAACGGAACAGTAGCTTCCTTGGCATTAGCAGTGCTTAGTGCGGCTTATGCATCCAAGTTCAATAATTAACTAATTAATTCATTAACTAAATTAACTAAAAGAAATTCTTTTATTGACAAGAAATGGGAAAAATAAAAATTATATAGCAAGCTAAATTTCCATTATTGAACGTTTAAACCAAGTTTCAACTTCTACAATAAATGACTCAAAAACTCTATTCATAGTTTAAACTAGAACCAGGGGGAGATCAACACTGAACAACTGACCCCTAAAACATACATACATAGTTTAGTTGGGTTCTAATAAAACATTAATCAAGAGCGTGTGATATAAATTTTATGGTCAACTTTAATTTTTTTAACAAATATTAAAGTTTATTCTCCGATAAACCAAACAAAACTACTTGAAAAAATTTTGTTAAAACATTACCATAAAACTGATTGTTTAAATTAAAATAAGATAACTTAAATGTTTTGAAAAAAAAAAATCGTTATCGATTAATTTTGAAGACACTACTGAGCATGCGGAATAAAACTGTAGGTTTTCCAATAAAATGTGAGTAAAAATTTGTCCTAGTTGTAATAAATGATGTAATTACCTTAATTTAAATACAATTTTTTTCTATCACGTTTTTTTCTAATATTTGGGCACACAAGTAAATAAGATATAAGTAAATTATGGGATATAGATTCTATCAATGCCCAATTTGATTTTGAATTTATTTTGTAACAGAAATTAAAATAGAAAATGAATGAAATAAATATCTAAAATATACAATTATACACAAGATGATTAAATTAAAGTGGCTGTTTATTAAAGAGAAATATTTCGAAAGCTCATTTATATTCTCAATATTCTTAAGAAAAAAAAAAACCTTTTAGTAAATTTTGTTAGAGTTTTAAATCATAAACGACAACTTGACAGTATGTTGTCTCAAGCTTAATAAATTTTTGTATTTAAAATGAAAATAAGTTTGCATATTTAAGCCATAAGAAGAGCGAGCAACTTTAGAAGTAAACAAAAATCCTGCGAAATCCTTCATGAATTCATAGCACATTAAATATAGAATATTTTTATATTGTCTAAATGTAGTTTGATAATAATCACATTATTTTTTCCCTCACATAAGCTTCCTTAAAAATTTCAATACGAAGAAGGCTAGAATATTTGTCGCGCATTTGTTACGATAATATTTAATTTTGACAGCATTTGACAAGGTCTCACTCACCATTCCCATGCCACCAGGCCCACCTGGACGAGCAGCCTGCAAACGCTGCAACATAACAGCACGATTGAGATCTTCCAATTGTTTTTGTTGCTGCTGCTGGTGATGATGTTGTTGCTGGGCAGCCATAACGTGAGCCACTTGCGCATTCGCCTGAGCTTGTGCTTGTGCCTGTGCCTGGGCAGCCTGAACGGCTTGAACTTGCGCCTGTACCTGTGCCTGCACTTGTGCTTGAACTTGAGCTTGCGCCTGAGCCTGGGCATGAGCTTGAGCAACATGCGCCTGGGCAACTGCAGCCATTGCCTTGATTTATTTATTTTTTTTTAAGGTTACACAAGATTGAACGGATGGAAGAAAAGTAAACAAAATTAGAATTTAAATGAAAAACTTTGGAAAGATTAAAAGAATTTAAAATCAACTAAAAATTGTACAATTGAACTCGAACTGAACAGCAGTAGTTTACGGCAGGGCTCGCTAAAATCTTTTTGCAATTTTTTTTTTATAATTTTTTTTTATAAGCACGAAAACAAGTATGGAACTAAAATGCCTACATCTCAACGAAAATTAAACGAAAATTCGAAAATTGTTAACGAGCTGCAGCTGAACGTATATGCGTTGAGTTGTAGTTGTAGGGTGGAAATAAAGAAATTGCAATTTTGTTTATTATTTTAAGATTCATGGTTTATTTCAGTTTTGTTTAATATTATTTTTTTTTCTTTCTTTTCTTTTGTTAAATTGTTTTGTAATTGTAAATTATAAAAAATACAAATTTTCGTTTAGTTTTTGTTGGTTGTCTCTATGTTCAAAATTGCAAAAAGAATTGTTTTTTAATTTACAAATTAACGTTCTAAATTTTAAAGAATCAAGTTGCTGTATTTATATTCAATGAAATATTAAAAAGTATTTAATATTTTTCTTCTTTTTTTTTGTTTTAATTATGCTTTAATTATTGTTGTTGGCAAACATTATGTAAACAAGTAATTAAATTAAAACTATGTCAAAGAAAATGGAATACTTAAATGCAATTCGAAAAAAAAAAAACTTGTTTGTCTTTTAGTTAATCTTCTAGCAAGATCTGCCTGCTCTTTGACAGCTCTGCGACAGCTCAGTAATAATTATTATGTCTATATCTATTATAAGAACTCACTTCCTGTGCTTTCGAGATGGCAGCAGCGGCGGCAGCAGCATTGCTGTTGTTCATAGCAGCAGTTGCTGCTGCGCTGGATGTTGTTGTGGTTGTCGCCGTCGCGCCGCTTGATGCATTCCCAGATGATGTTGCATTCACATAAGTTGGTCGATTATTGTGCGAGCTAGAGGAGGATGACGCTGCAACGGAAGATGAGGCATGATATTCTCCACCAGCACCAGCCGTTGTTGCTGCGGTATTGAATTTATTTTGATATTTTGGTTTTCTGGCGCGTAACTCCTCTAAGCTAAGATCTTCAGGTGGATGCATAATTTTTGAGCTGACGCCGGTAGCATTTGTGATGACAGGCGGTTTGGGTGGCTCGGGCGCACTGTTGTTATTAGTGCTGCTGCTACTGTTGTTGTGAGCCGGCGGCGCTGAATTCGGATTATTTGTAGTTGGTGGCGCGCTGATGGTAGCGTTGCTGTGGAAAGAACAAAATTTAAAATTATTACAAACTCCCTCACAAAACATTTACCACTCACCTATACGCGGGAAACGTAGGTTTCTGATGTGCTGCTGCTGCTGCAGCCGCCGCCGCTGCGGCATGCGCTGCTGCCGCAGATGTAGTAGCCATAGCTGCTGCTGGAAACATGGGTCGCGGCGGCATTAGATGTGGTGGCAACATTGGCATGCCTCCCGGACCCATATAAGGCATCGGCGCCATAGGCGGCATCATGCTCATGTGTCCGAACTGACCCATCATGTGTGGCGGCATCATATTTGGTGGCATCATCATGGGTGGCGGCACACTGAGTGGTACTGAAAATACTGCTGCTTAAATTAAGCTGATTTTATTTATATTTTTTTTTTAGCTTACTTTCAACTTTTCGTTTGGCCGCCGGTTCATCATCGTCAGAGTCAGATTTTCCTCCGTTCTTTTGTCGCTCATGATCACGTATATCTTCTGGTGGTATGCCGTCCATGCCAAAGATCTCCACTTCTATATTGGAGCGATTGGGTAGCGAGTTGGGCACTTTGTCCACCGTCTCTTTGTGCACCTGCATGCAATGTATGGACAGACCCGGACCTGTGTAGAGTTTTTTGTGGCATATGTGGCACTTGAAGTGTTTCGCCTTTTGATGCTGCACCAAGATTTTCTCATCCTCAAATTCACGATTGCAGTACCTAAATAGGAAGAGGAAAAGAAAAAAAAAAACGCAACGCGATATGTGCGAGTTAAGGAAAAAAGTTTTATAAAATTTTGGCCGAATTAGGTCGCAGCACTTCAGCAGGGCTCGACATTCACTCGAGCCGGCGTATGTGCCCGCGCAGACACCCAGTTACATAAAAATTCCGTGTAGAGATTTTTCCTGCCTTCTATTTTTGCTACACGACTTCACATAATCTGCAAAATTCTCATTTTAAATTGAAAAGGATACCAGCACCAGGGTTTGGATGCCTTCTTCTTCTTGCGTCCCATTTTGTTTTAAATTATTTCTATTATTTTTTTACACTATATTCAAAAATATTTCCCAGCTTTTATAGCTTAAACAAAGCAGCGCAAAATTGTGAAAAATGTGTTTTTAGCAAGAATAATTTTACGTATGATATTAAGAAAACAAAATGGCCTACTGAATGCTTTTATCGACGTCGTAGGAAAATTACCTTAACGACTTTTGACAGATTACGGATTGTAGCAAAAACTGCCTTATACCCCAAACAGAATGAACGTAACCAACGTGGAGTATAATGCCAAAGTGCGGCCAACGAAAAATTGTGAAGGGAATTGAAATTTTTTTAAATTATTTATATGATGTTATTTGTTAAGTAAGTCATTCATTATGCAAGTTAACAAAATTAATTATTAATATATTTATTTTTTTATTTAATTTGTAATCTTTATTCATTCGTTCATAATATTAACATTTTATATATTATAATTTTTTAATTTAAATATAACGTTATAACCCCAGGCGTATTTAATCCGGCTGAGGGGATTAATTAAGATGTGTACCGTTTAATATAAACATTTTTTCTAATATTAAAATCAACATTTTTATCAAATAAATTACCAATAGAAGAAAAACAGGTTTATTATATATAAGTGTCCGACGGAATATCCGAATATCGGCATTATCGACCAATTTTTTAAACTTCAGTTTCGGCCTTAAGAAGCCGCATATTTTTGCTTTGTAGTGCGGGTTGATTTATTTTTCACCTGCTTTTGCTATCATAATCAGGGCTAGGAAATAATTATTACGAAATATTTTTATGTTAGATATGACTGTTAACTTTTTCATTTCATTATATAAGTTAAATTTGCTTTTAATTTATTTACATACAAATATGTATCAGTTAAAAAGTTATTCCTAATTTTCAACTTTTATTCAAAAAAGTTAAAATATAAGAGTGTTCTGAGACTTTTATTCTTAAAAAAATTATAAAAGTCTTTAAAAACTTTTATACCAAAAAGTCTGTAATAAGAGTTATTCGAGACATTTATATTTAAAATTGTCCGAAATTCTTCCAAAATCTCTTCTAATTTTGATTATGGTGTGTCAGAAATAGATGTTGAATTCATAGGAGATGCTGAGTACTTAATTTTTTAATGCATACTTTTATCAAGACTTTTTTAATATAAAAGTATCAAGAGGCTATTATGACTGATTTTTTTAAATAAAAAGAGTAAAAGCCTTTATAAACTCTTATGTCCAACTTTTATTCATAAAAGTTAAAAAATAACTCTTATTAATAAGATAAAAGTTGTGTGATGCTAGTCTAGTTAAAAAAAGCAACCCTATTTTATACAACCACTCTAACCCATTATTTAATTTGTTATTTTCTCCGCCACAACCCCGATCGTTCCGCGCCTGAACCACGGTGGCCAATTTTCGGATCTTAGAAAACCGGACATATTGTTAAAAAATTCGATACGACTTCGATACTTACGGACTATGCTTGGAAAAAAGTAATATTTTTTATACTTAAATGAATACTTTTATTCATACTTAAAGTTCTTATAAGCTTTATTCCATGCTCAGTCATAAGAACATCAAAAAATTCTGTGCAAGAAATTCTATAATTGAAATGAAAGAAGAGTTCCGACACCAATTCCACATTCAATCTATTCCTCTACACGGACCAAATATTTTTTATTACGCTTAAAACACGCTCTACAAGTGCGTTCGAAACAGGCAAATAATCTTTTCTTTTTAATGGCATATTGTAAGCTTGGCAAAAACCGGAAATATCACGTCCGGTCGTGTTTGACAACCGAACCCGGACAAAGCTTTAAAAAACTGGACTGTCCGGATGAACAGATGTATATAGTGAGGAACTCATAAGTAGAATGGGTGTACCACAAGGCTAAAAACTGTAGATTTAAATCGACATACAACATTTATGCAGATGATACAAATTTTATCTCAACAATAAGTACAGCAAGAAAATTAGAGTAAAACATCAATCACGACATGGAAATATATCATAAATGGGCATGCGGAAATGGTTTAACATAGAAAAAACAAATTGCATTATATTTCGCTCACACTACTTCATGGATTTATCTATAAACGTAAAAATTAACAACACAAAGATACAAAGGGAGCAACAAACAAATCTTGGCATGATAATTGGCAATGCTAAGCTCAATTATGAAGAGCACATTAGAGAAATGAAAAATTCATTTATATCATTAATAATGGTTGTTAAAAATCAGAAATAAATAATGCATTTATTATAAAAGTTTATGATTATTATATTAGTCATGCTAGGGTTAAGCTGATGAATTTAAAAGAGAGGGCAACATTGTCACAATTTATGTAGAAAACTAACTGTCATTCTAATATTTGCCTAACTATATGTAAACATTGCATTATACATACGAACATATACATGTAGATATATATATATTAACAGTACAGCAGCGACGACTTCGAGACGAGTGTTTGGGTTGAAAAAAAGCGTTATAAAAAGTCACTGCGTTTTTTTGAGCTCTTTATTCTTTTTTTTTTTTTTTATAATATTTTTCTTATTTGCGAAACAAATTGAATTGTTTAACTTTATCCTAATAAAAATAAAAATTGAATAAGTTTCTACAAAAACAGTGGCTTTTTTCGTAACAATGGTGATAAAATGAGTTGAATTCATAAAGGAGATAGCAGCTAAGCTGATTTACTCAGGACATATACCACCTACAATACGTTGCAATATATACGGTTGGGGTCTATGCAGAAAATTTCAAATTGAGTAGGTTGGAAGGCTGGTGAATAAGGCTATCAAAATTTTATTTAATAAAAAATCAACAATATCTACAAGAGAACTATATAAAAACACAAAACAAATGGACATAAACCAGCTTATTTTGCCGAAAAATGTAAATATATCTATAAAGTGAAAAATAGCATGCTGACATCAAAACTAGTTCTCACAACAAGAAACAATATACACCAACATAACATGCGTCAAAAACACAACCTAGAAATACCAAAAGCAAGAACATCGAGGCAACTGAAGAGTCTCAAACAGAATCGAACAATTCAATGCATGACCAGAAAAAATTTAAAAACTCAAGAAAGATTCAAATATTTAAAACTAAATTAAAACTGTTCTAAAAGAATTTAAGATAAGTTAATTTAAATATTTTGATCTCATATTTGTGATACTTAAGTAATTTAATCTATATTGCTATATATTAGTATATTTAATTAAATTTTCGTCTCATACACGGAACTTATTTCCGTCTGAGGATACCATGTACAAATAAAAACAGAACTTTTGTGTTTATCTACGTATTCAGAGATGATTTGTTTTTTTACCTGAGGATTGCCATTCGTTGTCGCGTTGTGCGTAACCAGATACACGGAAATCTCATTAAACCATACATTCCCATTAAACTAGTCCCATTAAACCATCCCGTTAAGCCATGCAGTGCCAAGGTATGCGGTGCTAATTGGACCATTATTCTGTTGGGGGCTAGGCAAGTTATCATGCTGTATTGTCTGAACCAACTAATCAAAAGTTAAGGTCGCACTCGCTCATCATCCAACTGGTTGTGTTCACATCTGCTTACAATATGCTCACTATAGCAAAGTTGGAAGCTCGTATCCACAAAACCCAAGCACTGCCTTACCAGCAGTACTTTGACAGCTTTTGACAGCTGTTTTGGGCCAATCAACGCTTACCACGCATACCAAGATTAATTTAATAGTCGGTGAGCCAGCCAGACAAAATTAGTGTTAATATAAGAAAAAGGATGAAAAGCTAAATTAATAACACTAATATTAATAGCATAACTAGTAGGCTTTTATTAACTTGTTAAAACTACACACATACATCTTAACACAGGATAATGAATTCCATTGCACTCTGTCTGTTATTACAACTTGCATTCTGCTTACTGGGCGCTCTGGCCGGACGAGACTTCTATGCCATACTCGATATACCCAAATCCGCCAGTAAAAATGATATTAAAAAAGCCTACCGAAAACTAGCCAAAGAACTGCATCCGGACAAAAACAAAGATGATCCGGAAGCTTCGTCCAAGTTTCAAGATCTTGGTGCCGCGTACGAAGTTCTCTCCGATCCTGACAAACGTAAAACGTATGATCACTGCGGTGAAGATTGTCTGAAGAAGGATGGCATGATGGACAACGCTGATCCGTTTTCAAGCTTCTTCGGTGATTTTGGCTTCCACTTTGGCAGTGATCATGGTCATGGACAACACGATACGCCACGCGGCGCTAGTATTGTCATGAACATGTATGTAACGCTGGAGGAACTGTATTCGGGTAACTTTGTTGAGATTGTGCGCAACAAGCCAGTGCTTAAGCCAGCGGCGGGAACGCGCAAATGTAATTGTCGCCAGGAGATGGTGACGCGTAATCTGGGACCCGGACGCTTTCAAATGATACAGCAAAATGTGTGTGATGAGTGTCCGAATGTTAAGCTGGTGAACGAGGAGCGCACGCTGGAAATTGAAGTGGAAGCTGGCATGGTAGATGGCCAGGAAACACGTTTTGTAGCCGAAGGTGAACCGCATATGGATGGTGAACCTGGTGATTTGATCATCAAGGTGCTGCAAATGCCACACGAACGTTTCCAGCGTAAGGGTGATGATTTGTACACAAATGTTTCTATTAGTTTGCAAGTAGGTGTACCTTTTGTTGAATACCTTGTCGACATGTTAATGTAACTCAATTTTAGGATGCACTCATTGGTTTTACAATGGACATACCGCATTTGGATGGCCACAAAGTGGCGGTATCGCGCGAAAAGATCACATGGCCTGGTGCACGCATACGCAAGAAGGGTGAAGGCATGCCGAACTATGAGAATAACAACTTGCAGGGCAATATGTACATAACTTTTGATGTGGAGTTCCCCAAAAAGGATTTGGATATTGCGCAAAAAGAAGGTTAGTAGTTAATAAAAATTTGGGGCGTTTCTATTTGAATAAATTTTTTTATATGGTCTATACTTGTGGCACCCATTAGCCGAATATAAAATAATGCGGTTAAGCTGACAAAAAATGTTGGGAAATTCTTTTTTATAAATATATTGAACCACACAGGAAAGTAGCGCATAACTGTCGAAATATTAACTTATGCTAAAATGTTTAAAAAGGGAGCATGTAAGGCAAGATTAAAACAGAGGGTTGGGTTACTTAAACAAAAATTTATATCTGTAAAGCTGTGCAAGCTCTTACTTGCATATGTGGTCAAAACAAATCCATGGGAATAATGCAACAAACTAAATTCGCAAGGAGTTTAACGCAGCAGAACTTGTATAGTGTAACCGTAGAAGGTTTATATTTTAAAAACGTGGCTTAGATCCAATTGGTTATTTTACACATTCTTCCAGAAATATAAACAACAAATGCAAGCAATTTTTCGCATAACTTGTGGCACACAATTAACGCACACAGGATTTGTTTTCGTCTGCCTCTCAACAGAAATCTATAATATAAAAAGGCTAAGGAAAAATAGCTCAGTACCATTTTCTGCTGTGTTTCTTAACCGATTTTGATGATTTTTTTTTTTTAAATGAATTCGAGTAGGGAGGAGCATCGACGAATTTTTAACCGATGTTTCTCAAACGATTTTCATGATGATTTTTTTAAATGAATCAGAGAAAGTAAAAATTTGACCATACATAAGCAGAGTTCTATTTTTCAATTTGTCCATATTTTTTACATGTGAAAACTTATAAAAAAAAAAAAAAAAAAAATGTAAAAACAATAATTCTCTTTTTTTAATAGATATAAAGCGGATACTTGAGCAGAATTCCATTAACCGTGTCTACAATGGACTGTGAATAGGCACTACAATGAGCAATATCAATGGCAATGCTTAAATTATTTTTAGTTAGTTTTTCTTTATTCTACTATACTCAAATTCTTTCTATCACCGTTTATTTTCTTGTTTGTTTTGTAAGTCTTAATTTAATTTTACAAAATGTAATACAAAATAATTTATATATAATATTTAAAGTTTGTAATAAAAAAAAACAAATGAAGATAAATTAAACAAAAGAAACAAATACCAAAATAACAGAAAGAACTGCAAACAATAAAAAAACTAATGTGTTTGACATAACAAATGTAGACAAAGGGTCTTTTTAATATATTTCCGTTCAATGTGTTTTAGGTTATTAATGTCATTTTATTTTTAGAAGAACACAAGAATAGGTAATTATATGAACATCTATAAACATTTGACAAAACAACTTCTGTCGAGATAAGAACATTTTCCAGGACTTCGACCATACACAAAATTTTAATGCACTTTGTGTATTTTTACGTTTTTTAGTTAAGACATAGATCAACAAAACAGCTTGACTTTTCTAAAAAAAAGTTGGAAAAATTTGAAAAAGTTGAAAAAATTATTTTGACAAAACAACCTAACTTAAACGCTAGGCCATGTAATCCACAGATATATTATAAAAACTTATTTCAAAATAAGCTGTTTTGTCAAATGTATTTCAACAAAGTTATGGTTGAATTATAAGGTTGTCGCAGAGCTGATCGCACTTTTTTCTCAGAAATCTCCAGATGCAATACTCGCTGATATTTTTTGGTGGCATAAAAACACCTTTGAAGAAGAGGAAGACGAGGATAAAGAAGAAAAAAGGGAAGACAAAGACGAAATTCCAGAATATCTGTTGGACGAAATTATCCACCTTTCTGATGGTGATGACGATGACCAAGATATTAGAGAGAGCAGTGATGTTGATCCACAGCCGCCTGCTAAACGGCAACTGGCCAAATCATTAAATGAATTTTTTTACTTAAAACTTTTCATAACTAACATTTCAAAATGATATTTTTTCCATATTTTTATAATTTCTTTTTCAATGTTTCTTCAAAACCAACACTGAACAAAATTGGTCCATAAAAAATGAGAAGTAAATTAATATTAAGCTGGAAAACGCAAGTTTTGCATTATGATTGTTTTCTCTTTAAATTAAATTTATTGAAGAAACTGAGAAGCATATTATAGATCAAACAGAAAGCAAAAAAAGACTTGTTTTTGTGGAAAATATTTTCAAAAAGCATAAAAAAAAAATATTCCAACATTTTGCTTCATAAGCACCACAAAAATTTTCTAAATCAATTTTTTAAAAAATATTAATTGTTGCACAGGTCTCTAACAATAATTTGGCTTTTACAGATTGAAAAAATATCAATTAGTCGACGAGTTATAGCCAAAAAAACATATAAACAATATGCAGAAAATCGGCATTTGACTGCAAAGTTCGAAGGTCGATTAAAAAAAAATTCGAACTAACATAAACAATCGCCGCGAAACGAGTCTTCTAATTTAGCTTCTATGTTCACCCCTCACTCTCAGAATCGATCTAACTTTTGCTAACCTGAATTTGTTACACAGTGTTATTCTATGAAAATTAAATTCGAAAAATATCTTTTTTGTTTTATTTTCATTTTTTAAAACACTCCATTGCTCTAAGTTGAAAAATAGTAATTAAGAAATGCTTTTCAACATTTCATTCAATATCTACACAAAAATTGTGAAGAAGTTTTTTGCTCTCCTGAAAAGTAAGCAATCTCGAAAGTTGTCCACAGATATAAGGAACCTGTCTTGAAATCAGATGATTATCAGCACCGGGTACTTGGAATATTCTTTGGAATCTAGTCCAAAAGCGGCAGCCATTTCTTTCTTTTATATCACACCATGTTTTTTGAAGCGAGCAAGCAAAGCTCCCATGGCACTACTTGATCGAAAAGCGTTATCGAGATCAGATCTCAGCAATGTGTTGACCGATTTTAAAATTTTTTCACTGCACAGTTCTTTGCTTCAACATAACCATGGTATAATAAGACAAGGTAGTGTTAGCAGCTAAAATTCTCTCTTGTGATGGGTACCGCACCTGTCAAAACCAGGTAAATACGCTGAACACAACTAAGCCCAAATTTTATTAACTCAAAAAAATTTTACAAAAACCAAATTCATAAATTTAAATGCAAATAATATTGCAACTTCAATAATTTTGTTTGTTGGAGTTCGCCAACGTTTAGTGTTTTCAATAATGTTAACTTGTGCGCTGACCCGAGCAAACGCTTTTTTTCGGTAATTTGATTGAGGTTGGTTGAGTTTTGTTAAAATTGCTGTTGCACTATTCAAATAAATTTTTTTGGAGCAAGCGAGCGAGGTTACCATAGACCAACTTATTTGCCATTGAAATCAGATCTCGGCGATGCTATAAAAAATAAAGTTTTATAGTTTCGAATTTTTTGTAAGCGCATTTTTTTATTAAAAACTATACCTAAGTAGTGTGATGATGTAACAGTTGCTTTTACTGCAGAACTTTGTTTTTTTATAAAGTTTTTTATTCTCCCATAAAGTAAATAAAAAAAATTGAGGTTGGGCCGTCAGTGTCCACAGATCTCAGGGGGTTAACTCTTGATCACGCACTTATTGATATAGGAGAAAGGAAATTGCATTCGTAGTATTAGTGGGCTTTTCATCGAACCTGCTTTACCTTATGATCGCTTGACAAAAATTAACGAAAAGAAAGGGTTGAAAAACATCGACAGTTGAATAATTAAATGAATATACAGTGAAATAAAAAGTTTATTTTGTACATAGTAAAACTTCATGCCAACCGATTATTCAAATCGCTTCAACTTTTGCACGCTACATTTTCGTAAGCTATACATTTTTATTGATTACGGTAAGTAAATTCACAATCCGAATATCGCTCCACAGTTTTAATAAGTTCTTAGAGCTTAAACGTACCAATATCTGCTGGTAGCGGCTGCAGCAACCTAGTTATAAATATTAATACTAGCGTAAATGAGAGTTAAAGTAAACGAATAGTCATATAAAATTGATATAAACTGCATGTAAACTACATTTTTCGCACCATTTCTTCAAATATATCGTTAAATCTGTTTGCAACTTCAATTCTTTCTCTATGACGCCTTTCAATTGCATCTTCTCGAGCATCTATTTCCACATATCGCCTCTTGCGGCACGGTGTTTGATGATACTCTAGCTTATATTCTGGCTCCGAGTCCACCTCATCATTTTCAGCAACAAAATCTAAAGCGCTCTCATCGACACTTTCCACATTTTCGGTCGACAAAACATCTGGAAGAGGTTTTACTTCTGAAGACAGAAGTTCTTCGACTTGGTCATAATACTCCCACGGTTTAGTCCTTCCCGTTGTATAAGAATAGTGTCTAATTTTTTTGTACGTTCTCTTAAGACCTTTCCATTTTGATTCTATCTGACCATGAGTTAGGTCTGTCCCGAGTTCATCATTGATTGCATCTGCTATTCGCATATAGGTTGACTTCTTCACACCACTATTCAGCCTCTCGTAGTTGCATTTAATAAGTCTGATCAATAATTCTGTTGCATTATTTGACCATTTAAAAGCTAAATTAAAAAACTGTTAGCACAAAATTAGTTCAATTGTTTTTATATATTTTTTACCTTCGATATTTGTATTGGACATTGCTTGCTTTTCTTTTCCTTCTCGGAGTTATGTTAATAGGCAGCACTCGGGCGATTTATCTGCTTCGACGCTATTTGGCGATTTATGTGTAAGATGCACGTAGCAGGGATGTAAAACGTAAATAAGGGGGTTCAGACGAAACAGCATGCTGCCAAGTCTTGCGCGATGGTAAAATAATTAGAAATTCGGCTTTGTGACTACACTACTACACTTGTTGTCAAGCCTAATTAAGAAAAAACAATTTTCAAAATACAGAGGGAATCGTTTTTGGAGCAATTTACTTTCATCTAAAATCGCCTTTGCTTAAATTTTTGTTTATTTTATGCACTAAAAAATGATATAAGAAAGCGAATGGTGAATAAATTTCGGCCCGCTCTCAAGTAGTTTAAGAAGTTATAGGCGATTATATTTGAGAAACTATGCAATTTTTAATTTTTTCTATAAAAGTAAGCGATATGGGTATTAAGAGAAAGGTTATGCTATTACCTATTCAACGACGTATTGACCATTAAAATCCATGCATTACTTTTGACAATATAAATGATTTTGCATTATAACATTCGAGATATTACCAATTTTTCATGCTTTGATTATTTCGTGAAAGAGTGAACGGTAAAAAAGCGCCGCATTTAAAAAATGTATATAAAAAAAATTGGGTAATTTTTTATAAAAATTTGTCTGTCTTGGTTATTTCATATTTAAAAGGGTGAACCTCAAAAAAAAAAAACATGCGATTTTTTATAAAAAATGTTCATGTTTTGGTTATTTCGTAAAAGGGTGAACCGTTAAGTGTGCATAATATGTGAAATGTTATATCTTCGAAAGTAATGCATGGAATTTTATGGTTAATAGCTTATTGAATAGGTAATAGCATAGCCTTCTTGCTTTGTATTGTATAAAAATTAAATAATAATTAAAAGTTTTCCGGCCCATTTTTCAACTTTCGATCCCTATAACTTCTTAGCCAGATGAGAGCGGCCATTAATTTTTTAATATTTGGAATAAGAACCCATTTATAGATATGATCCACGAAAATAAAGTTAAAAAAATTATTTTATTAGCTAAAAGAAAATTATTCCTCGCTTTTAATCGGGGCGATATTATTATATATATATATATATAATTTATATTAATTATTTAATATATATAATATAAAATTTTTATATGATTTTTCACAATTTTTTATTGAAGAATTTTGGGTTTAAGATTTTTCGAGCAGAAATTAATTTTTTCTCGTTTTGAACTATTTTCTATTGATATTTCCCTATCATGATATGAAAATTCCATGTTTGTCCATGACATGTTCACTCAGACGTGATTGTTGCTTATTAAACGTAGAAATAAAAAAAAATTTGTTTTCAGTGGCTCAGGTTACACGGTGATCGCTTGCATGGCGTGCAAAGTGTTATGTTGTTGCTTTCAATATGAAACTGGCAAAACATACTGAGAGTAAGAGTATTGATGCTTTGTAGTGCGTTCAAAATAAGTTAATTTTTGCACGCTGCAGAGTATAGCGATCAAAACAGGGTTCGGTGGTAAAAAGCGATTACATTGTTCTCGTGTGATCTACCAAAATGTGAAAGAGAGTTAGTGAGTCAGTCATCATGTGACCGGGGCCAATCCAATATGGGTAAGTTCAGGCGGTGATTGTTTGAACGACATTTAAAGAACTATTTCTACTCTCTTTACATTTTGATTGCTGGTCGGTCAGACGGCAGTGAAGTGATTGGCGTTAAATTTTTTAAATTTTTTTAATTTTTATTACTTTTTCTACTCCTTTATTTCGTACTATAAATAAATTGCTCCTACATGACCAGTTGAGTTTGGAAATAATTAGTGAGTCCATGCATGATCACTTCAAAATATCTGAAATTTAGTTTAAGGAAATGAACGCAAACTTATTTAAAAATGTGTATATTTTACGAAACAAAGTTACATTTTATACTAATATATCTAATAAGTCAGAGTACAGAAAGGTCCGCTCGTGTTCGCACGCGATATTGTACACAGCTCATTTTAGTACACGCTCGTGTACCTTTTATACCGTCTCACGTTTGTCCACGAGGAAATGAGACGATCATTGCCAGAGGCTTAGCTAACACTTAAATTATATCTATATATTAATACGCAAACAAAAAAGTTTGTGATCCCTTTTTACCTGTGCTAACTGCAACATATGGTATTCACATAAAGCTTATATCGATGGAAAGGTATTTTCGAGTAGATGTGCACAATATAATTTTTGTACTAAGCTATTGTCATTAACATAGGTAAAACTAAGCAAATGTAAAAACCCTTTTTTCCCAATTGAACAATGAGAAACCAACAACAAAATACATAGCGGCACAGCTCTATTAAACATCGTTGCGGTAGCATAGTAGGTGTTCACAGATCAGTCAAATGATTGAAGTATATCGCGATTTTTTACTCTCTTTAACTCTCTCTGGAAATTTTGATTGACGCTTGCTCACACACGATTTTTTGATTGAAGCTCAGGCATTTGCTACTTTTCTGCTGTCTACTATTTTGTGAATTCATATCGTGCTGTGTGCATCACTTTATATGGGTTTTTTTTAATTGAGTTGTTTTGTGAGCATAAAAAATTTACAAAAAAGAAAACAATAGCGGAAATAAAGTTGATCTTTTAGGATTAAAATTGATCACATAAAGAAATCAATACGCCGGAAAATATACCTATTTGGATGTCCATCAGATGCACGTCATAAAAAAAATAATAGAATTATTGAAATTATGGCAGGAACTGTAGAAACTCAACCTCATTTTCTTTTCAAAAAACTACCTTTGTTCCAGTTAATTACTTTTCTTGATATAATTGCCTACTAAAAAGCAGACAAGTAAAATAATGCAACCCTTTAACTGATTGATGCAGGTCTGGAGCTAAATCAAAACTTTGACTGACGAGAGAAGATTATGGAGTTCATTTTCGCTCTGAGATAAAGTTAAATTTTTTTTACATAGGAAAGCAACAACAAATTTTGATTGATTCAATAATTTGACTGACGTATGAACACCTCCATACACGAGAGTCCCAGACACTTCAAAAGCTTCATATAACACATGCAAAGTCATTTATAACTGTTTGTTTTGTTCAATACTTCTTCAGGTTATGGGCTGGTGCGTTCAGCAAAAAAAAAACAAAAGAAAAACCGATGTTGATATGGCTGAATTTCGGACATACGCGATACTAGTTACAATAAAAACGAGAACATTATGGGGGAGCCAGTTTTGAAGTGAATTTTTTTTTTAAATAATTTTGTGATCATTTGATGATATATACGTATATATTAAGTTCATCGTAAAATCATAAAAAAAATTTTGTCGACGTTCAGAAAAGCCTATTTATCAATTATTTGTCTCTACAAATAATACTCTACAAGACGCTCGTTCTACCTGTGCATCTTTATGGCGCTGAGGCATACGTAGTTTCGCAAACTGACGCAGCTGCTCTGGGGGTGTTCGAGAGATAAGTTCTTTGCAAAATCTTCGGTCCTGTTCGAATCGGCGATGACTATCACATCCGAATGAACCAAGAGCTGTATGAGCTCTACGAAGACATTGACATAGTTCGGCGTATAGCTGTGCAGCGACTACGCTGGCTGGGTCATGTCCATCGTATGGACGATGAAGCTCCAGCGAAAAAGGTACTCGAGGCGAGGGTCGTTGGTCAACGACGACGAGGGAGGCCATGCCTTCGATGGATGGAACAAGCCGAGGAAGCCCTAACCACACTTGGTGTATCCGATTGGAGAAGGAGCGCGCAAAGCAGAGGCGCCTGGCGAGAATGATGAGGTCGGCCGAAACCGGAACACGGGTTCTTATGGCCACCTAAGTAAGTACCACTTGGATTATTTTTAGATCTACTTGGGTCATTGGAACTTTTTTGGGTTTTGTGGGTAGGCTCCACTTGCAATATTTTTGGAACTAGTTGGGCTATTGCAAATTTATTGAATTTTGTGGGTTTCTGGAGCAAAGATCTTGCTTTTTTGACTAATAGGTTCTACTTAGACGAATAGATTACTTGCAGTTTTAGAACAAGTTGGATCATTGGTTGTTCAAGAAAT
This sequence comes from Coremacera marginata, assembly GCA_914767935.1. Taxonomy (NCBI): domain Eukaryota; kingdom Metazoa; phylum Arthropoda; class Insecta; order Diptera; family Sciomyzidae; genus Coremacera; species Coremacera marginata. Next base: position 49,922,575 of record OU612045.1, read on the forward strand.
TCACTAACCCCAAAAAAGTTAGAATGCCCCAAATATTTTAAAAATATTGCAAGTGGAATCTATTTGTCAAAAAATCCAAGATTTGTGTTCAAGTAGTACACTTAAACCAAAAAACTTCCAATCACAGAACAAGTTACAAATATATTGCAAGTTCACTTCATTCAGTGAGAGCAGAGTTGTTGCTCTGGATATTTCAAAGGCATTTGACCGAGTGTGGCATAAAGCACTCGTGTCAAAACTAATTGCATATGGTGTCGGTGATAACTTTGCTCGGTGGATCACGTGCTTGCTTATGAATCGAACGATCCGTGTTGTAGTCGATGGCATATCGCCCAGAGGACGCCACAGACGCCATCAACGCAGGAGTACCGCAGGGCTCAGTCCTATCGCCAACTTTGGTTTTCTGGTTTTTATAAACGAACTTCTGCCGTGGACTCACAACCGAATTCATTCATTTGAGGATGACGGCGGCATTTGCCATTCATATTTATTCAAAACACGTTCAAGATCTTTGGAGATTGAAAGGAAGAGGCAACATATGTATGACACACTTAATAATGAATTGGAAAAAAACTCCGAGTGGGGTCTTAATGATAGAGTAGAATTTAATGCTAGCAAGACCCAGTGTTGTTTATTAACCCACAAGCGAATCAATTGCTCCTTAGCTCCCCTCAATATGATCGGTGTAGATCTTTTGGAGTCAGATACTCTTGACGTTCTGGGCATATCAATACAATCAGATCTTCGGTGGAATGATCACCGTTTTGATGTGTCTAAAGAAGCAGCCAAGTGCCTTGGTTTTTTAAAACGGTGTAAGAAATACTTCACTCCATCTAATCTCCGTTGATTTATGTCTCGAAAATGGAGTACAATTCTCACATTTGGGCAGGGCTTTAAGATATTATTTGGAGTTTCTGGACCGGATTCAACGACGTGCGATATATTTGATAGGGGATGGAAATATTTCATCTTCTCTCAATTCTCTTGGGTACAGTCGCAATGTTGGTTGCCTAAGCCTTCTGTACAGGTACTACCATGGGAAGTGTTCAAGGGTGATACATGGTCTAACGCCACCAGCTCGTGTGTTACCTAGGTCCACTCGGGCAGCTCTCCAAGCCAATCCCTTTACCATTGCCTCTTTGCCCAATAGAACATTGCATTACCGAGATAATTCGTTCTTTAGTCGCTCAGTAAAGTTGTGGAACAATCTCCCTGCGAGCGTAATTTCCCGGCAGTTTCAATCAGTGTACAATTAAATACAATCTTCACCGACACTACTCCATCTTTCCACCCTCCAACTAACTATCACTCTTTATAGGGGGCATTTATAGTGTTGGTTAAATCTAAAAAAAAAAAAAAAATGAAACCCATTTGCTCAAGTGGTACCTACTTGACAAAAAATTTTCAACAACTCTACTCAATTCAATTAAGTTTCAATAACCCAAGCAGCTTCAAAAATATTGCAAGTGGAACCTAATTGCGCAAGTGGAACCTATTTATTAAAAATCCGAGATTTGTGTCCAAGTTGTCCACTTAACCCAAAAAAGTTCCTATCCCACAACAAGTTCCAAATCTATTGCAAGAGGACCTTTTAGCTCAAGTGGAACCTATTTGCCAAAAAAAATTTTGTTTAAGTTCACTAAATTCAATGACCCGAGCAGCTTCAAAAACATTGCAAGTGGAACCACAGGCGAAAATTTTAGGATATTATCTTGAAGAAACATTAAAATTTTATTTATTTGATCAATTTATACATTAATTCATTTACTATGGTGATCAAATCTCACGCAGTGTTTCACAAATGTAGTTTTTCTTTTTAGTAAATGTTTAGTTATTGTTTCGTAAATGTTTTTGTTTTATTAAAAATGGAAGGTATTGGCTAAAGATAACAATGAAATGAGTGAGGCAATGAAAAAACAACATATTCAATTTGTTTATTAATTACTTAGTTACTTAATTACTTAGATACTTTATTACTTAATTACCCAATACATCCAAATGGAAAAATCTGAGACGTCCGACACGAAACGTCCGAACAAATGAAATAATTTACTGTGACCTCACTATGCACTTAATAAAGATGATGTATGGCTTTTCTGAAAGCTTGTTAAATTTCTAAAAATTATTTATAAATTTACAAAAATTTTAAAATAAATTTATAAAAAAATGGGGTTTTGACTTTTTTTATACGGCTAATAAATGCGTAGATCTAGGCATAGTATGAACTTAATATCAAAATGACTTCCTTTTCGTGAAACGTCCGAACGCATGTTTAAAATAAAAATGTTGCTATAAAATTAAGTTAAATAAAAATTGTTTTATTTTGTTTTTACTATACCAATATACAGGGTTGTCAATATTCGAAGCGCCCATTTGGCAATACTGTAACTTTCCGCAGTAATGCCAAATCGACTAATGACATACCGCGTTTGAAGCGTCATTCCAAGCAAATGTTTACAATGGAACAGTACACGCCACGCGAACGCTCTAAAATTGTTGAAATTTACATTCAACAAAACAAGTCAATAGTGAAAACTCAACGTGCTTTCAAAAAAATAAATAAAGTGAAAAGTGCGCCTTCCAAGAAAACAATTTATCGTTTGTATCAAGATTGATTTATAAGGTTGTCGCAAGGGAGAGAGCGAGTACCCATAATTGTCAAATCGAAGTTGACAACTCATAGAAAATCTGCAAGTGCTTTCTATTATCATCCGTTTTTCTTTCATATTCATTCGCAAAATTGGCTGGTTTTGACAATTATGGGTACTGAGAGAGAGTGCGATCAGCCCTGCGACAACCTTATAAATCAACCTTGGTTTGTATGAAACTGAAAATCCACAAGAGATTCAAGAGGTGCAAAAGTCACTGTTTGGTGCGGCGCTTGTGCTAAAATGCTCATTGGGCCGTTCTTTTTCGAAGATGATAATGGCCACAGAGTTACTGTCAATCGGGAGCGTTATCGCGATATGATAAACAATTTTTTCATGCCAATCGTTCGTCGAATGCGTATCAGGCACTACTGGTTTCAACAAGACGGCGCGCCACCACACACAAGCCGCACAAGCCGCGCAAAAATAAAATGGGCGCTTCGAATATGGACAACCCTGTATAAAGTTTTTCGATATTAAACACCTGTCCTTAATATATCTCTGGATCGTATGAAAAATTTTCAAAAGAAGCGTCCGAATGAAACGTCTGACACGCTGGGATTTGCCCATTTGTCAAAAAATCTAAGACTTGTGTTTAAGGTGTCTACTTATTCCACTTAAGAAGTTATTAAGACCAAATATTTTATATGGAAACTATTTTACCAAGTGGAACCTATTTGTTTGTCCAAGAAGTCCACTAAACTCAAAAAGTTCCAATGAACCAAATAGTTTCAAATACAATATTTTAAATATTTATATATTTAAATATTAATAATATTTATATATATAAATTTTATATATATAGTAATATTTATAATATAAATTTATATATATAAATATTAAATATTTATATATTATATTAAATATAATATACTTTCCTTGCTTATTTAAATGAAGTGTGGACACAAACCAGTATTAAGACAGTGAAAAGCTTTTTTTATCAAGCTCAAAGCATAGAGTATAAATTATCTAGAGATTGCATCAACTCTGCTAAATCTCTGGTATGTGTTAATAGAGGTTAACAGAGTTTTTTTCTTCACGTACCAAAATATGTCCTATGTTATTAGCTGTTTCTCTGACGTTTTGACTAAAATAAACATAGCAATATTAACTCGCGTTATTCAAGCTTTTGACAGAATCATTTGTAATAGGTTTTGAAAATAAAATATGTAAAAATTAATTCTATGAAAAGCTAAATATGTAAAGCACTCTGAGAAGAGTAACTGGTAATTTGCTGCTCTCTTAACTCGCTTTATGTCTCTCTATTATTTCCAGTTTCTCTATTCTCATACTTTGTAATGTTTTTACTTTGTTAAGGATATACGCAGGATATTTTTTAAGCTCAATTTATTCTGCCTCACAGGACGAACTTTCATCTGCAATGAGAACATCTTAGACGGCGAGTAACTTTTAAGAATTCTAGACGTGCGGTCCGTCGGCGCTTATATAAAGTGAAAATATTTTTATAAAATTATCAAATAGAAAAGTGAAAAATTATTTGCTTAGCTCAAATAAAGAAGTAGTTTAATTGTACAATATACATAAGTTTATATAACGAAACAGTGAACGAAAGAGATTTCATTTTTTTTTTCTCTAACCTAAAATTATTTAATCCATAATTAACAAGGATCCTTAAAATTTTTCAACCTGCAAATATTATGAATGTGGCCCAAAATTGTTAATTTTGAGGTAAGTTCTGAAAAAAATAGCATATATTAAAAGTATCTATATGTGCAAGTTTTAAGTGTGTTTCACATACATAGTGGATGCTATTTTTCCTAAAAATATTTAAACTTTACTTCGTTCCTTATTCTTTCAATATTAACTAGACGATACTTGTCGTTAGACGTATGCACATACATATGTACATACAAACATACATTCATACGTTAAAGTACTTTGAACGTGGTATCGATTTTTATTTTGACGTGCTTAAGTTTTCTGAAATGACCCAATAAAGTGACTACGACTTCCTCCTCGTTAGTCGTCAAGCATTGTAAAATGTTTTTGTAAATTTAAATACGAGTGTTATAAGGACATGTGATGATACTTCTTGCTTTATTACTGCTGCATTGTTTTTATTCCTGCTGTCGTTGTTTTGTAGTGAATGCTTTAATTAGCATTCGTGGCTTTTGCAGCCCATCAACGTCCGTCAGTTAGGCAGTCAGGCAATGTTTGGAAAAAAATTTGCATGCATAGCTTTGGTCCTCTTTAGACACAGCAACAACATTGTGCTAGTTGGCATGTCCTCATTTTGGCACGCATTTTAAGGTTTTGATTATACTTTTATTATTATTTTTTTTTTTTTTTTTGTTTTGCACTTATGAGTATGATATTTTTTGAGAATATATTTTGTAATCTTCTGAGGGTTGTATAATGAGGTATCGAGACGGTATATCTTTATTTTTGCGGACAGCCAAGCAGTGATAAAATCCCTTGAATTTCGCTCGTCTCTTAACGAGTTGACTGATAAATTCGATATAATTTGGTCTGGATACCAGGGTATATATAGGGTCATCCCTAGAAATTGTAGAGTAGGTGAGCTCTCTAGAGAAAGTACAGTGAGAACATTAAGGCATGCCACTTGCAACGTACAAGCTGGCTCTTAAGCAAAATGCCATAAATTTGGCTCACTCTAGGGGGAATAACATCACCTGCAACATAACTAAGTAGTTTTAATGAAAAAATTACAAGGAAACTGGCACTTAAGGGGTGGAAAGATCTCTTCATGGTGATAGGCGTTTTAATAGGACATTGTCTTATAGGTAGTTATGCTGTAAAAATAGCGGTTCACGCCAATCACGTCTGCAGGAGTTGCAGGAATAAGAAGGAGTCACTATCGCACCTCTTTTCCTCACGGCTAGCTTTCTCCATCAGAAAACAGAAGCATTTGGGAAGTTCCTTTTAAAATCTTACTTACATACCTACTAAGGTGGCGCTTGTAACCGTAAGTCGGTTTTGGCCTGTTTTAAGAATTTCCGCCAGCCATTTCTATTTTGTCCTTCCAACGGAGATGCGGTCGCCCTCTTTTGCGTTGAGCGCCGCTGGGTAGCGAATCGAATATTTTCTTCGCTGGAGCGGCGTCTTCCATCCGCTCAACATGACTTAGCCAGCGATGCCGCTCGATTTTTATGCGCTTTACTATGTAAATGTCGGCGTATAGCTCATACACCTCATCGTTCCATCGTATTCGGTACTCGCCATTGACGCAGATTATTCCGTAAATCTTGCGAAGGATTTTTTTTCTTGAAAGCTCATAAAGTCTTTTCATCAGAGCTGCTAAATGCCCAGGTTTGTGCTGCATATAACAGTTGGCAAGAGTTATCCTTCGATTAATCTCTCTACTGATATCGTTGGTGGAGTTAATGCTGGCACCGAGGTAGACGAAGTCCTTCACAACCTCGAAGGAGGTGTTGTCAACAGTGACGTGAGTGCCAATATGCTGGAATCGATTGTTTGTTGACACCAGATATTTCGTCTTATCTGCGTTTACTGCAAGACCCATGTGACTCGACTCTTTTTCTAATTTTGTGTTATGGCCAATGATATCAATATCATCAGCATACACTAGCAGCATAACACTCTTGTAGAATATGGTGCCGCTTTGTCTCAGATCAGCAGCTCGAATGAGCTTCTCCATCAGTTAGAGTAAAAAAGTCACACGATAAAAAATCACCTTGTCTGAAACCTTGGTGCGGAGAGGTTCTTCCCGATTTTGACTGTGCTGCTGGTGTTGCTCAGTGTCATCCTGCATAGACGGATTAATTTTGCAGGTATACCAAATTCAGACATGCTGGAGTATAGGTGATTCCTTATTGGACCGTCGAAGGAGGCTTTGTAATCGACAAAAAGATAGTGGGTGTCGATTTGTTTCTCTAGGGTCTTTTCCAAAATTTGTCATAGCGTAAATATTTGGTCGGTGGTAGATTTTCCAGGTCTGAAGCCAAACTGATAAGGCCCAACCAATTGGTTTACGGTTTACATAAAGTAGTTGAAAAGCGCCTACAGATGTGAATCGGTAGTACGAGCACGTTAAATGGGAGTTTCTAGAAGTCATGGAGATACCACAGATCTATAGAACAGTGGTATCACAACGAATCAATTATCTCGTCCAAGTTGTGACCAGCCGCCACCTTAACCTTGTTAAAATATCAGAGGTACCGAGGAAATAAAACACAGCTGAGTGTAAAGCAAAGACAAATTTATTTGGGAATAAAGAAAATTTTCTATATACAAATTTTTTTGAACTCAAAATATCAAAGCTAACATAGTTTATATTCAGCAAGTTATTACATACATAGTAACAGTTGTTTATTTCAACACACATTTCTCAACAGTTAATTACTCATAAATTTTTATATAATTGTTTCAAAATTGAATTTGGAGAAGCTTTGTCAGAACAAAGGCCATCATATCAGTTGGAGGACAGTACTTCATATTCAGCACGTTTTCTGCAATTAAGTCTTTGATAAATTTATATCTTCCTACATCAATGTGGTTGATCTGCGCACTGCGTTTTTCAGACAAAGCTACTCGGATTCAACTCTGGTTGTCTTCGTACAACGTAATATCCCAGATAACAATTCCACCTAAATAAGCTTTAAGTAAAGTTTTGTATAAGGAATTTATATAGGAAGGAGAATTTAAACTTCCTTGAACAATCTTTGAAACAAGAATTATAAAAGGTCTATACAAAGAAACAAAAAGGCGTATGAAATTATTTCCTTTATACAAGAACTTATATAAAGTTTGATCTAATCTAAGGTTTTTATTCAAGGCTTATTCAGGAAGTCTGAGGAAAAAACTGAATTGTTTTTTTTTAGTAATCTCCTTTTCTAGGTTTCATTATTTAATTTTATTTAGCACAGAAAACTTATACATTTTAAAAATATTTGTATATTTACCATGTCCCAACCAGCACGGATTGAACTCGGATCCTTTGCATTGCCAGCCGCACGCTCTAACCACTCGTGTATTCAGGACTTTACTCGCGCGACGTTGAAACTTAATTAGTATTTTTTTTTTGATTCCCTTAAGAACAATTTTATAAAGCTCTCGACTGTAATCATTTCATACACGCACTTAGTTTCAATCCAATAAATTCACGCTTTAAGACTCACGATTTTCACTTTTCAAACTGACACACATCATCTCTTTGTCGCTTACAAAACTGCGATCGATAGCCTGAGAAGGGATTCTGGGCCTATACGTAACAATGTCTGAGTTCGGTATACCTGCAAAGTTGATTAGACTTAAAGCTTTCACCACTATCGAAAAGGAATCAGCCAAAGTGGGTTTGACGATAAATGAGGGTAAAGCAAAGTATATGCTCTCTACAAACAAGGGAGCGCGGCGTCTAGACTCTCAAGTTTCATCCGGCAGCTATAACTTTGAAGTAGTCAAGGAGTTTGTATACCTTGGCACCGCCATTAATAACAAAAACGAAGTCAGCCTGGAGATTAAGCGAAGCACAATAATTGCTAATAGGTGCTACTATGGGCTCAATAAGCAACTAAGTTCCAGAGCCCTCTCTCGATCGACAAAACTAACACTCTATTTGTAGTTTTGCAAACTGACGCAGCTGCTCTGTGGGTGTTTGAGAGAAAAGTTCTTAGCAAAATCTTCGGTCCTGTTTGAGTCGGCCATGACTATCGCATCCGAATGAACCACGAGCTGTATGAGATCTACGAAGATATTGACGTAGTTCGGCGTATAACTGTACAGCGACTACGCTGGCTGGGTCATGTCCATCGTATGGACGACGAAGCTCTAGCGAAAAAGGTGCTTGAGCCGAGGGTCGTTCGTCAACGACGACGAGGGAGAACATGCCTCCGATGGATGGACAAGGCTGAGGAAGCCCTAACCGCACTTGGTGTATCCGATTGGAGAAGGCGCACGCAAAGCAGAGGCGCCTGGCGAGAGGTGATGAGCTCGGCCATTTAATGTGTTTATTGTGGTCAAACAAACTAGCCTTAAATGTTGCCAAGTAAACAAAGTAAACGAAGGCATTCAAATTATTTTAGCATTGCCATACGCCACTGCATCTATAAAAAAGACTTACAGTACATTCAGGCGTGTCAAAACTTGGCTGCGATCAACAATGATAGAAGGCCGCTTGAAGACCTGTGTATGCTCAGCGTGCATCGCAAACTGGTGGAGACAATGGGCGCATTCAGCGTAGTCAGCTGTTGTGAATTATTATGGTAGTGATACTTTAGTCAGCGATATTTTTCTCTGAATGTGATGTTACTCTATGCGTCAGAAACGTTGTCAAAGTTTTAAGAATTTAGAGTCAAAGTTTAACCCTAACTTTCCTTAAAAAAAGAAAAGATTATATTTATCTCATTATTTCAACATTCATTCTCGAACCCTCAGTACATTTCAAGCTTTCAGGTGAGATCATGCTTTCGCATTGATCAGTCGTGTTGTTATTCAAGGCGTTCTTTGAAAAAACATAAACTTGTAACTACATTTTTTGAGGTGTATCAGTTAAAGGTTTAAGCACTCAACAGTTGAGTTCAGGTAGCATAGAATTTGTTCGCTCGATTAAATGGCGTCCACTACCTGATCAGTTTTGGTAAGCGCTCAAATAATTGTACCATTCAGCGAATTGTTACACAACTGTTGCTAACTGTTGACTACGCTGAATGCGCCCAATGTTTTGCAGAGATTTTCTGAAGTTCCCAGAAAGATTTTGTTTGTTTAAAACTAAATTGTAAGTAATTTAAATTTAATTGTACGTTTTCATTTTGATAACCTTTGGCTCCCTCGCTAGGTCAAAGGCTAGCTACGCTCTTGTATGCTTCTATTCGCTTCACCGTTACTACACAACGGTTACTACACAAAACAATATTTAAGTGTATAAAAAGTAGAAAAACCGCTCTCCTGCAAAATTTGCTTTTTTTTCGCGCAAAGGGGTCGATATGTATACTATGAACAAAAGAACTCTGACTTCTTAAGTTTACACTTACCACTTATCCCACGTACGCTTCTGAACGTCCGATCACTTTAACTGCACCATGAACAAGAGAACGATTCTATACTGTGACTGAATTTTAATACTGTGACTTTTAAACAGTTTTTATGCCTAAACTTTGAAAACTTTGAAACAAGAGTATTTTAATTTTTGACCAACTTTCCAAATTCATTACACGGTTAAAAATCTTGGACCAAATTTTAGTAAATCCTGTACTGTATATATGACGACACCGAAATTGTATTGAAATTTAAACCACGCCAAAAACTAAAACCAAGATTAATTTCCGCATGGGTTTAAATTGCAATACCCGATGTGGACTAAAAACCTTATTACAAGTTGTATTCGATTTTAAACCATAGCGTACTAAAAACGGAACTGGTTTTGTTTACACAATTTATTTATTTTTTTTTCTTTTATACTATAATTTTTAAACCAACTCCTATTGTAGTTTTTGAACTCACGTGTTCATTGAAATGAAAGTAGTAAACGTTGCTTGCGCGCCATAATCAAATAAAAAACGTTTCACAAAAATTGTATTATAAAGCTTTGTTAACCGAAAAAGTAACTCCGAATCATAAGACTTTTGAATCTTAACAACCTGAAAATTAAGGCGGAAAGTATTGAAATATAATACAGCATGGCTTAAAATGTAATACATGTTGTATTAAATCTAATATCATGGCAATTTTAATTCAAAATCTATTCCAATTGTACTGGTTTTTGATACCGATTTTATTACTTTTTAGTTATTTTGTATTAAATTTTAAACCGTAGCTACTAAAAATCAAATTTTATTCCAACTTTATTAAATTTAAGTACAGCTTTGACTAAAAAAATCTCTAGTATTTTGAAAAGTATTTGGTTTAAAAACTACTCCAAGATTTTTAACCGTGTATCATTTCCAGAACTTTGATATTTTTCTTTGACTTCACACAGCGCAGAGCTTTAAAAGTCATAACTTCCTGGTGTAGGGTATCAGGCACTGGTGAAGGAAAACAAACATAGGTTATATCAGTCTCTTTTATGAAAAATTTACTCCAAGATTTTAAACCGTGTAAATAATACCCAAAATTCAAGTATCTAATATTAATGATATTGATTCTATCGTCAAAAACAGGCGATGCGAGTGTTTTTGCTATGTTTTTCCTAATGTGGGTTGCTTATAAACTACGTTACCAATTTATGGGGGAGGGGAGAAGAGTTTTGAAAATCACTACGATAAGTATGGAAGGGGAGGGGGGTCTTGATATTGTAACGTTACCCAAAATTTGAAAAAATTCATATTAAAAATACCCATAATTTTAAAACATTGTCATTCGTACATCTTCAGGTTTGACCGTCTTAATTGACGGTTAACTTTTGACAAGCGTAAGAGCGTTATTTTTCATATGTTACGTCACGTTACGTTACGTTACATAGGGCTTATATAGGGGGAGGGGGAGAGGGGTTCGAAATATACTACGAAAAGAAACGGAGGGCGAGAGGGGGATAAAAAACTAAGCAATTGCTAAAAATCCTTATTTTTCACTTAACCATTTGACCGAGGATCTTATCCAAAATATTATTGAACTCTAAAAGAAGAGTTTAAAAGTGATTTTTAAAATGTTATATAAAATATATGGGCAGAAATTTTTTTCTAATAATTGAAATCGTAATTAATTCTCTTATTTTTCAGTTCATTCTCATTTATTTCCTGCTGCTCATACCATGGCCCCACACACACGTCATCAAATTGCTCTGTTCCAAAGATAACAGTCGTTTAGTGCGCAAGATAGTGCGCTCCAAATGGACGCCGATACTGGATAAATATCAAGTATGACTGTAGCAAATAGCTTTTGGATACTCAGTTAATGCGATACTTTTATTCTTTATACATCAGGTCAAACTGCCACTCGAATGTCCACTACATCCATTTCGTGATCTATTTGCGCCTCGTCAGGATGCCAAAAAACGTGATCGTCCCACACAGTGGACGTGTCGCAAGTGTGGCAAAAGTTTCTATAAAGAGAAATTTTTGGATTTACATTTTGAGACAAGACATAAAAGTATTTTGAATAAGGTATTTAGTAAATAAAACAAAAAACATATTAAAAAATAAAAACCATAAATGATATATAATACTTTTTCAAAAAGGATGAAGATGCCGTCTGTTTGGCAGACTTTTGCGACATCATGCGTTGTGAAGTCTTCCAATCGGAGGAATCAAGCAGTTTGACAGTCGGTGACTCGCACATTGTGACTGACATTGAAGTATGGGGCGATTCGTTAGGTCAAAATTCTGCGCTGGCAAAAGCGAATGCCGCATACTTGAGATTAATACCCTTGAGGTATTCTTCTTTTCTTTTTTTTTTGCTATATATAAAATAACAATAAATTGAACTCAAATTTTAACTTCATAGAACTTCAGCAAGTGGTGCATCGCGTGCCTCCAAAGTGCAGCAAAACCGCCAACTATGTCAGGATAAAATAGGCCAAAATAAACATAAGGAAACAATAAGGGACACAAGCGATGGTAAGCAGCCGGTTGATACACACTAGGAAAACTTATAAAATTTAAATTATTTAAATTTATGAAATAGAAAAACTACATTTTTCATTTCCTAATTTATTCCATCAAGGTAATTATATGGGCTTTGAGACTAACAAAAACTAAGTTCTTCTTTTAAAAAAAGTTAAAATAATCAATAAATGTACTTAAAATGCACTTTTCTTTCTACTCATCATTAAATAGATAAAAAAGAACACACAGAACGACCAAAAACTACAAATGATTCCATTAAGAAACGCAGCAGCAACACTGGCCAAAGTTACAGTAGCAGCAGTAGCGGCTTTGCTGCTGCAAACAGTAAAAACGCTGCCAAATCAGATAAATCCAAGAACGCCAAGTCATCAGCAGCAAATCAATCCGATGAGCTTGAGAGTGATGACGAGAACAATAATGAGACCAACAATAATAATAGCAACACTTCCTCCACCTCCACCGCCGATTCTAATGAAAATAGCACACAAAATGAAAATGCACAAAATATGCAAAAAGTTCGCGCCAATTGCCGCGCTGAAGATCTCAGCAAGTTGAAGTCCAAGTGCGAGTATCTGGTACGTAGTTGCATTGCCAGCCTGCTACTCAGCATGACGGATCATGCTTTCAAGGAAATGGAAGGTAAATTGTATGAGTTAAATTTTAAATTAACTATTTTATTCTTAAGCAAGGGCGTCTGCAGAGGGACAAGGGTCAGTTTCCCTCTTTTCCCCTAGACTTCGGTCATTAAAATGTCTATTATATTTGTTACTAGCTGAATACCCGGCTTAACTCGGGAGTTGATATAAATAATTTTCGATTTCATTCGTCGATTTGAAAAAACTTTTCACAAACCTTGGAAGGAATATTGTATGCGTCTTTCAAACCGGTAACTTTGGCGAAATGAGCAAAATAAAGTTTTAACATCTGAAAATTATGAGAAAAAGTTAGGGAAATCGTGATTTGTGTGTGCGTGCCGGCGATCGCATGCAAAAATATATTTTCAAGTTTTATATTGTATTCGATAGATTGCAAATTTTTGAAAAAAATCAGAGCAAAAAGGAATTTTTGGCAATCCGCGAGGAAATTAGAAAATAATAAATAAGCATTGAAAATAGAAATTGCAATGTCAAAACAATGCCACCTTATGACGCAACTGACTTGCGCATGTGTACTCAAATACCACAGAATTCGGCATCAGCTGTCCTGATTTGCGAAAAAAGAAAGTGGAATATAAATACACATAAAGAAGAAAATAAGATATTTATCACCCTTCGCGCTTTGCTACGCCTTACTGTATTTTGTGGTACAGCGCCATCTGGGGTTCAAGATATAGCAAAATACATAGCGCCAAAAGACTCACCGCACCCGAAAACCACTTATAAAAATCATACTTATCGGATGAGTTTTTGCGGTATTTGTACGACAGCGCCCTCTGGTTTTCGAGTTAGAATAAAAAAATAACGCCAAATCCCTTTCCTAGCTCGATAATCAAATCCTATACAGTTGTGGACAATATAATAGGGTCACTCAAATAGATTTTGTTCATTTATCTTAAGGAAAATAAATATTAATGATTAAATTAAAATTTTAATTTTATTGTGTTCCTTCAACAATACCTTAAAGAAATCTTAAATAAAAAGTTTAAAAAATTGTATTAAAAAGTTTAAAAAAAATGTTATATTTACAGAAGCGAAAATTTCATTGGACATAAAAATAGGGTCAAAGCAAAAAAATAGTAAAACTGATAGAACTTAGTTATAAATACATTCTAAAATTAATATTTTGTTGAATATCCATTATTATCTATTACGGCCCGGCACCGTTTTGGCATCGAATCCACTAAATCTTGACACGTCTTTTGTGGAATGGAGTACCAAGCATTCTTCACTAGCTCCCATAATTCAGCCTTATTTTTGGGCTTTATTGGTCCAATACGTTCCTTAACCATTTTCCATAAATTCTCTATTGGGTTAAGGTCCGGTGACTGCGCAGGCCAACCCATAACTTTGACTCCATTATCTGAAAACCATTTTTTTGCCAGACCAGAAGTGTGTTTTGGGTCGTTGTCCTGTTGATATTGCCACTTCAGCGGCATTTCCCACTCAGCAAACGGGAGCATAACTTCTTGGAGTATTTGGACGTAAAGATGCCTATCCATATTTTCCTTAATCCAAAATATGGGCCCAACGCCGTGCCACGAAAAGCAACCCCATACCATGATACAACCACCTCCATGTTTACATGTTTTAGTGGTATAGCGTTGATTGTATGCTGCATTTTTTTGGCGTCTAACGAATGTTCTTCCATCGTTTCCTACAAAATTTATTTTGGTTTCGTCGGACCAAAGCACATTTCGCCAGTTTTTGCTATTCTCAGAGCCTGTCCAATCAATGTGGGATTTCGCGAACAGCAAACGGTTTTTTCTATGCCTATAAGTCAGCATTGGCACCTTTCGCGATATTCTTCCAAAAAGATGTTTTTCTACTAACCTCCGCCTTACAGTACGAGAGGATACTTGCAGCTCCAGCTCAGTTCTTATGGCAGCAGAGCCTTTAAATGGATCACGGGTTGAAACTAATTTGATTAGATCATCGTCTTTCTTTGTCGTTTTACGTGGTCTGCCTTTTATAAATTGTGTTTTTGTTGGTTTCAAAGCATTGTACACAAAATTTTGCGAACGTCCAATAGTTTGAGCGATTTCTCGTTGACTTTTTCCTTCATTTCGTAATTTTATAATGATATCACGCTCTTCTTTCACACAATGCTTTGCACGGCCCATATTTGAACGAACTAATATGTTTTTTTTACAAATGAACAAAATATTTAACTTAAATTAATAAAAACAATACTCACAATGTCTGTTTGAATTGCAGAATTAGTTATTAAATGGTTTTAAAGACGCTGACCCTATCTTTTTGTCCACTTGCAACTTTTGCTTTTCGAAATATTAACTAAATAAATAATTTACCGTTTGCTTTCAGTGTTGCTTACTAAACATTTTCGGATGTAGTAATAGCCATAAATAATTACCCCAAATTGTTTGCTTGGAATTGTATCAGGGTTGCCAAAAAATTGAATATATATTTCTATGTTATTAGTGACCCTATTATATTGTCCACAACTGTATATCCGATATACAAATTTTTATCTAAATCGGATGAGCAGTTTTTGAATGTTTCACGATTTCTTAAGTGATTTGGACTACAGCACCATCTGGTGTTACAGATAGCGCAGAAAAAAAAGTCCAAGATACCCACCGTATCCGAAAACTCCTGTGTACAAATGATCACGCAAATCGGATGTACAGCTAGGAGTTTCTCGAGATTTTTAAAACATTTGTACTGCAGTGCCCTCTGGTGTTCAATATAGAACAAAATAGATAAGTCATAAAATCTACCGTACCGACAACCCCTTAATACAAATATTCATGCAAATCGGATGAACTGTTTCAGAGATAAACTATTAAAACAAAAGGCTTTAAATACGATCGCAGCGCCACCTATCGGGTCCAATTGTGAATTGTGAAGTCATCAAAATCAGTGCAGCCGTTAAGGAACAGTTTAATAACATAGTTTCGAGAAAGAGCAAAAAAAATAGCACCATAACCCTTGCCGTACTCGACAATCGCTATTTATAAATTTTCATCCAAATCGGATGAGACGTTTTGGAGTTTTGCACGATTTCCTAAGAAAGATAGCACAAAAAAGATAAGTTCAAAGCACTCACCGTATCAGAAAACTCGTATTTTCCAAATTTCATGTAATTCGGATGCACGGCTTAGGAGTTTTTCGAGGTTTTTCAAAATATTTTTACTACAGCGCCCTCTGGTGTTCGAGAGAGAAAAGAGTAGATAAGTCAAAAAACTCAGCGTGTCCAAAAACCTCTACACACAAAATTTCATGCAAATCGGATGAACGGTTTTGGACCTTTTTGCCTTTTTTGAAATATTTGTACTGCAGCGCTCTCTGGTGTTCAAGACAGAACCTAGTTTATAAGTCATAAAAACTCACCGTTTCCGAAAACCTCTATATACCAACTTGAATGCAAATCGGATAAGCGACTTAGGAGTTTTTAGACGTTTTTTAAAGCAGCGCCCCCTACCGGGTCCAACCTTTTTTACTGAATAAAAAGTAGCCTATATATTGACCGGGGGTATAAGGAACCTAGATGTCAAGTTTCATTTAAATCCATCCAGTGGTTTTCGCGTGATGCTGTAACAGACAGACAGACAGACAGACAGACAAAAATTTTAAAAATGCGATTTTTGGACTCAGCGTCGTTCAAAATGTCCATCGCAAAAAGAATTTCCAAAAAATATTTCATGTACAGATTTTTTTTTTTACAATTCTATTTATATATAGAATATATATGAAGGAAGTCCCAAACCTTACTGATATTTTGATTAGGGCACTACTTTTTTGTGCCAAGCGTATAGTACTAAATCAATAACAAGCATGGAGGTTTACTCATGAAGAAATTCACAGTCGAGCAACGCATACAAATTGTGAAAATTCAAAACAAAAATAGTGATAATTTTGAGGAGGCAGTTCGCAAAACCTGCACACTATGGCCATCATAACGCACCGTCTCACAACACTGTGGTCAACTTAATCAATAAATTTGAGTCCACTGGCTCTGCTGTGGACGCGAAAAAGAGTAGTCGTCCCCGTTCGGACAAAAACGGAAATCCAACTGGCCATTGCAGAATTTGATTCAGAATTATGCCAGAATGTCGGCACCATTAAAATCGGCCAAAAGAAAAAACGCAAAACAAAAAAAAAATCACCCAATAATTTTTCATACAAACTTGGGCGATTTTGCATTTTTGGTGGATGAAATTTCGTTTTTGTTTTTGGGGTATTTTTCATATGAAAAATCACACAAATTTTTTGATTTTCCCGATTTTTTAAAAAATTTTTGCCTGCGGCGAATTCTTCGACGATTTACACTTTTACGGAATAACTAAACCAAAATATTTCAAAGGGAACAACAAATATTTCAAAGGGACATACAAAATTGGTATTACCTGAAATGTTCTGAGTAGTTATATTTTCAAAAGTAATGCATGGATTATGGCTTATGGCTCATTGAATAGGTTTTCAAATTTGGGTGCACGATATTCGATGTGAAATAAAACTACATACAGTGGCATACTTTCAACTTAAAGGCTCTATGACAACAAAACTAACAGGAATATTTAAAAAATTTGGCATCATTTGAATGATCGGAGAAGTCTAGTATAGCAAAACATAATTATTTATTGTGAAAATATTCATTTAAATTAATAAAACAAAAAATACTGCTGAATTTTATCTCAGAGCTTTTTTTTATGCACATACTAAATTCACTCTTAGGCAACTAAGAATGCCATTCAAAAGTTGGTTTTACCTTTTTTTAGTCCTATCGCAAAAGTCGAAGGGTCACTACGTGTATTTGCTAATATGGGTCGCCGTACAACGATTGGAAAATTGATGAAATTGTTAATATAAATTATTTATGGTATAAAAAATTATAAAGCGCTTCGTTCGTGAAAATTGCGTCGATAATAAAGGCAGAATTGCTCCAAATAAAATGTTTAACGCTGCTGACGAGCGCTACATAGTACGGAAAATTAAGGCTAATCCCAAATTTTCAGCTTCTAAACTGGTCACTGAAGTCAAAAAGGGGTTGGGCAGTTCATGCAGTGCTGAAACTGTTCGAAGAGTACTGCGTGAACACGACTTCAATGGCCGAGTAGCTAGAAAGAAGCCATTAATCAGCAAAAAACAAAAATAAACTAAGCCTACTTTCGGTTACTACTCAACATATTACGAAGACATCTGACTTCTGGTACAGTGTTATTTTCACAGGCGAGTCAAAATTTAATATATTTGGCTCTCATTGTATGACCTTTGTTTGGCGCAAGTCAAGGACTGAGCTTCTAAAAGAAAACCTAAAAGCCTCAGTAGAGCATGGCGGTAGTTGTGTGATGGTTTGGGCCTGTATGTCTGCAGCGGATGTTGGAAATGTAGTATTTATTGACAATAATATAAACAAAATTATGTAGATTGATATATTAAAAGAGCATTTACTGCACAGTTCCGAAAAATTGGGAATCCGCCACAATTTCCGTTTCCATCAGGTAAACAATCCTAAGCACAAATCGGAAATTGTGCAGTCCTAGCTAATATGGAACTGTCCGCACGCTATGACACCACCTGCTCAGAGTCCTGACTTGAATGTCATAGAGATTTTTAGGGTAATGTTGGAAAACAATATCCGAAATTATGCTATATCAAGCAAAGAACCGCCAAAAACAGCAATTTTGAAAGAGTGGAGCAAAATCGTGCCGGAAACGACACAAAAATTAGAGAAATCGATGCCAAAACAATTAGATGCTGTCATTAAAGTCAAAGGCAATCACACTAAGTACTAAGATCTAAAATAAATACACAAAAAAGGTTTATTTTTAAGAAGTACCCCCACTGCATAAAATAAGCTGTGACATGAAATTAAGCAGTATTTTTTGTTTTCTTAGTTTTTAGTTATTTTAATGTATATTTTCTTAATAAACAAAGTTTAATTGTTAAACAAGACTTCTTGATCTTTAAAATGATGCCACATTTGATGCCTGATGCCTGTTAGTTTCGTTGTTATAGAGCCTTTTTAAAGTTAAAAGTATGCACTGCATAAAATAAGCTGTGAGCCACTGTACACATTTACAAAAGCTATAGCTATAGTTAGCTCCACCACTTTTATTTGAATAGTATGAGTATTGTAAGCTTTTCTATTGACGCCCATGAGGTACATTTCCAAAAATTATGAAAATGTAAAAGAAAATATTGGAAAAAAGTGATGTTTTTCTATGTCTGCTTTTGTACTTACGAATGGCTGCATTCAGCTGAAAATTTGGTACGTAGCTGTTGCACAACTTTTGGGCTGAATGGTATGTAGCATAAAGCGCTCACACAACATGTTCCCTGAGCGGTCGCCATCTTAGGTAGCAGAAATATTTTATAATACTTCAGTTGAGCGGTTTACGGTTCACAATATCAAATATTAAATTTTTTAATAATTAAATTATTAAGTTGCCTAATACTGCTCTCAACGTGTGTAAATACTGTTTGAAACGTGTGCACACAGAACATAATAAAAGTAAATTTAAGACAAAAAGCATTTGTTGATGAACAGCTGTTCAGCATTCTCCATTCTCCTTTTGCATACAAAAAGAAAAAATTAATTGAAAAAACAATGCGATTATTTCTGTTCGTTTTCGACTCAAGCTTAATGTTAAAAAATTGTTCTTACTTCCAGAATATTTTTTTAACCCTTTAACTGCCAAATAAGAAAATCCTAGAATTAATATTCTAGGCATTAGTTTAAAAAGTAATTCACAACTAAAAGCTTATAAATAATATTGTACCCAGTAATAACATTGTACCCAGTCGGAAAGAATCATGTTTTAACCCTGCACTCCCTAAATTAATCCTTACAATTAAAAAAATGTTGATATTTTACAATTCCATTCAATTATCCCGTTACCTGCTTTTAACCTTTTTTCCCCAATTTTAACCCTTTAGACATCACATTTTCAAAATTCCTTTTTTAGTATCTACGAGTCTACACGTATAGGAGTGAGTGAGTGAGTCAGTACAAAGCATTTTATGGTTAAATATGTAATTTATGCTTTTAGTTTTATAAATTCTCTTTGAGAAATTTTAAAATTTAAAATCTGCATCTGAATGATAATCTTTTGAGTGTTTTCCAATTTATTACTTTTTCGCAAATGCGATATCTTCACATCTGTTAAAGTCGTTATGCTGGAGATGTACCTAGCATTAAAGCTTCTATTTTTCTCATTCGAATTTTTGAATCCAGTCTATCATTAGGCCATATACTTTATGAGTGGACTAAAGTAAACGTTGTTTTTATACCAAAGGTGGACAAAAAGCCCAAACAACTGCCTAAGTCGTATAGACCAATCAGTCTTAGCTCCTGCTTTTTAAAGACAATAGAAAAAATACTGGAACTAGACATCTGCGAGACTAGTCTAAGGAATATCCCTCTAAATAGGTTTCAGTTCGCCTATCAGTCTGGCAAATTCACTGTCACTGCAATAGCCTAACCGACACAATCAAAAGGGCGTTTGAGGCAAAACAAACGGCGTCATGTGCCTTTATTGACATTCAAGGGGCTTTTGATAACACGTCATACAAACCGATTAAAGAGGCGATGCAGATTAAAAACATCCCTCCCTTAATAATACAATGGATTCTTAACATGCTCAACAGCAGAATCATAACATTTGAACTTGGTGGAGTTTGCAACACCATCACTACCACCAGAAGATGCCCTCAGGGTGGGGTACTATCGCCTCTTCTGTGGATTTTAGTGGTGGATGAACTCCTCGCAAATCTCAACAGACAGGGTTTAGACACAAGAGGTTATGCGGACGAGATTTGGTAATCTCAATTCTGGGCTTTCGGACAGAATGCAAAGTGCCCTTCGCATAACTTCTCAATGGTGTCAGAATAAAGGGTTAAGCATAAAGCCTGACAGGACAGCTCTGGTAGCTTTTTCTAGGGAAAGGCATTTAAATCTAAAAAGGCCTACGCTAGAGGGTAAAATCATTGAATTTTCAATTGAGACTAAGTACTTAGGAGTGACTTTCGACAAGCATCTTCTATGGAACACTTACCTAAATTCAATAGTAGGCAGGGCAACTCGTGCTCTTTATGCCTGTCAACGCCTGCATGGTAAAACGTGGGGCCTTAAATCAAAAATGATCTATCGGACGTTTACCACCATTGTAAGACCTATAGTCATGTATGCGGCATTGGCATGGTTGCCCAAGGTCAAACAACGTACAGCAGATAACATGCTCAGAAAGTTGCAAAGAATAGCGTGCATTCGTATCACAGGGGCAATGAAAACGTGCCCAACTGAAGCTCTCGTAGTAATTACTGGACTTCCTACGTTAACGATTGTTATCGAAAAAGAGGCATGTCTTAGTGCACTAAGAATGGAGGGTATAGGTAATTTCAAGCTAGGGGATTTTAGGGGCCACATGATGATATTTCAAAGCTTCAAAGATGACCCATTTCTAAAAATTCTAGATAGGATGTTGACAAAGCTAAGCTTCTCAAGGCGCTATAGAGTTGTTCTACCCAACATGTAACTATGGAGGAGTGATAGCTTTACAGCTGATCCTGGCTCACAGTTATGGCTTACTGACGGGTCTTAATTGGAAAAACGGTGAAACGGGAGCTGGGGTCTACGGTCCCAAATTCCAAAAAGCTCTTCCAATGGGCGATACTCCAACCATATTCCAAGCGGAGATATACGCCATCGAGTTATGTATCCGGGAATGTCTTCGTAGGAAATCTATGGGGGCACATATTTACATATTCTCTGACAGTCAAGCGGCACTAAGGGCTTGCAGTCTTATGAGCTCAAATCTAGATTAGTCTCTGATTGCGTCGAAACCCTAAATGCACTGGGATAAAACAACAAAGTAGAATTGTGGTGGGTACCAGGGCACGAAGGTTTCGAAGTTCGAAGGAGCTGACTGCCTTGCCAAAAGAGGTGCATCTCGACCTCTTATCGGCCCCGAACCATTTTGTAGTGTTGCTAAAGGCTAATTTGCGGAAAAGGTTAGGATCTGGGAAGATAACAAATTTCGGTGTCACTGGAGCAATATTAATGGACAGAGGCAAGCTAAGAAATTCTAACTGTCAGTAGAGCGAAATCGTAAGATTTACTCAAGCTAACCAAAGCAGACCTAAGAATTCTAATAAGCTATTTCACAGGTCACTGCCTACTTAGATACCATCTTAAAAAGATGGTACTATCTGATTTAGATGATTGCAGACTCTGCGAGGAGGAGGAGGAAACTCCAGAGCACATTTTAAGTGAATGTCCGGCAATCTGCAGCTTAAGACTTTCTCACTTTGAAGGGACAACAGTGCCTCCTTCAAAAATATGGGACACCAAGCCAGAAACAGTGCTGAAATTCATAAAAAGCCTAAATCACGAAAGCTAAGCCAAAGGCATGCACAATAGATCCTATGGGTCGCGGTGCGCATGGGCTCACTTCAAACAACAACAACAAGGCTTCTATAGATTTTGCATTCTTTATTGGGGTGTTCCATAGCTTCCTATGAAAACATCCCTGAAGGAAACAATTTTTTTTTTAAAATTAAAATGGAAAACTGTTTGTTCTGCTTACCCAAGGATAAAATGACATGGGCGATAATATGACCACCATAAATTCGCACGTTGTGCACTGTGGACGATATGGACCACTATCCGCATTTATTCACGTATTAAATTTTTTCTTTTATTTAAGAATAAAATCAATTTTATAGCGTGTTCACTCAAATGTGTGTTTCAGTGGGTGGGCCACTCCCCTTTTTTGACAAAAATTTTTACTCACTTTTAATGCCTACATGGCAAAGTTTGCTGTTGTAGCCTAAACACAAGCCATTCTAAAGTGTTTGAACCATAACGGACAACCGAACGTTTCAGCTTCAAAGCATACTCGGAATAGTCATAGTTTAAAGCTCAAATACTCGAAAAGGCGCAAGTAGTCGCAAAAAAGTTGGTACCACTAGAAAGAGGAAAGTTTGAAATGTGGGCTCAAAAGATTTTTCAAGGATTTGAGTGGATTTAAAAAAAATGACAGCTTATTAAAAATAGAAATTTTCAGAAAAAAAAGACACAAGAATCCAACAAATTCAAATATGCTAAAAAAAACACTGAACTAGTTCACTGTTAATGAGCTTTGTGTTTTAATGAGCCATTGTGTAAAGTTTCATCAAATATATTTTGTAATTAAAGATTTCATAGATGTTTTTGTTGAGTAGTGTACAAAACATTAAAATTTCTCCAAAAAAGCGCCATCTTTGGTTCACCGTGGAGACTACATCATGCGTTGACATTTCAAGTTCACGAGAGCTGCCATATGTTTAGCAGTCAGCGCCATCTATCTGTGAGTTGGATCAAACAATTCAAAAAACAGAACACTGCCAGGTTAGAGTTTTTAATTAATCTGTTTTCATGGATCAATACGCTCAAGAAGTGAGTTTTATTTATTTCTGATTTAAAAAAAATAAAACTTCAGAAAAAAATATTATTTCTGATAAAAAAAAATAAAACTAGTACGATTCTTTTTTGTTTGGATCAGTAATCAAATGATTACTTACTTACTTACTAAGGTGGTCGTAACAACCCGTGTCCGGGTTTCAGCCGACCTCATCAGCTCTCGCCAGGCGCCTCTGCTTTGCGCGCGCCTTCTCCAATCGGATACACCAAGTGCGGTTAGGGCTTCCTCAGCCTGGTCCATCCATCGGAGGCATGGTCTCGTCGTCGTTGACCAGCGACCCTCGCCTCGAGCATCTTTTTCGCTGGAGCTTCGTCGTTCATACGATGGACATGACCCAGCCAGCGTAGTCGCTGCACAGTTATACGCCGAACTACGTCAATGTCATCGTAGAGCTCATACAGCTCGTGGTTCATTCGGATGCGATAGTCATCGCCGACTCAAACAGGACCGAAGATTTTGCGAATAACTTTTCTCTCGAACACCCCCAGAGCGGCAGCGTCTGTTTGCGAAATTACCCATGCCTCAGCGCCATAAAGCAGCACAGGTAGAACGAGCGTCTTGTAGAGTGTTAGTTTTGTCGATCGAGAGAGGGCTCTGGAACTTAGTTGCTTACTGAGCCCGTAGTAGCACCTATTAGCAATTATTGTTCTTCGCTTTATCTCCAGGCTGATTTCGTTTTTGGTATTAATGGCGGTGCCAAGGTAAACGAACTCCTTGACTACTTCAAAGTTATAGCTGCCGGATAAAACGTGGGAGTCTATGCGCCGAGCTCCCTTGTTTGTAGACAGCATACACTTTGTTTTGCCCTCATTTATCGTCAAACCCACTTTGGCTGCTTCCTTTTCGATAGCGGCGAAAGCAGCGGTAATATCTCTCTTGGTTCTGCCGACAATATCAACATCATCAGTGTACGCAAGGAGCTGGACACCTTTGTAGAAAATAGTGCCATTACGATGCACACCGGCCTTTCGTACGATCCCCTCCATGATGATGTTAAAGAGATCGCAAGACAGTGGATCGCCTTGCCTGAAACCTCTTTCGGTATTGAAGGTTTCGGAGAGGTCATTTCCTACCTTGACGGAGCTGCGTGTGTTGCTCAACTTCATTCTGCAAAGTCTAATCAACTTTGCAGGTATACCGAACTCAGACATTGTTGCTTTAGGCAATCCCTTCTCGGGCTATCGAACGCAGCTTTAAAATCGACAAAGAGATGTTGTGTGTCAATTTGATTTTCGTGGGTTTTCTCCAGGATTTGTCGTAGCGTGAAATGATTACGATTATGATTACGATTACAAATAATCAAATTATAATCACAATTACTTGAGACTACGAAAATAATCAAAGAGAATCAAAAGTAATAAAAAAAAAATCCGACTACTTTTAGATATTCTTTTTGATTATTTTTATAATTTTAGTCTAAAATACAAAAAAGTTTGTGATTATTTTTTTTTTTAACAAAGATTGCCAAAAAAGAAGAACGAGAAAAAATCAAAAATAAAACAACTCCAAATTGCTATTTGCCTTCATAAGAACTAATTTTTCAAAAGAAAATAGTCTTTAAATTTGGTACTTTAGGCAAAAATTCTTAAAATAATCAAAACGAATAAAAAAAAAAAAATCTCCAAAATGAATCCGATTATTATTCTTTGATTACTTTTGATTCTTTTTGATTATTTACGTAATTTCAAGTAGTCATGATTATAATTTACAATTACTTTTAATAAAAATCTAATTGATTACTAATCGCAATCGGAATTTAACAGCTTTTTTTTGATATATTGGGTTGGCAACTAAGTAATTGCGGATTTCACTCATGATGGCTTTAGCTGAATATTAAGGTTTGCTGACGTAATCGAAATGTCAAGCACATTTCGTTATTTGACAGTTGGTACTTCAACTGTCAATCAGTAAAAAAATTTTTTTGATCGGTTGTGTAGTTTTTGTTTGGCGTCTTTTGAAAAATGGAAAATCAAAACGAACGTTTTCGTCATATTTTGCTTTTTTATTTCCGGAAAGGAAAAAACGCAACGCAAGCTCACAAAAAGTTATGTGTTGTTTATGGTGACGAAGCTTTAAAAGAACGACAGTGTCGAAATTGGTTTGCCAAATTTCGTTCTGGTGATTTTTCACTCAAAGATGAAAAACGCTCTGGTCGTCCAGTTGAAGTTGATGACGACCAAATCAAAGCAATAATCGATTCGGATCGTCACAGTTCAACACGTGAGATTGCAGAGAAGCTTCATGTATCACATACATGCATTGAAAATCGCTTAAAACAACTTTGCTATGTACGAAAACTCTATATATGGGTTCCTCATGAACTGAAAGAAAATCATTTAACACAACGCATTAACATCTGCGATTTGTTAAAGAAACGTAATGAAAATGATCCATTTTTAAAACGATTGATAACTGGTGATGAAAAATGGGTTGTTTACAACAATGTCATTCGGAAAAGATCGTGGAGTAAGCCAGGTGAACCAGCTCAAACAACATCAAAAGCTGATATTCATCAAAAGAAAGTTATGTTATTAGTTTGGTGGAATTACAAAAGAATTGTCTACTTTGAACTTTTACCACCCAACCGAACGATCAATTCAGATGTCTACATTGAACAACTAACAAAATTGAACAATGCAGTTCCAATTCCACCATGACAATGCAAGGCCACACACATCTTTGGTCACTTGGCAAAAATTATTGGAGCTTGGTTGGGATGTTTTGCCACATCCACCATATAGTTCTGACCTTGCACCATCTGATTACTTTTTATTTCGATCTTTGCAAAACTCCTTGAATGGTAAAAATTTCAATAATAATGATGATGTCTAATCGTACCTGGTTCAGTTTTTTGCTCATAAAAACCAGAAGTTTTATGAACGTGGAATTATGATGCTGCCTGAAATATGTCAAAAGGTCATTGCTTAAAATGGGCAATTCATTACAGAATAAAGTTATTTCGTTCCATGAAAAAATTGTATTTTATTTTCTAAAAAAAATCCGCAATTACTTAGTTGCCAACCTGATACATAAATTGACAATTTTTTTTCTGATTTAGCTCGATTATATATAAAAACATCATATACCAAAACATAATAAGACACCATACATTCGTTTTGAACTATTTTCAATAACTCGTAAAATGCATAATGGACAATAAAGGACTTTCTCCCCTCCCTACCCCCTAATTTTCATCCTGCTTACGCCCTTGACCTACCTATATACACTTTATAGTTAAATTTTATTATCCTTTCTTTGTTATGTTGACTTAAATTGTGTTTCTTTGTGTCATTACAGAGGAAATGAATAAAGCTGTTTGCTGGTATCTATCCTGCGACCGTTACTGGGAGGATGGCCCCCTGGAGCCGCGAGCTTTTCCCTGGGGTCTCATTGTGATACTTGTGTTTGTGCTGTCGACAGGCATTTGTTTTTGTTACTATATCATTTGGATACTTTTTGAGTAAGTATGTCAGCGGGAGTGTTAATTAGTGAGTTTAGCCAACAAGCGCTAAACTTTAAAAGTGAATTTTTTAAATAAGATAGTAATTACATCCGAGCTGTGATATTGTGTTAAAAGAAATTAGTAGACTGTATCATTTGCCCAAATCGGTCAATTGGAGTATTATGGAAATTTGTGTTGTAAATGTAAAAGTTAGTGTAACGTTCTCCTTTCAATTTTTGGGAAAATTCCCCCATATAGCGATTTTTTTATAGCGACATATACACGCCAAAAGTAATTATTATAAAAATAACAATTATTTTGATAAAATTTAATCGAAAATATTCTAAATCATATGAAAGTGTTGTATATTAAAATCCATTTAATTGAGATCATGTTAATTTAGCATAACTTTTCTTTTATTGCAGCTCAGAGGAATCGACAATCAATGCCAATCATCAACACCATTATATGCACCATCAGCAGCAACATCAGCACCAACAGCATTACCAACAACATGGCGGTATGCATAGCGGCGCACAACAACAGCATTATTATTACCAGCAGCAGCAACAACAACCGCACGATTTATATCCCGAACAACCGCGCTATGAATATCGTCACAGCCCACGACGCTACACCGAAAGACAAACTCATCAAGGCACTCCAACAGCCGGTAGCCAACAACAGCAGCAGCAGCAGCAACAGAGTCTGGCCTACCAACAGGAGATTTATGACCGACGTGATTTTCCTAATAGAGCCACCACGGCCACCATACCAACCACTGTGGTTGGCGGTAGTAGCTCTATAAACCTTGGAGGTTCGCACAATCATCCAATGGAGGAAACCGCTGCATCTATGGCCGCAAATGATGGTGGCACTCGACACTACAATCCAAATCATCATCATTCATCTTTGGATGCGCATCATCGACATGTCGGCTCATCACAGACATCATTGCGCGGCTCTGCATCTGCGCACGAAATCATACAGAGCGAAGTTGGTCACAATGAGCATTATATTTATGTGACCTATCCGCCGGATCTTAAGAAGCGATTTTTTGAAAAGTATGAATGAGCAATCGTTGATTAAGAGCAAGCCTAGCTAGAACGAACTCATTTTTATTTAAACTTTATAATTATTAAAAAAAAAAAAAAATAAAAAATAAATAAAATGTTTTTTTAAGTAAAATTAGTACCTACCTTAAAACTTGCATAATTTTACTAGTCGAGAAGCAGAACTTGTAGACAGAAACGACGAAATTGTGAGCAATCAATGCAAATATATTCCAAATTTAAGTACGATTTCGTAATAAAAGTAAATGAAAATTTTAAACAATTACATTTTTATTTAAGGCTAACGTACCATGATAGTGTACGTTCAAATATAGTCAGTAAAGGTTAGTTAATAAATTGTAAAAAACGTCGCTAGATAAAACAGGATATATTGTTGTTTAGTTGTTTTAGATATTTTCTGCAATAATTTATACAACAATTCTTCAGGTATGTGACTTACCTTGACACTCGCATAGCTTAACGGTTAGCTTCAACTTTAAATACGATTTTCTAGAAACACTTTTTCATGGTGTTGTAAACTGTATCTTAATTACTTTCAATCGGTTTCAAATGTTGCAATGGCTGAAAAATAGTTTCTCATTCGACACATCACAACACCGCGATTGCAACTGTTTTTCTTCATGCTGTATTTATTATTAAGATTTGATGTTTCTAATTAAGGCAGTATTGCGGTGTGACGCTTCAAATTTGCAAGGAATTTTAAGAATTTTGTATTTCCAAACAATATATATAATATTTTTGTATATTGTTTGAATATTGTGCTCTATACTCATGCAAGAGAAGCTTTGACAGGAAATGCAGACTGCGACCGCATATAATCCACTGGATATGTACTGCGATCGTGACACCCATTCTCACCTATGGCTCTCTCGTATAGTGGACGATAACACATAAAAAGAGCTCCCTAACAAGAGTCTAAAGGTTAACATGTATATAAGTAGTAGAAGACCATGAGATCTACGCCACTGGTGGGTCTGGAAATAATGCTAAATCTTTTTCCCAATTAAAGCAACCGATAATAAGATCCCCAGTATGAGATTCGGTGCAAAGTACAAAGAAAAAGAGATCGAAAAAGCTGCAGAGGCCATTCGCAGGAAAATTCTCACTCCCACAAGGGTAGTTCTTTTTTGTGGATAGCCAAGCGGCCAAGCGCTGGAGAGTAGTACGACGAAGGCTCGAATGGTAAAAAACTGTAAATGTGTCTTTAATACAGCGTCGTACTAAGACTAGATGCCGCCACTGGACGGGGAAAATAAAAATATAAAATTGAAAATATTGAATAAAAAAATCAAGATATACCATATTCACCCCAATTATGAAACATTTTCTCCCGGGAGTTGTAAAAGGGAGTTTCCGTTTTTAAGATAAAGTTTAAAAACTTTTTGGAAATTTTGAATGCAAATTTATTCATCAACCGTCAACATTCATGAGTAAACATTCAACTTTCATGAAAATAAATGCTATCTTAAAAACGAAAACTCCCTCTAACAACTCCCGGGAGAAAATGTTTCATAATTGGGCTGATTATTTTTTTTATAAATTCAGTAAAATTAGTCCAAAAAGAGTCGTGCTTGGAAATAATTAGCGGAAAGCTGGAAATCGTTTTAATTGCTTTATAAGGACTTAAATGAATGGATTTGAAGTTTGTCCCATTCCACCTAGTAACATGTTGAATTTTCGGGATTTTCGGCTTTTAAGTTAAATTAATCGAAGACTATGATTATGCCTTATACTGGATAGAAAACTAAACTGGAAACCTAATCTGCTCAAGAGAGCCAAAAAAGCCAATATAGCCCTCTACTCATGCAAAAAGACAGTGGGTAACAAATGGGGATTACAGCCAAGTGTTACTGGCTTTACAAGGCAGTGGCCAGGCCAATATTGCTATATGATGCCATAGTGTGGTGGGAAGCACTAGACAA
Source organism: Coremacera marginata (assembly GCA_914767935.1). NCBI lineage: Eukaryota > Metazoa > Arthropoda > Insecta > Diptera > Sciomyzidae > Coremacera > Coremacera marginata. The sequence continues at coordinate 49,952,243 of OU612045.1, forward strand.
ACAAACACACCTCAACATACTTCGCAAAGTTCAAAAATCAGCTGAGCTGTGTATTAGTGGAGCATTAAGAACCAATCCTACAGACGCATTAGACACTTGATACCACTTGATATCCCAGCAAAACATATGGCTACCAATGCAGGAATCCGTCTAGAGGCCACCTCTCAATAGAGGGAGGGCACATTAGGACAACCTAGCATTAGGAAGTTCCTTCCTTCTATACGTATATTCATAGACAACATAACACAAAAACTTTTCTTTGACAGGGAATTTGATGTTGAAAACCTTCCACCAAACAAAGTAATCAGAATCTACACTGATGGATCAAAAGTAGATGGCAAGGTTGGAGGAGGAGTCTACTCTGACACATTGAACATTAATCTAGCCTTCAGGCTCCCTGATCATTGCAGTGCCTTTCAAGCGGAAGTAGTCGCAATACATGTTTCAGTAACTTGGGTTCAGATGAATGCAACATCCCCCATGGATTCTACATATTGACAGTCAAGCCGCCTTGAAAGTCCTAGAATCTGTTGAAACAACATCTAAAATAGTACAGAGCAGCTCAAAATACTCCTATGCTGGATTCCCGGACATAGAGACTTTCTAGGAAACTGCAAAGCAGATGAGCTCGCTCGCACCGGAACAACCAAACAATTCTTGATAGAGAAAGAAAGTATTCGTATATCCCTCACCACATGTACACTACTAACAAATGATTCCTAAAAAAAGCCTACAATACGTGGTCAACGGGAAGCACATGCCATACAGCGTGTCAGGCTAGGTCAAAAATCACCCTAACACGCTCAAAAGAATTGATCTCCCTGAGAAGGTATCAAATCAATATTATGATAGGGGCTTTAACAGGACACTGCTAAATTGGTAATCATGCACGAAGATTGAACATTCTCCACAACGACTTCTACATAAGCTGCTGAGATAAAGAGGAGGAAGAAACCACAACACATCTTCTCTGCACTTGCTCAGCGCTATCCAAAAATCGCCACCTTCATTTAGGTTCTACAGTGATCTAGATGTTCTCTCAGAATCTTCGGTCCACTAAATCTTTAGCTTTGTCAGCAGCTGAAACTGGTTTAAATAGAGGGGGAAATCAATCCATGGTATCGCAACTGCCCTTACTAGCCTAAGTATGTCTGAAGGCAGACAGCCGCTTCAACCTAACATAGGGAAAGTGTAACACAATAAAAGACCATACAATTTCACTTCAGATGAGTTCAAGAATTTCAATAATAACACGAAATATTCTGTAAAATCTTGGATATTTTCGAACTTTTTTTTATTTTTTCGCAAATAACTCAAAAATCGTTTATTTTTACAGAACAAAAAAAAAATATTTGCATAAAAATAAAGAGCATAAAATTTTGTACCAAAATAAAATAATAATTTTTTTTAATAATGCTACTTAGACGTATGAAAGTATTTCAATCCTTACTCTTTTCCTATTCCTTCTATTGATCCTTGTCCTAAGCCTTATTCTTGTCCTAACCCTAATCTAAATTTAACTCCAAACTTTTGTTATCATCCTTTTCTTTGCACCAATTACTTATTCTAAATGTTGTCCTAGTTTTTTGTCCTAGTCTTTGTCCTAAGACTTGACAATATTCTTATGTGAATCCTTATTCCTGTTCTAGTTCCTGCTCTTATTCTTATGCTTGTTTTTATTTCTGCCATTGTTTGTTTTTCACATAAGGCTAAAGAAGCAAGATTTATTGTGATACATTAACATTTACCAACCAATATTACAATGCAACGATGGTGGACTTACGTTACATTAAGCGGCCCTCTTAGTCGCCTGATAACGTTTTAAAATTTACTAGTATCGCCTGGGGCCCATATTCGACCATATCAAAATCGATTTTTATTTACTAAACGCACCAACCCATAGCCTGAAAAATATAGTAAAGTATTGAACAAAATAACAATTATAAATGTCTTTGCATGAGTTGTTATGAGTTAGTTTGCAGTTTAAGTTTTTTTGACGCTGACGCGGTGGCAAGTTCATTATGTTGAGAGAGAAATTAAGAGAAAGCAACAACTACAATAATGATGCACAGTTATTTTGAATACTGCTATACATCTCTTTGTCCATTTTAAAGCTGCGTTCGATAGCCCGAGAAGGGATTGCCTATACGCAACAATGTCAGAGTTCGGTATACCTGTAAAGTTGATTAGACTTTGCAGAATGACGTTGAGCAACACACGCAGCTCCGTCAAAGTAGGAAATGACCTCTCCGAAACCTTCAATACCGAAAGAGGTTTCAGACAAGGCGATCCCCTGCCTTGCGATCTCTTCAACATCATCATGGAGGGGATCGTACGAAAGGCCGGTGTACATCGTAATGGCATCATTTTCTACAAAGGTGTCCAGCTCCTTGCGTACGCTGATGATATTGATATTGTCGGCAGAACCAAGAGAGATGTTACCGCTGCTTTCCCCGCTATCGAAAAGGAATCAGCCAAAGTTTGTTTGACGATAAATGAGGGTAAAACAAAGTAATTGCTGTCTATGAACAAGGGAGCGCGGCGTATAGACTCACACGTTTCATCCGGCATCTATAACTTTAAGTAGTCAAGGAGTTTGTATACCTTGGCACCGCGATTAATAACAACAACTAAGTCAGCCTGGAGATAAAGCGAAGAACAATAATTGGTAATGGGTGCTACTTCGGGCTCAGTAAGCAACTAAGTTCCAGAGTCCTCTCTCGATCGACAAAACTAACACTCTACAAGACACTTGTTCTACCTGTGCTTCTTTATGGCGCTGAGGCATGGGTAGTTTCGCAAACTGACGCAGCTGCTCTGGGGGTGTTTGAGAGAAAATTTCTTCGCAAAATCTTCTGTCCTGTTCGAGTTGGTGATGACTATAGCATCCGAGTGAGCCACAAGCTGTATGAGCTCAACGAAGACATTGACGTAGTTCGGCGTATAACCTTGCAGCGACTTCGCTGGATGGATCATGTCCATCGTATGGACGACGAAGCTCCAGCGGAAAAGGTGCTCGAGGCGAAGGTCGTTGGCCAACAGCGATGAGGGAGACCATGCCTTCGATGGATGGACCAGGCCGAAGAAACCCTAGCGGCACTTGGTGTATCCGATTGGGGAAGGCGCGCGAAGCAGAGGCGCCTGGCGAGAGCTGATGAGGTCGGCCGAAACCCGAACACGGGTTCTTATGGCCACCTAAGTAAGTAAGTAAGTTTTAATAATGCTACTTAGACGTATGAAAGTATTGTAATCCTTACTCTTGTCCTAATCCTTATATTGAACCTTGTCCTTAACCTTATTCTTGTCCTAACCCTTATCTAAATCCGTCTCAAACTTTTGTTCTGATCGTTGTCTTTGCACCAATTACTTATTCTAAATGTTGTCCTAGTTTTTTTGTCCTAGTCACTTTCCTAAGCTTTGACCTTATTCTTATGTGAATCCTTATCCCTGTTCTAATTCCTGGCCTTATTCCTATGCTTGTTTTTATTTCTGTAATTTTTTTTTTTTTTTAAATAAGGTTAATACAGTTAGCAGCTTTCTTAGTCGGCTGATGACACTTTATAAGGTTTATATTTATTTTTGTCATAGTCAAATCACTTTTACCTTTCATCTATAGTCACAGAATTGCAACTTCATGTAACACCGTTGCATTTTTGTGCCTCTGCCTCTGAGGTCTCATGACGTTGTATTTTTTTTTTTGTATTTTCGACATGAAGTAAAGAACCAATCCTTATTGTTGTAAAATTTATTATACCACGTACATTAAGCGATTCATAATTCCATGCAACGATTTTGAAGTTTCGTTGCCTAAGTGGCTTCCTCTTAGTTCTGATACCGTTACTAATTTTTTGTTTTTGCCATGTGGTCAAAGAATCAATCTTTACTCTTTACTGTGGTACTATAACTTTCAACATAGCACCTATACCTAACGTATTATAATTCCATGCAACGGCGTTGCATTTTCTTTAAAATTGTTTTGCATAATTTTTTGCAAAACGCGCATGAGTAAACGCAACAGATGTCAAAAAATAAATATTATTTACATAATTACTATCACTGCTCGAAAGGTAGTTTTCAGCCTTTAAGTCAGTCTTACAGTCATCAGGCATTTAATATAAAATACAAAATATATTAATTATTATACAAAATACTAATATAATTTAATACAAAAATATTTAGTTTTGTCTAACTTGGAAAAAAAAATAAACAAAAATTTAAAAAAAAATGTAAACATCGAGTTGCCCCCTCGAGATTTTTAATTTTAAAATTTAACGATATTGAACGATATCCTACCTAAGCAAAGTCGAGCGTTTTACGCCAATATTGATCACAAGAATTTCCACAAAACAACAAAAAATATACAAAAACGTATTTCGTTAAGGACAAACGTTGTGTCAACACGCGGGAGCCACGTATGCCAATCAAACTTCATAAAAATTCACAAAAGTTAAATATAAAGCCTAAGAAAGCCGCTCGTATACGAATTATATTTTACTATTATTTTTATTTTTATTTTATTTTTAGATTTTTTAGAGGTTTAAAATTAAAAATGGAAATTCCAAAATTACCCAAGCCTTGAGCGAAAACAGGTCGCATAAATTCTTAAAATTTTATATTCTTTTTGGATATCATGAAAATCTATCACCGTATGACCTCCAGGTTAAGATCTAAGATCAAAGATCTTAACCAAGTGACCAAGTGAACTCCATCTAAAATGGATTCTTGCAGTTCTGCAAAATAAAGTACATTCACCACTATAATAAATATTTAAACAGAATTTTGTTAAATTTTGGCTACTGAAATTTTGTTCTTATTTTTAACAACTTTTATTTACAAAAAAAAAATGTTTTTCCACTTTTTTAAATTGCTTGTGCATTTCTCTAGTTATTCCAGAAAGTAAGGATCTCAACAAGGCGCTACTCACCTCTCCTTCACAATAGGGTGATAATTTTTGATTTAACATCAAGTAATATCATAGAAATAAAAATTGTGTCTACACAGCTATGTTAAAAAATATTTGGTTTCAACTGAATTTAGACTTATTGCGGTTCCTGATCAAGACCCAATTATTAAAAAAAAAAATTGTGACTTTTGCTAATGGTATTAAAGGTTTCCATTTTTGTAGAGTCCCAATTTCGAATGGGAGCATGATTTTGACAATCAAAATGAAGGAGGAAAAAAAGACACTTTATTTTTAAAAAGTAATCGAAATAACTGATTTCATGGTTCTGCTTGTTTTTGCGGTTACTTAGTTAAGGTCTGTTGTACCGACTCATGAAATCCAGTTCATAATGTGAGTACATTAATATATGGTACAGTGTGACCAATATGTTCTCACACACAACTTTGAAGCACTGTATATTTTTTAAGCAAAGTAGCATTGGTAAAATTGTAATCAAGTAAATTTCCTTATTCTTGTTGATTGGAAACAGCATTGTTTACATAATATGACACTCTATCATTAAAATGTTGCGATATGTGAAATATACGCTACACAATTTTCAATAAATTAAAAAGTTTTTTAAAATATGAAGTCATTTGAGCAAATTTTTAGAAGTAAGGAGAAACAACGTTTTTATAATAGCATTTAACGACTTTTCGAAAATGGTTTTATAGAAAATCGTTTAAAATTGGGAGAAAAAGCACCATCTGCAAACGTTATTGCCCTTGGGGGTTTTTTTTTAGGAAATTCCCATGGTATTTTTTAATTCAGAGTGGTATTTTTTAATTAGCGTGGGAATTCAGTGTGGTATTTTTTAATTGCCGTGGGAATATGGGAATTCGTTTATTTAAAGGATTTTATCCACATTTATTAAGCAAAAACTTCATATGAAATCATTGCCATTATACGCATTAAACGCTATGTTTACACCACGATTTTATGTCGTAAGTTACGTATGTAAAATCCCTTAAGTTTTTCTTATTTTTGCGGTATTTTTAATTCGTATGGAATTTTTTTTGGGGATTTTTAAATGCAAATGAGATTTTTGGTGGTATTTTTAAAAAGCGTGGCTTTTTTGTGGTAATAAATGATCGTGGGATTTTTAATTGCGGTGGGAATTTTTTGTTTACATTTACCTTGGTAATTTTTGTGCATTTAATTTGTGGTACTTTGGGAAAAAGGATATTTCCGTGGGAATTGTTCCGAAATTGAACTGGCAACCTTGAGCGCAGCAGAGAACGGTAGAATGCAATGATTTAAACCTGGCACCTTGTGGTCAAACTTTTTTTTTTTACAAAAAAAATATTTATTTTGCAGGTTCCTCATTACACGGAAATGACAGATTCTAAGCAGAGTGGTACAATGATATTCATAATGACAACAACCAAAATGAAAGGCCCAAAATTCGTCATCAGTCATGATGTTATTCCTATCATTACATTTTAATTTTACATCATTAATTTTACCGACATGAATACTATGAAATAAATTCTTTTGAATTTTTCTATTTAATTGCAGTATCAAAACTTTCATATTTCAATCATTTCATTATATTACAAAAGGGGTACTATATGTTTATGGTAACTACAGTAAGAAACAAATGTTTGGAGTTACTGTAAGTATTGCTTAAAAACCGCATCGATCGTCGTTTTATATTATATTTAGTAGTACTGAGTTTTCGATCATTGGACATGGCCAAATCTAATGTTTCATTCAAAAATTTAATAAGTTGTAGATTTTCGAGTTTCGAATCTTTTTTCGAGTATTTTAAAACCTTTTTAAAAATAATCAAATTTTCGACAAAAAAAACTTTCCCATATTGACTCCCAGAGGGTTCAAATATGTATATGAGCTAGTCCAATTATTTTTTACTCTTCAACATTTCATCTGAACACATTTAACCCGTTCTGGGGGTCTATATACAAAAAACACAAAAATATAGTCGTATAAAGTTCATATCGCTTCTGAATTAACCCCTAAAGGAATCCAATATATGAGATGGCCCTATTATTTTTTAACCTTCAACATTTCTTCTAAAGACACCTAATCCCTATCTGGCAACCTTATGGAGGTCCCCATACAAATAACACCGAAACTGTAGATTATAGTTCATACCTGTCGCGAAATGATCCCTAGAGGAGTCAAGTGTATAAGCTGGTCCTATTATTTTTACCCTTCAACGTTTGTTTTCAACACACCTAACCACTATCTGCCACCCTTCTGAGGGTCCCCACCCAAAAAACACAAAACCCGTCGATTACAGTTCATGTCTTTTCCGAATTCACCCCTATAGAGATAAAATATATTAGCTGACCCTATTATGTTTTGCCCTTCAACATTTCTTCTGAACACACCCAATCCCTATCCGACCCTTCTGGGCGTCCCAATAAAACTCTAAATGACTGACTTTTTTAAATAAAAGTCTTTAAAGACTTTAGTAAAAAATTTTTAAGAATAAAAGCCTCAGAAGACTCTTATATTTTAACTTTTTTGAATATAAGTAAAAAATTAGGAATAATTTTTATTCTTGAAAGTTAAAGTTTACTCTTAACTTATATTTTTGTTTATATAAATTAAAAGTAAATTTTAACATTTATAATCAAATGAAAAATGTAACAGTGAGAGTTAACTTAAAAAAAATTATTTTTTAAGAGTTAATTCCAAGCAGAGCCTTGCACGAACGTTCGTTCGTTCGTAGAGAAATAAAATAAATATTTTGTTCGTTCGTTCGTTCGCAGAAAATAGATGTTCGTTCGTTTGTTCGTAGAAAATTGATGTTCGTTTGTTCGTAGAAAATTGATGTTCGTTTGTTCGTTCGTAGAAAATAGATGTTTTTTGTATGGGGACCCAAAGAAGGGTGGATGGGTGGTATGGGTTAAGGCCGATATAAACTATTTACAACAGTTTTTGTGTATTTTATATGGGGACCCAAAGAAAGGTGGCAGATAGGGGATTAGGTGTGTTCGGAAGAAATGTTGAAGAGCAAAAAATAATAGGACCAGCTGATATATTTGACCCCTCTAGGAGTCCAGCTACGGCCGATATAAACTATTTTCGACAGTTTTTGTGTTTTTTGTATGGGGACTGAAAGAAGGATGGCAGATAGAGGGTTAGGTGTGTTCGGAAGATATGTTGAAGAGCAAAAAATAATAGGATCAGCTCATATATTTGACCTATCTAGGAGTTCAGCTACGGCCGATATAAACTATTTTCGACAGTTTTTGTTCTTTTTTGTATGGGGACCCAAAGAAGGGTAGCAAATAGGGGTTAGGTGTGTTCAGAAGAAATGTTGAAGGGAAGAAAATAATAGGACCAGCTCATATATTTGACCCCTCTAGGAGTTCAGCTACGGTCGATATAAACTATTTTCAACAGTTTTTATGTATTTTGTATGGGGACCCAAAGAAGGGTGGCAGATAGGGGGAAAGTGTGTTGGGAAGAAATGTTGAAGAGCAAAACATAACAGGACCAACTCCTATATTTGACCCCTCTAGGAGTTCAGCTACGTCCGATATAAACTATTTTCGACAGTTCTTATGTTTTTTGTATGGGGACCCAAAGAAGGGTGTCAGATAGGGGATAGGTATGTTTTGAAGAAATGTTGAGGGACAAAAAATAATAGGACCAGCTCATATATTTGACCCCTCTAGGAGTCCAGCTACGGCCGATATAAACTATTTTCGACAGTTTTTGTGTTTTTTGTATGGGGACTGAAAGAAGGATGGCAGATAGAGGGTTAGGTGTGTTCGGAAGATATGTTGAAGAGCAAAAAATAATAGGATCAGCTCATATATTTGACCTATCTAGGAGTTCAGCTACGGCCGATATAAACTATTTTCGACAGTTTTTGTTCTTTTTTGTATGGGGACCCAAAGAAGGGTAGCAAATAGGGGTTAGGTGTGTTCAGAAGAAATGTTGAAGGGAAGAAAATAATAGGACCAGCTCATATATTTGACCCCTCTAGGAGTTCAGCTACGGTCGATATAAACTATTTTCAACAGTTTTTATGTATTTTGTATGGGGACCCAAAGAAGGGTGGCAGATAGGGGGAAAGTGTGTTGGGAAGAAATGTTAAAGAGCAAAACATAACAGGACCAACTCCTATATTTGACCCCTCTAGGAGTTCAGCTACGTCCGATATAAACTATTTTCGACAGTTCTTATGTTTTTTGTATGGGGACCCAAAGAAGGGTGTCAGATAGGGGATAGGTATGTTTTGAAGAAATGTTGAGGGACAAAAAATAATAGGACCACCTCCTATATTTGACCCCTCTAGGAGTCCAGCTACGGCCGATATAAACTATTTTCGACAATTTTTGTGTTTTTTGTATGGGGACCCAAAGAAGGGTGGCAGATAGGGGGTAAGTGTGTTCGGAAGAAATGTTGAAGAGCAAAAAATGATAGGACCAGCTCATATATTTGACCTATCTAGGAGTTCAACTACGTCCGATATAAACTATTTTCGACAGTTTTTGTTCTTTTTTGTATGGTGACCCAAAGAAGGGTAGCAAATATGGGTTAGGTGTGTTCAGAAGAAATGTTGAAGGGCAAAAAGTAATAGGACCAGCTCATATATTTGACCCCTCTAGGAGTTCAGCTACGGCCGATATAAACTATTTTCAACAGTTTTTATGTGTTTTGTATGGGGACCCAAAGAACGGTGGCAGATAGGGGGTAAGTGTGTTCGGAAGAAATGTTGAAGAGCAAAAAATAATAGGACCATCTCATATATTTGACCTATCTAGGAGTTCAGCTACGGCCGATATAAACTATTTTCGTTCGTTCGTAGAAAATAGTTGTTCGTTCGTTCTTTCTTAGAAAAAAGCTGTTTGTTCGCAGAAAATAGTTATTCGTTCGTTCGTTCGTAGAAAATCGAAATTAAAATTTTGTTCGTTCATTCGTTCGCAGTGTTTTCAATAAAGACTTTTCAAAATTACTTGAAATCCTTGAGGTTAAAAATTCATTCCACATTAATATGATTCAGAATTAAATTTTCGGTGAATAAATCTTTTTTATTCAATTTTTAGAGAACATTGTTGTTTAATTATACTGCACAGAAGCAAATCTTTCATGTCATGTCAATGATGCCGTGAGTTTGGAACCTACAAGGGGAGGAAATTTATAAATTATGAAATAGTAATGTAAATTAAAATTATAGATAAGCAATCGATGCTCACCTATTGTAGCATCCTTAGTTTGGACCTGTGGCTTTTCATATTCGATTTCTAATCCGATTTCTTAAGCTTCCAAAAACGTTATGATTTATTCTTTTTTTAAAATTTTTGCCTTCCAAATATTTTTGTGAAAATTTACCAGCAAAAACTGCAAAGCGAAATACAGTTTTTTACTACCTCTGCATGTCAACGTCGAATATATTCGACATGCATAAATGAGTCATCAAATCCAACTACTTAGCATTTACACTTTATTTCATAGAAGGCCTTATTATAGGTGCATAAGTAGTACTAACAATTTTTTTCGAAGTGCGACGAAGGCTTTAAATTTATGTTTCGAATTTTAAATCCAACTACTTGCACTTTCAATTTTAGAAAAAAAAATATTTGGAATTGAGAAAGAAAGCAACACAAAATGTAGAGATCAAATCAATCGTTTGTCAGTGATTTTGAAAGAATATCTTCTTGAATTGTCGAATCGAGCCGAGCACAGAAAGAAAGCTGAAAAACGTTGCACATACAATCATATGAAATAAGCTCAAAGTGCGTATAGTGCCAGTCGCTTTAAGTTGCTTGCTCAGCCAGGCAATCGCGCTAAGTTGCCTGCTCACTGCACCGAGAAAATTGAGCGCCTTAAAATCAAAGAAAAAAATTCTTGCAAAACTGTAACCAAAATATCTTTGCCACAATGAAAAGATCGTTGCAATAATGATTTATCCCTTATCTATGCAAGTGCTGCATCATCGAAACAAAATACTGAAGTTTTTTGAAATTAAATCAATAAAACAATCTTTGCCGTGAAGATAAAATATTTACTATAACGATTTAATCCTTTGTTAACAAGGAATTGAAAAAAAGTGTGTGAAACTTTTCTTTGTTTTTTTGAGAGTAAGCTTCATTGTTTCAAAGGCGAAGTCTGATACTTCAAAGAATGTTTTCTTCAAAATTATAATTGTATACGAAGAATATGAAAATTGTGTGCATTGAGTGTCAACATTGAATAGTCCGCCACAGCAGCGCATTATTTTTGCCCCTGCCAACGTATAAGTTTTTCTTTTTAGTTGTGAAAAAGTAAATTAATGTGTGAATTAAGTGTCAGTTGTATCAAGTGCAGTGCTTTCGTTTTGTTATATAGAAGCATTTCCAAGAACTGCAGAGTGTGCAGTGATCTTTGAAAAATGCTAGCAAACATAACCTCAAATGAAAAAGGATGTAAACAAAAACGTATATAAAGAAAGTTTGCTCAAATTTGTTTTGGTTTCATTTAAAATTTGCAAGGTAGTTCTTTTTTAGTAAACAATTTAAATTTTAAGTATATTTTTTGGGAATCTAACAGTCTGCGTCTTTGCCGTAACGAATAAAAGTCTTTGTGCCAAAGTTCATTTTCCTTACTTTTACGACTTTTTTTTCATGCTTCCAAGACGTACGTCTTTGCCACAAGAATTTAAGTTTTTGATTTAAAGTATATTGTTCCTGGGAATCTAACAATCTTTGTATCTTTGCCGTAACGATGTTTTGGCTTTGGGCACAATCTAACCAATAAAAGTTTTTGTGGCAAAGTGCAATTTCTTTGGTTTTACGATTTTTTTCCCTGGGTGTGCACGCACTTTGAGTCATACCATATTTAAGGGCGCGTTTATAGTGCCGCTGATAGATGTGGCGAGCCGAACAGAGAAGAAAAGCTGAAAAACGCTGTACATGCAATCATATGCTCAAAGTGCGTATAGTGGCAGACAATCGCTTTAAGTTGCCTGCTCGGCTGAATATGGTGCCAAACAGTCGCTTTGAGTTGTCTGCTCTGCTGACACTAAACGCACTTTGAACTTATGATTGTATGTGGAGCGTTTTTCAGCTTTCCTTCTCGGTTCGGCACTCTAAACGCGCCCTTAAAGTATTCAAGAACCTCAAAAGCATCAAGAAGTAATGCTTTAGTTGTGAACATTTTGACTTTATCTTTATCTTTTGTGTGAAAAGGGTGGGCAGTAATCTTTTTTAAATGAAATTTCATTCATCATTTGAGTGAGAGTCTGATATTTTCAAAATTAACTTTTTACAGTCAAGAGTATTTAAATCACCAGTGTGCATCGATATTTACTAAAATATACTTACTTATTTTGAACCATTTAAGAAGAAATTAAAAGAATCTCAGAATCAGACAATCGCTTTAAGTTGCCTGCTCGGCTGAATATGGTGCCAGACAGTCGCTTTAAGTTGCCTGCTCTGCTGACACTAAACGCACTTTGAGCTTATGATTGTATGTGGAGCGTTTTTCGGCTTTCCTTTTCGGTTCGGCTCGGCACGCCAATCAGTCGGCACTCTAAGCGCGCCCTTAAAGTATTCAAGAACAATAAAAGTATCAAGAAGTAATTTGAACGCTGCGAACATTTTGACTTTATCTTTATATTCCGAGTAAAGATGTGAGCTTCAGGTTCAAGTTGTGTATGAGAAAGATGGGCAGTAAGCTTTTTCAAATCAAATTTCATTTATCATTTGAGTGAGAGTCTGATGTTTTTAAAATTGACTTTTTACAGTCAAGAGTATGTAAATCACAAGTGAGCATCGATGTTTACTAAAATATACTTACTTATTTTGAACCATTTAAGAAGAAATTAAAACAATCTCTGATAACATTGAGGCAATAAACATGTATTTATGTAAATATTGAAACATTAAATTAAAAAAAAAAATATTAAAACAATTACGATAAATCTTTGACAAATAACAAACAAGACAATACATTGCAAACATTATAAATGCAATTATTTGCATTTGACACTAATATACTAATAAAGGCAATTCTTTTGTTTTATAAGAAAACGTATAGTATTTTTACATACTCTCGTATATATGTATATATATAAATATGTATGCATTTATATGTATAACTATAAATGTATGTATAATTTTATGCTTATTTTAAAGCAGCCAAAATTTGCCAATATAATAGATCTATATAAATATATATGTATGTATTAAATATTTATTTTTACTTTATTGATAAACATTCATTTAAAAGTTAATGTTAATGAACAATTTTATATTTTATAATGAAAAAATAAATAACTTAAGAAAAAAGTTGTATTCAAAAATTTTGACATGTAAGAATTTTGAATTTAAGTCAATCATGACAGCTCATGTATGCTCCTACATTAGATATTACTTAAGTTTAGGTTAAAGTTTTACAGTAAAAGCTTTAAGTTAAGATCTTTGATATTTTTTTTTATTTTTTTTTTTTTTATTTTTTTATTTCTGCTTTAAATATTGTGTTGATAAATTGTTTTTATTATAAATATTATAATAAGACAGACAAAGTTCACAAGAATGTTTAGTTTAATTAGACGAATTTTACTTTGATTTTTATAACTTTAAAATATGCTGTTGTTTTATTTTTTGTATATTAAAATAACAGTTATAAAGTTTGTTGTATGGTGTAAATGTGAAATAATTTTGCATACTATATAAATGCTTGAATACACTAAAAGTGAAAGTTTAGCTTTGAGTTAAGATTAAAAATATTGTTTAAATATATAGGTATATATATATATATTTTTTTTTTTTTTGTATTTTTAAATATTTTGATAAAATTCAGTTTGTACTAAAAGTAAGCGTATTTTATGTGTTATTTTTCATCTATATTTATAAACTTAAATAAATATTTTTTACGCTGTTTACGATGTAACTAAGTTTGTTTGTAAGAAACCTTATGCATATATATAAAATTAAAATATATAACGATGTGTTTAAATTTGACTATATATGAATTGGACCATCTTTTTTTTTTTGGAATGTGCTACAAAAACAACAACTAATAAATTAACTACAAAAATTTGACTACTTTAGGGAATTTGCCAAAAACGCAAAGTTCAAACTTATAAAAACTAAGGTATTATATAAAGAAAGAAATTTATTAAAGCTTTTAAGTTTTACACTAAATTAAGAGCTTGAGCTTTAAACTTAAATCTTTAAAACCAAGACCTTTTTTATATTGGTTTGTTTAAACTACATTTCAAGTAATATTTTTATTTTTATTTCTATTTCTATTTTTAATATATAAACATACATTAAATGTATGTGTATAAGAATATGTTTTCTTTTTAATATAAACTACATAAATAAATATATGTAGCAATATATATGTCTTTTATACCTGTATTTTTTTTAAAATTTTTGATATCATCTAAATTACATCGAAAGCTTTCGGTATTTACTAAGTTTGATTTTTAATATAGTTTATTTAATATGTCTTTTATATTCACATAATTTTTATTGAGTTATATTATTTTTTTTTAAGTATTATTTTCTTTCTAATTTGATTTCTTTTTTTTTTTTTATTTAAAATTTTGTTTTTATTTAAAGTTATTTTATAGCTAAAAATATTTTAATTTATAATTTTAAATGCAAAAAGATAAGTTTGTAGAAATAAGTGAATTAACTGCAAAATTTTATTTCAGAATTATATTTCTTAAAAAAAAAAATTAATTACACAGTCCAACAAATTAAGAATTTTTTAACTGCAACAGAGTAACAATGTTGCATATCTGCAACAAGATGCAATGCTGAACTTTTTTGCCGAACAAAGTTAGAGTTTAGCACGTTCGAGCTATTTTTTTTTATTTGCACTGAAAGCTGATACAGGGCATTACGAGCTTTTGCAACACACATTTAGTATATTGCGGACCTAAATTTTGATGTCTGTGACAATGTTGTTCTTAAATTACCTGCTATGTTTCAAAGCAATTTGGTATGTACATGAACGCCCACCGCTTTTTTTTATTCTTTATTACCTGGAATATACCCGGCAACGCTCGGCTCTATTTAATGTTTCGAACGTGGTACAATCAATTCAAAGCTTCACAAAAAGCTTAAGTCTTAATAAAAAGTGGTTTTTAGTACTGTCCAAATTATAAAAAAAAAATTGTTTTTATTACTTTGATATAAATTTCGCAAAATTGGTCCCGATTCAAATTTAAAATTTTGTATATTATAGTCTTCAACAATATACCCTAGTTTTTTAATCGTACCCTTGTACTTTTTGTGATATGAAAAGTAGGCGTGGTTCAAATTTAACATGGTTTTCTGTTGTAACAAAATATCTACACTTATCTCGAGATTTGATAAAGTCTTCAAAGGTGAAGGATATTTTACATATCGTTACTTTATTATGGTGTCCGGACATTAGACGGTCACAACGGGTGACCGGTGACGTGTGAAGCTTCCAAGGCATGACTCTTTAAATCTATTTTGCTTATATTAAAAGTGGGTGTGCACTAGACCGGATCGAAAAAAAAGTTCACGTGTCGGTGTCTGAAATTAAAGGTTATGTCAAGAAAATAAAAAAGCTCTCCTAGAAAATAAAGAGCTCTCCTTTAAGCTCAGTATGCTGTAGGAACGAAACAAAATTCCCATAAGAAGTACATTGCGTTTTTGTCAGCGAACAGGCAGCGGCATTTTTTTCGCTGTTGAAGGAAAAAATTTGTTCAGTGCAGCCTAGTTCACAACCAGAGCTGGGTCGAAAAGTATTCATGACAATTCAATTCCAATTGCTTGGAATTAGGAATTGGTAATTGGCCATCACAATTCCTCAGGAAAATAATTGGAAAATTCGTCAATTACTTAAAAAGAATTTTTATTGGTAATTGGACACCTAAATTCTTTAGAAATGTAATTGACGAATTTTTCCAATTACATTCCTGAGGAATTGACGAATTTTTTCAATTACATTTATGAAGAATTGAGATGATAAATAACCAATTCCTAATTCCAAGGCATTGGAATTGGGATGGAATTAATCTCTGTTCACAACCATGTGTGGAGATTTAAAATGTCAAAACTTTGCTGGCAATTATATATCCGTACATTTAATTGCCGCGGAAATTCGACATTTAACAATAAAAAAATAAGCAGTAAGTATGTGTTGGTGATGAATTTGTTATTAAAAAAATTTATTTAGTTTATTAATGTGTAGTTTCGACTTTTATTTCCTTGAAATTACAGCAATAAAAATATGAATCTGTCAACCAGAACAGCTAGAGCTTTTTTTTCACACAAAAAATTTTGACTCTACACCAAAATTTCGCGTGTAGAATTATATGCCCAAAAATTTTCGTTTCTACAGCATACTAACAACTCTATTCTGCTTGTTAACTTAACAAGGAATTGTACAGGAGCTCTTGTTAATATTTTTGTTATGTAAAGTAAATGTTCATATTCTTAAAAATCATTAACAATTTGAAAGCTTTAAAAAGCTTTAAAAGTTCACCACGCATGGTGAAAATGTGAAACTCGCTGCATTCAAACGCCAGCTGTTTTTTCGATGAAATTTCATTGTTTATTATATCAGCAAGCAAAATGGAAAATGCAAAGTATAAAGTAATTTTAAGATACTTTTTTATTTGAAACACTAATTAACATTTTTTTTGATAGCCAAGCATAGTTCGAGTTAACCACGCAAGCGCAGCTGCTATTTTCTATACAATTTTTGCCGGCAGCACCGCATGCTCTCTTTGTTATCAACACTAAAGAGAAGTAAAAATTCTTCGATTTTTTACAGTTTTATTTATTTTAATTCAATATAATATTAAAAGTTATATTGTTTCTATTATTTGCACAACAATTCTCATGAATGCCATTCGTTGTTAAGATACGTTCTGTAATTATTTGGAATTTGGTGTTTGATGAAAATAACGGAATATTTAAACAACAAATATTTTTAAAGTCGGGAAATCACCATTTGTTTTTTTGTTTTATGTAATTAGTTAAGTTAATAGTTATAGGCTGTGGAAGTGAGAGAAGTGGTTTTGTGTAAATTATAATTGCTGCTCATTTGAAATTGACAACTGGTGAAAATAAGCGACTTTTTTATTTGCACATAATTTTAACAAATCTCTTTTAATGGATTTCAATAACGTGGGTAAGTCGTAATAAAATTAACATAAAATTTAGAAAATTATTTTATAGTTTTTTAATAACAGTTTTTCAAACTTGAGTCTTAATAAAGTTCAATATTCTCTTTCTATTTTTCAATTTTTTTTAATTTGCTAAGTTTTGGAGAGTAGAACTTACAGTTATTCACCGGTTATCAACTTTTTTGTTTTTTTGTATGAAAGCAACATTTTTATTCTTTCTTTCAATACCATTCTCTTTTCGCACACTTTCGCACTTATATTTTTTTTTTTGCGTGTTTTAGAGTTCATTTTTTGACTTGTTCTAAGAATGGAAAAAATTCCCAAAAAACTGTAAGGCCCATATTAGACGATGTCCGTTTGTCCGATCTTTGTTGTTGCTTTCAATGTGAAACTGTCAAAAAACAGTGAGAGTGAGAGCGAATGAACTTTTTGTAAGGCGGACAAAATATTTTCATTTTGTCTGCTGTTGATGTCAGCAGACAACGGCCACAACAGTGTGGCGATGTGGTGAAATAAAAGTTTTGCCACACTTTAGCAGCTAAAAAGTACTTTTAAATATATTAATAAATATATTTATTCTTAACAGGTTAAGCCAATCTGAGAAGAATTTTGCAAGCAAAATCAGTTGTTTAACTGTTGGTAAGCACAATGATTGTTTTTCTGCAATAACTCAAAGCGGGAACTGTGCGATGTACGTGGATGCCTTTCATGCCACTTTTTGATCCAGCATGAGCGATTTCTCCTACTTGTTTCCCTTTCTGAAGTGATTCGTTGGCCAAGGCTACAAATCGCTGCAAAACCTTCCTGTGCTTGTTGTTTATAAAAACTATGTTTGATGCGTATTGATTTGCCGAGCTTATTATATTTAAAGCTATTAAGTCGTAATCAATTTCCATGTTGAATAAAAAATAAAGAAATACCGCGTATCAATAAAAACACAATAGAATGACAATTTCAACTCTAAAACTTTCCATCACTTTTGTATCTACGCCACATTGCTATTAAAAGTAATTGTTTTCAAAGTGCACAAAATAAAGTGCAGTAGAAAATGTACTCAAACTAAATGTGAAATGTCAAATGTGTCCGCCCTAAATTTTCTGTCGTGTGACCATCCAGCGGACAAGAGAGTAAAAAGTGTTCATTTTCGTCGGACAAACGGACATCGTCTAATATGGGCCTAAGAAATTCTGTCTGTTTAAGTTATTGAGCTTAAAGTATAAGCTTTACGAACGCTCAGGGAGACTCAGTAAGAAAAAATTAAAATTTCAACGTTTTGCGCAAAATGGCAAAAAATGGAACACATGTTAAAAAAAAGCTCAGAGGTTCTTAATGTTTAAAATATTCAAGTACGTGAAATATATTTCTAATAAACAATCTCGTGCTCGAAAATAGTCTGCAATTGGCCCAGTACTAATGTCTGAAAAGTGGGCGTATATATTTTTCGACCACGCCAAATTTTGGTGCATTTGCCGACAGTAACTATATGAACTAACTTACCAAAATTAAGTCTATTACGACCAATACCGTCTGAAATATAGCATTCTTATTGCTTTGTAAAAATTTAAATTTGTGGATAAGAGGGACTGTAAAAGGTCTGCTAGCTGGTGAACAGTGCATACCCGACCCCCCCTCTAGAACAATTTTTTTATTGTTTTGATCTTATAAGTACAAAAATATAAAAAATGGTTTTGTCCAGCTAGCTTATTCTAGACGCAACACTGTGATCTGGTCGAAAATTTTTCATGGGGACCCCAAAAAAAAAGGACACAGTCTTAAAGATCGTAGCAAGATCTTATTTTTTAGATTTTTTTTTTTAACAGTAGGGTGTCCCAAATTAATTTTTTTTACAACCATTTTTTTATATAAAAAATATTGAAATTTATTAATGACCTTAAAAAAAATTAAAAAACTATTAAAAAAAAATAAAGAATGTTAAGAAATCAGAAATCAAAAAATTGTATGTAGAATAAAAAAATTTAAAAAAACCATAACTTTCTTATAAAGGAACATATTTCAATAATTGAAATTTCGTATGTCATTAATAAATTTCAATTTTTTTATTTAAAAAAATTGTTCTACAAAAAAATTAATTTGGGACACCCTATTGTCCAAAAAAATTCCAAAAACTATGATCTTGTTACGACCTTACAGACTGTAATTTTTTTGGGTGCCCCCATTGAATTTTTTCGAACAAAGCTTCAAAACATGTTTGCTGACAGGGAGTACACAGTAAAAAAAAAAAAATATATTTTTTATTTTCTCGATCTAACCTTTCATTTCAGACACTGGCAAGAAAACTTTTTTTTCGATCCGATCTAGTGTGCACTAGGGTGATTGAAAAAAGTCGACTATTCTTTTCAAAATCCCCTCTGAAAAAGATTCAGGAAGGTGAGAAGAGATGCCTGTAAAAATGGGAACTCTTAATATTAATATTTTGAGGTCACGCATCGTGATTTTGTATTTCCCATATAAATAACATCTTATCGGAAATTGAATGCTCTACAAAAATTTCCCTTATAATTTTTTTGATAAATCTATTCGTTCAAAAGTTATTCAAATTCAAAGTAAAATGTATGCTATAATTACACTTTGTTATCAGTTTTCTAAATATGTGAATGTGTTGAAAGTTTTTTGTATAATGGAGGCCGGTCATACATTTTAACACTTTCCCGCCCTCCCCTAAAGGGGAAATATTGATATCATTAATTGTAGGGGCTAAGGGCTTACCCTGGCCTCTAGGGAGAACCTTACGTGACCCGAAAAAACTGAATTCATATTCGGTTTCAGCGACCTCGAAAACATAAAAAAAGTCACGAAACCCCACGGGGTTTTTTTCCGTGTTGTACAGTGTAGTTAATGATAACTTCAATGATTTTACCGGATTAATGATTTTAATTTAAATCTGAATTTGAATAACTTTTGAACCAGTAAATTTATCAAAAAAATGATAAAGATATTTTTGTAGAACGTTCAATTTTCTATAAGATACGCTTCAGTCATTTACATTCGTCTCTTGGTTTTTAAGACATAAAAATCAGAAGTTGAAAAATAATTTTTTCCATGTTATTTATATGGAAAATAGCGAATTATGCGATGCGCGACATCTAAATAATAATATTAAGAGTTCCCATTTTTTACAGGCATCTCTTCTCACATCCCTGAAATAATTTCCGAGGGGATTTTGAAAAAAAATAGTCGACCTTTTTGAATCACCCTACTGTGCACTCGTGGGGGTGTGTCGGTTAAAAATATACATATAAAAAAAGTAAACATTCAGTTCACATCGAGTAAGGAATAGAAAGAAATGTAATGGCTCAGCACAATGACAAGCACAAAAACTATCGCTTTGAACAAAAAATGAAGAAAACGCGTAGGTGCTCAATAATTTTGTTTAAGCTCCTTTATAAAATTAAAATTTTTTCAAATTGATGAAGTGATTTATGGTAATTCAGATGTCTCAAAAACTACTTGACAAAATTGCTAGTAATAAAAAAAAGAAGACAGTTGCCGCAAAACCTTCAAGTGAGAATAAAAAAAAAACTCCAAAGTGCGAGACTTTAACTTTGCTCAGCAAATATGGTCATTTGACATATAAATCATGGTCACTCTGTTGTAGAAATTGTTGTAGGACTGTGTTCTTATCGAGTTTACTATTTTAGAAAAAAAAAAGCTGAAGAAGACGACGAAGATAAAGCGTTAAGAATAGTTTTAATTTGCTAATATTTTTGGTTTTGTTTAACAGTTTTATTTGGTTGAAGTTAATGTTCACGGTAGAGCAATAGAAAATTTATTTAAATTGTAAAACATATCCAAAAGAGCAAGTTAAGCGTAGCATTTAACAAAACTAAAGTTCTCGAGCAAACTCTACTTTTTCTAACAATACAGAATACAGGCCATTGCCTCCACTTGGCATAACCTTTCGGGCGGCCCTTTAATGCGACAGTTCTTTTGAAAACAAAAAAAAACAAAAAAATTACAAAAATATGCAGTTCCATTTTTATGTTTTAGAATTCAGTTAAGGTCACTCGAGTTCAACAAAAGATATTCAATCGTGAATACACTCTAAATTTAAATATCTGCCGCTTGTTGTCTCAATTCAAATTTCGACAATAATATGTATGCAGTAGTAGTATTTGCATACACGTACTTTACATTTCACATATTTCATGCATATTTTTTCATGCACGTGTAAAAATATTTTTACTTTAATTTTTTTTTTTTTCTTTATTACTGTTGTTTTATCAATATGTCTAACGACTACACTGTGACACAATTTGAGGGTCATCGCGGGGTTCACACAAAATTCTAAAACAGGGCTTATAGCACCAAATATAGAAGATTTGCCAAAAGGTTTCGAAAAGTTACCCTCTGTTTTTTTGTAATACGTTTTTGAAGTTTGGTTAATTAGAGATGGCCACCCTAAAATTTCTTCAATGTGTTTATAGCCACATAATTTGCAACGGCTCAATATTTTAATATACTATCTTCTAACGAAATGTTGAGAATTATTTGCCAAAGAATCGCCTTGAACATTATAGGGCATAAAAACCACTTTATCACTTATTTATTTCATAGCTTAAACCATTAAGCATTACGGGTGCGAAAACGCACCAAGAAAAGACATATTTTTAAAAAGTCATAGCTTAGATTCAGTCATTGAGAAGCAGAGGAATGAAATTTTTGTCATAAGATGTCGTCTACCTATCCTTTCCCGAAGTCAAAAATTGTGTATTTCTAATATACAAAAAAAAAAAAAAAAGTGATGAGGATTAGTATTGATCTAATAGTAATACTAATAGTAATACTAATAGTAATACTAATAGTAATACTAATAGTAATACTAATAGTAGCCATCTTTATTTTGTAAAAATTTCCGTTACCATAGCTTACCAGGCCACAGGACACCATGGTGTTTTTTCGCACTTTTAGGCTTATGTGAGTTCCCCATTAGTATTGTTTGTAACATTAATTTCTAATTTGATTCCCAGAATATTTTATTCTATCCAACACAACTTTTCCAGTAGTAATTTATAGCACATTGTGGCCTTAAGGGTCCGAAAAGGCACCTTCGCTTGTCTAATAAAAAGGGTGTTGTGGGCGTGGCAGTGAGTAGCCGCACTATTCATTGACTCAAGTACTCCACACAAAAAGTTTAAACCTGCTGCGTCCACGGGTTTGAGAGACAGTTTTAATGGGTTAATGGGATGAAATATAAAAAAAATTTTATTTCCAACCATTTTTGACAAGATTTTGTGTCAAAACTCTATGCACTCTATGCGGGAAAAATGTAGCTAAAGTAATACGCATATCGATATGCAAGACATCGCATACATAATAAATCGTGTATTAACCGAATCGGATCACAGTAGATCCCTTTTCGTCCCCTATTTGACGAAAGATGCTACTGCTCGGAACACTCATACGTGAGTATGCTCCTTATATAAGCATCCTTTTTCACCTCAAGCATATCCTTGTCAAGACATCGCATACAGATTGTCATTACTTGTGTCCGCCCTACGTATGCCCTTGAACCGAACATTAGAAATACCGAACAAAAATATCAAGGAATGAATGAAGGGCAGTACCAGATTTTATTGCACAGTGTAGATCACAATCGAATAACCTTTACTCACTGTATCAAGGAAAAAATTACTGAAGCTCTTGAACGATTGAAATTCGCTTCTTACACAATAATAATATGATAATAAATATGATTATTATGTTACTACCAATAATATTCAATAATATTAAATATATACTTTATATATTTTATACAGGGTGTCCCGCAATTGAGTGCAACTATTTACGGAACTGAAAGGTTATGTCGAGCTGAGCAAAAAATCGTATGGGAGGGGGGATCTATTTTCACATTCTTAGGAGCTACAGGGTTAATTAACATTTCACGACTTTGATTCACATTATTGTTTCTAGCAGAAAAACTAACTTACATACAACTTATTTTGATAATTCATTTTAAAGGCAATGAAATCACCTTTCTAAAGGTATGTCAACAAACCCCACCTTAACCGTTACCGAGCTGTGATCGTGTGAAGAAGAAATCAATCGGTTGAAATTACCAAATTTCAACTTTGAGTACAAATTTCTCAGAATTTTGCGTAATAAATGAATTTTTTTTTTAGAGCAATTTTGTAATTTATTCAATTTTCTTTTTATAAAATTTTATTCAATTCAATTGAATTCAATTTTATGAACTTATATAAAACTTTATATAAGTTCTTGAATAAAGGAATTGATTTCATACTTATTTTCTCCTTGATAGACTTTATATAAAGTTTGTTTTTAAGATTATTTAAGTAAGTTTAAAATTCTTGTCCCTTCATAAATTCCTTATATAAAAATGTACTCAAGGATTATGTAAGTGAAATTGTTACATGGGTGGTTTGAGGTCTTTGTATAAAACATGTTAAAATCGTTTCATAAAATAGAAATAGGCATGTCTTCTTGCAAAGCAATTAGCCAAATTCAGTGACCACCAGTAAGCATGGTGAAGTTTTCACCAAACCATAATGCGCATAGAAAATGGGTTTGAGGAAAAAAATGTATTCAATGCTTGGTGAAATACCAAAACAAAAAAAAAAAATTATAAAAGCAGCATCAACTTCAAAAATCAAAATAAAATGGAATTGGAAGAACCAGTTTATGCTTTAGATGACTCTTATGATGAATTTGAATCACCCTGTAAGCAAATCGTATAAACAAAGTAAGAAGCGATCGTCACTAGCTCTTCTAAACTATCGATCGTAGTCTCCATCTAACTTTTAATATTTATATTACTGTAATTTTTACATTAAGCTTTCTTTTGTAAACATGATTTTATAAAGAATATTAAATGAATGAAATTACTGAAATAAATGAAATAATGAAATGAATGAATTGAATGAAATTAAAGAAATGAATGAAATGAGTGAAATGTATAAAATGAATGAAATTAATTAAATGAATGAAATAAATAAAATTAATGAAATGAGGGAAATGTATGCAATGAATGAAATAAATGAAATTAATGATGTTAATGAACAGAATGAAATGAATGGAATTAATAATTCTTGACATCATTGAGTTCTTTTTATTTTTACATTTTGTTAATAAAATTTTCAAAAATAAATTGTTCTTTGTTACAGAAGTAAAAAGCTACTTTTATAAATGAAATTTTGAAAATGCTTTGCAATATTTTAAATAAATTTTTTGCTTTATTTTAACTAATACATTTATGTCGAATAGAGTAAAGTAATTCCTTATTGTCTTCGAGTTATGGCATCCCATTAAGCCATGATAATGTGGTTTTTACGGCCTATAACTTTCAAAGCTATTCATTTGATAAGCATTTTTTTACATTTTGTCCAAAGAAAGTATACTAAAATATTGAGCTGTTTGCAAGTTATGCGACTATAACCACATCAAAAAAATCTTAGGGTAACCATCCTAAATCAATCAAACTTCAAAAGCGTATTAAAAAAAAATAGAGGCTAACTTTTCGAAACCTTTTGGCAAATCGTTTCTATTTGGGGAAAACTTTCATCATGTTTTGGAATTGTTTGCAATTCCCGTGGTGTGGCTCATTGTGTTATTTTCAGTTTTTAGTTAGAGACACGTTATTGAATTTAACTTATTTTATTTTGTTGTTTTAATAGAACAATTATTTTAACTTTAAACGCATAAGTTTTATATATAAAAAACCAGCAAGCTGCACGTTAAAATTGTTAATTGCAAAATAATGTATTTTTAAATGGTTTTAATCTTTAACTTATTTTTCCAAAATACACATTTAGAGCATTTTTTGAATGTCGATTCAAACGCGTTATCTAAACTGCATTTTAATTGGTGTATTTTTAAAGTTTTCATAAGAATTAGTTTTGTTTAAAATTTGGACAGCTATTTATGATGATAAAAATGTTTGTTTTAATTTTTTTTTTAAATATCATGTTTAAGTTAATGTCGCATTTGATAATGTTGAGATTCAAATTTTGCCAGTTTTTTGTTTGGTAGAATTGGAGTTCATTGTACCTATTCATAAAATGCACAACATGAAATATCAATGGTGGCGGTTTAGAAAAAACTTAGAAACTTTAACGTGGATACTATATTCAAAAGTAACCTTCATTTGATATGTTGTTATCTGTAGTTGTAAAAGTTTGTTTTTAATAAATATAACATTTTATGATATTGATGATTTCTATTCAGATTTTAAGATATGCATAGATAGGTGGATGGTTAAATTTTAAGGTATTTCAAAGGTAATGGTATATATCTGTAACTTATACACGTTTCTACATTTCATTGAGTTTTTTCTTCTTTCAGTTTAACGTATCTTCATTCCCAATCCTATGGACCGAACTTTAAGAGGGTCTGGCACACAGTCAGCTTGATTGACTGATCATATATTAATGCTTCTCAGACTTATTAAGATATCTGGGTTCGAAAAAAATTAGAGATCACAGATTATCTTAGCTTTAATAGATATAAAATTTCAAAGAGGTGTTTCCACACACCTCAACAAAAATGGAAAAAAAACAAATTAAAGAAAATATTTTGTTTTGCCAGTAGGAATGATCAATTCAAAAAGCAAAAGATATTTCCACAATAGAGACAATTTAAGAAGTCAAAGATTTTTAGAATCGATTTCAAGAGAAGTAAAAAAGGAGAACCCCTCAAACACTGACATCAGCCACATTTTCTTTAGATATGATGATGAATTGAAATATGTACATCTATTTCTGAAAATTTGACGGAAGTATGAGCTCGATAGGTTGAAAATAGCTGTACCGTGCCGCACTTACATTGAAGTTTGTGAAAACTCAAATGGGGCGAAATGGAAAGAAAAACACTCGTCAACTCCTTAGGAGTCACACCTAGGATGGTAAAAAAATATGAGCAACCCCCAATATTTTTCTAGAACGTACAGGGTGGTCCAAGAACAATCAAGCACATCAACTCACCATTGTTGTCAGGAGTCTGCCGAGAAAATGATTCAATACCTAAACGATTTAATTATCAACAAAAATAAATTCAAAGGGAACACCCTAAATTCAGAGCAGAGGCAAAAGCAGCATCACAATCCTAATGTTTGATAAAATGCATCTCTTTCGGCGGTAAGAAAGAAATGACTTTAATGTAGAAGATAGTTTTAAACGAAACAAGATAATTTAGAGTTTTCGAAAAGCACGTGACTATACTTAAGGAGCTAGGATCAAAATTTATCGGCTATACAATACCATTGGGGGCTCTGGTGAGGAAATTCAAAAGTCCATCTGGGATGTTTTGGTTAGAGAAAACTACCTCTTCGATTAATTGGTAACGATCAGTTGCGGTACCATAGTTTAAACTGCTCATAAAAATTGGGCTACTTCATTCGTTTTGGAATCTAAATTTGGAATGTTACGGCTAGATCGATTTTGATGAAATTTGATATGGAGAATAAAGGCTTTCAGTGGCTACAATAATTCCGTAAGAGGGCGTTTTATGAAATAAATGTTTCTGGCTAAACGACTACAGCGATTTTTATGAAATTTAATAAATTTAACTTTCAATAAAACGCGCTTAAAGTAATAAAATGGTAATAAATGGTAATAAATGGTTCTATAACGCCTGAACGACTGGATCGATTGTTAACAAATTTGGTATGAAAAAATGAAAAGATGAACCGAAGACTAACAGCAAAACCGAATTCTACGAATTAAATTAAAAAGTTTTTTCACAAGAGTTTTATGATTTTTTATAACCTTTTATTTTCTTTGGGTACACTGAGGAAATAAGACGAACAATTTAAATATCTAGTTGAAGATGGAATGAATCCAAGGTAAAAAAGTTATTGGAACAAATTTTTGTTCTATTGAGACCTATCGAACGACATACTTTTTTTTACGGTCAAAAACATAGGTCAAAAACTAGTGAAGTTATACAAAAAAGGCCATCTTCGGCAGATTATGGGTCCACCTAAAAAAAAAATATGGTACTTAAGCCCTCTCAATCTAAGCTTTCAAATGAGGGACGGCCTCGGCGAACTTTGTTTGATGATAAACCTTAATAGGGTCCATACACAGGCGGACATGTTCGCGAACTTGATTGGCTTGCGGAAATGTTTGCCCGTTTGTGGTGCTGTTGGCGGACCAATTTGAAGGTTCGTCAGTTTGCGAAGACAAAATCAAAAATTTTTGATTTCCCGCAGACAAACCATTAAGTTGCACAACAAGTCATGCAGTTAGTAGCGTTCTTCACGTACCAATTTATCGTTTTAATTTTTGGGCAGTTAAAATTGATTTTTTGTGCACATTTTTAGAGAAATTAGGTCATGTTTCGAATTATTATTCCGTAGTGTGTGGCAAAAATAAAACACGGTACGCGTGCATGTTGTAGGATATGTTTGCCTGTGTATGGGCCCTATAAAGCACATTTTTTAGCATTTCTGAGATTTTTAGGCACTAGACACAGTTTTTTCGGGTCAGTTTGTTGTAAGCTTTTGTTGTAACTTTTTTAGAACTTTGCTGAAGACGGGAAATTAAAATTTCAAACGTTATACGATATATAGACGTAGGAAAAGTGGATTTTCTTTAAAAAAATGTGCACAAAATCTAGTTTGAGTCAAAATATAAAATCCAATCGGTAGCGAAACAAGCAAAATCCAGGTAGGGTTTTGTTATTTTCATCAAGTAAAAGGTGTCCCAAGAGTAATGCACATTTTGATTCGCCAAGCATGGATGTATAGTTATAGAGAAACTCACAGTCGAGCCACGTGTACAAATCGTAAACATTCACTATAAAAATGGTGAACATTTTGCGGAGACAGTTCGCAAAACCCGCACACTTTTCGGTCATCATAACGCACCGTCTCGCAGCACTGTGGTTTTGATGTGGATCATGCGATTTGAAGCCGTTGGACTTCTTCATACTTTTAAACAAGGCGTTGTTATGCAAACGTTAACAAAAAAATATACTAGAAAAACTTACAAAGAGGTGACATGCTTTTCGATACAGTCCTTGGTACTAATTAGAAAGTATTTTCTTTAATGAAGTATTTTTATGGGATGTTATGGACCTGCGTAGCTAATTTTTTATATTTATTTATTGATTCTCGTGTTTTGCCAGTTGAACCAATTAATTTATTTAAGTGCCAGCACCCTGAGTGGGAGTTCATTAGATATGGTTATTTTTTTCAACTGGTACTGGAATTTGTTACATTTATTTTTATTAAATGCATACAATTCTTTCTTAATGACTGTTAACAAATTTTGCTCCACAAAATTCCGTTTACAAATAACATTTAAGCGATAACAATCATTTGTTAAAAATTTATAAAAATGATATAAAACTTTTGGGCAATAAAAAAAATCCTTTTTGACATTTCATGTGTATTATTTTATGGGTAGGTAACTCTTAAACAAATGAACTCAAGTCAGTAGACGTTCGAATATGATGTTAAAAGAGTCCGTGATTAATCTCACTTACCGCTAAAGCATGTTATATTCTATCCTTACTCACTGACCACCATAACGCTTGCGTTCTGCCATAGCATTCAATAGTTTTTGCACTAGACGTTTTTTATATTTTTTCATTATGCGATTTGAATGATAAAATTTTGTTATATTCCGTTGCACATATTTCGCATGCAAATACTTGAGAAACTTTTCTTTTTGATAGTTTTTAAAATTATCAGGTACAATTTCCTCATGATGTATGGTTGGTAAATCGAATTCATTATCGTTGTAAAAATCATTAACGTCAACATGGTGTATAGCGTCATCATCATCATCATCATTATCACCACTAGCAGGAGGTAGTATTTTGGTAGTAGTTGTAGTAGTATTAGAAATGTTAGCTGGCACTAGATCGGCATTGGTTTCAATTGGTTCTAATGTCGGCGATGTTGGTGGTGTATGAAGAAATTTTATGGGCAACGCTTGGATATTTTCTAAATTGTTTACTAAAGAAGCGTTTGCATTGGTGTTGTCAGCATTTGTTGTTGTTGTTGTTGTTGATGGGTTTGCTACATCCATCACATCACTTGCATTAAATAATTCAATCAATTCTAATGCATTAACTTCTCTACTGAGCGCATCGTCATTCTCTTCAGCTTCATCATTATTTTCATCATTATTTCTATCAACTGTTTGCGTCGCTATAACGCCTAAAATATTTTCATTTATATCACATTGTAAAACATATAAATTATCACTATCACTAACTAATATTTCTTCTAAATTAATTAATAAAACTTCTTGAGCTTGCTTATCATTATCGTCTGTATCGAAATCTTCGGGATCGGATGCAACGCCTGCTTGTCGATACATTTCAGCGAGCGCTTCCTCAACGCTGAGTTCACGCGTTTGTTCTGATTCTGGTACTTGTTGACTATTACCCTCATCTTTGTAATGATCAACATTAGCCTGATGCTGGTCTTGGTCAACTATAGAATATATCATCGACTCGCTTCGTTTGCAGGAACTATTTAAGGCATTTTTACAAAGGTCACTTAGCTTTGGTATTGTAAAGTTTACTACTTGGTTCATTTCTTCATTAGCTATAATAGAATTTTGAAATTGGTCTGTATCATTGT
This sequence comes from Coremacera marginata, assembly GCA_914767935.1. Lineage (NCBI taxonomy): Eukaryota > Metazoa > Arthropoda > Insecta > Diptera > Sciomyzidae > Coremacera > Coremacera marginata. The sequence goes on from OU612045.1 coordinate 49,981,835, forward strand.
GTGAAATTTCCATGGCCGTACATGGTAGCATAAGTTGTACACCACCCTCTAGCCGTTCCAAGACATCCGCTTCCTTGACAGCACTTTCGAAAGCTGCTAAAAGCATTTCTTCAACTTCATTTCTGGTTATTGGTTTCTCAACAGCTGCGCTCAATTCTTCTGCTGCTTCAGTGAAAATAACGGAATTTTCCATTTTATCTACATAAGTTTCCATAACAACAACTTTATGATTTAAATTTACTGTGGATGTTGCTTCAGTCATTACAGTGGAATTTTCTATAACTGGAACTTTATTGTTCAATTCCTCTGTCGCTGCTTCAGTCACATTTGTATAGTTTTCCATTTTTTCCAAATAATTTTCTATAACTGCCACCTTATGGTCTAATTCCTCTGCTGTTGCTTCCGTGATCATTGTTGAATTTTTACTTTTATCCAAATAATTTTCTGCTGCTGCTTCAGTGACTATTGTAGCATTTGCACTTTTTTCCAAATAATGTTCTATAACTTTATCTTTGTGTCTCAATTCTTCTGCTATCATTGTTTCAGTCTTAGTTATAGAATTTTCAATTTTTTCTAAATAATTTTCTATAGCTGCAACCTTATGTTTCAATTCTTCTGTAGCCGCTGTTTCAGTCATGACTGAAGAATTCCCAATATTCTCTAAGCAATTTTCTATAACTTCATCGTCATGACTGAATTCATAAGTTGCCTCAGTTTTAGTCACTTTTGTAGAATTTTCCATTTTTTGACTCAATTCTTCGACTGCCTTTGCTTTATTTAGTATTGTGGAAGTTTTTATTTCCATTTGCTTAAAACTATTTTCTATAACTTCAGTTTTATGGCTCAATTCTTCTGTTGTTTCTTCAGTTACTTCTTCTTTCTCTACCTCCTCCTCCTCTTCTTCGGCACCCTCCAAGACTTTCTTCAAGCTGGCTATATCATTTTTTGTTATGGTTTTTGCTATTGTTGTTTTTGCAACATCATTACATTTTGCATCTTGATTGATTTTCAGCTCCATTCCATCAACCTGTCGCGTTTCGTCATAAGTTTGCACCGCCTCATAGTGTGTTGATAATTCACGCTCCAATGCTATCATCTCATTAAAGCCATCGGCACTTTCTTCACTTGTTGTAGTTGTTTTTGTGCTACTAGTGGAACTGCTACTTGTTGTCGTTTCATCAGAGCTGCTGGAGCTATCCGACTCACTAGAAGATGAAGAACTGCTGCTGCTGCTGCTGCTATTCGATGTTTCATCGAGAGTATCGCTTTGGAAATTTTGATTTTTGAGATGTCGAACATTATCAATTGTAACCCCCTCTTCCCGTTCAGTAGGCGAGCTAAGCCTTTCCTTGTTTTCATTTTCGGTATTTACTGAGTCGAAATTATTGGCAACATTATCAGCTGTGGCCACATCCCAATCAAGATCTAAATGAAGCATTTCCTTATTTTCATTTTCAGTTTCTTCTGGTTCGAGATCATCGGTAATATTATCGGAAGTGTCTTCATAAGCGACCAATCTATTAATCTGACTCGAATTAAGCAAAACTTTGTTTTGAGCTGCTTTTGAGGCGAGTGCGGTGTCAAGATCAACGCCATCTTGGTCAAGATCATCAGCAGATTTATTCTCAGGGCTGCATACCATCGAGTCTTCAGCTGGTAACCTTGGGCCAACTCTTTGAAGACTTTCTTCCAATTCCACTTTTGCATCCTTGAAATCATTCTCAAAGGGCGTTAAAGAGGTTTGAGAGGAATTTTGATTATTTGGAACATGTTCTTGGCTTGATGACTCGGCTGTATATTGTTCTTCGAGAGCGAAAGCTTTTGCATCAATCTTTGGCAACAAATCTTGTTTTAATTCCATTTCCCCTTCAATGTTATTAATACGATCAGTTATTTTTTTATTCACATTTTCTTCATAAATTTCATGATTTCGGTTATCAGAGTCGTCCGTTTTTAGGGACAAATCTTTATGATTGTCGATGTGATCTTCAAAATTTTGAACACCAACATTGACTGCATTCAAATATTCTACATTTACAAGTTGTTTTGCTTTGTTATCAATTTCTTCTTCATGGTTTTCGTTAACAACAATTTCACTTTCTTGCCCCCCAAGATCACTTTTAAGACAAATTTCCTTTTTTTCATTGTAATTTTTAACCTCTTCCTGCTCTTTCATATCATTTTCCATGAAATTATTAAAATCTCTTGACAAAGTAGCATTTCGATCAGTTCTGCTTTCTTCTTCTTTCAATATTTCTTCGTTCAATATAAGATTTTCCGCCTTATTCACATCGTTTTGTTTAGCAGTATTTTCATTATGATCAGCAATTTTTTCATTATTTTCATACTCATTTGTGCTACTTTCATTATCACTATCACTACTTTCTGCATTATTACTGCTACTATTTTTGTCGTCTTCTTCGTCACTGTCGTCTTCTGAATTATTCTCCTCATCAGTTTCAGTATCAATAACAGTGGCATATATTTTTTCATCATTATGAGCTTTATTTTCTGTAACGTTGTGATTTCGGACACAAGTCACAAGTTTTTCTTCATTTTCATTCCTTGTGTTTTCTGCTTCTTCATTATTAATAATAACACTATCATTTTTGCTATAGGTATCAGCAATATAATCATTATCATTATTTCTACACTCATTGGCATTATTTTGCTCTCTATTAGCATTGACAGAACATAATTCTGCAGAACTTTTTCGAAAATCATTGCTATGAACGTTACAGTTTTGAATATCATCTGTTTTTATTTTAATATCAGTCTTATCAAGACGTTGTTTTTCACAAGCTTTCTCCTCATTATGAGCTGCAATAATTTCGTTTTCATTACTTTTAGCTGAGTGGCATTCGTTATCAGCATTCTTTGAAATATCATCAGCAGTTGCTTCATTTGCATTCTCTAGAATATCAGTCTTTGGCAGTTTGGTCTTTTGAGTTTCACTTTTTGGAATATCTATCTCTTCAATATTCTCATTAACAATTATAGGCACATTTGTTTCTTCAAAAACACTGATGTTTTCGGAACTACCTGGCTTAGAAGTTGTGTCTTTCTTCTCTAATTCATTCGTTATGGAGCCTTCCGTTTTATCTTCTTGAGCGGCAAAATTGTTAGCTCGTTTCTTTTGCGTCTTGTTGCCCATCAACATTGTGAGAAAATGTTGCCGAAAATTATCCGTATTCAGTGTGGAAACACTGAGATACTTCAATGTATGCGGATTGAATGCGGATGGTCGCTGATGGTTGTTGGCCGCGGCCGCATAACGCTTTATCGATTGCCTTTTAATGAGTGGTAAATGACGCTCTCTCAGCTTGGCAACATGTTGCAGCAGACGACAGCGTGCTTGTAATTTCTTGAGGCTTGATTGATGCAGCAACTTATAATACAGCGACTTAGGTTTCCGACGCCGCGTCAAGCAAGTTTTAGGCTTGGCAACAATGTTGCGGCGACGACCTTCTTGTTTTGGCCGCTTGTAGTCGTCGTTGGCGTTGCGCACGCATGTTGCTGTCAACATTTTTCTCTTTCTACAGGTTTTTGTGTAGGCCAAGGGAAAATTTTGCTGTTTGGAGGGTGAGGATTTTTCTGTTGCAACTATGGCAACGTCGCTATTTTTGAGAGGCTCCAATTCTGGCTCCTGCTTCAAGTCATTGACATTTGAAGCGACATCGTCGATGAGCTTGCGTTTGCGTTTGTAGAATTTGGAATATTTATGCTGTTCCACAGTATTTTTAGAGTCTTCTTGAAGGCCTTCATAGTTTGTGTCAACTTCTGATTGCACACTTTTTATTTGCGTTGTGCTGAGATCTTCGGCTTCTGCTGTTATGGATGCAGATGAAGTTATGACGCTTGCCGCTCTGAATTTTTCCCGACTGGGTGCCTCCACATCACTGCCTAGTTTATTTATGAATGTTTCGTATTCCTTCTCGAAGGTTGATTCATTCGAGAGGCTCGAGTTGTCGCATTCGAGATCTCTGCTGAGCTGATTTTTGGTGGGCATGCTGCAGGCAGCAGCATCTTCTTGCAATGAATTCGCTTCCTGCTGTTGGTCCGCTTCATCAGGGCGGTCCCTAGTTTTCTCAGTGTGTGCTATTGCAGCAACATGTTGTAGCTCTTTGTCGCCCAATAAGCTTTGGTAGCTATTTATTTCCTGCAGCTTTGCTGCTTCTGTAGCTGCAACATGTTCTGCAACATGTTGCTGCTCATTATTCAATTTGCTTCTTTTGATTTGCAGCTCATCCAGTTCTTTCTCTACATCAAAGTCTTCGAAGGGAGTTGTTGTCGCAACATTGGAAATATTTGCTGCATTGTTGGATTTTTCTATATCTATAACAATATCGGGCAAGTTTATATACTGCGCTTCCATGTTGCTGTCCACAGTGATGCCAACATGAATTTTGGGTCGCGCATTAAAGGCACCCTTAAACTGTTGATGATTTTCCAGCGTTGGTGAATGTGTTGGCGTTGGCGTTGGCGTGTCTTGCAGATAATGGGAGGTTGCAGGCGTGGCAGGTATGGTTTCAGTTTGCAGAATTGTTACCTGGTTATTTGCTGGTATTGCGGAGGAATGCTCCGCGAAATTAAGTTCTGCTGCTGCAGCTGCAGCGTCTTCCTCATCATCATTCCAGGTTGCCAGAAAGTCGCGTAGGCTCAGATTTTTATTGGCGGCATTCAGCTTGTCGGCAACACTGTCGTCAACACTAGCGCCGGCTTCGTAAAGCGAAACATTGCTGGGGCTGTCAAAATTGTGGTAAGTAACAGCAACATTTGCAGAATCATGCATATAGAAATCAGCATCAGCTGCAGAAGGTATAACGGGCGTAGCGGCGGGTGCTGCCAGCGACAAGCTGTTAGGTTTACGATAGTCGAGTAGCGGATTTTTAACATGATGCGACGACGACGACGTTTGCTGGTGATAACTTAAATGTTGCTGAGGGCGTGGTTGAGCATGAAGCTGCTGCTGCTGTTGCGGTGGCTGCTGGAGTTGATGATGTTGTTGCTGCTGTTGTTGCTGTTGTTGGTGTTGTTGTTGTTGTACTGTTGTCGCATAACTTTCATAAGCTGTCGACTGTAAATTGAGATCATTATAGAAGGCAGCAGCAGCCGCAGCATCATTGGCAATATTATGGTGTTGCTGCGTAGCCTGCTGATAGCGTTGCGTTGTGGCTGCTGCTGCATAATTGTAGCCCGTATAAGTTGCTGCATCATAGGGTGATGTTGCGATGAGATCGTTGGGATATTTTAGTTTATTTTGAGGATAGTCCGCATAGATGGTGGTCGAATATTTATTGCTGCCATAATGTTGCGGCGCTGGCTGCTGCTGCATATAATGCGGATGCTGCTGAGCATATACATTGCCCGCCACATGTTGCGGCGGCAGCCTTGAATAATAGCAATTTTGCTGCGGCTGCTGTTGATGCTGGTAGGGCAGCTGCGAGCAGCAATTTTGACGCGTTTGTGTCGCGTAAGGATGTGGCGGATAGGGTGGCGGTGGTAGTGCTTGATGTGTTGGGTATGTTGAGTTGGGGCTGACGTGCGGCAAGCGTTCGTGTGTAGCTGTCGACCACATATTGCGCTGTGGTAGCGCTGTCGTTTGTTGCTGCTGTTGATGATAGGCGTAAGCATTGTATTTGTCATACTTGGTGCTGCTTCCGTTGTTGTAGTAAGCATCACGCGTTGTGCTCGTTGCAGAGCCACCTTGTGACAAAAAACTGCTGTTAGCATTGGTGGGTGGTATGGCTGCGGTTGGTATGGAGGCAGTTAGTGGTGGTGGCAGTGTGCGGTAGTTGCCTGTTGCGGCCGCAGGGTAGTCCATGTTCCAAGACCAGCTGGAGGCGGGTGGTGGCGGCGCGACAGTAGATTTGCGATAACTTTCAGGCGATGACAGCACATTTTCGGTGACATAGTGCGCTGGAGTGGGATGTGTTGGGGGATGCGTTGTAGGATATGTAGCTGGATTAGCTGCAACCAGATTTGTTAGATTTGTTGTTGCAGTATTTGGTGTGGGCGGATAGGCTGCGGCCGAATATTTATCATAATACAAATTCGCTCGGCCATAAAACGAGTTCATCTGCTGACGCGCAACACTGCCAGCTGTTGGCGACAGTGACGACTTTGTTGCCGCCACATAACTTGCTTCTGACTGCGACAGCTGCGACTTGACGGCAGCATAATATTGCTGCTGCTGCTGCTGATAGCTGGTTGCAGTGCTGGGAGGCACGCGACAGCCATAGTTGGTGTAGTCAGCAGCGGTAGCGACAGCGGTTGTTGGCATTTTAAATTTATATTGCTCATAATAACTGGCAGCAGGAGCAACAATAGGTGCACGTGTGGCAGCATAAAAAGGTGTTGCTGTAGCCTGCGGTTTGGTTGGTGGCGTGCTGGCAGCAGTCTCTGAGCTGACATTGGTTGCGATTGTGGCATCGGTCGCCTGCTTGTAAGTCGTATTCGTAGCAACATGTTGCGGCGACGACGCTGTTAAATTCGCATAAGCCGCCAGCTTCTCAATGGGGGAATGTGTTGTATTGTTGTTAATGTAGTTGTTGTTGTTGTTGTTGTTGCTGCTACTGTGTTGCAAGCGTTCGCGCAGTGCTAAATCGTTGCTGCTGTTGTAATCGAGCGCAGCTGCAGCATGTTGCGCATAATTGAGACCAACATAGGGATCATGTTGCGTATAAAGCGTTTGCAAGGAGGCAGCAGGGGCGGCTGGCTGATAGCCATAGGGCGAGGCTGGGTATTGATAATGTTGACGCTGTTGCTGCTGCTGCTGCTGTTGTTGTGTGTCTGCAGCCAACACTGAATCGCTGCTATAGGCATATGGAGCAACGGTTGCTACAGTTTGTGCAGCAGGTGGCTGCTGCGTCTGTGACGGTGGTGGTGTAGCTGCTTCCGCTGCTGCTGCTGTTGTTGCAACGCTCTGTGGTATCGTCTCATAGTGGCTGAGTGGTGTAGTTGTTGCGCTGCCATAACCACTGCTGCTGCTCGAGCTGCTGTTGCTGTTGGTGTTGTTGCAATTGGCGTTATTTTTTACAGCATTTGTTGCTGTTGCTATTGCTACGGCTTCCATTGAAGTGGTATAAGCTGGTACTTGTTGTACATAGAAGCGTCCAAAAAATTCGCTTAAATCTATGGAGTAAAAGTAAGAAGAAAAAAAAATTATTAGAAAATGTTTAAAAATGATATTGAGATTTGAATTAAATTAAATGAAAAAAAAAAATATTTGTGCTGTGATGTGCTCAATGTGATGTGCTATCACGTGCCGTATTGGAAATTTTTTTATATTCTCCCATATAAAATATTTTAAAAAAAATAAAATTTATGCTGCAATGTGCTCAATGTGTGCTATCATGTGCCGTTTTGCAAAATATGTATGCGCACAAGCGTAAAGCACAATAGTTTATAAAGTTTATAAAGTTCACCACATCTACCTTTAATACAAAGTGTCAACATCAAAATAGCAAAAATTCATAAGTTTCACGAAAATAATTTTATTGAATTGATATTGTGGAAATTGGCCTGTGTTGGCCCCATACAAAGTGACATCGTCAAAACAAGAAAAATTTCATAAATCATCTACAAACGAAGCCCCTTGGCCCATGGTGTGGGCCCATAATCATAAACAAAATAAAAGTCAACTCTAAATTTAGTGCAAGCTATTTGATATCAAATTATATTTGAAAATCTGTCAAGAATGCTTATACTAAATTTAAAGTCGCTTTTATTTTGTTTATGATTATGGGCCATTGACTTTAGGGTTGATTTCGTTAACTTTAAGTTTACACATAGGTAAAATCAAATAAAAACTTCATCTCCCACAAAAGTGGCGTCATAAAAATGGTTAAATGCTACAATTAAACATTTTATAGTTTGCTAAGGACTTTAAAAATACTTAAGCACAGAAGTGTTGGTATTTTCACTTTGGTGTAGTGGAAAGTTTAAAACTTTTTAAAAAATTAAAAATTTTTCAAAACTTTTGAAATTGTGCTGTGATGTGCTCGATTTGTGCTGCAATTTAACGTAGTGAAATTATAAAAATTGCTGGTTTGCAAATTTCATGATCGTTTATGAATTTTCTTTCATATCTTCATATTTTTTTATATATATTTTTTTTTAATACGCATTTGAACCAATACTAAAGTCAAGTAAGAATTTTTATTTAAGAAGTAAGGTCACCCTCAATTTCTATTATTTATATTCCAATCAAATGATAATTAAAACAATTATTGTTTCAGCTAAATACAATGCGATTCATGACAGCACACATCTGGTATATCACAGCACAATATCAGAATTTTTAAATTTATTTTATAGAACCTTTACAACCTTGCATTTTTCTTTCAAAGCAATTTCGCAGAACACCGACTTGATTTAGCGAAGTATGTTTTAAAAAACATGGTGTTAATGATGGATCCAAACGATTTTCAGCATTCCACTTATTATAATTACCAAACAGAATCCCATTTTTCTAACCTATGATGCGCATTATTTTTTTGATATTTCAATGATGTTAGTTGATGTGGAAAAAAAACGATAACAACAAAAGGGTTAAAAACAAAAACAATTTTTACAAAAAAAAAAAAAAAATCACAAAATTGCGTGACATCGCATTAATTGCCGTAGTTGAAGTAGAAAATAATAGGCCATAATTTAGCGATATAATAATTTTTTTTTGTTTATATTTTTAAATGATTTTGAAAAGTTTTTATCTTTAAAAAAAATCACAAAATTTACATGCCTCAGTTGTAGCAGGTAGCAGCGGTGACTGAACACAACACGCGGTTGGTGTAAATTTTTAAAGCTATAAAATAAAATAAAATTAAATTCATCACTGTCCGTCTGAGTGTCGAACTGTCGGACTGTCTGTCTATACATCGAAGTCATTTGTTGGAAACTGTCATTAAATATTAACGATTTGCTGTCATTTTGTCGGTCAACTCTGCTGACGGCATTAACAATATACAACAACAACAACAACAACAACAACAACAACAACAACAACAACAACAATATGAGGAACACATTAGAACCACAACAAAAACAACAATATGAGGAGACCTCAATAAACGTGTTGCCATCCAACACATGCCGCACCATGGTAAATGTACTGAGCCGGAGGATTTAACCAAAACCACCCACCCATCATGGCTGTGCTCAATAACAACAACGAAAGCAAACGTCAACAATAATAATCATAACAACAAAACACAAAAATATGACCCAGCAGAGCGGGAACCAAATAATTACTTTCACTTGCTTCGTGAGTTTTAAAGAGTGAAAAATTATTACTTATTTATATTGAAAGGTTTTTTTTTTAGTGAAGGTAGGACAGGTAGATGGGCAGTAATACCACAAAAGTGCGCATATACATGAAGATAAACACTCTTGTTTTTTTTCGTGTGTTGTATTTGTGTTTTTGTTATTATTGACATTGTTTTCACTTAGAATATTAGAACAGTTAAAAAGCCAAACAAAAAAAAAAAAAACAGAAAATGTTTCAACTCTTCGTCATAACAGCTAAAAGAAAAGTGAAATTAATAATATAAAGTCGATAGTTAATGGCAAGGAGGACAAGTTTTTTATACAAATGACACAAGAATTATTAATTATTCAATTATTGACCCACCAAGATTATCACCTAAAGTGCATTAATGTTCATGTTCGAGTGCATGCATTAAATTAATGGAAAAGCAATAAATATATGTTAAGGAATCTAAACTAGCCATGCATAACAACAATAGACCATTAAGCAAAAGAGAGACAGATCAAGAGCTAATTCCAATTGAGTATAAATAAAGATAAGAAATTTCATTAATCAAGTGCGAAACGTACGAATTTCGAGTGCGTATTTCGTAAAAAGTCTTGCTTTAAAGTAACTTTAAATTCAGTAAAAAAGTGCATTTAGTCTAAGCTATCATATTCAAATTTTATGTAAAAATAAATTTCATTGAACTAGCCAGACATTGATTTTTTTTTCTTTAAATTATTATACAGGTGGTGACCTTCACTGACTGACCCATGGGTTTTACCAACTGTCATGTTCAATTTGGTAAAACCCAATTAGTTTTGAACTTGATGTTGAGATAGGGAATTTATTTAAAAATAGAAAATAATCATAATCTTAAACCCAGTTAAGGGGGTGAACTACACTAGAAATTTTGAAAAATTTAATTTTTTTTTTTTTGTTTAAATTGTACTTTAAGCTATAAGAGCTCGTCACATCAGTTAAATGTTTGAAGAGAACGCTATAACATGTGTTTTTGTGTATAACATGTAGTTTCTGTATTTTACCAACTTTTATTTTGTAATAAGTCGTGTAATTATCGTTTTTATCAATTTAATTGCACAATGAGTAATGATAAAGTGGTGTTTAGTGATCGTAAGGGGAAGAAACAACTCCCGGTTATAAGCTAGCCTTAGGCGATCCACAGTGATGCGGTTGGTACAAGTTAAACGAAAAATATTATTTTGTGAATTTTTGGTAGTTTTCGATGTTCGACGGAGGTTGTGGATGAAGGAGGGCGGGAGGGGGGATTTTCATTAAGAGAAAACATTCAAAAAACACGTATACATGTTTATAAATATGTAACAAAAAAGTGAAACGTTTGGTATATAAGCGCTGCCTTAGAGAGACACCGTGGTTGGCAGTTTTAGGGGATCACTGGTTTCGAATCTGATGTCAGAATTTTAAAATTCAAGATGGCGGATAGGATTGCCACCTCGATTTTTATGCCCCAACGCGTACTGCGTAAGGGTATATATTAGCTTTGTCATTACATTCGTAACGCCACGAAGGATCATATATTTTTGATCAGCATCACCTCCTGAGTCGATTTCCGTGTATTCGTCTGTCTGTCTGTAGAGACGATTACAGTCGTACTTTTAAGCTATCGCGATAAAATTCAAAATATAAGTTTATTTTTAAAAAAGGAAGATTAAATTCGAAAATGGACCAAATCGGTTGAAAACCACGCCTACCTCCCATACAAAGGGACTTTATTTTAACCGTAAAATATCTTTAAAATCCACAAAAATTAAAGAAATGCCTTGAAATTTGGCAAGTAAGCTTTGCTCTTCAGTTTTAATTCTGGCTATAAAATTTGGAAAAATCGGATTCGGCTTTATTTTAAACGTAAAATCTCTTAAAAATCTGATCAAATTAAAGAAATGTTTTGAAATTTTGCACACAGGCTTTGATATTTAATATAGACCATCACTATAATATTTTGCAAGATCGGATGGAAGCCACGCCTACCCCCCATACAAATTGGCTTTATATTATCCGCAAAATCTCTTAAAAATCTGCAAAAATTAAAGAAATGTTTTAAAATTTTGCACATAAGCTTTGATATTTAAAATAAAGCATCTCTATGATATATGGCAAAATCGAATGAAAACCACGCCAACCTCACATACAAAGTGACGTGATCAACATAGGAAAACTTTCGTTAATATATATAAAACTGAATGTCATGGTGTATGTCGTGGCTAAAGACTTTGAATATACTTCAATATGCCCGCGGTTTCCATCCTTACTAGTTTTTTGTATTTTTGCGAATCCTTTTAATTTTGAAATTTTGACAACGTATTTGATTTCGAATCTGATGCCACAGTTTTAAAATTCAAAATGTTGGATAGTGTTGGCAACTTAATTTTTACCACAGGATTGCCTCCCAATTAAATTTCTTTTTAAGAGTTCTCAGCATCACCTAACAGTTTTAGAGCGCTGATTTCGAATCTGATTTCTTTATTTTTAACCGACTTCAAAAAGGAGGAGGTTCTCAAGTTCGTCGGTTTCTGTTTTTTTGTTTTTTTTTTAAATGTATGTCCATCGATAACTCCTAAACAATATGACTGATTTCCATAATTTTTGGTGAACAGATAGATCTCATAAACACGGAGGTGCCCGTAAAAAAGTGGGCGGTATTCTATAACTGGGCGTGACAATACTAGATCTCGCAACACTAGATACTACTGTATCTCGAATAATATTGACACTAGGTCACTGCAATTTAGTGTAGGGATAGGCACAATTATTACAAATAACCGTCAAGAAAATGGGAGTTATTCGACAAATGGGCGTGGCAATATTATAAAAACAGTGTATATCGAATAATATTGACACTAGGGCACTGAATTTAAAATTACGGTCAATAAGGTAGGTGTTATTCGACAAATGGGCGTGGCAATACTAGATAAACACTATCTCAGTTAATATTGACCCTGGGGTACTGAAATGAATAATGATATATGCACAATTATTACAAATAACGGTCAAGAAAGTGGGCGCTTATTTAACAAAGGGGCGTGGCAATATTAGAAAAGCACTATTTCTCGAATAATATTGGCACTAGGGTAATAAAACTCGTTACAAGATTGGGTACAATTATTTCAAAACACGTGACATCTAATTTAATTTTAAGAAACAGATATTTGAAATAACCAAAAAAACTTTTAGAAATTAATAAAACAAATTTTTTAAGAACAATTGTATTTATGTAGTTTATACACTTTTTTCTAAAATTTATCATATTCTCTAAAAAGGAAGAAATAAAAACTTTAAAAAAAAAAAACGACTAAAAAATCACTACAAAATAAAAAAGAATTTTAAAATAACTTTTCCTTTTAATTTCTTGGTCATATTTTATAATTTATACATATTATTACATTGGAAAAGTTATTATTTTATTTTTTTTTTTAATATGTTTTATTATCATAAATACATTAAAGAGTGTTCCTGTGAAGTTTGGTGCCGATCGAAACAATTAGGCGGGCATTTGACAAGGGGGCGTGCTACCTCAAATATAAACGAAATTTGCGATATCGAATAGCTTCGGAATGCGGTATTCGACCTCAATTTATAAGTACCGTTCCATTGATAGCATTTTATGGGCGTTGGATGAGGGGCATGACATTTTTTTTGCATCTCAAATTTTCAGAATAACTTTCGAACTATAAGCCACACATCAATAAAACTCGGGAATTTGCTATTTAGTCGTGTCCTTCGACTGGAAAAATTGAGCGAGCATTAAACAAGGGGGCGTGGCAGCGCCAATTTATTTCGAATTTTTGATATTGAATAGCTTTAGAAATAAATATCGCATAACACTGAAACTCAGTATAGAGTTACTAATTGGCCAGGTCTTTCTACTGTGGAAAACTGGTACGGGCTTTGGAAAACGGGGAGTTGGTCCACCCATACAAGACAAATTTTCGATAAAGTACAGGTATGGAAGTAAAAGACACAGAGCATTGAAACTCAGAATCGAGTTACTATTTCGTAAAGTCCTGCTACTGGGAAACTGGAACGGGCAATGGACAATGACCGTGATGCTAAACAAAGGGTGCAATAAAAGTTTAAAATATATTATTTTCAAATAAAGTTGCTGGATGTAGCAACGCAAGGATTTCTATGTCTCATGCTCTTCTACATATAACACTTTTCTAAGGTCTTTATATCGGCGAATAGCTTCGGATCAGGTCTCCTCATTCTTTTAGTCGAAAAGATTATCCTCGTGCTTACAAACTCAACTGGACAAATGCCAGTTACTTCACTCACAGGCACGTGATATACCCACTTCCATACCTGTCCCGAAGAATGACCTCCAACGCCGTGCTCCAAAGTAGGTCCTTCTTTTACACAGATAAGACAAGACTACTTTATGTCTTATGTCTCCAAGACTCATTCCTTGGAGCAGGCAGAAGTTGATATAAGCAAAATTTCGCAAAATTTGTTAACAAAGCTATTTCTATTTGGCTTGCAGCATAACTTAAGCAATTGGCATTCTATTGAATTGAAATTTAAACTGTAGATTCAGTAAGAGATTTTGAAGAGTATGAAGCTTGGCGTTTTTCAAAAATTAAAAATTTTAAAATTCCATTTCCTAGCTATTTACGTGTACAAGAAGTAGATTTAACTTCTAATGAATTTTACTTTTCCGGTTTTTAATTTTTATGTTCATTTTGATGTCAGTAATTTTCAAAAAAACTGTGCAATGAGTTTGTACTAATGACATTTTACAACTATACTAACAAATTTTGCTGAGTGTTTAGTTTTGTTTGGAAGTATATTTTTTTTTTTTCATCTGTTATCAAATGCGTTTTAAGTTTATCAAAACAAAGTGTTGCCTTTAATCTTTCTTTTATGTAATCTAAAGTGTTTAGATTGAAAGACATAACATAAGCTTTTTTTCTATAGATCAACATGTACGTATAATCTAAGCGCTAAAACATTCGATTAATTATGTTAACCAAATATTAGCTACTTGGTCAAACTATAAGTTGGATGGCTGATGACTGATGACTGATATGATGACTGATAAAAATGATGACTGATGAAATGTTAAATGATTGCATATATCAGTAATTTAGGAGCTGATATCTATTTGGGTAAGTTTTAATAGACGTTTATGCCGAAAATTAATTTAATTTAGAGAAAATACCGGATAATTATGTGAGTGCTTAAGCATTATAGATGAATTTTAAGATAACTCTAATTTTGTTGGGAGCACGGTGTATGATTAATGATAGTTTATAACCCAAAGTTACTCTAGTTAATAGTATAAAAATATTATGACAAATTATTGAATTTTCTTGAACACTGACATGATTGAATCCATAAAAGCACAAAATTTAAATAATACAAAGTTTTTAGTATTAAAAGTTTTGCCTCACAACCAGCTTTGAAGTCCTGACGTGTTTGCAATAATAACACTGCAGAAATTAAGTAGAACTAGCGTGCAAAATGGAAATGTCATTTTCATTTTTCATTGGAAATCGATCTTATCTTTTGGATTTTTTTTGCACATAGTTAATAGTTTGTTTTTTATTTGCGCTTAAGTTTTTAAAAGGTTTCCGACGGTAGTGACACGGAATGTTTTCATTGCAAAAAAAAAAAAATATAATTTTATCCATGAACTTTGGCTTTTTTGAACTGAACCTTTTTTAAGGGTCAAGATTTCTGAAAATTTATATTAATTGTTGTATTTACAGCATATAAACACAATAGGTACCAGAAATCTGTAGCGTTGTATCGCAAATTTTTTTTTACTAACCATCTATTCATAACAAAAGCGATGCAAGTATGTACGCACACTGCTTAATAGATTCAACGCCACTGCTTTGACTCAGACACAAATTGATGTTGCGTTATCTGATCACACGAATATCAAACACTCTGCGTGTTTGAACTTCGTATAAGCGGTGGTACTTATGATGCTTTCACGAATATCGAAATCAACACAAACACCGCCTTAAATATTCACAACCATTGCAAACACCGCCTCAAATATTCACCTCAACCGCATTGACTTACAACACAAATTGATGCTGCTGTGTAGGTATGAGTCAGGGATGATATTTAGGGGCTTTTTTGAGCTCTTTTTGATTTCATTAGCCTCAAAGCCCTTCCGATTCATATTATGCCCTTTTGAAAGTTTCTACTGATAAAATAACCAAATTTCAAATAGAATGATTCTAAATCGATCTCTGTAAAATAAATTCTGTTGGGGTTTTCAACATAAGAGACCCATTTTGAAATTATATCTTTGGAAAAACAAAAAAAACTTAAACAATTTTCCTAAATTTTATTTTGTTTCAGCTATATAAGCCTACGCAGGTACGTTTTTGATTGACTACAGAACTCGTAAAATCTATTAAAAAAACTGAAGGGAATTTTTCAAAAACTGACTTTCATATACATATTTTGAATAATAATAGAAGCATAACCATAATTTTTATACCCCAACGAGTACTGCGTAAGGGGTATATTAACTTTGTCATTCCGTTTGTAACGTCAATAAGGAGGCGTGGCAGGTATAGAAAAGTATATATATATTTGATTAGCATTATCACCTAAGTCGATTTTCGTGTGTCCGTCTGTCCGTCTGTCGACACTCTTACAGCCGTAATTTTAAAGCTATCGCGATGAAATTCAAAAAATAAGATTCTTTTTCAAAAAGGAAGATCAAGTTCGGAAATGTGTCAAATCGGATGAAAACGACGCCTACCTCCCATAAAAAATGACTTTGTATCGTAAAACGTAAAATATCTTTAAAATCTACAAAAATTAAAGAAATACCTTCAAATTTGGCACGTAAGCTTTGAACTTAAATAATATTTATATTATGAAATTTGGAAAAATCGGAAGAAAACCACGCCTACCTCCCATACAAAGTGGATTTTTTTAAAAAATAAAATCTCTTAAAAATCTGCTCAAATTAAAGAAATGTCTTGAAATTTTGCACATAGGCTTTGATATTTAATAAAGAATATCACTATGATATTTGGTAAAATCGGATGAAAACCACGCCTACTTCCCAATACAAAGTGGCTCTTTTTCAAACGTTAAATCTTTTAAAAATTCACAAAAATTAAAGAAATGTCTTCAAATTTTGCACATGAACTTTGATATTTAATTAAACCATCTCTTAAAAATCGGATGAAAACCACGCCTATCTCCCATACAAATTGGCTTTCTTTTTAACTAAAATCTCTTAAAAATTAAAAAAAAAATAAAGAAATGTCTTAAAACTTTGCACATGAGCTTTGATATATAATATAAACCAACTCTATGCTATTTGACAAAATCGTATGAAAACCACGCCTACCTCCCATACAAAGTGGCTTTATATTAAACGTTAAATCTCTTAACAAATCTGCTCAAATTAAAGAAGGGTCTTGAAATTTCCACATAGGCCTTGATATTTAATGTAGACCATCACTTATATTTGGCAAAATCGTATCTGTCGTGGCTAAAGACTTCGAGTATACTTTAATACGGTCGCGGGGGGTATTTTAGCTGCGGTACCTTGCCGAAGCTCCATTCCTTACTAGTTTTATTATTGATTGACATCTACAGGATAAATGCTTACAAACATTTGTTATCTACTATAATGGAGGAAGTATGAAGATTCTGTGCACGCTCCGAAATAATGTTTAAATTTTCGAACCGATTTTATTTTTAATAGTATCCCAAAGCTTATGAACGGAATTTTGAGGTGAACCGCTTCATACACGACACATTCTTTACATGATTTTATTATGCGTATAGATGAAAAGAGCGAACGCTTCAGACTCCATCGTAGTCACAAGTAGGCTTAACCGATTAAGTCGATTTTCGATGAAATTTCATCCATTTTTTTTTATTTTATCTGCAGCAAAAAAAAATTCCGACATGATATCCTTAATAAAAGTTCATGCTTAAGAAGTTATAAATAATTATTTGCAAAAAAGGGATTCTTCCAAATAAAAACTTTTTGGATCTAAATTTTTTATATAATATCGGTAAATAATACACATCCTTTTATGAATAGAAAGGTGTTCTCGAGACATAAATTTTAAGAAATGTAGGATCTGGAAAAAAGTTCAACATAGCGGTCCCAAAATGTCACCCGAAATAGAAATATTTCAATTTCAGCATGTTTTTACTCAAAAACTATAAGCTTTTTCAGAAAAATGGGGACTGCGGTAACTGCGATGGAACATTTTTTGTCACCTTCTTCGTGAAGGATCAGTTCAATCAGCTTCAAGCTTGTACTGCTTATTGTTTGTGTTTCTGACGTCTTCATTTTGTAACAATAACTTATATAGTTCGAAGTAGTTTTTTCGAGAAAACATGCTTAATATAAGGCGCTTCAATTTCATTGAAAAACATGAATAAAAAAGTTCTGAAGAAAAAGTATAATTTTATTATTGCTATTTATATTGCTGTTACAATGCCTACGTTTTTTTTTGTTTGTTTTTTTTTTCTACATCTTTCTGACTAGCGAATAAGCTGGTCCTATAGCACTGGTGAAGTGGCTAGGGAATTGTAATGTAAAAGGTATCAATGCCTATGACATGTTCACGTAAAATTCGCCCGTTTAATGCAAAGAAACTATATTGAAGTGAAACTAGTACTGGTTACCTAAGGGCTAGTGGAATATGTAGTTCTGTACTAGTACCATTAGCTGCAGGGCAAAGACTCGAAAGAATACTCTTAATATATCGTTCCGGCATGCGGTTTTCTGTAGAAATGCTACGCTATTTCTA
This sequence comes from Coremacera marginata, assembly GCA_914767935.1. Lineage (NCBI taxonomy): Eukaryota > Metazoa > Arthropoda > Insecta > Diptera > Sciomyzidae > Coremacera > Coremacera marginata. The sequence goes on from OU612045.1 coordinate 49,999,871, forward strand.
TTTGTATTTTTAACTTTTTCAATTAATGGCTTTGTTAAAAATATTTTAGAGAAATTAACTATATTGATTAGTCATTAGGTTAGGCATATCTTTGACTTTTGCAATCAATGTACACGCCTTTTTTCTAAAGTGCAATGGGACCTTTATGTATGAAATAAGATCTATTAAAAAAAAAACAATTAAACTATAGCATTTTGACCTACAATTTTTGATTCTGAGTTTAAAATGTGCTATTTTTGTGACAAATAAAAAACTTTCCTGCTTAGGTTAAAACAGATTTCCCGAAACAGTTAATTCGAAATATGTTTGGATATTCGTGGTCATGGCTAAATATCCAAATACAAAACTCATTTTAGTTAATGATTTTCTCTTTTATTTCTTGGACTTTAAAAATAAAAATATCAAATTCCGAATACTTTTATGAGTGACTATACATTAATATAATGTAATGTATGTTTATATGAGTATAACATACCGCCGACATTAATTAAACTTTGCAATGAAAGGTGCAGTAATGTCAGTTTAACATTTATTTTATTTTTTAATTCAATAATAATAATTAATATTTGCAAACAAATTATAATTTGTTAAAATTTTATTTCTTTCAGGTACAATAATGTAATGTTTGTTAAACAGCTTGATGCAAATAAAATTTGTTTGCTTTCAAACAAAGCTTTTTAAGCTGATCATAATTAAGACATAATTGAAACCATAAATCTTCTTTTGTTTTAATTATTAAAAAAGAAAAAGTCAAAGAATTCACATATTGAAGTAAACAAAAATAATTTAATTGCAACAGCATGATTATTTTCGAACTTGATTTTGATATAATTTGGTATAATCTTAAAATTTCAAAAAGATTAAATTGTGGTATACCTCTCTACACGATTATATATTCACTGTGCCGTTTGGGTGTCTCGTTTTGTTCTGTTTTATTTGATTTCGTTTTGTTTTGTTTTGTTTTGTTTTGAAACAACAAATGTATAATTAAACTGGTTAAAGCTGATTATTTTTTGAATTTAAAATTTTATGATTTCGTTTCTTTACCAAAGAATATTCGAATATACAAAAGGTGAAAGAACTTTTTAACTTGAAATTATTCACAAATTTAAAAATATATAAATCTGTTTTTTTTTTAATAAACAAAAACAATATGGCGTCACTTACTACCGTTTTTTTTTTTCTTTTAATTACAATATGTAATATGGAGATATAAACTTCCGTTTTCATGCGAATGCTAGCAATGAACCGTTATGCTCAGCAGTCAGAATTGCAACTGACACAAAAATGAAGAGTAATAAAAAAGGATATGAAGCTTTAATAAAAATGGAACACGCCGAGTTTGTTTTGCTTGGGAAAACAAGTGGTTGCCCTGGTGTCGGCAACAACATTTTTCAGTTGATAGGGTTGTATATGAGGCAGAAAGGTAGATAAACAAAAAGTACATCGGTATGCAGTCACAACCATCCCACTTACCACCCAGAATGGCGAAGCAAAGTAGACACAATAATAAGCAGAGTTGCCATCTTGCAAGATCAACAAAAAATACTCTAATTAATACCGACGGAAGTTTTTCAACAAATGTAGCTAAGCAAGTCGACGACGTTTTTTTTTTTGACATCGTCAAAGATTGGATGAATTTTTTTACAGAAATTGTGTGCTTATTTAAATTCGCTTTTATAATTTTTTCTTAATATTTTGAGTGTTTTTTTTTATTTTTTTATTAACGCTCCGAACACACGTGACAATTTGTCATAACAATCTTAAAATTTGTATTAGTTGTCAAATTATTGCCGTCATCAAGCCATTTGCCGATAGTGACGTAGGTGGCATAACAATAGCATGGCAAAAATGCCATTTGTTTGAATATAAAAAATTATTTTGATTGTTTGACAGCTGAAATTAAAAATTCATTCTGAAAAAGAAAATAGAAAAAAAAACAATATGTTTGTTCATGATACAATGATAAGGTAGGGCCGCTTCGCTGAGTGCTCTCACGCGTCAACGAAGAGTGGATAATGAGAAGGAACATATATGTCAAAACGACGAATTTTGTAGAAATTGCAAATGAAGAAAATATTTTATGTTTCCAAGTTGCAAACAGTGCGGTTTGCAAATTTGTGCTAATTTGAGTGAAAATAAATTTAAAAAAAGTGTAATAAAAACTATAAAATGTGAAAGAAGTCTTAAAATTGCAAAAAAACCTGTAACAGTTTTAAACTAAAAACAACTGCGAAACGTGAGCATAAAGAATTTCGCGATGAACAGCTGATTTTGACACCAATCTCGATTTATTCTGCTTTCTGCTCCATTCCTCTCCGAGTCGACCCTAACTTATAATTCTGCCATGGGTTTGTTCACGTAATTTACTTGCAGGGAGGGAGTATAGGAATTGAGAAAAGAAATGTCACAAAGAGAAAAATAGTAGAAAATGTACGTGAACAGAAAACTTGTTGAAACTTGTAAATTAACAGCTGATCGAACGACTTGACTTGACGTATTTTTTGAAACCCACAAAAAATTGTGTAAATTAAAGTTTTTTAAAATATTTGAAACTATAAATTTAAATTGTTCGCCAAAGACTTTTATAGCTTTTTCCGTTCATTTTAATAGGAAATCAACAAGAAATAACTTCTGACAGCTTGATTTTTTTTTTACAAACAATTTCTTTTTTGGTAGCTGCAAATTCTTTCCAGTAGAAATTTTACTAGTGGAAACTTGTAGCTACTTTTTTCTCTCTCACTTTTTTACGCTCTCGTTGTCTTCTCCCGTTGCAAGTTTTTCGAGTACGTGAACGCTTTACTAGTAAAAACTTGTTACTCTATTAAGGTATAATATACGTGTAACAACCAAAAAAACAATCAAAAATTTTTTTAGATACAAGTAATTATTTTTTTTATACAGCTTATTGTACATAAAAAGTACTTTATAAAAATATTTTTTTTTGAAAATAATTTTCAGGCTTCAATATAGAGGGCGCTGAAAATAACATAAAAAATAGACATCAAAAAACGGTTTGATGAATATCGCCTTTCCCATGTATCTGAAACAAAAAAATCAAATGTCATTTTAAAGTAAAGACTACTAATTCGGCCCTACGCATGTCTACCTGGGGGTTTTTTAAAAATTATGGCAAAAGTTAGAGTAAAAAGTTAAAAAAAGAAATAGATTTTCGTGCGCTTTTTTGTCTATAAAAAAAAAAAAACAAAAAATAGTAGGTACTTGAATTCAGGGCTTTAGGACGCTTTAAGGACAAAATTACGAACAAAATGCACTAAGATTTATTGAAATTGAGCTAATAGATTTCGAGTTATCTATCGAACCGTTTTAAAAAAACTAGTTTCGAGAAAATCGCGTTTAAAGCTTTTGTTTTTCGAAATTTTGCATATATTTTTAAAATTATCGGTTGAAAAACTAACTATTATTTAATCTGCAATGCCAGGTATCGATTTAAAAACATGTATGTATATTCTAGCAACTATAAAGAACACATTGAGTAAACAAAAAAATTAACTAAATTTCTATTAATTTCTGTGATAAAATTTTAGATATATTTTGTACTGAGGATTCATCGGAGAAGCAAGCCCTGGCAAAAATTTTTTTAATTAGTTTATTGTCAGTGTAAATTTCAAATTCAAGAATTGGCTATTTACATTTATCCAGCCTTCCAGCCTATTGCCCACTTTCCGTATTTTCTGGCACAATTTAGACGTTTTAGCTTCATTGTGTAAGCAATGAATTTTTTGCAGGTCGACGACAAGCGAGGTCGAAATCCTATATGCGTCATCGTGCTGTCATGGGAGATATTTCAATCCCAGCAGTATGCATCACTCTCGTGAGAGGCTTTACTAATGTTTTTCTGTTTTCCATGCAAATATCTCTAACTTTTATTTCATCGCGAGAGGTTGTAATTTTTTTTTTCGCCCACATTTCTTGAAAGGATTCGATGCTAAATCTTTTTTAAGAACATACATAATAATAAACAACGTTTTCTTTGTTACCAGTAAATTGAAATACGTAAATTAACATAGTTTAGTTATAATTGCATGTTAATCGTGAAAAAAGTATCTACCCTGTCCTGTCTCTTTACTATCTCGCAAATAGTCAATTTAATTTAAGATTTCTTGTTGATTAGACACTTAAAAAAATTCGCAATTTTTGTCCCTTGTATTTTAAGTATCCTAACCTAGACGTTTTACGTCTGTTAAAAAATGTCGATAAAGTACTTCTTGTCGTTACAATTTTAAATCTCAGAGCATCGACTTTGATGTGAAGTTGACAACAAACGAAACGCAAGCCACTCGCGTGCTCTCATTGCCAGAAGTTCGATCACGCCTCTCGTCATATGCGGATGTTTTAGTGAATGCAGTATCTGCCCTGTTAAGTTTTATTTCTTTGTTATTCAAAGTATAACTTTGTTTGTAATGTGTATTAACTTGAATTTCTGCGTAGTTTATCGTGTTCCTTCGTTTTTTCTTAACAATACATACTCTTCTGATTGCTTTCGTTTTTTGGTAAAAATATCTCTACCCTGTCTCTCGAGATGCCAGGATAGAGACCATAAGTCCAGTTCAAGTGAGCAGAAATTAAATATATACTGCACATCTACATCACGTGTGCTTGTTAACCTATGTTTCTGTTTTGGCGCAACTCGTTTTTTTGTTTTTGTTCTCTTTCAGTCTATGGCTTTCATGTCTCCCTGTATAGTAAAGAGTATAGATAACGCTCGTATATTTTTTTCTACCAAAAACAGTACATTTCTTCCAAAGCTTTTTAAAAAAACAGTACATTTCGCTGTACAAATTTGATTCAATGAAAAAACAAAAAGTGAAAATGATATTTTGTACAGAAAGAGCAAAGAAACTTTTGACATTGCGTCTGGTGGAAGTTGCTAAAAATGTGCTGGTAGAAGCGCCACTTTACGCAAAATAGATAGGGGTATTCACGATGTGATGTATTTGTGATAAATTTTTACAAAATTTACAATATTTACACCTTATTGAGAGCGAACCTTCAATAAAGTCTTGTCTTTTTAAAATCAGCTCATTTGTGTATATACTTTTGTTTGGAAATATGAATTGAAATGCCTACAATATAATGAGAAAATTTTAACGAAACAATAATAACATTAAATTTTTTAAATAAATTCACTTCGCGGCCGGTAGCTTCCTCGATGTTGAGTTGAAATGCTTTTGCGATCAGCTGATCACATACACAACGCAATTTACAAAGAATACCATAGGGTTTCGTCGTTGTATTTTTGCTACAGGGTTGTATTTTGAACACTGTGTATTTTGTTTTTGTAAATTTACAAAGTTTACTACAAATATCAAATTTATCAAAAATACACAATACAAGGGCAAATACAACACATCGTGAATACCCCTGATGTTTTTTATTTGGCTATGACGAGCAATATCCTTTAATTTTCTATACCAAACATCATTTTGACTTTTGTAATTTCTATACATGGATGCTTTTCCCGAAATTTATTTAAGTCTGTTTAATGTGTTGACTGATTAATTTTTTAATTTTTTAAATTAGCAACCAAAAGTAATGACAGGGCAGTAATCAAGTGGGAAAGAAAGAGACAAATCTATATGACATTGTTGCCATCAAGGTGAATTCAAATTCTAAATTTATCTTGTTCCAGTTTACACTCGTCAACAGTTAACAGTTGACGGACAATTTTTTTGGCATTTCGTTTTAAAGTTTACGCTTCAGTTTACACATATCAAGAGTTGATGATCAATTCTTGCCATGTTTTGCATTTTGACGAAATGAAAAATAACGGGACAACGAAAGAACAAAGCATATTGCGCAAATGTTGCCGGTACGTTCAATTCTATGCTCTCCCGTTTCCTCGTAAAGGTCTCTGCCCACTTATGGCACGTAACGAAACTTCAAAATATAACTACCGTGTGTTTTTATGTATTCATGCCCACTAACCGGCGATGAAACGGCAAAGACCGACGAAGATGCCGGTGGCTATAAAACCCATGATACAAGGTAGCCTTGACAACTACCTTTTTTCTCACGAGCGGCAATCGGGAGTTGTCAAATCAATACAAAGACCATGATACAATTATAAGGTAAGCTTACATTTAAATGGCTGCTCAAACATCAAGTTTTGCAACAACAAAGCTGTGAGAACGCTAAACGTCAAATGAAAAAGTCAACAACAATAATAAGAAAACTAAAATTCGACCAACCGATTTTGACATACAGCTTCCATTTTACTCCAACTTGAGCCTACCTTATAATTCTGCCATGACAAAGACTAACTTTTCATCTGTTTTGCTGCTTCTTCGTTTTCTCTTTTTCAATGTGTTTTTGACAACTCCGAATCGCCAACAGAACTGTCACTTCTACCTTGTAAATCATTATACCATGATAAAAACAAAGAATTCTGACCAGCTTGTCGTTTCGTTTCGTTACGTGCCGTAAGTGGGCAGAGGCCTTAAGTCGCTCGTCCAGGAATTTAAGAGTTGACCGTCCATTGTCGACGTGTATAAACCGGTACTTGGTTACGAGTACCATTATTATTTCGCTGTTTGCCTTGAACATGGTTTTACACTTGTTACGGGTTGCCATTGTTCTGTTTGACGCTTTGCATTTTTTCCCAATAAAAGAACAATACAAAATCAGTTTAAGCAGTTAAGCAGTATAAAAAAGCTGTATGCTGTTTTTGAGCCTAAAAACAGTACAATACTGCGAAAAACAGTACAGATACAAGCGTTAAGTATAGAGTATCTCCACTGGTCCCTTAAAAAACACGTAAAAATTAATTAATTGACTGGCCATCTTAAAGTAGTTTGCAAAATACTTGATTACATAGAACAACAACGGAAAAAGACATATTTTAAAACATTTATATCACGCCGCCTTTCATAATATCAGACAACCTTTTAACGTAGAATCACCCCTACATATTCACAACGAATATCAGCTACTACCGCTTGCAATTTTAAGCTATAAAAAAATATTTGAATAATAAATTTAAAACTGGGTAGAGTTATTTGGCGTATTGATTATCTGCATTTTCATCAGAGATATATTCTTACAGACTTCTTAACGATTTAACACATTTATTTTGTAATATTATGTGCAATACAGACATTACCTAGATACCGTGATAAAGCATTACAACAGTTTAAGATACTATATATTAAGTCAGACATCAAAGCTTTTGAGAAGAGTAAAGTTTGTTTTTAAAGTTCTCACGAGAATAGGATATAAATATACCAATGTGATATGGATGGATTACATCCATAAGCGGTTCTATTATACATTTCATGGAAATGGAACTGACCATATAGGCAGCTTACAGGTAAGTAGAAATCAAGCATTTCTAGTAGTTTCGAATATTTTATTTTATTGTGGATACTCACAATATCAAATCAATCAAAGACACACCAAGTTTTATATGAAGGAAACTGAGGTTGGTTCCAATTTAGTTGGCATGCCATATGCCTAATGAATTCACTTTGCACTCTTTCAATCCATTCGAATTGTAAGATTGATGCTGGGTTCCATAAAATAGAGTAGTATTGAAGATGACACCGAGACAGAACGAAGTAAAGAATATTTTTAACGTGTTGGGGTTATTAAATTCCTTTCTGTTTACTTGTTGACAGTAAAATAATATGATCCCTGAAATTGAGCTGGGGATCAGGAATGATGCCTAAATATTTTTTAAGAGAAGATTCTATCAAGTGATATAGAGTTCATTTTTATAAATTTTTTTTTCGATAACATATTTATTTATTTATTTATTATCATCATCAAGCACAGCACATAGCTCTTACAGACTCTTACAGACTAGATTATAAGCATAACAGTTTCAAAATAATAACAGTGTATATGCAAAAAATAATAATAGAATTATAGTCTATGCTTAAGGGGTTACATGACATTGGCAGTTTTTGAAATCGATTTTTTTAATAATTTTGTATTTTAGTAAATATTCTTAAGATTCTAAAAAAAAAAATTCCTACGGGTTCAAAAGTTACAGCCGGATTAGTGAGAGCGCATTTTTAATTTTTGGGCTACCTACGTACGGCAGCTGGTATATACTTGTTTTACTTGCTACCTGACTTTTGGTGGTTGTTATTTCGTACCTACTTGAAGGGTGAAGGGTGAAGCCCGAATTGCTAAACGATTGCAAAAAACTATAAGAAACAGCACAACACAAGATAACGAAGGCATACAGTACGAAGCAGGCATGGCATATTGAAGGTAACCTTTTTTTTCTTTGTTCACAAACTTTGAACGCGTTTATCTCGAAACCATTTTTTTCGTACTGTTTGCGGCACTAGAGGGTTCATTTTTTGACGAAATTTTTTTTTTTTGTATTTTTTTAAACTTGATTCGCTATCGTATGATACGAGCTTTTTTTTAAATTTTTTTTTTGATTTTTTATGAATTTTTAAAGTCAATATTTTTTTTCGAAAAAACACACTTTCAAATTTGGAACATCACCAAAAATTGAAAAAAAATTAAAAAAATTCAATTTTTTTTTTAAAAGTAATTTTTTCCAGATCGGACAATTTTTGCAACTCCCAGCGCTGCAACCACGAGGCCCCGTTTTTTTCTCTGCCGCCAGTTTGGAGCTCTATAAAGCCATGTTGGAGTGAAAAATATATCTTTTTGAATTTTTTTTTCTTGTAATTTGTTCAATTCTCTACAATAATAAATTTTGGAAAAATGTTTTGGACTGAGTTATGAATTTTTAAAAAAAGGTCTGTTTTCTCTGCCGCGAATGTCATGTCATCCCTTAAATAAATATTGGACTAAAAACGTTCAAGTACAACAACTTTGTTTAATGTCAACAGAAGATTAACTTTGAAACAATGCTTGGACCATTACAAAATAAATCAATTTTGTCTAACAATAGTCAGACTCTTTCTTGACGGTTCATTTCTCCGAGTTGCTAAGTTGCTCCGAATAGTATTACAACGGAAGTGAAAAGGTACGCGTAGATTTCTAAGAGTAGAATAAAAGTTGATTAGAGTAAGTATATTGGGGCATTGGATATGATTATGAATGATATCTCTAACAAACACAACAGAAAACATTATACGGCGACATACAAGAGAGTTAAGGCTAAACAAGTCACATCTTGTCTTGTAGGTAGGTAGGTTAGGTTAGGTAAGTAGGGTCGTGCACCGTTACCGGCGCTTCCGTGGGGGCCTGTAGGTCCATTGCGAATCCCTTTTTATGTTTGTGGTACCATTTTAAAACCATTGTTCCTATTTATTCCTCAAACCATCCTGTGCTCTTTATGAACCTCCAGATGTCTAGCAGTGGTGTGTTCATTAACTCTTCCAAGTCTGTGAAAAATCTGTTCCCCACATATCGGAGTCGACGATTCTGTAGATTTGGACATTCACATTCACATAGGAGGGGAGTAGGTAGGTAAATTAATTTGCCAATTCAACCTGTGAAACAAGAATTTGGTAAATAATTTCTGGACTCTTTCTAATCTAAGAGAATGACTAGTATAGGATGGGTTCCAGATAATACAGCAGTATTCTAAATGAGGTCTAACAAGACTGACAAAAAGAGCTTTGAGTGTGAATGGATCACGCAAATCTTTAGAATTCTTCTTTAAGAATCCAAGCATAGAATATGCTTTAGGAATAACGTAGTCGAAGTGATCTTTAAAAGTTAGACGACGCTCAAAGACAATACCCAGATCTTTCTTCTAGTAACTCTTTCAAGGCTCTGATGTTAATTTTATATGCACAAAATAGTGGTGAGTTGGTCCTATACAGAGAAAAAGACTGGCATTTTGATATGTTAAGACATAGATTATTCGATGAGCATCAGGAAAAAACTGCATCCAAGTCGGTCTGCAACAAACTACAATCGAATGATAAATTGACAGAGCGGAACAGTTTAAGGTCATCTGCAAACAACAAACATTGAGAGTTTTTTACAACCAGGGCAAGATCATTAATAAATAACAAAAACAGTAATGGACCAAGATGACTTCCCTGGGGGACACCGGATGATACTTTAATAGGACAGGACAACAGATTATTTACATCTACAAATTGTATACGATTGGATAAGTATGACTCAATCCATTTTATGCACTTGCCGCGGAAACCTAAACAACCCAGCCTATAAACTAAGAATGCATGATGAACTTTATCGAAAGCTTTAGCAAAGTCAGTGAAGATCACATTCAAATGGTTGGCAAAGCAATTAACGATATAATTGCAGAACAATAATAAATTTGTAGTAGTGGATCTGCCAGTCCGAAAACCATGTTGACAGTCAGATAGAAAATTAGAAAAACAAGGATTATCATAAACAATTTTGGTATATACGAAATTTTACAAATGGGTTTACAATTACGAACATCTTGCTTGGGGTCAGACTTATAAATAGGGATAATATGAGAAATTTTCCAAGTATCAAGAAAACGCCACATGACAGCGATTTGCTGAAGATGGAGTATAACGGGGATATGATAGCGAATTTGCACAATTTTTTAACAAAATATACGCAATCCCATAATTGTCTACTATTGTGATCGTAGATCTGATGAAAGTAAGATATTGATATATTGTTATAATATATTTTTTTTACTGAGTTTTGGTAAATATTTTGGTATATTTTGTATAATTTATACAAAAAATTACGATATTTCAATTGATGGGTTAATTTTTTGATAAAACCCATTTTTCTATCACTGCTAACAGTCATATTCTTAGAGGTTTTTTAACATTTTTTTTTTAATCCGATTGAATTGTTTAGAAAACATCTGGATTAAAGCAAAAGCATTGCATAGAAACTATGCCAAATTCAACTGTCTAATTCTAAGAGTTAATATATATATAAAAACGATTGAAGTTAAATATTATAACAGCTGCAGTCATAACTCACAAGATATATGAAAACAAAATGGTGGCGATTTTAGATTTTTGTATTCGTATTCGGAAGAGTATAATATTTAACTTTTTTGCTAAGTTCATCTTTAAAGAATAGGATTTAAAGTGAATAAGTACTGAAAATTTAATTTCGCCATATTAATCTTTTTCTTATATCTTATATAAGTATCTTTTGCAATTAGTGAAAGCTACCAAGTAAGAGCTGAATTTGTATATTTAAATTATTTAACCTTAATGTTTTCGTTTTACAATTTTCTCGCTCAAGAATCTACTTTGCTTTAAATCAAGGTGAAATCAAGGAATGTATTCTATTTTCAGTTATTTGAAGATATTCGAAAAAATATTTCATATGGCAACTGCCATCCCCCAACATTAGAAATATAAAAATTTTGGTAGTAAATTAAGAAATTCAAAACATTTTTTCTTATAATTAACAAGCATAGAATTTATTAATATTTATAAAAGCTTTCTTTTTATTTATTACAAACTTACGGCAGACACATTTTCACATGAAAAAAATAATTTTTCCCACCCCTGAACAAAATCCTGGCTACGTCATGAAGGAAATACTTCATCATAGTTTGAAATGCATGTAATATAGATTTTATAAGATTTGATAATAAAGTTTTTATAAATGTTAAGAAAAATTAATTTTTTTAAATCAAAATTTTTAAATTTATTTTTAATCAAAACTGAAAAAATCATCAAATTTCATGTAAAAAATAATTTTTTTAAAAATTTTTGTACACAAATTTGTTCAGCTGAGAAATTATTTTGGAAAGACATATTTGATTTTAGGTCATTTTAAAATGCCCGTTAGGCTTAAGTCTACTTTAATGAACCCGCTGAATTTAAAGAGGTTGCTTGGGCCACAGGGGAGATAGTGGCCTTTTTTATCAATACCATTATAATCTACGAAAAAATGCTACCTTGCTGGAATGATACAATCATAATTCTGCCATGATTTGTACCAAACAACTTACTGAAATTTAAGCGGAGTCACTAAACTAAACTTGTTCAAAAAAAGAATCAAAATCGGACGGATAACAGTTGTAGAATGCCTAATATAGAAATGTTGATACTGATAGGAATAGATTCGTTTTTGTTTATTAACCCTTAAATGATATGCTAGTGCGAATTCGTACTGTCAAAAAAGCTTTTGACATTTTTAACCATTGTATTTGCGTCTCTTACGCATGTTGTCTCCAAACTAGGAGCTTTCAAAAATCGGCTAGGGACTAGCAAAAATTAAAAAAAAGCAGCCAAAATAGCTAACGGGAAAATTTTGAAATGATTTCTAAGTACTTATCTAAATGTTTACTCAAAGTACACTAAGGGTATTCATGCAAATGGGCAATACCCTTATAAATGGTACTAGTTATATCGTCCCGAAAATCGGGTGTGCTTCCCTACTTCGCTTTGGAAATCACACTTTTTCATATACATATGTTCCATTAGAGCGGCGAGTTCGTGTTCTCAGTCTTTTTGCAATTTTTTCAACTTTAAACGCTCATATCTGCTCAACGCTACCACTTATCAAAAATCTTATAATTTTACTTACAGCTCAGGTCTTGCTTACTTACAGCTCAAGACCTTTATAATGATATATCAAGTGTTGCTGTAGCGTTTGTAGATTTCCTGGAATAAGGAAACCTTTACAGGAATAAAAATATAGAAGATAATCAGTATAAGTTTATCAGTCTTATAAATGAAATGTATGGAGAAGCTTTTGCACCAACCAAATATATTTGCTCTACGATTTAGTTATTTATTTCTAGTTAGTTATTTCTAACCAGAAAGCAAATATTTCGAAATGGCAAAGTTAAAAGTCAATAACTCTAGTGAAAGTAGTTCAGATATTGTATTGTGTTGATATGATCTCACAAATATAATTTTTTCGCTTTGCCAAATTTTGTAACAGCTGACATATATGTTGCAAATGCACAATCGATTTAAGGGTACGTTCATGCAACCTATCTAATAAAAATAACTAATTGCCCAATATATAAGTTTGCAACTGTGCATGAATACCCCTACTATTTCAACGACAAAACCCATGTATTCATTTTTTTTTATTGTTTTATGTCTAGGGATCATGAGATTCAAGTTTCTGCTCGACCTGCAGAACGCTATTTTTTCAAAAAGTTATGGAGGTCTTCGTGTGTAAATGATCCGGTGAAGAAAAATTTTCAAGGTAGTTCTGTAGGACACAACCAAGTAATTTTTTACTATAGACAGAGATATGATCAAAGCTTCCTAAGGCATATACATAGCGGATTGCATTATTAAAGGCGACTATAAGCTAGTGCAACGACCGAGAGTCGAGTTTGCAGTACACGACTTCTGAGTAAGTTATTACTGGCATCAACAACTGCAATACCAATTTTTTTTTCTTGTTTCAAGAGGCACAAAACTTGATGTCATACGCATCTTGGCACTTGACGAAGAACATAGTACATTTTTTTTATGCAAGAATTGATTTGATCGCAGCAGGATAGAGAAGAGTTGATTTGAAATCCAAGATTGGTGATTTTGTAAACTAGTTTCAGCTTCACATTATTTAGAAGTATTTGAGTCGGATCTTCGTGGTTAAAGGCTTTTTTTTTGAGATTGGCAACACATAGGATTTCAAGGATGTTTAACTTGAGCATGTTATCAACAGCCTAATTGGATACCATAGCTAGGTCCTCATTGACTTTAGCGCATTCAAATAGGCCCATGGGCCTGGACAAGTATAATTGGAGGTCATCAGCATATGCATGCATAGAGACGTGGTGACACTTGCTAAAGATGCCATAAATAAATAATGTAAATAGCAACGTACCAAAAACAGAGCCTTGAGGTACTCCACTAGATGTGCCCTTTAACAAAGACACATTTTGTCCCGCCCCAAACTCTTTGATGCCTACCTGCCAAATAGCTTCCTAAAAAACGAACTGCACATTTAGAGAACAAAAAATTTTGAGAAAGTTTTCTGCAGAGGATAGAGTGATTGACGGTATCGAAAGCTTTAGAGAAATCAAGCAAGCAAAGCAGTGTCAAATCGCCCGAATCATAGGGTACTCTGATGTCATCAAGTATTTTGACCACGGCAGTAGAACAGCTGTGCGCAGCGCAAAAACCAGATTGTAAGTGCGCCATGAGATTGTATACGCTCAAGTGGTGAGATATCTGCTCGGCCATGAGTGCCTCACAAATCTTGGATATCGAGGACAGAAAACTTCTTGGGGGAAATCACATGGGCCGCAAGCATTGGATTTTTTTGCTACAGGAATAATAGTCACGACCTTCCATATCTCAGTATAACGCGAGGTTGTAAAACAGTGATTAATAATGTGGGCAAACGGGCTAAGGACATGCAGCAAAATAAGCTTAACAAACCTAATAGAAATTCCATCCTCCCCAGATGCATTTGATTTAATTTTGCTAATGCATCGAGCTACATCCAATTCACTTACTCCATTAAACTAAAATTAGTTCGGAGATGCAGTAACATGACTATCACTATCATCATCATCGCTGGTATGCGAATCAGACGACGTAGAAGTAGCAACGACATTATCATTTAACAGAAATTTAAAATAATATCAACTTTTGATATTTTTGTTTAAAGGTCTTTTGTTTAAAGCAAATTTTCAAAAGGAAAATTATTTTCTTTAATAAAAAACTAAATTCATCATTAGATTCTTCATAAAATTTTCTAGTCCATAACCTACAAAAAGTTGATTTTACCTTTTGTTATTGCTGAATTATAAGCAAACAAAAACCGCGGGGACGAATCCACGCAAGTGTGACATTTAAGTTAACTCAGGTGTAGTGTGTCATTTAAGGGTTAATCACATTTGATATACAACATTTTTGAATCATACTTCGAAATTAAACATGGCATTTCTCAGGATATAATTGTCTTAGGCAAACTTTGAGTATAGTCTTCAATTCAACATTCAACATTCAACATTCGAAAACAAAGTTATAAACAAAATAATTTTTTTAAAGTGGAATACATTCACTTTGATTTTTAATAGACACATAATGCAATGTTTTTAAGTTTAGTGGGATTTTCTAAGGGAACGCTTATAATGCTTATTTGAGCTTATTTTGTATCATTTATTTCCAATAAGATACACCATTAAGCTCAAATAAGCGTTCACAGTGAGTGCGAATTTTAACCAGAGCTGTTGAGGCAAAATCGGAGTTGCAGAAAATTCTAAAGTATGTAAAGGGATTGAAATTATAACAAATGCACTTAGAAGAAATTGTGATTTAATTCGCTTTAATTTATTTATACTTATTTAAGCTTTAACGTTCGAGCTTAAGAATTTTTACATCTTTATTTTGACACCAAATTTGACTCATTTTACTTATTTTTTTTTTTTTTTCTCTAAAGATGACATTAAGAATAAGTGTATTTCACTCTTGAAGGAAGTTTCTGAGTTTCCAAATTATTTTATCAAAAGTGTTTCTTTCTTTTTTGATCATTATCCTCTTTATTTAGAAATTAATTTAAAAGATATTACATTTGAATTATGTCAGCCAAAATTGTTTGTTTCATATAAAAATTGAAACTGGGATGATTTTTGTAATGACCTAACATTTATTATTGAAAATAATTTGACACCAGTTAATAAAAGTTTACAAAATTCCGAAATTAAATCCCATATGAATTTTCTAACCTCCTCTATGAAAAGTGCGTGAAGATAGATTCGTAAATCCGACGCTAACTTAGCAAAGACACGAACCCATACTATTAAAAAGTGCGAATTTAACTTTGCATACAAATTTAACCCTTCGATGGGTGAGAAGGTCCCTCGGGACCATTTTCATTTTCAAACTGAAATTACTCCTTGATGGTCCATGGGATATATACCCGACCCCTATATGTATTCCAAGGGAGTTTTATGCAGAATCGTTTAAAAAGAAATCAAGGCGATCCGACTTATACTTTAGAATTTATAAGGGCTTAAAGGTGTTTAGTACGGGAAAGGGTGAAACTGAAATTGCAAGGAATTGTTAGTAAATGCAATTTATTTTGGCTTGGTTATAATTGTTTTATTATTTGAACATATCACAAACGTGTTCTTTGAATTTTAGGTACTTTCTAGATTATTCTTGGCCTTTCCTTGAAAACACAATTACCTGTCTGAGGAAATTCAACCCTTTTCGAATTTTGAATTATTTTATTGTTTGAACACATCACAAATGTATTCTTCGAATTAAGGTACCTTTTGGATTATTTTTATTGTGCCTTTGCTTGAAAATATAACAAACGGTCCGTCCCTTCTTAAATTTTATTGCCTGCTTTATGGTTGAACACAGGTAAACGTAGAAACGTAGAAAAAAAAGCGGCTTCAGTTTCGTAAACCGAATCAGCACCGAATCGTATGCTAAGTTTTATACTGAATTACATAAAGAAAATACAATGGAAGATAGAAATTTAGATATTGCTGAAATGGTGGTATCTCGTAGTACACGCTACCAGCAAATGAGTGAGGAAGAAAAAAATGCAGTGGATGGGAGATTTGCAGACTTCATGAGTGAGGAGGATGAAGTTGATGTTCCTGCATTTGATCTTGAAGGTGCGGAAGATGACTTGACATATCAACCAAATTTTCATGTTGATGATTCTGATGCCGAAAGTGGAGCAGATGTAGAGATCAATGAAAATATTAGTGATGACGAGGATGATGAAGAGGAAGAAACTGATGCTCCGCAAACAAGTGACAATTACTTAATTTCCAAAGATGGCACCAAATGGAGTAAAAATGCGCCACCGACTTTCCGCACTCGTGCTCATAACGTGGTCGACTTCACAAGGAGGAAACCGGGACTAGTACGAACCACAAATGATCCTTTTACCATTTTCCGCTCGATATTCACCGAAGACATGGCGTACATCATAATACGCGAAACAAATCGAAAAGGCCGTGAAGTGACACCTGCATGGAATTTGGCAAATCCAACGAACACAAAAGAATGGAAAACAATCACTTTGGAGGAGTTTGATGCCTTTTTGGCTATTATTTTGTATGCTGGACTCGCCAAATCGAATAATGAACCTGCTTCAGAGCTATGGGGACCAACGCGCAGTCCAATATACAAAGCTGCATTATCGTATGATCGCTTCAGATGCATGCTACAATGTCTTAGATTCGACAATGGAAATACGCGAAAACAGCGACTAACCAGAAGCAAAACTGCGGTTATTGATGATGTTTGGCAAATGTTACAGTCCAACTTGGCAGCAGCTTACACTCCGCATGATGCACGGGCCGTTGATGAGCAGTTATGAAGCCTGCCAAGTATGGTAGAAAGGTATGGTGGTTGTGCGATTCGAAATCATTTTATCCTGTCAAAAGAATAATTTACACTGGTAAATTGCCTGACCAAACACGAGAGGTCAATCAAGGGCAGAATGTTGTACTTCAACTTGCGCAGAGTTATTTGGATGGATGAGTTATTTGGACGACAACAAATCAGGCGTTGATACAATGGACCAGATGTTGGCACGTATGCATGCAAGCACTCAACAAACCGCTGGCCACTGGCCATGTTTTATAATATGGTGGACGTTGCTGCATTAGCAGCATTTATTTTGTATAATGAAATGCAGCCAATTCAAAGAAGTGACAGACGGCGGTCATTCCTGATGATGCTGACAAAACAATTGGCAGTACCAAACATAGAGGAACGAGCGCTCAACAACCGCATAGCCGCATATCCAAGGATGCGGAACGCAATGGAAGCATTTGATGTAAAGGTGAGAAAAATCAAATCTTATGTTCAAAAGCAGAATAACTACATATTTTTGTTCTTTTTCCTTTTTGTTCTTTTTAGATATTATCAAGAACTACAGAAGTAGAACCAGCTGCACCGCCATTTGCGCCTAGAGGAAACAGACCTTCATGTCGCCTATATCGTTCTGAGTACGGACGGCAGCGGAAAACTAGGTCCTATTGCAATTCCTGCAACAATCCAGTTTGTGCAGAGCATTCTACACTCATGCATCGATGCAACACCTGCACAGAAAATATTTTGAACGAGGGACAATCTACTCAACAATAGTTATTTTCATATAAAACTCCAAAAAATTCATAGTGTTAGTATATAAAAAAAAAAGTTCTGGAATTCATTTAAAATTAATTAATAATAATAACAAAACAAAACAAAATAAATTGAAAAAAAAAATTTCATACAAACACAAATAGGTCCCTGACGGATGACTCACCCATCGTAGGGTTAAACAACAGTACGAATTTCAAATTCGTACTATTGCACAGTACAGATTTAACTTTTTTATATATAATTTATTTATAAAGGGTGGTTAAATTTTAAGGGCCGTGTTGAATGTGAACCACACCTAAACGTCAAGTTTTTTCCGCATTTCATTTGACATTTCTCAATTTCAGACTAACTCAATTTGAACCATGGAAAGATACACAATCGAGCAACGCGTTAAAGTTATTCAGGCTTGTTATGAAAATGGGCGTTCAAATCAAAATGCATATCGTGCACTTTGTGATTTTTTCGGTCAATTTAATCGTCCAAATGTGCGTACAATCGGAAAAATCGTGCAAAAATTTGAGCAAACCGGGTCTGTAGGAGATGTTAAAACAGAAAGAGTAACTGTTTGGTGCGGCGGGCTGGCGGCATCATCGGGCCGTGTTTTTTCCAAAATGAGGCCGGTCAGGCAGTTACTGTGAATGGTGTTTGCTATCGTGAGATGATAACGCACTTTTTATGGCCCGAATTGGAAGATGGTGGAGGTGTGCCGCCACGGTCGCGGTGGCCATTTGGCCGATATTATCTTCCATACATAATTGAACCATACCAATATTATCATAATAAAAAGAAATGACAATAATTTCCTAAATAATTTGTGTTTTATTCAAAATCAACATCGACACCTAAAATTTAACCACCCTTTATGTCGGAACTGTTAAAGATATGTCAAGCAACAATGCTTGAGCGAAACAATGGTGGTACACCGGTTTAGAAAAACACTTGCTCAGTTATGAAAAGTAAAAATATGAAAAAACTAAAAAAAAATAAATGAAAAGAGTATGCGATAAAATGAAAATTGTTTTTGAGAAAAAAAAGGAAAAAGTTGAAAAAGAAAAGATTGGAGGAGTCTAACCACCGGCGAATCGCTGCATATACTATGGAAGATCCGACATATAAATACAATGAATTTATATTCGTTTGACAAGGAATCTCTTTGATACCGATGAGGAAATTTAAGATTCAAAACATTTATAAATTAAAATAATATTAAGGGAAACAACAAAATTAATTCAGAATTGAAAATTTAATACAAAATTGATTAAACATCCGATTAAGGCCATCAGAAATTTTTTAAAAAGTCATGAATCAGATGTTAATGGTAGGTACTAAATTTGAAATAAAAGACCATAAATCTACATTTAGGATTTTCATTTTTTGTTTACTAATGGTTAGGCAATTAAAGCACCTTTTCAAGGATATATGACTTATTGTGGCGCGCTAAGGATTATGGCCAAAGGAAATTTTTAAAAAGTATTGAAAAAATCGATTCATAGTATTCATTTAAAGTGAAAATATATCAATTCCTACTTGTACGATTTTTATATTTTGTATTTTAATTTACAGGTATTTATAGGATAGTTCGTTGAATAGGTAATAGCATAACCTTTTTCAGGAAAATCACATGTTTTTTATGTTCATTTTCCCAACTTTCGAGCCCTATAATGTAGTAATGTAGGTATATACTCGTACTACAATTGAGCTACTTGTCAATTTAATACTTCAAATTTATAATTTTTTATTTTTGATCGTTCATTGAATTTTATATATGAAAATTTGTTGTTATCAAAATTAATAAAAATTAGAATTAGAAAAATAAAATACTTTAATGTAGACACATCAATTTTGAGTGTCAATTGATTTACAATAAAAACCTCTACAAACTTCTAAACAAATTGAGAGCGGCCATTCATTTTTCCAGATTTGGAATAAGAAGGGCTTAATATATATATACAGGGTGTCCCAGACTTAGAGTACTATAATGTGGGGGCTGATTCCTCGTGATGAGACGAGCAAAAAATTGTATGGGTGGGGTGGTCGCAAATGCCCCCCTAGGGGACTAGGAGGGAAAAACAAAAAATTAGGTGTCGTTACGTTTTAATCCATAGCTAACATATCTCTGCAACGATTAAAAAAAACCATACTTTTTTGAAAAGAAAATTAAATTTGCTTTAAATTATTTTTGCAAAATTTTTCCATAAAGTCATAAACAAAAAATGTATAAGCACCTGAAGTCAAAAAATAGGTTTTTTTCTTTAAAAATTCAACTTTCAAGGCGATTTTCTCAGAAAAAAACCAAATGTTTTATTATTTTTTATGACGCAGTTTTTTCCTTGGTCAATTCTCTAAAAATCCATCATACATTGTTTATACCTCAGAGATAATATTTTTCGTATAATATCGATTTTCCGATTCTACCACTTTTTCCTTCCACTGGGGTACTTAATGCAAGCAAGGCGACTTTGTTTTTTTGTTGCTTACAATAACTAGTAAAACAGTTAGATTTAACGGAATTAAGAAAAAAAAGCAATTTCTCATTATTAAGTGCATCACATGCCTGAATCGACACATTCTTTCACCGATCGTAGAGTTATAATGTTTTCCAACTCAGAGTACGCAGACATTATTTTTTGTTACGGTTTTAGAAAATTTTTAGAGAATTGACCAAGGAAAAAAACTGCGTCATAAAAAATAATAAAACATTTGGTTTTTTTCTGAGAAAATTGCCTTGAAAGTTGAATTTTTAAAGAAAAAAACCAATTTTTTGACTTCAGGTGCTTATACATTTTTTGTTTATGACTTTATGGAAAAATTTTGCAAAAATAATTTAAAGCAAATTTAATTTTCTTTTCAAAAAGTTATGTTTTTTTTAATCGTTGCAGAGATATGTTAGCTATGGATTAAAACGTTACGACACTTATTTTTTTTGTTTTTCCCTCCTATCCCCCTAGGGGGGCATTTGCGACCACCCCCACCTATACGATTTTTTGCTAGTCTCATCACGAGGAATCAGCCCCCACATTATAGTACTCTAAGTCTGGGACACCCTGTATATATATATATAATCAACGAAAAAAAGTTAAAGAAATGAATTTAAGCTAAAAGTAAATTATTCCATTCAATTGTTTGTCAATTTCTGTAATAAAGTGTAAATTGTAAAGAATATTTGTATATATCAAATGTATGTATCAAAAAAAAAGGTTCAATTGTAAGCTTTAAAAATAAATTATATTTTTAGTACCTTAATAACGCAAGTTTAGTAGAAAATAACGGTTGCTTTAAACACAAATTTCAAATATTATGATATAGTTTTGCTAATAAATTTACAAATACGCTTGCAATGATATAAGTATTGTAATTTAATTATCTTTCAAATGACATATCTTCAATCTTTTAGATCCATTGGCAAAGAACTGGATGTTTTTTTAAGATCTTTTAAGAAAAAAAAAAACTAAAAAATCGATAACTCGGTAATCGATTTTTGTTTGGTCAATCACATTTTTTTCTAGTTCTCTACCAAACAGCACTTTCAAATCGCCCCGGAAATCGTAGTCGTGCCGAAATTTTTCACCATTGGCTTTTTTAGCTTCAAATAAACATTTTGAAAAAAAAAATTTTTAAAAATTCCATTTCCACTCATTTTCAATTGTTCCCTATTTTTTTTAAATTCAAGTTATTTTTCACGATATTCCATTTCGTGACATTGAAAAAAGGTGGCAATCACGTATGTATAGAAAGACCAATAAAAATGATTGATTAAGAAAATTGTTGAAGAAAGCACTAGTGAATGGTGACCATAGCAACTTGATTGAAAATAAAAGAACATTGATATCTTGAAGAAAAAAAAAGACACCAACAACAAACAATTGATATAGGTTTAAGAGTTAGTTTATGATAGTTACGAGGGGTGACGGAAGGCGAATATAATTAAAACAAAAACATTGGCGGCAATATAAGCCAAAACCAAAAACAACTGCAGCCACTAGCGATACTTAAAGGAAAACAAAAACAAGAAAAAAGATAGCAAAAAAAAAAAACTATAAAAGTGGAGCAACCCACAGCAGCGCGTCGCCCGACGTCGCTGCGCCGTCAACGCTTATTGAAGCACCTAAGTATGCAGCAGGGAAACCATAGTTTTATTTTACAATTTTTTTTTCGCTGCTTTCGTTTTTTCCTAACGTTTGGCTGTGTTATCAACTTTAATTTAACATTTTCCAATTATTTTTTATTTAGTCATTTAGGAATTTTTACTTGCCATTTGTCGTGAGTTATTTATTATTTACGATTTAGTTAATATGTTTTACTAGTTTTCATATTTATATCACTTTTCTTCTTCACTAGTTACACATTTGCACTTTGTTTTCTAGCGATTTTTTTTTTTTATTTTTCTATGTGTTGATAAACGACAAACATATTTAATGTATTTTTCTTGCATTTAGCCACGAATAATTCAACGATTTTGAACACATACTTTGTGTTTCTTAAAATTTCACTTACTTTTTTAATTTTTCTACAAATTTTAACTTTTTTACGCTTTTGCACAGAGGTTTTTCATAAATCGTTCGTTCAATTCGAAATTCTAGACGTCAGCAAAAAATTTCACACTGAACAAAACGAAGAAGCGACGACGTCTAGAGCGACTGCGATACAAAAACAAAACGCACAAAAAAAAAATGTTAAAACTTTTGCTAGCGACGGCGACGGCGACGACGGCGGCGAAATTATTATTGGAGAACCTTTGGAGCTTACGTTGTATTCAGCAGAGAACATAAAATGCAAATGACAGGCGACAACTTTTGACAGCACACGACAACCGCGCATATTGTGAAAAAGCTTCGTATTTTTTCGCTTTGCTCATGGTCGTAAATGTTGTGTAGTTTAGTTTTGATTTTTTTTTAGCATGACTTTTTTTTCTTTTATTGGCCCCACACTCACACCGCGTCGATTATCATTTGATTTTTTATCATTAACATAAACTTTTTTTTGTTGTTGTTACACCCAAGTTTACCTTTTTTTTAAGTATTTTTTTCCGATTATTTATTGCTAACGTATGTTTTTAGTTGCGTGTCTCCACTGTTTCTATTTTCTTATTTTATCTATTCTTTTAACCTTTTTTAAGTTTTTTCTCTTTCTTGCGCGCGCGCTTTCATATTGAACGCGTGTGTATTGCAATAAGTTTGGCCCCAATTGGAAAATTGGGTCTTTGGAGCTTCTTCGTTTTGCCTGTGTGGCGTATGATTTATATTATTTGGCATTTGTTTTGCTCACTTTTATTATGTTTGTTTTGTTAAGTTCCTTAAAAAAGTGTTGACAGGTGGTTGCAGTGTAAGTGCTGCCAAGCTATAACTATAAATATTATGCCAACGGTACACTGAGAAAAGAAGTTATTTTGAAATTTCTTTATTAATTATTGGCGGAAAGTTTGATATATGATTGATTAGATAGTTTTGTTGGTTTTTGTATCATAAGGAGTAAATGCAGGTATTTAAGCTCAAAGTTAAGCCTGAAATACAATAACGCTATAGTGCGATGCGCGGAAGCCAAGCGATTTTGTTACGAAACCTCACGCGCATTGTCGTCGCAGTCATTATACAATAGCTGCATTCCCGTGGCACTGAATCAGATCAAATCTCAGTGGAACAGTTTTAGTTCAACTTTACTACAGCTTGGCACCACTGGCTATGAAGAGTCAAAATACGAATGCGAGCAGTGAGACGAAAACTCGAAGTAGATTAATCCAGATTTGCCAACTATATCCGTTTTGAAAGTGCTTTAAACTTGGCAGCATTTTAAGTTCAGAAATAGAACCAGGAAAAGAGCTGGTTCTAATTTGGTTTTTGCATTGCGAACAAAATAAAACCACGCTCTAGATCAGCGACCATGGGAATGCAGCTAATGAGAAGCGTTTGAGAAACGAAAATTCTGAAGTGGTTGTTGAAAAGTAAGCAAATTCAAATATTTTCATGTATTTGTCTTTCAGAAATGCAAAATAATAGCTGCAGTCCCGTGGCACTGGATCAGATCAAATCTCAGTGGAACAGTTTTAGTTCAACTTTATTACAATTTGGCAACAATCGCGATGAAGTGTCAAAATACGAGTGCGAGCAGTGAGATGAAAACTCATCGAAAAGTACTTCAGATATGCCAACTATGTTCGTTTTGAGAAAAATGCTTTTAGAGCCAGAAAAAGAGCTGGTTCTAATTTTTGTTTTTGCATTGTAAATAAAATGCTCTAGATCAACGACCACGGGAATACAGCTAATATTATCAAAGCTTTAATTGCTTGATTGGCTGGATATTTAGCTCTAGAAGAGTTAAAAAATCATAAAACCCGGCAAAGAAGGGTTTTGTAAATACCCATGAAATAAGTTGCCGTTTGTTTTTCTCTTAATTTTTCTGCACATACTTCGTCACAGCATTACTTGAAAGTCATCGATTGTAAACTTGCACTGTTAGTCAGTTAATTTGAATAAAAATACCATTTCTAACTAAATAACTTTAGGATTTTGACTGCAGGTATGTACTCTAAAATAGAGCTTTTTTATGAATATAGAACCTTTAATTAAATAGATATTTAATATATTGTGATTGTATGGAAATGGGCAGATTTTTAATTTTTTCATGTACCTTTTGTTATATCATTTAGTGTTATTGGGTAACATTTTTGGCATCGGCTAAAAAAGGAAAATATCAAAAAGCAAAAACCAAAAGAAAATGCGGAACAAGTCTAGTTTAATGAATCCACTTAAATTTCAAAAAGGTTGCTGAGTACAAGGCATGGCAAAATCATAACTGTATCATACGTACAAGGTAAGATTTTTTTTCGTAGAATATAATGGTATTGAAAAAAAGTCCACTATCCCCCTGTTGCCCAAGAATCCCCTTGAAATTCAGCAGGTTCATTAAAGTAGACTATAATGCTGCCTGCTACCGCCCCTCCCCTGATTTTATCGTCCCAGATGTGTCTAGTTTGATGAAAAAAATTTTATTTATAAAAAAAATTATTTTTCTTGGAGGATCCTCTGGTTTGTGCTTGTAACTCGGAGACACCTATATGATGTTATGAATGAGTGTGAAGACAATAACAATTAAGCTAAATTAGATAATCTTTGCTGAAAGAGCTATTTGTTGAATAAACCGTCTTGCACGGAAGAAAAACATAAAGGTTTTAAGCTTAAAATTGTAAATTTAAGGTATTTAACTTAGTTGGTTTTTAGTTTTATTGGTAGTTTATCTTTAAATATGGTTTAATTTTTAAAAATGAATTTAAATTAAGATAAATAAACCCACAACAGTCTAATGATCGATTTAAAAAAAACGCAAGCTTGGCTTAAGGGAGTTTTTGAGATACCAACCTTGGCTGGACGTAGACGGCCATTGAAACCTCTCACAGAGCTTAGCATACAAAGCAAATGAAGAAGAACGCATATCTTGCGTGACAGCGGTGAAACGAAAGAACTTGCTTTCGTTACTGATATGAAGCTACGGCAAACTGGAAAACCACAAGCTTCAAAAGTACTAAAAGAAATTATCAAGTATCTGGGAGGACAAGAGGATATAAAAAGTTTTCAGAAACATTTTACTTAAGAAAGGAAAACAGAAATTCAAGAAAAGTTAAAGTCGAAAATCGTCTTTATTTTTGATGTTCTTAAAACTGGTTTTAGTAGCCAATCTTGATTTGCAACTAATTTTTAGATTGAAAGACAAATTAGAAGTACTTTCTAGTGGATTTAAAATAGAAATTCCAAAGTTTGAAGCATTTGCTTTCGATACGGCTAATTTGTATGTAAAGTTCTATCCCTGGTATCCTATCACTTCACCGATGCATAAAATTCTGATTCATGGATCAGAAGTCATTCAAATTGCTCTCTTATCAATTAAGCAGCTATTCGAAGAAGTAGCAGAAGCAAGGAACAAGCATTTCATGTAGTACCGATTTAGTTTTGCGAAGAAGTTTTCCAGGGCGTATTGAAACATGGATGTTCTTAACAGGTTTAAAAAACATAAACAGTAGGAAATAATAAAAAATTCTAATTTTTGTACTATATGAAGGTTACTTTTAAGTTCGGATCCTTTAATAACAAGTTTAAGACCCTTGCCTGTTAAAAATTCAAAACAATTTACAGAAGAAGCTCTTGAACTGTTGACTTCCGGGATTCCTGGTTCATCACCTTTACAAAATTGAGACGAGACTATAATTAAAATTAACATAAGGAAACAGACAATAAAAACGGATGAAGAATCTATCAATGATTTAAAATGCCTTATATATAAGTTCTTACAAATTTTTCACATTGATAAAAATTACCTAAATTTACCCAAACAACTCAATGTATACCTTTATTTCGCCGAAATAAGCTTAGGGTGTGTGCGAATTGAACTAAATTGCTACCTAAACTAAATTAAGGTAAAGCAGTTAAGGTTTATAAAAGTTAATTAAGGCTTATTAAAAGTAGGTTAAAGGCTAAGAAATGTCATTATTCTCTTCTCTTAAGAAATCTCATTAATTTAGCAAGCATTTAGGTAGCTCGGAATTTTTCTAAATTAAGTAAGGAACCACTGCTTTATCGACACAATTCAGTTTAGCTAGCAATTTAGTTCAATTCGCACACACCCTTAACAACCCTTTAAGAGTTCCTTCAGTCAAGTATCATTAATTTGGGGCAAAAAACTATTTATGGGCGGTTTTTCGAGCCAAATACTCCTGTGTGTGTTGGAGGACGCTTTAATCACTATTCTAACTTAATCTTTTCATCTGAACTTGGCCTTTTAATTTTTTTTTTTTAGTTACGTTTTCGTAACTTAAGTTCTATGTCGATAAATTTAGCTGGATTAAAAAGTTTAAAAACTGAAGGGAAACATGCATGTAGAAATGAGAGTACTAGCATGATATTGAATTACAGAGTAGGAGTGAAAGTTCATTTGCTGACCGGCATTTGTCAACAACGCATAGAAAAATAAAAAACAAATAAGCGACAAAACAGATGACAAGTTAATCTTTGTATGTTACTTTGTATGTTGTTGCGACCTATTGCTTCATGAATTACTTGGCATAAAGCTCTAAAATTTATATTTTTAAGAATTGCTAAAAACTAAATATTAAATAAAAAAAGGCCACAATTTAATATTCTTTGTATTGATTTTGACAATTATTGGTCAGTGCTTTGAGAAAATTGCCAGTTGTCAAGGCTACCTGGTATAATTATATCATGGGCACTAGAACCACAGATACTAAAAGCCATGGAGTAATAATAATCACGTGTAATAATGATAAATTTAAGTTTCTACGCTCTTGTCAAAAACAGCTGACGGTAAATTGGAATGAAAGTAAATTTTGTTAAATTCGTGTTTTTTTGTGCAAGTAAACAAGATTTTTAGTGAGATTGTGATTTAATAAAGTGTTATGGAAAACAATAAAAAATATATAATGTGCAGCCGTTATGTTCTTTAAGCGGACGATTTGAATGCAACACAATTTGCATTCTGGCCAAAGCTTCATGACGGTGGCACTTTCCAGCGCACGTTTTTAATAAAATGGCAAAACCATTCAATGGCGAACTTGGCACATGGGTGAAGACAAGTGCAATAACTTTTTGTCAACACAACACGGGACAGTTAATTGCATAAAATATTTTTTTAATACCTAATTTGCACAATAAACTCTAAAATCTATAACACATTATCATCTAGCAACTCAAACAAATAATACAATTTGACAACTATCAACAGTTCCGCTCTTCTTCTTCTTAAAATGCTATTCTATCCCGATAGTACAAATTCCTCGGAAAAGGCTGCCGTAAACACGAGGGTCTTAACACAGCCTTTGATATAATACTTTGTCGTAATGTTAATTTGTCGGTAGCTCGAACGCTTTCTTTTTTAATTAAGGTCGTGATTGTATCCAGAAAGATCGAAATGGGACTTCTGCGTAACTGACTGTATAATTTTATTTAACACATTCCAATACTTTTCCGGATACTTCACATTATATAGATTTTTGTTTAACGATTGGCAATTTACACCCGCCATGGTGAAAGATTTAACCGGAAGTCTCACAGCTCCGCTCTTTCGCTCACAATTGTTTGACAGAATGAAAGAAGTTTATGGTGTTGTCAAAAACTCACTAACACTTTATTATTATTACACCCATGATATAATAATTTACAACTAAGGTGTGACAGTTTTTTTGTCGACCAGCATTTGTCAAAAACGCATAGAAATAAGAAATCGAATATGCAGCAAAATAGATGAACAATTAAACTTTGTATTGATTTTGACAAGTCTTAGTCGACGCACTGAGAAAGTAGGTAGTTGTCGAGGCTACCTTGTAAATTATTATATCATGATTACACCATGATAAAAGCTGTCACGAATCATACGAATCAAAGCATGGAATAATTGAAGATCAGTGGAAATGCAATTTTTTAATTTTTTTTTTTAATGTGTATTTGGAGCTAAAAAAGCCAATGGTGAAAATTTCAGGCCGGTCTCAAGTAGTTTAGAAGTTATAGGCATAAAAAGTAAGGAAAATGGATCTAAAAACTTGTGATTTTTCCTACAAAGCCAAACTATATGGGTTTGAAAGGAAGGCCAGGTTATTATCTATTCAACAAGGTATTAACCATAAAAATCCATGCAGTACTTTTGAAGATATAACTGTTTTTGTATTAAAAACGCGCAGTTTTTTATTATAATTTTTCATGTGCTTATATATGTAGCCGAAAGTCTAAATTTTATGAAAAAAAATTTAATTTATCTGTTAAAATAAGGTTTTTAAATAGTTGTCATTGTCATCACTGCTCTCTGTGAATTTTTTTGTTTTGGCTATTTCGTAAAAGGGTGAACCGTCAAGTGTGCATAATATGTAAAATGTTTTATCTTCAAAAGTAATGCACAGATTCTTATAGTTAATAGCTCGTTGAATAGGTAACAGCATAAATTTTCTCTTGATACCCATAGTGCTTAGTTTTGTAGGAAATTTAAGAAACAAATCACAAGTATTTTAGGCAAATTTTTGCAACTTTGAACACTATAACTTCTAAACGATTTGAGACCGGCCTGAAATTTTTCCAGATTCGGACTCAGACGGTCTTAATACATAGAATCCACAAAAAAAGTAAAATTTCAGTTTCCACTGATCTTCAATTATGCCCAAAGCAAGGTTCATTCGTATAGGTTAAGTCACTTGAGGGAAAAGCACTCTTTTTCCGCCTTTGCTCGAACTGTCAAAGTAGCTGTTAGCTAAAAATTGTACAGATTCAGGTTTTTTTTTCTTGATTTCCTTTTATCCATTCTGACAGTTCGATCGAGCTTCTCTCAAGTGACTTAACCAATATTAATGAACCTTGGCCTAAGGCATTAAAATAAAAAACGAATAGTCAGTTGGAAAAGAATTACAATTTGGCAGCACTTCGGAAGCTGTCAAAAATTCTGTATACACTGATTGCAGTTGGCAATGCTATTTCCCGACGCTGAGAGATAAACTTAATTATTGCATTTTACATATCTTTTGGAAAAAGTCAGCTTATAATAAATAAAAAGCACTTATCATAAAGTGAATTCAAAACAATGGCTGAAGAATGGCAAAGTCAGAAATTTCGGCAAAGCGTCATTGCAAAAATGTAAGTAAAGAAAATTAAAAGGAAAGCCGAAGGATAAATTAAATGCTTTTTTTTTAAAGCAATGAAATGCTGCAAACTACGGGACAGGATCCAAGTAAGAATGCCAGCGTAATGGAAAATCACATATTCAAGAAATCACGCACCAAGGATGAGTATCTGGGGTTGGTGGCTAAGTTATACATGCACTTCAAGGACTTGGCGCAGCGTAAGTTGGGAATGAAGATATGCAAATATAATTCAAAATTAATATTTTGTAATGTTACAGGAAAACCGCAGCAACCGCCACCACCGAATGCGGACATGGGGCAGCAAAACATGATGCAGGATCCATTGAATGCACTACAAAATCTCGCCAGTCAAGGCAATAGAAATGCGCAGATGATGCCCATGGGTCCGGGCGGACCAGGCAACCCCAATCAAATGGCACCCGGCGGCCCAGTAGCAGCCTCCAATTTATTGCAAACTTTGAATCAACAGCGCCCAGGGCAACAAATGCAACAGCTACAAGGCATACGTGGCCAAATGCCTATGGGTGGCAATGTGGTGGGTCCAGGACAAGGTGGACCCAATATGGTGGGTGGGCCAGGACAACAAATGGTAGGCCAAATGGGCGGCATGCAGATGAATGTGATGGGCGGTGGTGGTGTAGGTGGAAATCAGCCAAATCAAATGGTAGGTAATCAACAGATGGGACAAATGAATCAAATGGGCGGTGGTGGCATTGGTGCTGGGCCAAGTGGAAGCGTTGCAGGTATTGGACCAGGTAATGCAGCCGGACCAGGCAGTCAAATGCAAATGAATTCGGGTCAAATGCAAGGTGGAGGCCCAATGAATGTGAATGCCATGAATGTGCAACAGATGCCAATGGGTCAGCTCAATCAGAGTCAAATGAACGTGGGTGTAATGGAAACTTTTGTTATAAATATGGCAATTAATGAACATTTTTTGTAGATGGGCATGAATCATCCGCAGCTTAATCAGATGATGAACGCGCGTCTTAATCAGGGTGCAGGGCCTATGAATGTAGGCCCGAATGCAGTGGGACCACAAGGGATGCAAGGAATGCCCACAAATATGCCACCCAATCAAGGCGGCCCCATGCATCCAAACAGTGTGGTAGGTGGTAGCGGTTCACAGGGTGGCCAACAAGTTGGTGCTGCAGGCATGCAAGCTAACGCCGGACAGGCCGGAAACCTTAATCAAATGCTGAGTATGCAGCAAAAGCCCAACATTGCGATGTCGCAGGCAGGCCAAATGTTTCCGGTACAGCGCGGAGTTGTTGGGCAGCAACAGTTTTTGCGTCAAAGTCCATCGCCCAGCACAGCTGTAGCCTCACCAGCGGGCATGAGTGCGGCTGCCGCTGCAGCACAACAGCAACAGCTGCAACTGCAGCAACAGCAGCAGCAACAACAACAACAGCAGCAACAGCAACAACAGGGTGGTGGTCCCAATCAACAGCCGCCTCAACTAGCTAATTCGCAAATGATACCCAGTCCAGCTTTGGTGCCCTCATCCAGTCCACAAATGTCGAATCTAATGAGCAATAATCAGCGAAATTTGCGTCAGTCGCCCAATGCACCCTTGAATACACCCGGCCAGGTGGCTAGCAATAGTCCTTTCAATCCACAAGAGGATCAGTTGTATCGCGAAAAATACAAACAACTAACCAAGTACATTGAGCCGCTTAAGCGCATGGTGGCCAAGATTGGCAATGATGGCACAAGTGAGTTGAGGTTGATTTTTAATTAAGTTGAAAACTTGAACGAAGCTATTTTCTTCATAGATGCGGAGAAGATAACCAAAATGAGCAAACTACTGGAGATTTTGTGCAATCCTGCACAACGCGTGCCGCTTGAGACTTTATTGAAATGCGAGAAAGCTTTGGAAAAAATGGAAATAAATTCTTATTCTGGGCAACAATTTGGGGTGCGCCCTACCTAATATAATTCACATATTTTACGCACTCTTATTTCTTAACTCTCTCTCCATAGAAATCTTCAAATCCACTCATGGAAGTAATCAATGCCACCATACAAAGTCCCATCGCCAATCATACATTATATCGCACTTTTAGGCCCAGCTTGGAACTGCTCTTTGGCACTGACATCAGGTATATAATTCAAATTCAAATATTTAACTTTTTGCTATGCATTTACTTTCACAGCGCTCCTGCTCCAGCAAAGATTCCGCGCACAGCCGAAAGCTCTCAATTTGACTATGAAATTCCGCATGTGTTGCAGGGTGAAATTGCTCGTCTCGATCAGAAATTTAAAGTCTCACTCGACACTTCGGCGCAGAATAATACAAAGTCCATTAAACTGATCTGCTGCCTGGACGATAGACGCTTGCCTAGCGTGCCGCCCATAAGTGTCAACATACCAGGTGCGTAGCTTTTAAATTATTTAGTTTTTATGGAAATTGTACTATTATTTTTTATAGAGGAATATCCTTGGTCTTCACCTAATTGCTCTCTAACTGAGTCAGAGTATTCAGCTACACCATTTCTTAAGACAGTTCAAAGCGCTTTAACTGCACGCATTGCCAAGCTACCCAAGTGTTATTCACTGTCACATCTTTTGGACACATGGGAGATGTCAGTGCGTCAGGCATGTTCTCCAAATGCACTACCAACTTGTGATTTTACCGCAATTTTTGGTGTTTAAATTATGTTGCTCGATCATTGTTTGTTTTTTTTTCCATACTATTAGTTTTAAGCACTAAAATATTTATACACAACAAACGTTTTATTTTAGATGACCTTTTTCATCCTTATGATGTTTATGCTCTATTCAATAAATCGCAAATATTATATGTATGCATTTAAGCAATTAACTCAGTTTGTACTTGCTTTAATAAGTTCAAATGATTGTATGACAATTTTATTTAATTTAAATACACATTAAGTGTTCCTCTAGCAAAACAAATCCAAGAAACGGCTTGATAATATCTACCAGAGTCATTGTGACTGGAGACATGCTTGAAGTTACATTGAAGGTGGTCAAAAATAATCATTTGAGGTGATAAATTAATTTTGATACACAATATCAATGGCGATAACTACAAAATTTATAGTGTTCATGAAAAAACCACGGTCATCAACGTGAAGTATTGGCATATCGACAATATTTTCTTAGGGATAATGTTTATGTTAACAGTTTTTTTTTTCTAGCCTGTTTTCGAGGAGAAAAAGTATATCAGGAATTCCTCACGTTTCATATTCCTCCTATTCTAAATAATCTTCGAAAACACGAGAAATTTCACGGTAAAAAAGGTAGGCATCACGAACCCTAAGAAGAGGGAATGAGTTTTTCCGCCAGCAATTTGATAGTGAGTTTGACAAAAAATTAAAGTATTTTGCTTATATTAAGGTATAAAAAATGTTATTAAATAACTTATAATTAAAGGTCAAAAACTAGAAATAAGCAGCAACTTGTAACATTTTAAGGGAAGCAAGGAAGAGCTTGTCCAATTCTGGGAAAATGCTGAAGCTGAGCTGAACTCATTGGGACCACCAATAAAAAATAAACTGACTGGAAAAAAGCTGTGTTGCCATTATTTAAAAAAATAACTTTTTGTTTAAATTTGTTTATACATAAGGTGTGGACCGACCAAAAAAGATATGTGCATCAAAAAGCAGCATAATATTAAAAAAATGGAAAAAAGGCACCAGTGGAGGTCCTAATAGAGACCACAAATTTTCTCCTGCTGAAGAGGTCATCTATAATCTCGATTCCATGAAGGACAGTGTAGAAGATATTGAGGTGAGATCATTTGGGCTGGGGTCTTCTGAGCAAATAAAAGAACAACGTTTAGAACCAGCAGAAGAATTTTTGTTGGAATTGATAAAGGCTGAACTACCACGAAGTAGATCACATTCAACAACTAATAGCAGAAAAGTTACCTACAGGCAGGTTTCAAAAAAGTGACCCAAAAAGGAGAACTTTATAAATTTTAAAGTTTTGCTGTTTTACGGTCTAAGACTGATTGACTTCACCGCGGCGCAAAACATGGCAGTTAGTAGTTTTAAATACTCAGACATTCACAAGGCAACCTGACTGTCCCTGGATAAAAAAAACGCGAAACCAAATTGATCGTGTTGCAATCGGAAGGCCTCCGTCAAGAGCTTAAGCGTCTAACCCAAGGTTTCAAGCACGAAAACTCCACTTGTCAAGATGAAAACAGAAATGTGGATAAATAGTGTGCGCAGAGATTGTGCTGACAGCACTTTTCCAATCTACTTACTGGTGACGATTCCACCAATACCGCCTATGGAGAAAGAAGTTCAGCACCAGCAATCAACGATGACGGAATGGAAGTACCACCAGCTAGCCATGAAGATGTTCGAGTTGCTATCCAACGACTCAAAAACCATAAAGCAGCGGTTGCTGACGCCCACCAGCTGAATTGTTTAAAACCGGCGACTATGAATTGATAAGGCGCATGTATCAGCTCATCTGCAAAATATGGCTAGCGAAAAGCATGCCCAAAGATTGGAATCGCAGCTTACTTTGCCCTATACTTAAGAAAGGAGACCCAACAATCTGCGCCAACTATCTAGGCATCAGTCTTATTTCCATCGCCTATAAGTTTCTCTCAAGCGTATTGTGTGAAAGATTAAAGCCGATTACAAAAAACACTGGTTGGACCTTATCAGTGTGGCTTTCGATCTGGAAAGTCCACCATAGACCAGATTTTCTCGCTACGACAAATCCTGGAAAAACCCACGAAAATTGACACATCATCTCTTTGTCGATTACAATGCTGCGTTCGATAGTCCGAGAAGGGATTGCTTATACGCAATAATGTTTCGAATTCGGTATACCTGCAAAGTTAGCAAGGCTTTGGAGGATAACGTTGAGCAACACATGCAGCTCTGTCAAGATAAGAGAAATGACCTCTCCGAATACTTCAATACTGAAAGAGGTTTCAGACAAGGCGATCCACTATCTTGCGTTCTCTTCAACATCATCATGGAGGGGATCGTACGAAAGGCCGGTGTGCATCGTAATGGCACCATTTTCTACAAAGGTGTCCAGCTCTTTGGGTACGCTGATGATATTGACATTGTTGGCAGAATCAAGAGAGGTGTTACCGCTGCTTTCACCGCTATCGAAAAGGAATCAGCCAAATTGGGTTTGACCATAAACGAGGGTTAAACAATGTATATGCTGTCTACAAACAGGGGAGCACGGCGTCTAGACTCAAACGTTTCATTCGACAGCTATATAAATTTGAAGTAGTCAAGGAGTTTATATACACTGGCACCGCCAATAATAACAATAATAATGTCAGCCTGGAGTAAGCAACTAAGTTCCAGAGCTCTCTCTCGATCGACAAAACTGAAATAATTGGATAAAGGCGTTGGCCAACTGTAGCTACGCCCACTTTTCAGGGGATAAGCGCAGTGAAGCGCGCCGGGTATAAGCTAGTATGAACTAAATTACCAAATCTTAGTCTTCTACGATAAAAAACGTCTGATATAAAGCATTTTTGCTGATTTGTGGGCGGTTAAAGTGGGCGTGATATTTATATTACATATTTACTGCCACTTGGCCCCATAGCATCTACATACCAAGTTTCACTATCAAAACGTGAAAATCTCGGGAATTAAAAAGATTTCTGAAAAGTGAAATAAAACGAAAACTAAATTGCCATTTCAGCCCTTGCAAGGACTTTGGACCATATGAATAAAAACTAAGCAATTGCTTTTTCTTGAAATGTTTATGAATAAAAATTCAAGCAATTGCTTGTCCTTCAAGCAATAGATAATACACACACGTGAATACATTTCAGCTATTGCTTGAAGATCTTAAGAAAACGCAATTGCTTAGTTTTTATTCATATGGTCCTTTGACCGATCTTCTTGTGATCAATTGTGCTGTGCGTGTTGTGAATATTTGAACACAAATGATCGAGAGCTGGACTTACAAGCTTTATGCCGAATTCGAATGGCTTATTTCTCAAATTTAATTTCAAGACAAATTGATTCAATTGAAAAAACTTTGTGTCAGATGGGATTCGAACCTGAGTTCTATCCTCCCATACAAATTGGATTTATTTGCAACGTAAAATCTTTTAAAAATCCACAAAAATTAAAGAAATGTCTTGAAATTTTGCACAAAAGCTTTGATATTTAACATAAACCATATCTTTGACAAAATCGAATGAAAATCACGCCTACCTCCCATACAAAGTGACGTCATCAAACTAGAAAATCTTTCGTAAATATATAAAACTCAATGACATCGTGTCTATATGTACCTAAATTTCACCCACATCGTTTATCCAACTCATACATATATTCTTCAGTGGAGTCTTTACACTAGAGAAATAGATGTGGTATTTTACTTTAAATCGAACTTCTGGTACACCGTGTGTCTGACTGTAGGTCCAGTTCTCGATCATTTATGCTCAAACATTTCACAACACGTACAACACAATTGATCATAAGAAGCTCGGTGAAAGTTCTTTCAAGGGCTGAAATGGCCATGGCACTGCTTACACGTCATTCAAATTGAAAGAGCATTCAAAATTTGTTGTTGTTTTTTCAGCGAAAAAAAGATAACACACTGCTAGAGCAAAAATGAACTTTCAACACTTCATCGCGTCAATCAAAGTTTTGATGGAGCTCCAGACCTGCATCAATCAATCACAGGGTTGCATAATCAACTTTTCTGATACAACAACACTTTTAGTCGGCATCGGTCATTCAATCAAAAAATCACGTGTGAGCAGCTATTCAATCAAATATCTCGGAGAGTAAGAGAGAACAAAATCGCGATATTCTTCATTGGCAGAGTTTATACGTCATTCAAATTGAATGAAGAATATCGCATTTTTGGTTCTCTTTTACTCTCTTCGAGATATTTGATTGAATAGCTGCTCACACGTGATTTTTTGATTGAATGGCCGATGCCGACTAAAAGTATTGTTGTAAGTACCAGAAAAGTTGATTATGCAACCCTGTGATTGATTGATGCAGGTCTTGAGCTCCATCAAAAATTCGATTGATGCGATGAGGTGTTGAAAGTTCATTTCCGCTCTCGCAAAGAGTTAATTTTTTTTCGCTGGGAAAACAACAACAAATTTTGAATGATCCTTCAATTTGAATGACGTGTAAACAGTGCCATTCAATTTGAATGACGTGTAAGCTCTGCCCATGTCGTTTTTTTTTCACCTCCAGCGCTGCCTTGATGTGGAGCATCGCCAGTGCAAACGACATGCTAAAGATATTTAGCAATATTTAAATTTATTCTCAAACTAACATTTATGTTTAGTTTTTACACAATGTACCGAGTTTCTAGTTTCCATTCCAATAGGTTTTATTTATCTCTTTCAACATTTTTTCGAGCAACAAACGATTTTATTTGACAGTTTATACAATTTTAGTCCGAAAAGCGTTCCCGTACTTTTTCGAGTTTTTATCTATTTTTCAGAGAATATTTTTTACTCTCACACTTTCGACAGTTTACCCATTTTAGTGCAAAAAGTACGGGAACATACCTTATTACCGTGGTCGAATAAGATAAGGTAGATGCATTTCGGAGAGGCAGACTGCCGTAGCTGTTAAAACTAATTTGACAGCTCATAGAAAATCTAAAAGCGATGAGGAAGCTTTAATTGGAAAAATGTAAACAAAAAAGTGATTTGTATTGATTTTGACAATTTTGGTTATGAGAAAGAGAGCGCAGTACGTCCTTCTTTTATTATACCATGCTTAGTACTATGCTGAAAGAGTTTAGAAGCTTTTGAAATAAAAACACCAATAAATATTTTAAGTTGTAGAGATATTTTGAAAATATATATGTATTTTGTTTTCAATCATTTTTGAATGCATAGGTGTTTTTTTTTTTTTTTTTTGCTTTGTTGTTTTATGGCTTAATGTTTTTTTTTTCATGCTCAATTCTTTTCTTGCTTTTCTTTTCTTTTCATATATGCATTACATGTTTTTTTTTACTTAAAATAAACTAACAATTTGTAGTTTCATATAATAATAAATTAGTTTTAGTTTTGTTTCGAAAACTTAAATATCACAGTTTTTAAAGATCTTAAGATGGGTTGGGATGAATATAATAATAATAGAAATAATAATATTTTGCTTTATATATAAGACTAAGCCTAATAATGAATGCGCACACTAAAAGTTAAGTAATTGAAATGATGTTAAAAAGTTGACACTATTTGAAAACAATATTTAAAAATGTGTTGTTATAATTATAATGATTAAAATTATAGTAATAGTTGTTAAAATTATATACATTTTTAGTTTGATCAAAAGTGAAATAGTTGCATAAGTAAACTATTGTAGTAGCTATTCACATTTCAATGCTTACACTTTATATAGTTAAAACGTATATAGCTTTTTTTTTAAACTAACAATTAAATGATGTTTCTATTATAGCTGAATTTACAATTTTCTGTTTTTTTTTTCAAGTTGAAAGGCTTAAATTTTTATAAGAAATATTTAAAGTGCATTTATACGATTTTGTGTATTTACTGACAAAAATTGGAATGCTTGCACTTTTAGCTAGATACTTAAATTCAAATTCTTACTGAGATTTGCTGCTACTGCGCCGCCTACTGCATTTAACGCTGCTTCTGAGTTTGTACGGCGGCGATTTCAAAGAAGCTGGTAAAACTTGTTGGAGGCAACTGTGGTTGTAGCCGCAACAAATCGCTGGCATTGCATATTTGTACTTGCAGCGCCGCAGCAGCAGCTATCCCTGACGCTGTGGCTGCAACAGGTGCGGGCACTATGGGCCGCAAATGCTGCAGGCTGCTGTTATTGGTCGTGTTGCTGATGCTGTTGCTTATTTTAGTCATGTTGCTTGCATCATATTGAATGCTGTTGCCGCTGCTGCTGCTGTTGGTGTTGCGATTCACACCATTCGCCTTGTCTTTGCCGTGTCGCTTTACATGCTTGGATAGATGGTCGCTGCGCATAAATTTCTTTTGGCACACGCCGCAGACAAACTTCTTTTCGCCGGTATGCGTGCGTTTGTGACGTGACAGCTCGTCGGAGCGCGAGAAACGCTTGTCACAATTAGCCCACTTGCAGATGAAGGGCCGCTCGCCGGTGTGCACGCGTTGATGTGCCTTCAGATGGCTGGATTTGAAGTAGTTCTTGCCGCAGTTGGGATGATCGCACTCGTAGACGCGACGTCGCTCGGCTGCAATTTGGGTGGCACTCAACTTGGTGGTTGCCGCTGCTAGTTCAACGTTTGTTGCAGCCGGCGCTGAAGTGTTTTGCAAATGTTGCAGCATATTATGGTTGGCTGAGTTGAGCACCACTAGTGGAATGAGCGTGGAGGGCTGTTGTTGTTGTTGTGGTTGCTGCGCTGCCACAGCAGCTGTTGGAGCTGGGGCTATAAAAATACTGCTGGGTGCTATTGCTTGATATTGCGTTTGATTGTGGCGTGCAGGTAATGGAATTGGCGACTGTTGTGGCTGATAGAAGCTGTTGCTGCTCTCGACAAACGCAGCACTTGTTGCGCTGCATGCTGGCGGCAGCGTAAATCTAAATTGCTGCTGCTGCTCATGCAATGGCGGAGTAGTTGTTGGCGCTGCCGCAGCTGTTGGTGCTTGTTCTGTGGGCGCCACAATTTTCGCTGCTGCTACTGGTTCTATTTGCAAATCGCTATTCGAGCTACGCTTGCGATTCATCTTGAATTTTAAACTGCGCCACACATTCAGCTGCGAGCAATCATCATCTGTTGTTCTGGGCTCGGTTGCAATAGTGCTGCTGCAAGAGGATGCTGTGGATATTGTCGATGACATTGAACTCTCATCGAAAGCGCTGCAAATGCCGGAGCTGCTGACGCGCATAATGACACTGGCGCGCTGTTGCTGTTGTTGCTCGGGTGGCGGTGTTAGAGCTGTTGTTGGCTTTGTTAATTCCAAGCGCTGCTTTTTGCTAGGCGGCGTTTCTGTATCATCTTCGGTGTCTGAGGGATTTGGAGTGATGATGCCGCATTGTTGCGGATGTTGTTGTTGTTTTTGTGGTTGATGCTGCTGTAACTGTAATTTGGCCTTAAGCAAAGCTTCGTCCAGCTGTTGCTGCTGCTTTATAGCCTGCAAAGAAAGAAAGATAAGGTTCATTAGTTAATGTTTTGGAGTTACAAAATTAAATTTTATTTTATTAGTATAAACTATATTTATTTTTACTTATATTTTTTTTATTTTTTAAAATTTAAATACTCAAACTTCTTAAATATTTATTAAAATGTTCTATTTCCGCCATATTTAAAAATCTGTTTGCAAACTTCAATGAAATTAAGTTTATGCCTAAAAGAATGCTTCAGTTTTATTAGTTTTTTTCATATTGTCTGCAGCCTACATTTTATTGCATTGCACATTGGCACAAAAACTTCAAGAAGTGACTAAAAATTAATTCTTTGCAAAAAATGATATAGGCCAAAATTGAGGGACGTAATTTCAGATCTTATGTATTTACCAGTGATGCCAAGTGTCTGTGAAGATAATTCTCCTTTTTTCATACAAATTTATTATTTTCCCCGTTTATGATTCAAATCATATTTTGAGAGATTTATGATAAATTGAATCAAAAAATAAAAACAAACATATAGAAATATGAAAAATACTGGTTTACATTTGTAGATTTTCAAGAGCCTGTAAATGTAAAATTATATAAATAGCTACCAAGCCATCCAATTCTAAAAACTGTGGATAAAATGAAACCATTTTCCGATTTTAAGTAATGCAATTTATGATTTCAAACAAAATAAGGAATTCAGACCTGTATAAGCTCATTTTTAATGATGCCTTGAATCACCTACTTTAATGAACTTAGTTTAAGCTATTTGTCAGTAGATGCTTGAAAGCATTCGTTCGATTGGAATATTCTAGAATGCTCAGTTATGAGAAGAACCTACGATATGAGGCGTATAGGCTTGAGAGTGCAACTCTAAAAAGTAAAATATTCATGACTTGTATATTAATATGGATATTTGACACAGAATGACATTACAAATGTCATGTCTATTTAAGAGAATTTAATTAGCATACGTGCTTAAATAAACCTATGCTATCTAATTAAAATATTTTTTTAATAAATTGTATATTAGCAATTATTTTATTTCTTAAATTAGTAAATTATTCTGTTTAAAGAAATTTTCTTGATTTAGTCAAATGCTTAAGAAAGTGTAAAATCGCAATGCAGTTTCAAAATCTTTCTGATCTGAAACAAAGTTTTAAATACACCGGTACAATTTTAAAAGTTAATTATATCACATCTAAGTGGGATTTCTCTTGTGTGCAATGATTTCAAATTCTCAATACATTGAGTATAGGCAGTTTCTTGAAATAAGTTTCATTAATAATATAATAATTAATGGAAAGGGTTGAAAATTTAAAGAAAAATAATGTAAAAGATACTGCAAAAATGTATGTGTTAAGATAAATTCAACTTATAAAAATTGTTCAACTAAGCAAATGATTTTATTCAGATAATTCTTTTTTTTGTTAATCTTTAAGTAAAGTCTTAAAGCTATAGAGTAGTTTTCCTATGAATGTGCCTTAAAGTTAAATCTGCTATTTGATTGTGATAATATTATATTTAAAATAATAGAATTATATTAATGATTTTCACAGAAAAAATTTCCATTTTCCATCCATTTTAAAATCTGGTTTATAAGTTTAGCTTATATGATTTATATATCCCAATAAAGTAAAAGTAAGCGATTTTATACTTTTTTATAATTGAAGACATGAATGAATGAAGGTGATATGTCGCAGTTATTTATTTTCGCGAAAATCGAGTTCAATGTTTTACATTTGTATTGAAATCTATATTTAGTTAAACTTTGTCAAGTAGTTTATTTCTAAAAAAAGCCACAAACATGGTTGTTTTAAGTTTTAAAATGGTTTTTATGCACCTTCATTCATTCATTACATATTGCATGTAAAATAAAAGAAAATAATTTTATTTTTTATTTTTTACTGAATTCATTCCAAATTCTAAAAATTGTTTATGGAAACTGACCCACCCTTTCCCTCCTGTGGACGACCATGCACAATATTCAATTTTTTAAGTTGAATGAAGTTTCTCTACGCTATTCTATCAAATTTCTACCCCATTTTGCATTTCTTAAGCTCTTTACTAATAAAAAAGCTTTACTGGATTCCTTCTATTTATGACTGTTGTTTTTCTTTTATTCTTTGCATTCACCTCTGCTTGCTTAATTTTTGTACGCATTAACTTTCTAGCTAAGGGGCTTGCTTGCTTGTTTAGAGCTTTTTTTTTGTTGTTTTGTTTATTTTGGTGTAATTTAGTCTACTTAAGCGCGAGGTTATTGAGCTTTATTTAATAAATCGTAACTACATAATTACCAAAAATATCGAATTTTAGGCATCATAGTGTCAAAAAAAGTATGTAAATTTTCACCATAGACTATATTATACAGCTTTCTGTCAAGGTCAATTTAGATCAAGGTCAAAATTTTACAAGAAGACTATACTATACAGCTATATTATATACAGCTGTAGACATGTTATGTAGATATGTTATATAGGCTGTAGC
Organism: Coremacera marginata; assembly: GCA_914767935.1. Lineage (NCBI taxonomy): Eukaryota > Metazoa > Arthropoda > Insecta > Diptera > Sciomyzidae > Coremacera > Coremacera marginata. The sequence continues at coordinate 50,041,990 of OU612045.1, forward strand.
TGGAGACTATATTATACAGCTTTCTGTCAAGGTCAATTTAGATCAAGGTCAAAATTTTACAAACTTCGAAGCAGATTTAGCTTTTTAGCTTTTAGCAAAATAAAGTTCAAAATAAAGTTCAGTTATGTACGTCAACTCAAAAAAGTTGAGTCGCCATGTTGAGCAAGGTTATTAACACTCTTTTTTTGAATATGAATGAAGCGAAAAAAAATACAAATTCAAAAATAAATTACTAACAAACAGGCATGCGACAAAAAGCGACTCAGCAAAAACAAATCGAATGACATCGTATTGAATGACAAAAAAGGAACAGATAATTTGCAGCTGCTTTTGAAATCAGTTTCAATATATATACGAGGATGACCACTCGTATATATAAGGAAGATCACTTTTAAGATGAGCATGTGTAACAAAAAACATATGAAATATTTTTAAGATTTTACCGAAAACAATAAATTTTTAAAAGCAGCAGAAAAAATGCTTGTTTTTAAATTTTTTGAAAATATTCTTAAGTCATAATTTCTCTGTGTCAAAGCGTTTGCAAAATTTATACAATATCTCGTGTTTGTCATAAATATATTTAGTGCCAATCATTAAAATAACTTCTACCTTGTATTTTTTAATAAAGTTCGTTCAACGTTATATTGAAGGCTTATTACTACAAATAGACATACAAATAATACAAAGGCAGCCGCTATGAAACAGCTTCAAAAAAAGTGAGTACGTGACAAATCAAACGCACGACTGAAAATTCTCGACTAACACAGATGTAATGACGTTAATGCGGTTACAATTTTTATTGCCATGCATATGAATTAATAATTTTTAATTACTTTTTCGGTATTAGGATTATATTTATAATTTAAAAAATCATATTTTTTAAGTACTTTTTAGAATAAGCAATATAAAAATATCATTTTATATGCTGCTTAAAGCTTATGACTCTATTTTTAAGGAAAATTAAAATTTTCTATAACTTTGACTAAATTGACTAAATAAATAATAAAAATACCCTAGTTTTGATAAACTTGTAAATGCTTAATATGACTTTTAAACACACTAAATTCGTTTAAACAAGGCTTTTAATGAATTAAACCATTAAATTCAAGCTTAATTTTTAAGTTTCTTTTTAATAAAAGTTTGAATTTCTTTAAAAAAAAACAAAAATAAAAAATCTAAAAATTTTTGTTTGAAAATTTTTCTTAAAACAATATTCCTTTGTGACAATCATGTCAAACTCTGCTGAAAAACTTTGTGAAAACTTTTAAATTTTAAGGCTCTCAAGCTTTGTCTTATCAAAACTTATTATTTTTATAATTATCAATGTACTTAAGAGAAACGCTTTGCCAGAGGTTTGTTTTTGAATAAACTTCAATTTATCTAGTTTAACGTCAAAATTAAATGACAAAATCTAACTAGAACTGTTAAGAATTTGTAATCTTATGTCAAGTGAATGTTATATCACTGTACATGCTTCACCACTTAATCCTAGCCACAATTTTTTATCTCGAATGACGTAGTAATGACACATAAATTTCAAATGTAAGGAGAGCTTTTGAACATTTTTGAATGTGGGCATCATCTGACAATTTTTCTACTCTATGACATCCACCAACAGCATGAAATTTACAATAATAATAGAGCGACAGAGAGAGAGAGAGAGAGAGGCAGACAGAAAGAACTGTTTTTACACTGTTAAAACACTTGGTGGGCGCGTGTTAAATTGACTGATAAGCCGTCAAAACCGTTACATAAACGTCATTGCAACACTTTGTACACTGATAAGACTAACAAATAAAATATGGGGAGTATAAATATTAAAATAATTAAATATTACTCAATATATGTTAAGAAAATAGCAGAAAGCAGAAGGTAAAGCCATGAATTTTATGTTTTCGTAATTTTTGTATACTCAACCCCATTGTGCGCTGCCCCCCACAAAAGATTATGGAGAGCGTGAGAGAGAGTTAAGGCTGTTTTACACAAATGACGACGACAACGTAAGACGCAACAGCGGCGCTGCTGCTATAACGTCATGCACATTAATAAAATTATAGATACATACTTAAATGTAAATACGTACGCTTGAATGTAAACGTACTTGTACTATCAGCATAAAAAACAACAGGCACGGCACAGCACAACAACAAAAACAATAACTACAACAACAACAACGAATAAACAAGCAAGAGTCCGAAGTATCACTCTGTTGCCATTCACTGTTCACGTGAACACCAGCTGATAGCTGAATGTTTGCTGCGTGATCACAGCACATGTACATGTGTGCGAACGAGATAGAGCACATTTGTTTTTACGAATTTCACAAGTTGGAATGTGAGCGCACTATTAATAGATGGTTTTATAGAAGTTTTTTTTTTACGTTCTTCACAAGCCATATTGTTGTTGTTGTTCTTACCATGTTGATGGCTCATGCTAGTAGATTGTGTGAGGTTTTTTTCTCTATATTTTTCAATACATATTTTTAATTTTTTTTAAACTAAGTATGTGAATTACTACTGTACTGAAAATTAGTTTATTGCATTGTATTTATTTATTAACTTATTTATGAGGGTAGGCGGTTATAAAGTGGGTGTGTGTGTGTATGTATTTAGTATGAGATTTTTAGTATACGTTAAAACGTTGTCGTCATTATTAATAAAATTTACAAGGCTTTTATGATACTTTTTTCTGTTATATGCAAAAAAAAAAAAAAAAAAAAAACAGTAAAAAAGGGGAGCGTAAAGCACAATGAAAAGATTAACGCCAGAAATCGTTTTAATAAAAAAGGGGTAGCCAAGAAATACAAATTTATTGCTTTTGTTAAAATGCAACGCGTTACAAAAGAGTCACGTTTCTCGTACTGTATCATACAGTTAGCTGGAGATATTTTTTTTTAAGTGGCAACACATGCCCCAGCGCTATCTAAATGATAAGCTTAAATTTAGGTGAGCTGTGCCGAGCAAATAATTAGTTATAATTAACAGACAAGATTTTTATGTTTAAATGTGAATTTTTAATAGATTATATAAAACTTAGATGTGATCTTTTTTGAGAATACAAATATATAGGTATAAATATATCTAGAACTGGCCATACCTCCAAATGTTGTCAATATAGAAGAGTCAAATTCGATTTTTATTTGTTGTTTGTGTAATTTCTTTATTGAGTCGACAATTTCTAATTGTTTTAAAAATATTTTTTAATCTTCACACTTTTTATATGACTCGAAAAATCATGAATTTAGCAAAAAAGTGGCCTGGCATGGGTCTTTCTATCATATTAAGTCCTTCATATAAGCCTAAATATATGCACGAGGTTGTAAATAACTCAAAAAGTGGTGTAAAAAGCCCATTTATTGCTCAGCTTATATTTTAAGAAAAATTATTCGACCTTTCATCTGGGTCGAAGAACCATACATTGTGTAAACAAAGCAAAACATGGTCAGACATAGTTTTTCTGACAGATTTTGCCATTCCTAAGCAAGAATATACAGAGTAATTGACAGCCATAATTTATAAAGTGATATATAAAGAACAAATAGTTCTCATTTTAGCTTTTTGTCGAGTTTTTTTTTTTTAATTTTTATTTGAGATCTAAACATTTTTGAATTTTTTTGATTTTATCTGGAGTAAAATAGTTTCCAGTCGATGGAAAAGATTTAAAAACATCCAAAAATATGAAGTTACACTGTCTTGCGTCTTTAATTCTATAAAAACTCTTCAAATCTAAGGAATTAGTATAGCAGGTCAGTTATTGCTCTAATTTTGCATATTATTTCATATGTTTGTGTATTGTTTGTATAAAGCTGACAACATATATGAATATTCTTTCTGGAAAAATGTAAATTTGAACTATTTCTTATCATACGATATCATTTATATGGTTTCTGTAAAAGGTTCAGTAATATAACAAAAAAAAAAAAAATTTTTACTATTATTTGTACTCATATCATAGGAAAACATGAAATAATGTAAAAATTTGTAATTTTGTAAAAAAAATGTTTCCATTCTTCTTATATGAGCTTTCATCAAACACTTTTTATCATTATTCAAACATACTCTAAAATGTTATTTTATTGTATAATTTTTTGGTTAATTATTATGTATTTTGTATCTATTTATTTTAAAAATTATATTCAAAAATTATATAAATGTTATTTTTTTAAAATTTTATGAAATTTTTTATTTTTTGTATTAAGTGTGTAAACATTATTCTGAAATTTTATTTTATTTATTTTTAAAATTATTTAAATTATTACCTTATTTATAAATGTTTATTAAATCATTTATATTATTGATTTTAATTGGAAATTTTGAACGTTAATAAAAGTTTTGAGGTTAATTTTTTTTTTTGTTTTTTTTTCTTTTTTTAAAATATTTTTATATAATTTTTAAATTCTTCTTTCAGCGAACTTCGAATTTATTACATTGAGAGTTTTTTTGAAGGTTTCTAGAACTTGAATTTACTACCTTCATTAAATAATTTGTTTGAATCTTTGCGTTTTCTCTAACATCAAAAAATTTGTACTGGCATAATTTTTTCTGTTCTGCGACAATATTTTATATTTTTAATTTTTTTCTTTAAACTTTATCAAAATATTTTTAACCAAACCGTAGTACTTACATTTTCGGCCTTATTTTCGCAGAGTGGTGGAGTTGCGGGTGGCGATGGCAATAATAGTATATCCATGTTTTGTTTTTATTTTTAAAATAATTGTTAGTTTTATTTAATTATTTAATAACCGTTTAATTAAACCGTTATTTTCTAGCACTTAAAAACTGTTTTTTTTGCACTTGCTGTTTTTCTAGTTTTTTCTGTATTGCTCTCAAAATAAGTTTGACCTCTTATTCTGTCTGTTCTTCTTCTGAAGCAAATTATATTTTCTTTTTTATTTATATGTAGTTAGTTTCTTTTAGCGCTAGAGTGAGACGCGCTTTTAATATTTTTTACTTGTGTTGCTTAAAACCCAACCGTTCCGTTCGATATTCAACAAACGAATGAATAGTAAATCCGTTGCCTGTCAGCCAGTCAACCCAACAAAGCAAATCCATGCCAGCGAGCCAGGCCCGTATTTTGTGTGTCGTGTTTGTTTTTATTTTCTTTTTAATGTTTGTTTTTTTTTTTCGTAGCCCCTGCGTTCTGCCCCACTGTCGTCTGCAACGTAATCGTCGTCATCATCAGCAACCAACATCATGGGCAAGCTTGAAGCGCTACTACGTTTTCCCACCAATGGCAATGAAAGAGCAAAGTGGTATTTGTGTGTATTCGAGAGCGTAATAAAGAGAGAGAGAGAGTGAGAGAGTTGGTTTGTGAGTGGTGGGCAGTACTGCCAGGTGGTCGTGAAAAAGTTTCCCGTATTTTGCAGGCAAAATAGTTGTTTTCCCCGGTTTTTAAATTTCAGTTTTTTAACATTTTCGAATATATAAATAAAAGCTGTTAAAAATAAAAATAATTCTACTGACTTAATTTAAATATAAAAAATAATAACGAACCTTGACAAAATGAATAAAAAGTAAATTTCAGCCGATTTTATATCAACTACTAAGCCCGTAGTATAAAAGCCAGCATAGGCAAAAAATTCGAGTGTATAGTCAATATCAAGAGTAAATCGATTTACTTTTTGTTTACATATTTCTGTGTAAGCTTTTTCAAAACATTTCAACAACCCAGGCCAAGAAAAACTTTTGTGATCTATGAACATTACTGAATTCCTCCATTATTGCTTAACGATATGACTTATATCGTAGTTGTGTTAATTAATTCCTCACTGTTCTTTCGTAGTCTCCATCATTAGCCATGTAATGATGCCTACCTTCATTACCGAGTGGAAAGAGAAGAGGTTATGCAATATGATCAACATCCGAATGCTGACAACTTAAACTCAAGAGGCCTCCACGAACAGGATAAATAACTAGGTCCCGAACTTCAATTGGACATCCATCGTCTGCTCTGAAAACTGCTGCAACATTATTTGCTACGGGCAAATTATATCTTCGTGGATCACATGTCCTGTGAGCGAAAATTATCATCCTAACATTTTTGTGTTAGAACAGTTCAAGTCAAAACATTTGCATAAATGGGTCTGAGCTTGAAGGTGTTCTGATAGCTCTCGTGTGAAAGAAATATCACATTCTTGATTTTCTGCAAAATCGTCCCTGATTCGGGTGGCTTCTTCCGTGTTATTCATATAAATTGGTGCATAAATTGGTTGTTTGCAAGGATCTGTTTTTTTTCTTTTTTTTTCTTATACGGTGATGCACCTGTCCATTAATTTTATAATAATATGGACCATTAGAATTGTGTTGTTCAAAAGCTGCGCTCAAGCTCACCATTTTTTTTTTTGTATTTTGCGAAGGGGGTAAAAAATACCCCCAAAACTGTCGTATGTTGAGCTCTCATCAACTAAAAACGGCCCCCTAAAACATGGACCGATTCCCCCCTGGAACTGCATTCGCATTACTTCAAGGGGGAGTCCGCGTTTCTACGCGTATGTTACGCTTTCGTTACATTCTCCCGCGTCCGGGCTTCGCCCGTTTTGTGTTATGCTGGTAGCTCAGTAGCTTCTAGCTCACATTTCTTTTTCCGTAGAAAAAGAAGAATTCAACGAATCGTGCTACACGTTTCTAGTTTTCATCGCTGCTGATCATAATGTCGAGCACGCAATCTACGTTAAAGGCGCCAACCACTTCTATAAGGGCGTTACGCTCCGATTGCCACCGTGTACACTGGAAGAAGGTGTGCTCCGCATCGTCGAGCTGTCCGTCGCCATGCACGCAAACGGGTCTTTCTACTTTTCCCATTTTGTTGAGGTACTTTCGAAAGTACCCGTGGCCTGACAGAAACTGTGTGACGTAAAAGTTTACCTCGCCGAATGCTCGGTTATACCACCTGTCGAGGTGGGGGATGATCTTCGCTGTCCACCTGCCTTTTGTGTCAATATCCCACCGCTCTTGCCACCGTCGCAGGGCTTGTAGCTTGACCTCCTATTCTGTAGCTATTTCAGTATTGTTCTCCTTCTTCAGTTTCTATATTGTTTTGCGCTCTTGCGCTAGAAGATCGATTGGTATGGTTCTACTGATCACTAATACCGCGACCTCAGAAACTGTGCGGTACGCTGAAACTACCCTTAAAACTGCCGTTCTCTGTACCGCAGATAGGGGCTTCAGACGTCGTTTTGTTTGTGCGTCAGCCCACAGCTCACTTCCATACCAAAGAATGGAGTGTGTTGTCGACATTAACAACTTCCGTTTGCTCTGCCTTGACCCGCCTATATTTGCCATTAGTTGGCTAAGCCAAGCTGTTGTTTGGGCTGCTTCTGTCGCCGCATGTTGAATCTGTGCTCAGTAGGACAGCTTAGAATCAAGTCTTATCTCTCGATCGTGTTTACGCATATTTGCATTTCAACTTCCAGTGGGATATTCTTTCTTGTGAGAAGAAGGAGCTCAGTTTTTTCAGTGGCAAGTTGGAGGCCATGAGAGTCAAGCCACGCTTGTGTTCTAAACATGACATTATCCCGTGCGGTGATAATGGCAGCGATGTGATCTGCGTACCCGACGACATATGTGTCATCGGGCATATCAATACAGAGAACTTCGTCGTAGCTTACGTTCCACAGATTTGGGCCTAGAATTGACCCTTGTGCTGCTCCTCACGTTTTCTGTTTTTGTCTGGAGCTGCTAGTGGTTTCGTAAATAAGTTTGCGATCCTTGACGTAGTTTCGCATTACTTTCTTTAGATACAGCGGTATTTGGAAGCGATTTTCGAAAGCGTGGATCATATCTTTCCAGCTAGCGCTGTTGAAAGCGTTTCTCACGTCCAGGTTGGCCAGTAAGACGATTCCTCTGGAGTAATGATATCTGCTCTGCGCTTTTTCATTTGAAATGAGCCATTAAATAAGCGAATATGTGTTTTATAGTTTTTTGAACGCTCATCATTGCCCGCGAAAAATTCACGAATCAACGGTGAGTGTCTTTATGGCAAATGTGTTACTTTACCTTTGTGATATCATGAGCAGATCTTGCATCTGAGAACGATGCCTACTGCGTCTTGACCTCCCACTTACATTTGCTCGTTGTCGTCAAAAAGGCATGTCTATGTGGATTTTGTTTTAGTTATTCATTCACTCATTCATTCATTCATTCATTTATTTAAATAGGTGTGCTAATACAACAAGATTCTTAAATAAAATCTTATAGTTAAAGTATTAGCTTCGTGAGTATGTAATGTACTTAGTATATGAGAAATATAACTTAAATACTAAGTAACGCATATATTATAACATTTTTAGATATTTAACATACATTAAATTACCGTTAATCAAATTAACATTGACATTTATTCTCATTGAAAAGTTTATAACAAAAATTTACATAAATAATAGTAAAACAAAAATAAAAACTAAAAGCAATGTTGAATTTACTTGCACAAATCTGTCTGCCATAAATTATTCGAGAAATAGATAAACAATTTGTTTTTAAACTGCACAACGTTGGAAACTGATCTGAGTTTAGTGGGTAAGGAGTTCCAAAGACGTATAGCGTATATATAAAATCGCCTTTATGAAGTTTAGCAAAAGTGTCGAAAATGAATTATTGTATTTACCCGATATATTATATGAATTATATAAAATTATATGAAGTAATTTTTAAAGAACAATGAAATGTAAATATAAAAAATTTAAGATAAAAATATTTTGTATGCAAACTCTTCAAAAAAAAAAGAAATATTAAAACCAAAACAGATATGTCATGCATACAAATGACACATGACAGTCATTATCCAACTGCATAACGTTGCTATTGAATAAATCAATGCTGCATAATTTCAGACAGCAAAATTAATATAGCTATCAGCCAATAGTTGTCGTCATGATATTCACATAGTTTTAGGCTTTGCATAGGAAACGTGCTTTCTATATCTCAAATTGTTTTTGCTTCTTTTAAAAAAAATACACAAAATCTTAGAAAAAATGAGACATTTTTAGAGGTCTTATTCACACACATCTTCAGAGCAGCATCTTTTCTATTGCTACCCTATTTATGAAAATTGAGTGTCCGGTATAAATTTGATAGTAATAAAAAAAATGCGCCTGCGTAATAATAATATAGATATTCGGATAAAATTTTTAAGATCAGCCTATCAATTGTAGCTTTCGGTACAATGAAAAAAAATATTTATATAAAAATTGTGTAAGTCTTCAAATATAATTTTTTAAGCTAATGCTTAGCTTTCCATATATCATTTTCAATGGTCTGTTGCTGTCAATCAAATGGAAAATGACTGCACGTTGGCTTTTTTTCTACCCTTTACAATGATAAAAAATAAAAATTGAGCTATACAGAAAATATAGACTAATTTTATTTAGGTGATATTTCAATAGGTGAACTTTTATGTCTTCATAAAACTGACATAGAGAAAACCAGGCTTCACAGCTAGATATGTTCTGAAAATTTGCTAACAATCAATTGTTATCTAAAAATTTTCATAGGCCACAAATAATACTCATAAAATTGAATAAAATGTTACTAGGGGCTACATTTTTCTCTCAGAAACATGTTGAATTTATTTTTAAATTGAATTTTTACATGATAATTTTATGAGACTTTAATATAACAAAGCAGTCTAGCCGAATGATCAGATATATCGAATTTATAACGTTTTTCTGATTTATATCCGATAACCCGATATTTTGCCGAAATTCTTCAAAATATTACGATTACAGAAGATATAAATTCGAGCTTGGACTCTAATTAAATTTATGAAAATTATCATTTATAGATTAAAAAAAGTAAATAATTTTTTAAATATTCAGTTTTCTATATTATTGATACTAATAAATTGGTAACTCGCAGCATTGAGTTAAAAACATATGTTTTTTAAGTTGAAGCGAATTATATAAAGAAAAAAACCGTCAACCATTCCAGCTCTCAAAAGTTTAAACAACGATTAAAAAAGATTTCTGTATATATATTTTTTTTTCAATCGAAGTAAATCCATCGTAGCGGTAATTTTGATTCTCTCGAAGGTTCTTGTAAGAAAAAAATTTCACAGAATTTGGTTAAATTTAATTTTTGTCAAGTGATGTCGATATCAAATATTATTTGTGTTCATACAAAATTGTTCAATCTTTAATAAAAAATCCAGAAATTTCAAGTTTCCCCGTTTTGCAATTTCCCACATTTATTTGAAATCTACATCTTTAAAAAAGAAGACACAATACCTGTTCCACAATACCAAATTCATATAATTTCAATAAGAAACACACATTTTAGAGCGGTTTGAACAAAATGTGTTTTAAAAAATGACGAAAAATGTAATTTTTGGAGGTTATTAATTGTTATAATAGTACATAATTTGATAATTTTTTTTCAGTCAAAATGCTTGTATGAATAAAATCTTTATTTGTTAAGCAGATTTGGGTATACATTCTGTGAAAAATAAAAATTTACAAGTGAAAACATAAATTTTAATCAAAAAGAATCTTCAGGAGGATCCAAACCGCCCCGATGATGAAATGAAAATGAATGAACAAATTAAGCGGAAATCGTTTGTAACATTTTTTCAAACTTTTGTGAACCCAAGCGGCGGAATCTTAATCTCATTTTAGTTTGGTTCTGATATTATTAGTAAAAACTAATTTAAATAAAATTTGAAATTGCATTTACTGTGTGGAAAAAACTAACGTTAAACTTTTTGTTCCAACCATTGTTCCAATAAACTCAAGGAGAATCCGACGAGCTGGGTACAAAAATTACGATTTTAAAATTTTTTCATGTTATTTTCAGTCACCTTCCTTTTAAAGGTGACAAATTTTCTCACTTTTTTTGACCAAATTAGTTTAATGTTAGTTTTTTTACTATTGTTTCTATACAAGAATAGGATTGTTAGTGGAAGGTACAGAAAAAAAATGTCTAGCAAAATTTTTGTAGGTTTCTAACAGTAGATAGAAAAACTAAAAAAATATATTTTATAGATCTCTATTAAATATCAAGATTGTTTTATTTAAATTTAGAAACAACGTGTAAGAAAAATATGCCCAACGGCAACAATGATAGTATAATTTTCTGAAAGAGGTTATATAAGTTCTATAAAAATGAAAAAGTTGAAAGACTTTACTCTCAACTAAGGAAGGTGCGACTTAGATTTTAATAGATTTATATTAAGAGATGAAACATTTTGGTAAGAAAAGGTGGTTGAAAAACCTTGCGTATGGTTTAAAACTAACTCTAAATTTTCTCCATTTTGATCACAGTTTTCTCTGTAATCCCGTTTTAGTTGAAAAATCCCGAAAAACTGCAAGAATCGCGTCGCCTGGCAGCTCTAGTAGGGGGCAGTGCTTGAGAGCGCGCCTGCATTTGCAGCACACCTTCCTATAGCTTTTGTTGTTGGTTTTTTTTCTATGTGTTTCTGGATTTAGCTCAAAAGGAAGCTACTTGAACTCGTCTTCGAAGGTATGAAGTATGACGCCAGCGTAATTTTTTTTTCTCTTCTTGTATTTTGCTTATATTTGGCACGCAGTAGTTTAAGCTCCAGAAAAAAAAACAATGCTAGCACAACAGCAAATATTTGGTGCAATACTCTCACACAAGGCAGTGGCGTTCATGCCGTGCCCCTCTTTGTCACCAATGTTTTCTTTCGTTGTTGTTGCTGCCGTTGCTGGGCCTTATTTGAAGTTTTACTAACTCTGTTACTTGGCACATTTTAAGCTAACATGTGCGCATTTGTATATAATTTTTTTAAATTTTATGAAATTTATTTATTCTTTTTCTTTTTAATAAGCTTAGTTTTTTTTCGGAATAGTCAGCATTTAGGGTGTGTCGGTCTGTTTCTGTTGGTTTTTATTGTTTTAGGCAGCCGTTGCTTTATGCTTTGAAGCTGACTACACAGCACAAGAGCGGGCAAGGTCGTTCACAGTGGCTTCGTTGTTGTTGTTGTAGTTTAGATAATTTTTGGTGAGGCCGAATATTTGTTTGTTTGTGTGTGCGTGTGTGTGGCTGTGCGCTCAAGAGCGCCAAAAGTAGTGCGGAGTTTTTTTATGGGTGGTTAAATATTATCGATTTTGCCTTTTTTATCAAGGATTGGAATTCTTCATGTGTATTGAAACAATAATTTATCGATTTTTATTTATGTTGAACAACGTGATAATTTTTAAAGATTCTTAGAAAAAAATTTTAACTCGTGTTTAACTGTCGTGTTGACTCAAACGATAATTAAGCAATATTTTTTATATAGGCTAAGAACCATTTTCTTAAGCATTTTTTGGAAAAAAAAACTGCGGTATCAATTTTAGCTCTAATGTGAATTTACTGAAATGCGATGTTTTGTTTAAATGTTTCCATAATTTTCTGTACAAAGTCTTAAAAGAAGTCAGTTACAGTGATTTAGAGTCTGTCAAGTTTAGTGAATTAATCGATATTTTCTTGAAAAATGTTTTGTAGCAGTGATTGTAAATTGTTGTTTCATCGCGCCAAAAATCGCATTGTTCAATATGCGCATTGTATTTATAAACTAAATAATCTTTATGCAGTTTTTATTTTATTTTATTTTAAATAAAACTTATTTTAAAAAACAATTTCTTCCAAATGTAATCTTTTTTTGGCCGAAAACACCGTTTATATGCGTTTTATTTAGTTTAGATGTTAAGTTATTAACTAAACTTGCTTATTGGAATATAATAGATATTTTTTTAAAATATCGTACAAATAGTGATGTTTTTAAACAATTATATTTTACATATTGCTGAAGATATATAAAATATCTAAAGCACATATGACGTCAAATTGTATGCTTTAGCAATTAGTCGTGATTATTTGTTTCTTAAGTGTGAAAGGTTCTTAAATTATTTGAGACATGTTTCTGCTCCAACACTTTTATTATTGGAGATATTTTAAGAAAGGGATTTTAAGCTCTAGAATTTTTATCTCCAGGAATTTATTTTCAGGATGTACGTTTTTAAAGTTTTTAGCGAAAAACTGAAAAATCAAATTTTGTGAAAGTGGCTCACTAAAATACCGTAATTTCAATACTAATGAAGTGATTTTACTATTTTACTATTACTATTACTATTACTATACTAATAAAACTATATTTATTTCTTGAAAAATCCTATTTTAACAGGTCTATAAGATGAAAATGTACATGTTTTATAAACAGTAAGTTATATATTACCTTTATATGCTAAATAAAACATAAAGTTTTATTTTATACATTGTATATATATATATACTTTGAAAAAATATATATACCCATTACAAAATATTCCATGTCTAGGAATCGAACCTAGATTCTTTGCAGTACTAGTTTCTTCTGGTTCATTTCTGATATCACAAACACTGACGATAATGTCATTCCATTAATATTTTGGAAACTTTATTCATTTATTGAACGAGTTTGTAATTCGTTAACAAATTGATATTAAAACGGATTTTTATATATAACGAAGTACACAGAGAAAATTGTATTGCTTGAATCCAGCACATGTTTTGCTTAGACGGAAATCCCAAATTTCGGCTTAACCACGATGTGATTCTTGAAAAGTTTGCTTGAATCCAAACTGCTTTTACTTATATATAGAAAAAAGAGAAAAAAAAGAGAAATTCATATAATTTTTGCAATAGTTTGACTTATTATATAAAAATAAAATAAATTTTGATTTAATTCATACAATAATTGGCTTAGCAATAAAAACTAAAGTCAGCTAATTTTGATTTATGCTCAAAATAATTGTGTGTGTTTGCATATTCAAAGAAGAAATCGATGTGATACATTTTTTAAGAAATTGTTAGAAAAGGTAACGAAACATTTTTGGAAAAATGATCGAGGGAACAGTTTTGAAAGTAAAATCGTAGACAAATATTGAAACTGTTTTTAAAAAATGCGATCGATCACATACAACGATCATAAAAGCATGAGTAAAGAAAGAATCGAGGACATATGGTGACACATTTAAGGAAGTTATCGTGAAAAGTATCTAAAAATTTCTAGTATATTTATTACAAAAAAGATAGAATGTTAACATATATTTAAATATCAGACCGATCGTACATACAGTTAGAGTCAAAAGTTAGCATATAGCTGGCACTTACTTCTAAAAACCTTAAGATTATTAAAAAAAAAAAAAGGATTTCAAATTTGTTTTTGGTTATTAATGATGGTATAGTATGAAGTTTTATTAAACGTAAGAACCGTTAACATAAACGCAAAATTCATTGAATATTCAAGTTCAAACAAAAAAATACCTTAAGATGCAAGCAGGAGTTAGCATACAAGTGGCATAGGAATTCTTCTTTTATACTACCTTAAGCTGAAGAGTAAAAATGAATATGTCGTGGGGGCTCCTTTAGACTTGATAGCCGCTTCCAAACGCTTTTGCATAGAGTTCACCAAGTTTTGTGCCACTTCACGTAGGATTTTCGCCCACTCTTCTGTTAAGGCTTTTCGCAAATCATTTCAATCCATGACATCCCATAAATTCTCAATAGGATTGAGATATGGAGACTGCGGAGGAGAATTCAACTGTTTGGGGGGTGTTATATAACAGCCTTTCCTTGACAAATTTCGCCGTGTATTTTGGGTAATTGTCCTGCTGAAAGACCCAAAGTGACGTTGGACCCAAATTTTGCACACTCTGCTTGAAGTTGTACTTTAATATTTGCAGATAGTCTCGGCTAGTCATAGTAGACTCAACAAAAACGACATTTACGGTGCCGGCTGCCGACATGCACCCCTAAATCATTACAGAGCCTCCACCATGCTTGACTGTGGAAATACGATTTTGTGGAAGCAGCTCGCTCTTCGGTGTTCTCCACACCCTAATACGATTTTTTTTTCGCTAAATATCTCGAACTTGCTTTCATCACTAAAGAAAACGTTGTTCGATAAGGTTTCTGAGTCCGTTTAGTGAGTTTTCGCGAAATTTAAGTGCTTCACACTATTGACAGCAGAAATATAGAGCTTTCTCCTTGGTACTCTACCATGCAGGCCATTCACATACAGGGCTCTGCGAATAGTCGATGAGCTCACGGGCTTATCTCGTTCTTGAGAAAGGTTCTGAGCCATTTTAACTGCACTACACTTTGGGTTTCTCTTTACATTTCTAAGAATTTTCCGCACTTAAATATAACTCAAAATACGAGGGCGACCAGAACAATAACTAGTTTTCGTACTAATTTCCCTATTTCGCAAAACAATTTCCCGTTTTTTCGATGATTTACTATTAATTTTCTCAAATCTTCAGAAAGTTCCTTACCACGAGCCATTTTGAGCTCCACCAACCATGGCACAACCAACAAATAACGAACTCGATCGCGAAATAAATTTTCACAGCGAAATAAATTATATTGCTCACTCAAATTCATAAACGACGCGTTGATATGGCGCCAATAAATGGACTTATGACGCATCGAATATGACAGCGTTGTACACTGTATGCTAACTTTGAATGCACATTTTTTAGGTACTTTTTTATTTGAACTTGAATATTCAGTGAATTTTGCTTTTATACTAACGGGTTTTTACACTCAATAAAACTTCATATTGTGCCATTGTTAGTAACTAATAAAGTTGAAATCACATTTTTATAAGAAAACTTTCAAGGTTTTTACAGGTAAGTACCAGCTGTATGCTAACTTTTAACTCTGACTGTAGTTGAATCAAGGAAATATTTTTGATGAAGAATAAAAGGACACATGACACATGACACGAAATTTTATGAATGTGGATATGTGGAATAAATTATAATTAAAGTATATAAGCCCGTTCTACGATGAGTTGGATGCATTTACACTCAAACTGAAATTATTTTTTGCCATTATTACAGTGCTTTTACAACATCTTGTGTCCTGAAAAATGTTCAGCCTGAAAGTATGCACATACATAGAAGGCAAATGAATTTTCTGTGGATAATTTCAGGCTTAACATTTTTCAGGACTGTATATGTTGGGAAAGCACTGTAATAATGACAAAAAACAATTACAGTTTGAACATTATTAGGTGTGGAACATTAAGCATTATGCTTGCCTATTATGTCTTAAGATTGTTAATCGACATTACATTTTGGAGTTATCGATTAACCATATAAAAAATTATTGAAAAAGGTATCTTAAAAAGAAAAGAGAAAATATGTACATTTCAAGATAAGCTTGAATAAATTGGAAATAAGGTATCGAAAACATATTATCAATAGATCGAGGATATATATTTGATGAAATGAATGTGAAAATGATTCATGAAAATTTGAGAGATTTTAAAAAAGCATATGGAAACAATTTTGTGTGAGTGTGATTGATTTTACAAGCATTAAGAAATTTAAAGGTGATAAGGAAATTTTCTTCGTTATTTCAAACAGCAGATCGACGACTTTAACAGATCGATAACAGATCGACAAAATAAACAAATATTTTTAATACAGCTACTCCATTTTATTTTTACCTTTTTAAAGAGTCAAAGCATATATTAACAATAAATTAATTTCACTACTATAAAAATAAAGTTCTTCTCCAATCCCATATAAGACCATTTATGCCATATCGCAATGCTTTTGCAAAGTACATAATTAATAAATAATTTATTATTTTGCTTATTTAATGCGTCAAATCCGACTGAAAAAAGTATTTATTTTCGACGTAGTTGTTTGTTAGCATTAAAAAAAAAACAAAACATTAAAGAGTTTAAAGTCAAAAAATCGTAACCGGTAAAATAATCGATGAATTTTACAAAGTTTAATAACCGAAACCGGACTTTTATTTAGTCAAGTCGCTTAACCGGCTAACTAAAAAATAAGTTTTTTTTTAAAATATATGAAGTTGGTGAAATTCGCCCGCGTTGTTTACCATATGTTGCTTAATGTTTACCAAATAATAATCTTACCAAAACAATCCGGGACCATGTCATTCAAAATAACTTTTTTGTTTTTTTGATAACAATATGTCTGGTTTTAAGTCAAACAACAAGTCTAGTCATACTATTTGAACCTACATACTCACCTTGTACCGCCTCTTATTGTTGTTGTTGATGTCGTTTTGCCAACAACAACAACAACTTTCGACTCTCCTCATCAATAACACAAAAACATCGGCGTCATCAGCTGTTTTCTATTTCGATATCACGCGAAGCATGCGTGATTTTTGTTCACTATAAAACAAAAACCAGTCGTGCTTATTGTGTTCGTGTTTCATCATCATTATAGAAATAATAATCAACAAACCAGCTATTTCTTTTTTTCTTTTGTTTACCCCTCCCTAATGTTGTTGCCACGGAAGTCTATAAAATAATATTAATTTTAAGATGTTTTATTATCAACTCAATGTTGAGTGATTAATGTTTGATTCTAGTGAAAAGAAGATTTGCATAAAATCATGCATATATGTATCTTTAAAACAACAATAAAATTAAGAGATAGGTCGTCGTTGTTGTTGCTACCCGGTTGCTAGCGGATATTTCGATGCTGTCCAACACGGTGATTTTATTGCTACAGGCAGGCCTTAACAACAAAAAAAAAAAAATAAATAAATAAATGTCTAAATATTTGGTATTTATCGAAATTGGGTTGATTTCGATAGCGCCTGCGATTACCATGCGCTCATTTGTTGATCACGTTCTGAAAAAGTGTACATACAACACACACACACACGCACGCACACAGTTAATAAATTAAAAATGTATTTTTTCCTTTTTTTTTAAATAAACGCAAGAGAGCAGGTGCAGGAACATCAAAAAAGCATTGCCAGTTGCACATTTTTGCGCTATGACACAATTACCTGCAAGTCGGCATTGGACACAAAAAACTGTATTTTAACAAAGTAGCTCCTTATCTAAATTGTTTTTTTTTTTGAATTTGTGAGATTCAAGAGAGCTCCCTGCTCCTCACTTTGTTCCTTAAATCCAATATTATTATTTCCAATTTTCTTATTGATTATCAATGGAAATAATGAGGTGAAACATTTTATTTATTTTTAAGTTTATTTTCCATGTGTAATATGTAAAACATCTCATGTATTCCAAAATACCACACTTAAAGGTCAACCCTGAAATTTAACTGACAAAAAAATAGAATCTAGGGCTTTAAAACAACAGTATCAAATGCATAAAAAAGTAAAACTATATTAACATTTCGTTACACAACCTATATTTGCTAGTATAACGGCACATCTTTTTAGTATGGATTCTACCAGGGTCTTGCAAACATTATCTGGAATAGAGTACCAAGCTTCTTTTACTTTTTCCCAGAGCTCATTCTTGTTTTTTGGTTTAAAGGATCCCAGCTTTTCCTTGACAATCTTCAACAGATTTCTATTGGATTTAAATACAGCGATTGCGCGGGTCAGTGATGGCCGTAGCGCAGTAGGTAGAGTGTGTGGCCCATACGCCAGAGAACCGTGGTTCGAATCCCATCTGATACAGAAAGTTTTTTTTCAATTGAATTCATTTTTCTGTTCGGTCGTCACCTCTTTGCAGACAATAGCAAACCTCAGAGAGTAAAAATTGCCATAAAAAGCTGAGAACATAAGCCGTTTGGAGTCCGCATAAAACATTTAGGTCCAGTTCTCGATCATTAGTTTTCAAACATTTTCACAACACACACAACACTATTGATCATAAGAAATGGCCATTTCGTTTTTTTTCGATTGCGCGGGTCAAGTCATGACATCGATTATATGTTTCTGTAACCACCCTTTAACAAGACCCCCGAAATATGTTTCGGGTGCAAAGTACACATCCAAAAAATCCAATGCAACACCATAGGACGAAAATCCATAAAATTGGCCCAACACCATATGACGCAAAAACATCCCCATACCATGATGTTTTCTTCTCCATGCTTAAATGATTTTGTGGTATACGTATACGTATCAAGGGTTCATTTCAGCATTTTTTGGACGTCGCGCTTTGACAAAATCTCAATGTAATTATCATCCTGTGGTGTTGTGTTATGAAGACGGCCTCTCAGTTCGCAATCTTTTTAAGGCTTAAGAGCGGTAAATACGAATTTTTGGGATTGCGGATTCACTATTTCCGCAATTTTTCTTTGAGTAAGACCACTCTTAAGCAAATTTTTTTTTGCATTTGCGTTCTTCCTCCGAGCAGTGTTTTCCGCGACAAATTTTTCCTAACTTTGCAGTAATTTCGTATTTATTAATCTGTTTTTAAAGCTTGTGCATACTAACAATTGCAATTTGCCGAAAAATTTATGTTTTTATAAACTTTTTGTCTATTTTGATTCTATTTTCTTCTCACAACAGTCAATGCGTGTTTTTCACGAAATGTTCAATTAAACTGAATAGTAAAATTCAACAGTTTGCCATCGTGTAATTTTTTTACTTATAAATAGATCGTATGATATATGCACAAAAGTTCTCGAAAAGCAATTTATGATTGTGCTTGTACAAAATAATTGAGGCGCAGTGAAATAACTCCCAAATGAAATAAGTCCCAATGAAATAAATCCCAAAAAAAAATGAAATAACTCCTAAATCACAAACTGAAATAAGTCCCAAAATTAATGAAATAACTCCCAACCGGAAAATGAAATAAGTCCCAATTATTAAATAAAATAACACCTAAATGAAATAACCCAAAATGAAATAAGACCCAAATGAAATAAGCCCAACGAAAATGGAATAAGCCCCAAACCACTGGGCATGAAATTATGCCCAAATTCAATGAAAAATGAAAAAAATAAGACCTAAAATTTGGTATTTATTTCATTATGAGATAACACCCAACGAAAAAATTGCATTAGCCACAATATTCCCCAAAACAATTATATAAGCCAAAAAAAAAAAAACTTAAAATTAAATTATCCCCAAAATAAATGAAATAAAATTATGAATAGTCACTTCTGTAATTCAGTTGTACAATTGATAATTTTCTGAAAGATAAACATTTTGTAAATTTTGTCATTATTTTTTCCATTCAGTTGCGCCTTTGACAAACTTCATTCTGTAGAAGGCGCATATAAAACAATCGCACCTCTTCAATAGCCAAAATTGAAGAAAATGATATAACCCCTTCCCATCCCATTATCGTTGGGAGTTATTTCATTTCCGAATTTTGGGAATTATTTCATAATGAAATAACTCCCAAAACAAAAAAAGAAACAATTCCCAAAATAAATGAAATAACTTCCAAAAATTGGGAGTTATGTCATTATGAAATAACTCCCAAAAATGTATGGACATTTTTTGGGAGTTATTTCATTTTTTTTTTGGGACTTATTTCATTTGGGAGTTATTTCACTGCGCCAATAATTGATTCTATTTTATTGTCAGTAACTGTAAAAGTTATAATTATAAGAAGAAATGTTAAAAACAATATCAACATACTGACAGACATGTATAACTTAAACATCTACTGACATATAATTCATAATAGGTCCATAAATAGAATAGGAAATGTCAAGTCAAAAGCGACTAGTAGGATTAGTACCATTCAACCAACCTCGCTTCCTTGTTAAGCTCACTGCCTAGACCTAAAGCTTTTGGTATATAGATTTCTTGCGTTCCATATGCTTCAATTCTGCTCGCCGTGCTATATGCCCTTACAATAGAATTCAAGCGTCGCAGTTGAACCCTGCGGTCGTCTACCCTCGCAAGCTCTTCAGATTTTGCTCGCTGCTCTGCTTCGGAGGCCCTTGCACCAGAACTCAAGTTTAACACAATTGGCCGTTAAGAAACTTTTAGGCTAACTTTTAGACTGTTCCTCTTCTGCCCGCTGCTCGGTGTATTCAGTCGCCTTTGCTTCAGCGTTAAAAACCGTCTCAGTTCTCTTTTGTTTTGCATTTCACATGTTTAAATTCTGCTCGCCGTGCTATATGCCCTCGAAACAAATCATCCGGTTTCATCACGCTGTTAGCGATATCATCACGCTGTTAGTGTAACATAGATTATTGCTGTACATTATTCCTTTGTAGGGAATGCCAAGCATCGACCAAGCCGAAGACCGAAGCGATTACCGAACCGATTACCGATGTGATTACAAACCGATTACCGAGCCAATTACCGAGGCAATTTCCAACCGATTACCGAACTAATTACCTATTAACGAAGTGATTACTAACCCATAACCGAAGAATCAATTACCAAAGCGATTACAAACCGATTACGGAATCAAATACCGAATACCGAAGCGATCACCAACCGATTGCCCAAGCTATTAACAACCGATTACCATTTACCGAAGCAATTACCAACCGATTACCGAAGCGATTACCAACAGATTGCCGAACAAATTAACGATAACTAAAGCGATTACCAACCGATTATCGAACCATTTACCGATTACTGAAGTGATTACCAACCGATAACCGAACCAATTACCGAAGCAATTACCAAAGCGATTACCAACCGATTACCGAAGCAATTAACAACCGATTACCGAAACGATTAACCGAACCGTTTATATTATATATAAACATTAAAAAATGGCATTTTTTACATTCAATAATGCATAAACTGATAAAAAGAGTTAAAAAAGTCTACTTGCCGACTCTAGCTATTTCGAAAATTCATAACAGCTATGTTATTTCATAGCTTTAAGTTTCACTTATGTTTTATTAGCTTTATAATCGACAAATAGATGATGTGTGTCAATTTGGTTTCCGTGGGTATTTTCCAGCATTTGTCGTAGCGTGAAAATCTGGTCTATGGTGGATTTTCTAGGTCAAAAGTCATACTGATAAGATCCAATCAGTGTTTTTTTAATCGGCTTTAGTCGTTCACACAATACGCTTGAGAGAACCTTATGTGCGATGGAAATAAGACTGGGTCTCCTTTCTTGGTCTCCTGTTGGGTCTCCTTTCCTATGTATAGGGCAAAGTACTTCGCAAAATCTTCGGTCTTGTTCGAGTTGGCGATGACTATTGCATCCGAATGAACCACGAGCTGTATGAGCTCTACGAAGACTGACGTAGTTCGGCGTATAACTGTGCAGCGACTACGCTGGCTGGGTCATGTCCATCGTATGAACGACGAAGTTCCAGTGAAAAAGTTGCTCGAGGCGAGGGTCGTTGGTCAACGACGAGGAGGGGACCATGCCTCCGATCGATGGACCAGGCCGAAGAAGCCCTAACCGCACTTGATGTATCCGATTGGAGAAGGTGTGCGCAAAGCGGAGGCGCCTGGGGAGGTAATTGACGAAAAATTCGAAGTGATACAAAAAATTTTCTAGCTTCTTTCTATATTATTTTCACTAAAATTCAAACTAAATTTTTTTGTTTTTTGTCATGTTACTTTATGTCAAATAAATTGTCTATTGGTGATAAACTATAGTGTAAATTGAAAAATTTAATTGAATTTAGTAACAAAAAATTAACGCCATTTGTAGCAATTTATTTGACTAAAAGTAATAGGGCACAAAAAAAAAATAATTAAATTTGAATTTTACTGAAAATAATATAAAAAAAGTAAAAACAATGTGTGAAAATACGCAATATCTTTGGTCCGACTGCAAAAATTAAAGATTTTTTGATGCAGATTGGAAGAACTTTTTCATTAGTAATATTTCTAACCGTTTTATTTTTTAAACTTTCCACACCAGCCAATATATTTGTAAGAAACTCGATTTTTAGAGATTATTTCAAATCGTTCCAGCTCACGGATGGCTATCACTAGAGTCGAAATATTTAAATTATCATAACATAAACCAAGCATAATTTTGAGGAACTGACCCTATCAACTTCTTTTTCTGTGAAGCGTGACACATTTAGATTACATTTGTTAAGTTTGAGTTTCGTGGATAGTACATAAAAAAGTAAAGCTGGAATTTTTTGCAACTTTTAAAATATTTGCATTATATGAAAGACCTTAATGTCTCAAAAATTCTACGATGTCCTATAAAATGCTAATACCTTTAAAATATTAAAAGATTAAGTAATATTAAATATTAAGTATGTTTCAAGGTTGAAAATTAAAAAAAAATTATGATTAAATATTAAAGATTGTATTTTTAAAATTTTAAAAAAACCTGCATAAAACTGGATATTTCAGATACACCAATTCTAAATATATTTTTTTTTTAAGAATAAACAAAGAAATCATCTTACAAAAATTTAGAATTCTGTCTTGATAGTTCGGTCAAATCTCACACAGTAGAACGGTGTTATTTGCGACATTGTTTAAAAAATTTTCACCAAACCTTTAGAAAATAGAATTCCTTCCATAGGTCATATTTTTTTAATAAGCATTCCAGAATAATCCCCAAATACGTGGACATTTCAAGTAGACCTTTATCTCTCCCTAGGAAAAATCCTGCGAACGCCCGTTATGTTAGCCATATTAGGACGACTTTTATGTTTTTTTGTGCATAAAACTTTCAAAATGTTATAGGTGACTCATATTATTTAATTTAACTGTAACTCTCACAGATTTAAGGGGTTTGTTCTCCTTATCTTCTTTAACAATGTGGTAAAATGTGTGTATGTTTTCAAAGATTATATTATCAATTGATGAAAATACAATAATGTTCGTTAAATGAAAATACTTATAAATGTTTTTAATAATTGTTTTATTTGATATTAGGTTGTTCCCAACTGTCTCTAAAATTAATTTATAAATATTATCGTAAACGGCTATATGAGTATTTTTGTGTTAAAAATAAATACTCGTATTTTAGTTATCACAATGATATCGTTTTAAGAAAATTGACCAAGAAAGGAAAATAGTACGTTATTAATAGTATTTTATTTCTTTCCAATGTTATAGTAAGTTTTTAGAAATATTAACCCAATATTAAGCAGTACCAATATATCGACAAAAGATTTAAGAACATTTCAAAATTATTTCAAATTGGGCACATAATGTAGAAAGTTCACATTAGTTTTACATTTTTGCATAAAAACTGGTAGTGTAACTTATAATTATTTTATTTGCTTTATTGGCTTATAAGAAAACATATATTTTTATTGAAATATAAATATTTGATTATATTTTATATTTTATTTATATATTTTTTCGGTAAAATCTATCGTTAAAAAATATAATTAATTCATTAAGAAAGTTTAGTTTATTATGACATTTTTGAATAAAAAAATAGAAGTGCAACTCATAATTATTTTAATTGTTTTGTTGGTTTATAATAAAAATTGGTCGTATATAATTGTAATTGTAAATTGTGAGAATATTTAAGAGGTAAAACTCAATTATTACGAATTGCCTATTCATTGAAATATCTTGAAATAGCGAGTTCTTTCAACAAATAATTGAAGAACAAAAATTTCATCGAGGAATGGCCGCCATTGCTTATGAGTGTAGTCAGTAGTTAAATTTGTTTTTTTAGACAATCTATTCTAATTTTTTTTTAGCTTCTATGCTTTAAACTTTTTTATATTTTCTAAAGTCTACTAATATACTTACCAATATAAAACAAATTCTGTTACCCCCTTTCCCCTGGCTGACATCCTTGCTACGCCCATGTTCTCGTTTATCCGTTTTTGTTTTTTTTTTTCAAAATAGTGAAAAGTGAACTTGGTCATTCTTTAATCTAACACCTTCCTCAATTGTATTGTACTCTTATAGAATTACCCCCTATTGCAGTTTCCATGAATATTTTTGTGTAAATAGTACCTACGCGATTCATATTGCTTAAAATTTAAAATGATGACTTAATAACAAACAACAACTAAAGGAATAAACAAATTTCTTTGTATCTGAATAATATCAGCTATGTGATGATGTCTTAACCCTGAAGTAAAATTCCCAAAAATACAAAAATATACTGTCAACAACCCTAGAACCTTGACTAAGTGCTGTTGTTGTGTATTGTATTTGTATGATATAAAAAAAAAAAAAATTAAAATTTTCCACAAGCTCATATTTATTGCTGACTGGCAACATCACGCACTTCCCAAATACAACGTGGAAAAAGGGGCTCGTTTCGTTTGCAACCAATCAAGAATCATCATTGGCTTCAAAAAACAATAAATAACAGAGAGTTGGGCAGATAAAAACCAAGAGAGCAAGAGTAAATTAGTATGTATAACTAGGAGAACAAGTTAGAATTGGTGCGACTCAGACAACAAACGACGACGACATTCCGATAATAGCAACAATAAAAGCAAGCAGTAAATCAACAACAAAAACTAGCACGCTTTAGCGCAAAACAAAAAAAAAAAAAAATGGAAAAAAACTCGTAGTCTGTGTTCACGCGTTGACCTCATGATAATCGTCGTGTGTTCACGTGAACGCTGAATGGATAGATGTTGGCTGTTCCAAAGGTCTTTCTCATAATAATGTTGTTGTTGCTATTTTTGTTTTGCTGCGGAGGTTGTTGTTTTTTGTTGTTGTTGATGTGATATACTGAGTTTGTCAGCAATATATAGTGTGTATGGGTAGCCAAGAGGTCGGCGACGACGGTGTTGGAGTATTTTTAGAGTGCTGTTGCTGTGTTTTCATATGTTGTTGTTGCTGGTCTGGAGTCTAATGTTGTTGGCTGGCGTTGGTGGCTTATTGTTATAGTGTTGTTGTTGCTGCCTGACGCTGTTATATTATAGCACCTTATCTGCATGTCATTTGCTACCTGGCTGTCTGTCTGTCCAATTTTTTTGCAATACCAGCAGTTATTTTTGTGTAAAAGAATTTTATAATATTTTTTGTTATCGGCTAGGAGTTCAAATTGCAACAGATACACCCACACTAACTACAATAGATAATAATTATTTTGTTGCCATATTTGTTGTAGACATTTAGCACATCATTAAAAAAACCCAGAGAAACGCTCTAATTAATTAAAAAATTAACGGAAAATTTAATCTATATATGTTAATTGAAATTCCACGCTCGATGCATCAACAAATATTTACAAGCAAACGAAAGAGAGAGAGAGAGAGAGAAAAAGAGAAAAGAGCATACAGTGCTGAGTATGCGCTCAGTACATAAAAGTAGTGGGTGTGTGCGAAATGACTTCACTGCATTTGTTGTTGCCTTCAATGACTGACTGTCTGCATGCAACAAGTTTATTTTTAGTCATTTCCTCAAGGATGAGAAACAAAAAAAAAAAAACCAAATGCATTTATAAAAACAGTGTTGGTGTTTGATCACAATAAAGAGTAGCTTATTAAAAAAAGTAGTAGTAATATGTGTTTACGTGAATCTCAAATAATAAGGCAGGGCCGTAGTAAATTTTTTTTTGGAAAATTAGAAAACGGTAAAATAATAATAAAAATTAAAACTTTTAGGGGGAGTTTGAGTAAAATTTTCTAAAATTATTTTAAGGCGTGAATTTGGGTAATTTTAAATATATAAAAAAAAAATTTTTTTTATAAATAATTTCGACGATACTCTGCTTTAAAGAGACAAATTATTGATAAATATGCTTTCCTAAATGTTGAGAAAATAGTTTGTACGATTTTATGATGAGTTTAATGGACATAATTTTTATTGAATGATTACAACAATAATTTAGGAGTGTCGCATAGCGACAGCAGTAAAAATAGAAAAAAAAATGTTGTTGCAGTCAGCTGCAACGCGAGCCGTGCGAGAAAACTACTGCGAAAAGAGGAAGAAAGAGAGGCGCCTTTTCAGACGCAAGAAAAGAGAGCAGGAAAAGCATAAGCGTGGGGAACTAGAGGTATACCAGGGCAAGAAGAATGTACGAAAATTCTAACAACAGGTTAAGCGTCTAACCCAAGGTTTCAAGCCTACGGAGCATTACTTCAGAGAACTGCAAAACTCACATAAAAATATTCATACGTAATCAACACTGTAAAAATCATGCCTCTGCGTTCAATCGATCAGACTTGCGCGAATGCATATACTCGCTGTTGAGTTAAATTCAATCAAACCATGTGCTTCGTGTTGGCTCAGTGATTTTAATCAACGGACGTCTTCGGATACATATTTCATGCTTGTTCGTTGGGCTCAACAACGATTATTTTCATCAAGAATGAAACGAAAATAGCAAAAATCAACACGTATGAGTTTGTTCGTCTGCAGACAGAGATAGAGAGAAAAAGAGAACAAGAAGAAGAAGGGTGAAGTTTTTATAACGATTGACTGCAAACAACCAAATTTAACTATTTCTTTGAGTTCTCATTTACGAAACACATATCCGTATACACTTCAACGCCAATATTCAAACATGCGAATTCAATCCGTCAATCAGCTCACACAAACGATGCCTTCAGCAGCATCATTTTATTTTTGTCAACTCCAACACTCGTTCACTCAAACATGTGAGTTCGATCAGACGAACTCAAACTCAAACTGACACAAAAGACGCGTTCGTCAGTAGTGTGCTGATTTTATTCAACGCTGAACTTTGTTGAATGAGTTGAGTTGAGTAAGAATTCCAGTGAATGATTTAATCAAGCAAAAAGTAAGTTTTGCAGTTCTCTGATCTACTTGTAGAGATGAAAAGGGAGATCTGGTTACAGATACGCAGTGTGCGCTGAAATTATGGAGACGGCACTTCTCCAATTTACTTACTAGCGACGATTCCACCAATACCGCCCATGATGAAAGCAGTTTAGCACCACCAATCAACGATGATGGAGTGGAAGTACTACCACCTAGCTATGTAGAGGTTTGAGTTGCTATCCAACGACTCAAAAACAATAAAGCAGCGGGTGCCGACGGCCTGTCAGCTGAATTGTTTAAAACCGGTGGCGATGAATTGATGAGGCGCATGCTTCAGCTCATCAGCAAAATATGGCTAGCGGAAAGCATGCCCGACGATTGGAATCTCAGCGTACTTTGCCATATACTTAAGAAAGGAGACCCAACAATCTGCGCCAACTATAGAGGTATCAGCCTTTTTTTCATCGCATATAAGGTCCTCCCAAGCGTACTGTGTGAAAGATTAAACCCGATTACAAAAACACTGATTGGACCTTATCAGTGTGGTTTTCGACCTGGAAAGGTTTTCCACCATAGACCAGATTTTCTCGCTACGACAAATCCTGGAAAAAAACCCACGAAAACCAAATTGACATACATCATCTATTTGTCGATTACAAAGCTACGTTCGATAGCCCGAGAAGGGATTGCTTATACGCAACAATGTCTGAGTTCGGTATACCTGCAAAGTTGGTAAGACTTTGTCGTTGAGCAACACATACAGGTTCGTCAAGGTAGAAAATGACCTCTCCGAAACCTTCAATACCGAAAGAGGTTTCAGTCAAGGCGATACACTGTCTTGCGATCTCTTCAACATCATGATGAAAGGGATTGTACAAAAGGCCGGTGTGCATCGCAATGGCACCATTTTCTACAAAGGTGCCCAGCTCCTTGCGAACGCTGATGATATTGATATTGTGGGCAGAACAAAGAGAGATGTTACCGCTGCTTTCACTACTTTCGAGAGAAAGTTCTTCGCAAAATCTTCGGTCCTGTTCGAGTCGCCGATAACTATCGCATCCGAATGAACCAAGAGCTGTATGAGCTCTACGAAGACATTGATGCTGTTCGGTGTATAATTGTGCAGCGCCTACGCTGGCTGGGTCATGTCCATTGTATGGACGACGAAGCTCCAGTGAAAAATGTTCTCGAGGCGAGGGTCATTGGTCAACGACGTCGAGGGAGGCTATGCCTCCGATGGATGGAACAGGCCGAGGAAGCCTTAGCCGCACTTGGTGTATCCGATTGGATAAGGCGCGCACAAAGCAGAGGCGCCTGGCGAGAGCTGATGAGGTCGGTCGAAACCCGAACACGGTTTGTTATGCCACCTAAGTAAGTATTGTAACGCACGTTATGAATGAATTTGAATTGCACGTTATGAATTTTATTATTATATTGAATTATGAAAAAGTATTTATTATCAAAAAATTTAGAATTAAGCAATATAATGATTTCTAAAAAATGTGTGCGTAAATATAGTGCCACGCCCATTTTTAGTACAGGTGCCGATAGTAAGAATACGAACTTATATGCCAAATTTTAGTCTAATAATAAAAAACCAGTCTTAAAGATAGAATTTTCATTGATTTATGGGCGGTAAAAGGGAGTGTCGCAAATTGCAAGCAATAAGTTGACAAAGTTTTATCGTTATCGGATGAACGATAACCGCAGGGTACCGAAGCTAAAATATCCCCCCGCGGCCATATTGAAGTATATTCGAAGTCTTTAGCTACGTCATACTCGTTGATACTCAGTTTTATATATTCAAGTTTTCCAATTTTGATGACGTCACTTTGTATGGGAGGTAGGCGCGATTTTGATCTAATTTTGCCATATATCATAGGGATGGTTGATATTATATATCAAAGCCAATGTGCAAAGTTTCAAGACATTTCATTTCATTTAAATTTTTGTGGATTTTTAAGAGATTTTAAGTTTAAAATAAAGCCATTTTGTATGGGAAGTGGGCGTGGTTTCCATCTGATTTTGCCATATATCACGCAGATGGTTTATATTAAATATCAAAGCTTATGTGCAAAATTTTAAAACATTTCTTTAATTTTTGCAGATTTTGAAGAGATTTTACGTTTAAAATAAAGAAAGGAAAGGCGTGGTTTCCATCCGATTCAAATTTTATAGCCAGGATTAAGACTGAAGAGCAAAGCTTACACTACGTTCACACTGACAGCTAAATGCGCATTTAACGAAATGCGCATTAGCAATTTAGAATGTATGGCCGTATGCTCTTTGAAGGAGTAAAAGAGCCAAATATATATTTTGCATTTTGTAAATGCGTATTAAGCTCTCAGTGTGAACGTAGTATTACATGCTAAATTTCAAGGTATTTCTTTAATTTTTGTGGATTTTAAAGACATTTTACGGTTAATATAAAGTAACTTTGTATGGGAGGTAGGCGTGGTTTTCATGCGATGTGGCCCATTCTCGAACTTGATCTTCCTTTTTTATAAATAATCTTATATATTGAATTTCATCGCGATAGCTTTAAAATTGCGGCTGTAATCGTGTCGACAGACGGACAGACAGACGGACACACGGAAATCGACTCGAGAGATGATGCTGATCAAAAATATATATATTTTTCTATACCTGCCACGCCTCCCTTGGCAGGTGTTACAAACGGAACCCTTACGCAGTACGCGTTGGGGTATAAAAAGATAAAACTTACAAATATTAATTTATATTCATTGCGTTGAAATGCAAAAACGTATATCTTTATTCAACATTAAACAAGAAAATTTCAAAGGAAACAATTTTAATATGGGCTCAACCAGTTTTTTTCAGCAGGTCTTCCGTGAACTTAATTTAAAATTTATACATCTTAAAGTGTTTATATATACAGTAAAGCTACATTTTAACAATACGATAAAGTTATTTGGGTTTGAATATCCTTTGTTAAAGTGCAAATATAACAAAAAAAAAAAGTTGTGGGGAATTTAGTAGGGAAAAAATTTTTTGAGTTCAGTGAAAGTAGGGATTTTTTTTCGGCTGCATAGAGAAATTTGAAAAAAGTATCTACCAACACTGCCCTCAAAGACTTCAACTGAAATTGAATCACGTTTAACTGCGATGACTGTGGTTCGAATGACGCAGTAAGTATATATATATATATATATATGTGGTATATGCATAGAGAGCAACACTGGAGCGTTTTGCTCTTCACATCCACATGTTGCTCACCTTGACATCTATTCCCAAATAATTCAGGGACAACGGAAAGGATGTTTGTTGTATGCGCAACACAGTGCTCTGCGCGTTGCCTTGATTTTCCTGTTTACCACGAATTGACGTAATCGTATTGCTATAAATGGTTCGGTCTTTTGTACGTACAACGTTGTTGTAGGAAGTGCAAAACAACAACAACAATAACAAAGAAAGAAACACTTTAATACATGCACATAATAAAAATTCGTTGGTTGTCGTTGTACGTGCAATTTTATCGATAACAATACTTGTAATATGTATGTAAGTAAATGTCAGCTATGACGTCATGACGTAGAAATTATTTAACTTTAACGAAACTTTCAACTAAAATGTGAAACATTCAAAAAACAACAACAAATACAGAAAAAAAAAAAATTAACAAAGAGTAGAAAGGGGTGATAACAACCTTTCGGATTACATATGTGCAACCAGTGTGTTGTGTGCGTCACACCAGATTTATAGCTATAGGTACAATTAAATGAAAAAGTTTTCTCATGGAGTGGAATTCTTTGAATTCTAACAGGTTGTTTAGAAACTTAAACAATTGATTTTATTGGTTTCTAAAACAATGACATACATTTTTCTGACGAGAATTCAAAGAGGAACAGTAACTTTTTATGAAAAGGTATTAAAAGCAAGTGTATATCTTGATTTTGCAGTTAAATAAACTTAAAATTTAAGTCTTGGCATCACGAAGTCTGCTGAAATTTCAATATCTTTCGGCATTTTAGGATAGCGAACAAACATATTATGGAAGTTTCTCAAAAATGTAATCATTTCTGTTGAGGTTTAATAACGAAATAATTTCATCTTACACCGAGCAACTGTTTGTATAAACTAGAGCTTTCTTTTTTCGTACCTGGGTTACCCGGGTTGCTGAAGTTATTCGGGCCATACTCGGGTATTTTTAATATTTTCAGGTATTTCCAGCTACCTGGGCACCCAAGGTTATTGGTTATTTCGAGTTGCCAGAGTATTTTCCAGCTAGCACCGAGTAGCACCGAGAGAAATGAAATGTATCACCAGGCTCTATTATTTTTTTCCCCTCAATCGTTTCCTCCCTGTCATGCGGGGATCTTATTAAATCTTGAGTTAGAAAAGTGAATTTTGGCTTACACCAGTCGAAATAAGGCGCATAATTAACTATTCGGTGCACCGAGAGAAAAGCTTATGCCAAATTGGAAAAAAACCTAGTATAATTTATAAGATGGCTTTGGCAGTTTTCAGCCTCCCAAGTACTTCATCAAAATGCCTAAGATTTACATGTTAACTTACCTATTTTTATTTGGGTGATAAATTCACCAAGTATTTGGTAATTTATACATTATTTAAAAAAAAAAAATTGATTTTCAAAAATATAACTTTTTTCTGGGTTTTGGTTTTTTTTCTCTTTCCCTTTTTTTGAAGCTGCCTCCCGTTCTGTGATTTGGTTTGCTTGCCTGAAATCGGCAACTACATAAATTTTTCTTTTATCAACACCGTTTTTCTTAGAAATTCATGGCTTCTCGCCTTCTCTTCGCTGCTTGCGTTTATTATGACAATACCATTAAATTGAATTAAACATCAAGTATAAAAACCTTCGCCTGCCGTGCAGATTTGAACCCATACCCACCGATACCACCGATTAAGAAGTCACTACACTACGCATCGAGCCAAACTCCTTCGTTACGCAGAATGATTGATTGAATATTAATTACAACTGAAGGTATGCTGCAGCATAGGTTAGGTTAGGTTAATCTGGCCGCCTTCTAGCGGAGGCTCACGTAGGCCAATTCTGATCCTTAGTGGTACCGAGTGTAAGGAGCCTGTAGGGAGTTAGTTAAAGTCGGTAAAGATTTGTGCTGAATTAACAAATCTAAGGAGGATTTCTCGAGAGAGATTTTGGCCACATGTTGTAATGACGGAAACGTCGGTGAGTCTAAGTATTTCAGTCTCGATCTAAGTAGAGCGGGGCGTGTGCAAAGTAGGTGTTCCAGGGTTTCAGCCGTGCCTGGTTCATTGCACTTCCTACAGTTGTCATCCGTTGTGATGCCCATCTTCTTCGCGTGAGCTGCCGCCATGCAGTGACCCGTGAGGACACCAACCAGTGTCCTGCATTCTCTGCGCGGTTGTGCTAGGATGAACAGAGTCCGTTTATTGCATCGTGTATCACACATGATTTTTGAGATTCTGCATGTTGTCGTATCTCTCCATCTACGACTCACTGCTTGTGCGGCCCTAACCTCGAGGTTTCTGTACAGCTCTTGCAGTGGGATAGGTACATGTTGAATGGACTCTGATCCCAGCCCGGCGCCGTCCTTCCCTAGTCCATTAGCCTTTTCATTTCCGTCAATGCCCTGGTGGCTTGGAACCCAGTAGATACGCACTACCTTTGAAGCGCATAGTGCATCTAGTGCTTCCCTGCTTGCCAGGGCATTTGTGGAGCTGATGGTAGCGGAGTACATGGATTTGATCGACGCTTGGCGGCCTACAAAGATGCTAATATTGGCGTGACGTGTGTTTATGTTAAGGGCAGTCTCTGCGGCCTTCCTAATAGCGAACACTTCCGCCTGGAAGATGCTGCAGTGGTCCGGCAGTTTATAAGACTGACTTATCGCTGGTTCTGCACAGTAGACTGCAGCTCCCACTCCCGTGTGCAGTTTAGAGCCATCAGTGAATATGTTGACCGCCCGCTGTGCTTGTTCTATACCGTGGCACCAGTCGTTTGGTCGTAGGCGTATTGATATTCTTGAGTCTATCACTGCGCGAGGTATCATGTAGTCCGTGCTACTGGATAAATCCTTGCTGATAGTATAGTACAATGCCCAAACCTTTGTTTGTGCATGTTATTTGCCACCGTAAGGCTCTGTGCCGTTTTCCCGGCTATTAGTTTTGCGTGTTTGTCTAGGGGGTCTATACATAAAATTGTTTCTAGTTCTTTCGTTGGAGTAGATTTCAGCGCCCCTATTATGCAGATCATTGCCTGCCGCTGTGTTTTCTCCTGGTGTTTAATGTATGTTGACTTCTCCACCGCCAGCCACCACACGATAATTCCATAGAGTAGAATTAGACGAACTACCGTTACGTAGATCCAGTGCATCAAAGAGGGTGAGAGACTCCAAGTGCTGCCCAGCATCGTCTTGAATGCGTACAGCGCCTTGGTGGCTTGCTTCACTCTATCATTGACATTGATGCTCCATGATAGTTTGCTGTCCAGGTCGACTCCTAGATACTTCGTATGGGGTTTTGGGGTGAGGTGTATATTGTTTATTTTCGGTGGTATCCACGGCGGTATCTTGTACCTTTTCGTAAATAAAACCAGATCTGCTTTCTCGACGTTGATGCTAAGGTCGACTGAGTTAGTCCATCTGAGCACCTCCCTGAGAGTGCTCTCCATTATTGAACTTATTGTGGGTATAATTTCCCCACTATAATTATGCTGCATACAATAGATTTTTGTTGTATGGCTATCAACAGAATACTGTGACATACTGCATCTGTTAACACAGCATCTGTTAACATAGCTGCAGTTATGTCAGCAACCAGTAGCAAGGCTTTTTGGATCAGTAGGTAGAGCGATGGACTGTCACCAAAAATTTCAAGTTCAATTCCGCACGGCGGGAACAGAATTTTTTTCTTTTTTTCCTGTTTTTTTGTTGATGAAATGTAATAAAAGTTACTGGTGTGAATATTAACGTGTGTTTTTTAATTTAATTTATGTTATTTTTGAATTTAAAAGTTATTTTATTACAAAAAATCCATTAAATTATCAAATCTATTCTGCACTCGTGTGTCTAACGACGCACCTGTGTTTTTTTTTTTTTTTTGCAGAAAATAGCTCAAAACTATGCTTAAGCCATCCATGGTAGCTTATTTTTTAATTTGTATTTTTGGATTTTGGGCTTAGGTGAATCAAATATTTTTTTTTTTTTTTGGCAGGGTATCGAAGTATGTGCTTTCAAAGCAATGTATTAAACGATAAATTGCTTAGGTGAATAAGCAAAAGTTTATAATTCCCATACAATTCTCTCTACCTAAGCCGACTTAGGTGATTTAACTATTGCTTTTTTCTCGGTGTGGTAGTTTTCTGCACACTCGACTCGCGGTCGGCGCATAAGCTTTTGGTTGACTTTATAATGCGGCCCGCTACGTTTTTGAACTAAAAAATTTGACCATATGTATCGGTGATTCCATGTGAAATCGGACTCTTTTGTCCAAAAATTGATTTTGATGATTCCGATTTTTTTTTTTAATTTTGCACGTCGATAGTACTTAAAAAATAGAAATATTTGCGTTTTTTTTATTTTTTTTTTCTAAGTTATACACAGTGAAAAATGAAAAAAAAAAATCTAAATTTTTCATTTGGAGATGTACTAAAAATACTATATCTCCAAAACCGATAATCCTAAAAAAAAAATATTAACGACATATTTTGAAGGTCTTGAATTGATCTTCTTTGTTGTGTAGTTTTGTAACAGCACTTCAATGAAAAATTGAAATTTTTTTGGCCACTAAAAATTTCATTCACATTTTTCAAGGTCAGGTTCATTCTTAATGCATTCCTTAAATTTTATGTAGCAGAATTAACGCCTTCTCTTTTTAACGAATTTGTCAGAAACTGCCTACACAGTTTTTACATAGAAAACACTTTTATTTTCAATTAAATATAGGATTTTTAGTATTTTTTATACTTTTTGCGGTATTTTATAACTTTTAAGCTAGTAATATACCTCTGACAGCGATTTCTGTATAAAAAAAAAAAATGAAATGGCCATTTCAGCTCTTGAAAGGACTTTGACCGAACTTCGTATGATCAATTGTGTTGTGCGTGTTGTGAAATGTTAAAACATCAGGTGACGGTGAAGTCAAAAATCTTTTTCCCATTTGAAAAAGTAGATGCATGAATAGTGTGACCAACCGTTACGAAAAACCGGAATCATTCCAAAATTTAAAGGCAAGTTAAGATGTTCGAAAGGGAAGCTTCGAAATACCGACATTTTCTGCTCTATTTCGAAATTACCGAAATTTCTCTCATATCAACAAAAAATAGTTATTAAATCAAATATAGAAAATACCGCCCAACTGGCGCTAAATCACCTAATTTGGCGAGAGTGGCAATCGCATGCTTTCAGATGAGTCAATTGATTTTTGAACGCAAATTGTACTTTTTGTCTTTTTTACCACATATTTACCAAAAAAAAAAAAAAAAAAAATTCGGGAGAAAAGGGATAGGCTTCTATGTCAAATTCACTCTATTTTCAACTCACTATTATTTAAAAATCCACCGGAAAACTTGCCCGGTTGCATGTGATACAACAGCACTTCACAGCTTTGAGGTGAATGCACGTCCACAATCAGTGCTGTCTCTTTACCACAAGTGCGGTAAATCTCCTATTTTTTTTACTTTTAACACTTTAAAGTGAAAGTACTGTTCACAATACGTGGGTTTCAACAAACTGCATACAAATTGAGCTGAAAATAAGCCAATTGTCTGAAGGCTGCGTAATGTCTAGTTAAAATAAAAGTCCTCTGTCCTTTTTCTCTGATATTTACTGTCAATCGACCTACTGCAAAAATATTTTGTAAGCTGAATTGTCTCTCAGTTATCGCAAAGACAAATATAATTAATTTCACAATATAAATAATTAAGGTTCGTCAAGTACAACTTGCAAGTTTCATGCTTGGAATTCTTTGAATTGCTGGAATCAGGCCCAAATTTTTTGAGAAATTGTTCAGATAACTACAGATTCAAAACGAAAAATACGACCGATACCAATCCTGTTGCTAGTACTTCTTCCTTAAATGAAGCTTTCAAGAGTCTGAAATGATTGATTTTATTGTTTGATATATACTCGCACATTGCTTCGTTCTTTTAAACTAAATTAAGGCAGTATTTTAGTTTATAGTGAAAAATTTCGAGCGTTTTTATTAAATTCACTAAAAAAAATTAAAAATATTTGTAGTAGCCATATTTTTACTACTGTTTATTAA
Source organism: Coremacera marginata (assembly GCA_914767935.1). Lineage (NCBI taxonomy): Eukaryota > Metazoa > Arthropoda > Insecta > Diptera > Sciomyzidae > Coremacera > Coremacera marginata. The sequence continues at coordinate 50,078,508 of OU612045.1, forward strand.
TGTTTTAATAATTGACAAAACATTTAGAAAAAAAAAAATTAAAAAATCGTAAAAATTATAGGCTGATAGAGTGGGGGAGGGGTCTAAAAAAGGGTACCTCCGGCAAAGGGTAAATCTTGTAACAATTTCAACCCTGCTAGTCATCTGAGAAAAAAAGTTTTGAACTACAGCGTCCTCTGATGTTCGAGATAGAGCAGAATAGATAAGTCAAAACTCTCACCGTATCCGAAAAAGCTTTTATACAAATTGGTTGGTCAATGTGGCTGTTGCATAGCATCATTCAATAATTACAACTAGAAGGTGACACCGTCGGCGACGAAGCGGCATTAAAGCTTCGTTACATGCTCCATTACCAACACCGACAAAATTTGTTATTATTTTCACGGGTAAAAGAAAAAAATGGAATTTGAGAGAGCTTCTTTTCCATCCAAAAATTCCAAGTCATCTGAAAAAAAAGATTCTTACTAAGTAAGAAAAGTGTTTATATATCGGGTAAGGGAAAGAAACAGATTTTTTTTTTTCACGAAATGACGACTGTTTGAAAATAGAAGACATTTTTTGGCGTTTTTCAAAGTTGTAAATTTTTTAAAAATATTAAAAAATTAAGTTATTACATAATTTTAGTCTGGGTCTCAGAGTGATATATAAAAAAGGCCTACATCAAATTTTAAGTCAATCAGTCCATTAGAATTGCGTTGGAAAAAGTTTCGAGGAAAAAGCTTTTAAAGATTTGAGCAAAGTTTCCGGCAGTCAAAGTCTTATAAGCGGGCGCTGTACTTATATCTATAACTTCGTTGATAACCTTCTCATTGTCGTTCTTTAGGAGCCCTTTTTTTTTAAATAACGGTTAAAATATAATAATTTTTTAAGTATGTTTTAAAATGAACTCATTCATTTTAGACTATCTATCTCTCCAACATAACTTTAATTTTTAACCGACTTCAAAATGGAGGAGGTCCTCAAGTTCGTCGGTTTCTCTGTTTTTTTTTTTTTTAAATGTATGTACATCGATAACTTCTAAACCATATGCCTGATTGCCATAATTTTTGGGGAACAGATAGATATGATAAGCATGGAGGTGCCCGTAAAAAATTGGGCGGTATTCGATAACTGGGCGTGGCAAAAATAGATCTCGCAATATTAAATACTACTGTATCTCGAATAATATTGACACTAGGGTACTGCAATTTAGTGTAGGGGTAGGCACAATTATTACAAATAACGGGCAAGAAAATGGGCGTAATTCGATAAATGGGCGTGCAATATTAGAAAAACATTGTATCTTGAATAATTTTGAGACTAGAGTACTGCAATTTAGTATAGGGGTAGACATTATTATTACAAATTATGGTCAATAAAGTGGGCGTTATTCGACAAATGGGCGCGGCAATATTATAAAGACACTGTATCTCGAATAATATGGACACTAGGGCACTGAAACTTAGTGTAGGGGTAGACACAGTTAATACAAAATACGGTCAAGAAAATGGGCGTTATTTTTCAAATGGGCGTGGCAATATTAGAAAAAGAGTATATCTCGAATAATATTGATACTATGGTACTGCAATTTAGTATAAGGGTAGGCATTACTATTACAAATTATGGCCAATAAAGTGGGCGTTATTCGACAAATGGGCGTGGCAATATTATAAAAACACATTATCTCGAATAATATGGAGACTAGGGTACTGAAATTTAGTGTAGTGATAGGCACAATTATTAAAAATTTCCTTCAAGAAAATGGGCGTTATTTGACAAATGGGCGTGGCAATATTAGAAAAAGAGTATATCTCGAATAATATTGATACTATGGTACTGCAATTTGGTATAGGGGTAGGCATTATTAGTAAAAATTACGGTGAAGAAAGTGGGCAGCTTTCGACTACTGGGCGTGGTAATATTAGAAAAACAGTGTATCTTGAATAATATTGACACTAGGGCACTGAAATTTATTGTAGTACAGGGGTAGGCAGACGGTGAAGAAAGTGGGCAGCTTTCGACTACTGGGCGTGGCAATATTAGAAAAACAGTGTATCTTGAATAATATTGACACTAGGGCACTGAAATTTATTGTAGTACAGGGGTAGGCAGAATTATTAAAAAATATGGTCAATAAAGTATGCGTTATTCGATAAATGGGCGTGGCAATACTAGATAAACACTATCGCAGTTAATATTGACGCTGGGGTACTGAAATAAAGTACAGAGGTAGGCACAATTATTGGAAATAACGCTCAAGAAAGTCGGCGCTTATTTAACAAAGGGGCGTGGCAATATTTGAAAAACACTATATCTCGAATAATATTGACACTAGGGTAATAAAACTCGTTACAAGAATGGGTATAATAATTTCAAAACAGGTGACATCTCATTTAAATTTAAGAGGCAGATATTTGAAATAACCAACAAACTTTCAGAATTTAATAGAAAAAATTTTTTCGGAACAATTGTACTAATGTTGTTCATACTCTTTTTTCGAAAATTTATTATATTCTCTAAAAAGGAAGAAATAAAAATTTTTTAAAAAAAATAACAACCGACTACAAAATCACTACAAAGTAAAAAATAATTTTTATAAAAATACTTTTCCTTTCAATTTCTTGGTCATTTTTGATAATTTATTTAAACATATTATTATATACGAAATCTTATTACCTTAATGTTTTTTCTTATTTGTTTTATTATCATAAATATATTAATTTCTTGATGAATACAAATGCTTTGAAGTTGGCGCTTCTGATAAAAAGTCTGATTATATTAGCGTCGACCTTGAAAGCTTTTGTATTCATCAAGAAAATAATATATTTATGATAATAAAACAAATAAGAAAAAAATTAAGATAATAAAATTTCATATATAATAATATGTTTAAATAAATTATCAAAAATGACCAAGAAATTGGAAGGAAAAGTATTTTTATTAAAATTATTTTTTACTTTGTAGCGATTTTGTAGTGGGTTATTTTTTTTTTTTTTTTAAATTTTTACTTACACTTTCCATATTTTTCATTGATCTTAATAATCATGCTTATGTATGCATCTATTTTCCAAATGCGCATAAATTTTTAATTTTTCTATGAGCTACGCGGTTCCACTTAGCAACTGTCCGTTAGTTTTACACACTCAGCGTATAATCCGCTAAATTTAAAACATTAAAATTCGTAAAGATTTCATCAATTTTAAACATTCAAAATTTCTCTTTTAATTTAGCTACACGAAAAAAGCATGCTTCTTTCGTTGCTTAAGAATAATCATTGCTAAATCAAGCACGTGTTGCCTTTAAAATATGAAAACCATAAATTTCGCTTATAAAAAAAATAAACCTTGTCAAAATGAAACGCATGTTCATTGAACTTTGTCGAATTCGAAACTTGTTAAAGATTATCAAGGATTTGTTGTAGTAACTTTAGGCATAGCTTAGTTTTAAGGCAACAAAATTCAATGTCAAGAGGTTGAGCAAAAATTAAACCGAAATATAAGTGTAGAGTGGAGATAGAGACAATATAAAAGTGGTATATATTTACTTTTAGTGTCGACAAGTAATATTATATTTATACGTTATGATTAAATATTCAAAATTATGATAATATTAAAATTAAGTGATAATATTTTTAGCTATGATACTTTTTGCCTATAAAAAATATGATAATAAATAGTTAATAGATTTGTTGTGTTTAACGTTGACACCTGCCGTGAAGGCTTAATTCAGCGTTGTTGCATAACAATTGGGACCGATACAAAGCGTCGGTCAGCGCCCCTTTGAGGATTCAAAGGTACCAAATTAGCTCCATGTTGTGATGACACTTCGCAACCCTTGGTGAGGGTGGAGGCCTATCTAAAACCTCTTCCATACTAAGGGGTATGGCGCCCGGTTTGAGAGTGCAAACCACACCGAGCTAGATAGCTTTGCCCGCGATATGTGTGGTAAACCACAGCCACCACGAAGACTCCCCGAAGTGCCAGCCCAATCCAGTCAGCCCAGTATATGCCAGCAGAAGCCAGACATACACCGGGGGCCGCTGACTGCCCGTGGTACCAGTTTTTAGGTCCTTGGTCAGACCTCGTAGCTTACACCCCAGCTACTCCCAGTTTTAGCCCATCACAGCTCTGGACTGGTCACCAATCAAAACAAAAGCTCACAAAAATAAATAGTTAAATTAAATTTTAAATTTTAAATTTTAGAATTCAATAAAGTATAAAAAAGAGTAGGGACTGTAACAAGGGCGTTGCCAGCCGATCACTTATGGGGGCAAAAATTGATATATGGAGGATGGGAGGATGGGAAAAGTATGAATTATAGGTACAGTCAAGAGCACATGAAGCTTTACACCTGTTTGTAGTGCTAGCAGGGGCGTACCGAAGTTGGCCGACTGAATACCCTGAAATCCCGACTTTTTTTATACAAAATAATAGTAAAATAAAGAAATAATAAAAGTTACTCATCCGCTCGACCAATATTTATAAATCTAAAGGTTGTTATGGCAACAACGTTTTATCTTTTTCGTTTTATCTTTAAATGATAATAATAATAATAATTTAAAAAAATAATAATATTTCAATAATATGTAATCAATATATCAAATTTATTTTCGTTTTTGTTTTAATAATTTTTTAGGTAATATATAAGGAAAAAATAAACAGAGCTATACTATTTTATTAACTTTTTTTTAATTACTTAAATTAATAATAGTACAAATAATATTTTAATTTAGGAAATAATAATGTAATTTATAAGTATTATAACCTTAAAATATTAATTCTTCTTTTTTTTTAAGGTAGCCCATTGCTTCGCAATTTCATCTAAGTTAATGAGATCAACCATATCCTTTTCTGATGAAAGTATTGATAAATCATTAAGACGTTAGTCAGTTTGCGTGTTTCTTAAATAACACGGTGTGACAGTCAAAAAACTTCTGGGATGTGACAAACTGTAGATTGTAGATAAAGTTAAATGTAACATTGTGGCATACCACAAATTTTTCGTGCACATCAACATTTTGAATAACGGTTAAAAAACCATCTTTTCGAGGTAGATGGAGTTAAAAAATCATATGTCTTATCATATGCATCCTACAATAGTAAATTTGTAATATGTCGTTAGAAAGAGAAAAATAACACCTTTCTAACGGTGTATTACATTACACGCTCGAATAGAAATTAAGGGAGTTACATGTAAAAACAAATCGATTTTTTTAGTTTTTTGAGACTGCACCGCACTTTGAACGAAAATTAATAAGTCAAATTTGTATAAAACTACATACTTTTTGTATGCAGTTTCAAAACACATTTTATTTTGCGTCTTTTGCATTTTAGTTTATTCAAATCGAGTAATATTTGATTGAGTTATTCAACTTTTTAGAAAAAAAGCCATTTGTCGATATTTTAGATTCATGATGTGTATTAACCTCCGCGTAAGTTCAATTTGGCAGTTTTGTTTGAATTTGTTACTAACAATCAAATAAACATTCTGTAAACAGAAAACCGAACACGAGTGAAATGAAAACGGTTTCACCAAGAAATCGCTAATATAGAAAAGCGTTTTGATGGTAAAAATAAAATCAAAATGATGACAAATTACTGCTGGTCACTTAAACGAGAAACCGATGATGATCAGTTAAAATGAAAAATAAAGTTAATAATAAAAAAATAAAAAATAAATAAATCAGTTAAAGAAAAATAAAAATATCGAGTAGCATTTCCAGAAATGGTGTACTAAAAGTTCAACAATTACCTTTAAACTGTCAAAAAACATGCTTAAAAATTATATAAACAAATTGAAATAGCTTGATATGTTTTATTTAATTTTGCAGTACTTAGAGACATTCTTATTCTAAAAAACAAAATTCTTTAAAAATTTACTATAAAGTGCAACAAATATTGTTTTAATTGTGGACGGCAAAAGGGGGTATGGTAAACATTTTATCCCGCAAACCATCTCGTGCTCGAAAACAATCTACTTCTAAAATTTCAGCGCAATCGGATCAAAAGTTTTGAAGTCTTATTGATTTCTTATAAGTGGGAGTAATTAAAGGTGATCCACGCCCATTTTTAATACAGTCGCCGATGGTAAGCACACAAACTTTATTATCAAATTTCAGTCTTATACGACCAAAACCGTCAGGAATATAGCACTTTCATTGATTTGTGGGCGATAAAAGGGGGTGTGGAAGCCCTTTTTTGTATAATATCTGAAAGTAACCATACAAATTAAATTATCAAATTTTAGTCTCATACAATCTAAACTGTAGAAATTTCGCATTTTTATTGATTTGTGGGCGGTAAAAGAAGGCGTGGTAGCTAAGTAAGTATGCAAAAACCTTATCTAGGATGCAAGTAATACACCCTTTAAGTTTGAGTGAAATCCGTTTAGATTTGTAGAAAAGTCAAACAAACAAACACACAAATGAACAAACAACCAGAATGTGATTTTTAGTAATATAGATTATATTATTATATATTATTGGCCGATTTTAGAAAAAAGACACACGTTTTACTCGTGAAAATGTGATATTTTTAAATAATAAAACAAATTTAAGGGGTTTTAAGCAAAATAGTGTTCAAAAACATCACCAAAGTCACAAAATGGTAAAAAAAACCAAGATAAAATGGTTTACCTAGCAAATACTACAATATAGAAAATGAAACCTGTTAAGTCATGTATGGCATGTTTAAAGACCTAAATTTTTTATTTTCAAAACCGGTAAGAAAATTAAAATCAGTGGAAATTTGGCGAAGTTATGGGTGTAAAAGTGAGCGCATGTGCGAAAAAACCGTTTTTTTACCGTTATCCAAAATTTCGATGTGTTCCAAAAAATTCTAGTATGTCAAAAAAAAAAAAAACTATTGAACTATACCTACAACCTACGCTATGCCCCATCCCAGAAGTTTTGTTTTGATTTTTTTTTGTCACAGTGTGTAATCTTTAACTAATCTTAATTTGCTGAAAGTTCTCTCAGTTAACTCCAGAGAGTGATTTTTTTTTAATGTTTTCTGAAACATTAACTTCACCCAACAGAGTTTCCACGCAGAGATCATAGAATACTTCAAACTCCACTTTTAATTGAAGTGGATTAACAATTGAATTGATTCCAATATGCGATTTTGGGTCAAGTTAGTCGAAGACAGAATTGGATTAAAGAGTTCATACAAAGGTTTAATCGTTTCCAAGCAACTGTTTAAATTACCTCGCATCAGTGAGGTTATCTTATCCAACACAAGCCTAAATTCTCTTCTATGAAAACAGTTCATCAAAAATTGATTCGCGTTTGAATTGTTTTCATCCAAACGTTTAGGCGCAAGACGACGGCGATGACAAATTGAAAATTCCTTTTCAGCATCAATATTAAAATATTTTAGCAATGCAACCCCACTATAAATGAGTTTATTCATACTTTCAGAATCAGAATTTATTTTTTCCAGTGATGTAAGGGTACCCTGTTCTACAGGGTATAAATTTCATAGCATCTTAAATATTTAGTTCAACGGTTTCAAGAGATTAAGTCAGGAGTTTTATTTTTACTAGCACATTTTTCTTAAAAAAAAAGACTAAAAATAAAGTCTACAGAAATGAGTCGGTTTGAAAGCGAATATGCAGAATTTCGGGTCCACTTGTCAAATTTTCCAGAGCTTTGGGAAATTTCGTTTAGAACATCAATAATGCCCGTATGATACTTAATTTTTTTTGTCCAATTTTAAAATCTGAAAACAAGTGGCGCGTGCGCAGGAACAATTCGTACTATATGCGTACTCACTCAAACCAATTGAATCCATGCATTTGTGCTATTTGAACTGCTCTAGTTTTCATTTTCAGTGATCAATTTAATTAAGTATCATACAGGCTTAATAACATAAAACGATGCCCATATAGATTGCAATATTTCAGCTCGCGCTGTCCATCTTGTTTTTGACAAGTTACGTAACCTTAACGCATTTGCAATATCAGAAAGTTTGCATATCAAAGGTGAATATCTTTGAACATAAAGCTCTTGAACTTATTGAAAACATACTAACAATAATATGATTAGACTCACAGCCGTGTTCTACAAAAGTATTCATTCGATGAGCTTGACATGGAATATATGGTATCTTTCGACAAAGTAGCTCAGGAAGTTTTTGTTGAGTGCCATAAAGAACACCTAACATGCTACTGGCGAAGTCATATGACTAAAAAACAATATTTTAAGTGCTAAGCTCATTATGCAGTATCGCTCCTAATATCATCTTTGCCATTTCAGCGCCAGTCTTGTCAAGAGCCTCAGCTACTTCTAATACTCTCTCTTCTGAGCCGACTAATGTTGGTTTAAGGTACGAGTGAAAGTGAATTGGCCGAACTGAAATTGGCTTTGGGTATAATGAGAAGCAAAATAGCCGACTACAGTTGGTTTTGGGTATGTCTTAAAGTGAAATAGGCGTCTTAAGTTGGTTTTTTTATAAAGCTGAGGGTGAGAAATGGCATAAAACATTACGACTGACTTTGATCCGTTCATAAGGTTTGTAAATTAAAATCAATATTTCAAACAAATTTCAGCAATAAATATCAAAACGGCTGACTGTACAAAATAGGGGGTATATTACCCCCTTATCCCCTGATAGTTTCGCCCCTGAGTGCTAGTCTTACTACCTCTACCCACTGCGTTTGTAATAAGAACTGTACAAAGTCCAATGTGTAAAGCTCCTATACTGCTCTAGACACTACAATAAATAAAACTTGTAAGTAAACTTATAAGTTTACTTATATTAATAACTAGCTGAATACCCGGCTTAACTCGGGAGTTGATATAAATAATTTTCGATTTCATTCGTCGAATTGAAAAAACTTTTCACAAACTTTAGAAGGAATTTTGTGTGTATTTTTCAAAGCTGTAACTTTGGCGAAATGAGCAAAATGTAGCTTCAACATCTGAAAATTATGAGGAAAACTTAGGGAAATCGTGATTTGAGTGTGTGTGCCGCCAATCGCTAGCAAAAATATATTTTCAAGTTTTATATTGTATTCGATAGATTGCACATTAAAAAAACAAAACCAGAGCAAAAACGAATTTTTGCCAATTCGCGAGGATACTGAACAAAAATTAAATAAGCATTGAAAATAGAAATTGCAATGTCAAAACAACTCCAACTTATGACGCAACTGACTTGCGCACATTTTGATGCGTACTAAAATACCACAGAATTCGGCATCAGCTGTCCTGACATGCGAAAAAAGAAGTTTGGATATAAATTCACATAAAGAAATAATCAAGATATTTATCACCCATTGCGCTTTGCTGCGTCTAACCGTCTTTTGTAGTACAGCGCCCTCTGGTGTTCAAGATATAACAAAATACAAAGCGGCAAAAGACTCACCGCACCCGAAAACCACTTATAAAAATCATACTTATCGGATGATTTGTTTTGATTTTTTTTGCGGTATTTGTACAACAGCGCCCTCTGGTTTTCGAGATAGAATAAAAAAATAACGCCAAAGCCGTTTCCATACTCGATAATCAAATCCTATATATCCGATATACAAATTTTTATCTAAATCGAATGAGCGGTTTTTGAGTGTTTCACGATTTTTTAAGTGATTTGAACTAAAGCACCATCTGGTGTTTAAGATAGCGCAGAAAAAAAAGTCCAAGATACTCACCGTATCCGAAAACTCCTATGCACAAATGTTCACGCAAATCGGATGTACAGCTAGGAGTTTTTCGAGATTTTTAAAACATTTGTACTGCAGTACCCTCTGGTGTTCAATACAGAACAAAATAGAAAAACCATAAAAACTACCGTACCCGGAAACCCCTAAATAAAAATTTTCATGTAAATCGGATGAATGGTTTCGGAGACAAGCTATAACAACAAAATTCGTGGAACCCGATCGCAGCGCCACCTACTGGGTCCAATTGTGAATCTGAACTATCCAGGGATCCACTTAAGCACACACAAAAAATTTCATCAAAATCGGTGGAGCCGTTTAGGAACAGTTTAATAACATACACACGTACAAAATGTACAAAAGCGCCCTCTCCTTTTCGAGACAGAGCCAAAGAGATAACGCCAAAACAGTTGCCGTACACGAAAATCCTTTAATAAAATTTTTCATCCAAATCGGATGATCGGCTTTCTACTTTTTCACGATTTCTTAAGATATTTGTGCTACAGTGCCCTCTGGTGTTCGATATAGTACAAAAAAGATAAGTCCACAACAGTCACCCATATATACCAATTTTCATGAAAATCGGATAAGCAGCTTAGACGTTTTTTTAAAATATTTGTACACAGCGCCCTCTGGTGTTCAAGATAGAACAGAGTAGATAAGCCATAAAAACTCACCGTATCCGAAAACCTCTATATACAAATTTTCATGAAAATCGGATGAACGGTTTCGGAGATAAACTATAAAAACAAAATGCCTTATACACGATCGCAGCACCACCTACCGGGTTCAATTACGAATCTCAACCATCCAGGGATCTATTTAAACACACACAAAAAATTTCATCAACATCAGTGCAGCCACTAAGGAATAGTTTAATAACATACACACGTACAAATTGGACAACAGCGCCCTCTGGTTTCGTCCGTTCTCGAAAATCGCTATTTACAAATTTTCATCCAAATCGGAAGAGCAGTTTTGGAGTTTTTTACGATTTCCTAATGTTTGTGCTAAAGCGCCCTCTGGTTTTCAAGATAGCACAAAAAAGATAAGTCCAAAACACTCGCCGTATCAGAAAGTCATATTTTCCAATTTTTATGCAATTCGGATGAACGGCTTAGGAGTTTCGAGATATTTCAAAATATTTGTGCTACAGCGCCCTCTGGTGTTCGAGAGATAAAAGAGTATATAAGTCAAAAAAACTCAGCGTGTCCAAGAACCTCTACATACAAAATTTCATGCAAATCGGATGAACGGTTTTGGACTTTTTCGACTTTTTTAAAATATTTGTACTACAGCGCCCTCTGGTGTTTGAGATAGAACAGAGTAAATAAATTATAAAAACTCATCGTATCCGAAAAACTCTACTTACAAATTTTCATGCAAATCGGATGAACGGTTTTAGAGATAAGCTGGAAAAACGAATGCCTGGAACCCGATCGCAGCGCCCCCTACCGGGTCCAACGTTTTTTACTGGGTAAAAAGAAGCCTATATGTTGACCGGGGATATAAGGAACCTAGATCCCAAGTTTCATTTAAATCCATCCAGTGGTTTTCGCGTGATGCTTTAACAGACAGACAGACAGACAGACAGACAGACAGACAAAAATTTTACGAATGCGATTTTTGGACTCAGCGTCATCCAAAACGTCCATCGCAAAAAGAATTTCAAAAAAATATTTAATGTACAGATTTTTTTTTTTTACAATTTTATATATATATAGATTATTAGTCATATCGCACATTAAATACAAAACAGTCACAACTCAAAATTTTTAAATTTCTAGGAGAAGCCAAAAACTAATTTATTTTCGAAGGACCTCCATACAAAAGAACAAGACAAAACTTTTTTTTAGATTAAAGAGAAAGAAAATGTGTACAAAATCTTGACAGTCACAGGACTCATCTTCTTTTTAAAACTACGAAAAGTTTTAGATAAAAAAGTAAAAATTTGTATATTTTGAGTTGTAACTGTTTTGTATTTAGTGTGCAATATTTATTAGAAAAATAATATAAAAAGGATTTGAGATAAAATTACCCCAAATGGTCCGATCATGATGAATTAATGTGCACAGATTAATTTTTGACACTTACACATTTTAATAATGGAGTTATCCAGACGCTTTTTTTTTGATTAAGTTAAAAAACATAATCTTCGGGAGTTTTTAACCGACTTCAAAAAGGAGGAGGTTCTCAAGTTCGTCGGTTTCTCTTTTTTTTTTTTTTTTATAAATGTATGTACATCGATAACTCCTAAACCATATGCCTGATTGCCATAATTTTTGGGGAACAGATAGATATGATAAGCATGGAGGTGCCCGTAAAAAAGTGGGCGGTATTCGATAACTGGGCGGGGCAATAATAGATCTCGCAATATTAAATCCTACTGTATCTCGAATAATATTGACACTAGGGTACTGCAATTTAGTGTACGGGTAGGCACAATTATTACAAATAACGGGCAAGAAAACGGGCGTAATTCGACAAATGGGTGTGGCAATATTAGAAAAACAGTGTATCTGGAATAATTTTGAGACTAGAGTACTGCAATTTAGTATAGGGGTAGGCATTGTTATTACAAATTATGGTCAATAAAGTGGGCGTTATTCGACAAATGGGCGTGTCAATATTATAAAAACACTGTATTTTGAATAATATGGACACTAGGGTACTGAAATTTAGTGTAGGGGTAGACACAGTTAATACAAATTACGGTCAAGAAAATGGGCGTTATTTGACAAATGGGCGTGGCAATATTAAAAAAAGAGTATATCTCGAATAATATTGATACTATGGTACTGCAATTTAGTATAAGGGTAGGCATTACTATTACAAATTATGGCCAATTAAGTGGGCGTTATTCGACAAATGGGCGTGGCAATATTATAAAAACACTGTATCCCGAATAATATGGACACTAGGGTACTGCAATTTAGTGTAGGAATAGGCACAATTATAACAAATGACCGTCAATAAAATGGGCGTTATTCGACAAATGGGCGTGGCAATATTAGAAAAAGAGTATATCTCGAATAATATTGATACTATGGTACTGCACTTTGGTATAGGGTAGGCATCATTAGTATAAATTACGGTCAAGAAAGTGTGCGGAATTCGACTACTGGGCGTGGAAATATTAGAAAAACAGTGTATCTCGAATAATATTGACACTAGGACATTGAAATTTATTGTAGTACAGGGGTTGGCAGAATTATTAAAAATTACGGTCAATAAAGTAGGCGGTTTTCGATAAATGGGCGTGGCAATACTAGATAAACACAATCGCAGTTAATATTGACGCTGGGATACTGAAATAAAGTACAGGTGTAGGCACAATTATTGATAACAACGCTCAAGAAAGTGGGCGCTTATTTAAAAAAGGGGCGTGTCAATATAAGAAAAACACTATATCTCGAATTATATTGACACCAGGATAATAAAACTCGTTACAAGAATGGGTATAATAATTTCAAAACACTTGACTAATTTAAATTTAAGAGACAGATATTTGAAATAACCAACAAACTTTTAGAAATTAATAGAACAATTTTTTTCGGAACAATTGTACTAATGTTGTTTATACTCTTTTATCGAAAATTTATCATATTCTCTAAAAAGGAAGAAATAAAAATTTAAAAAAAAAAACAACAGACTACAAAATCACTACAAAGTAAAAAATAATTTTTATAAAAATACTTTTCCTTTCAATTTCTTGGTAATTTTTGATAATTTATTTAAACATATTATTATATATGAAATCTTATTACCTTAATTTTTTTTCTTATTTGTTTTATTATAATAAATATATTAATTTCTTGATGAATACAAATGCTTTGAAGTTGGCGCTTCTGATTAACAGTCTGATGATATTAGCGCCGACCTTCTAAAACTGCATGTTGAAATTTTTCATTTCAATTTTTTTTTGATGCAAAAAAATAACTTCAAACTTAAACGCGTTTATCTCGAACCACGTTTTTCGAGCTTGCGGCCCAGATCGTGCCCGTAGTTCTGAACCGATTTTAATGAAACAAACTGCAATCGACGCAGAATAGTCACCATACTGATCTCTATCTCAATCACAATTTTAAACAATTTTTTACTATTTTTTTTTACACTAAACTACAAAAAAAAAGACCCAAAATCGGTTTTGCATTTTTCAATGACCGCCATTTTTTAAAAAATTATCGAAAAATTATGATTGAAGTAGGGACTAGAATTACGTCTGTACTAAATCTAACGCCGTTTACTTTTTTCATTTCAAATGATCCGAAGTCGAGTTGTCCGGGCCGCAAGCAGCATACCTTTTTTTTTGGACGCCCAACTTTGAAGGCCGACAACTTTTTGAACAGCCCTCGTACAAAGGAAAACAATTTTTGTTTAATATAATATGTTCTAAATACAATAAAAAAAAACAAAATTTAAATAACTCTTTGCGTTTTCACATGAGAAGTTTTTCAAAAAGGGTTAAAAAACAGTCTTCCAACCAGGAATACTACCTTAAACTTATACCTACATATCCTGTTGTATAAGCATAAAGCACTAAAAATTGTACTGTATTCTTTTCACTTTAGTTTTAAGTTAATTTTTACAGATTATATAACTAATTTTTAATAGATATTAAGCCATAATATAACAAATGCTATTATACGATGATTTTATCTTTTTGTATTAGAAAGGCGAAATACTTAAAGTAATAAAATAAATAAAAATAATAATTTTGATTGAGTTTTTTTGGCAAAGTTTTAATTTTAAACCAGAACTTGAACTAGTTCTTTCACCTTAGGCTATAAAAATTAATTAAAACTATATAAAAATATTTTGAAAAAAAAACAAACAAGTCGTAAGTAATCTCAACGGGAACTTAAAACGGAAACTTCGCAGTATGGCGAAAGTGTTTAAACTTTACACCGGCTACGTGTGAAGTGATGAAATGACTTTGAATCACTTTTAAAATGAAAATTTGCGTATTTAAATTAAAAGCTATTCAAAATATAAAGAATTATTTTCATTAAAATGTATGTAGAAATAATTTCGCCACCACTTGATATAATGCTATCAGATAACTTACCTATACTTCTCACCCCAACCGCCCCTTGTTCGACCTTTGTGATAAGAGAAAATTAAACAGGAAAAAATTGTATTAAAACTAGTATGGGTTGCCTAGAATACTAGTATTAATTTAATAATAAACTGAGTATAGCCAGTTTGTAATCAGAACATACAGACGCCAGTTGATAAGAAAACGTCAACATATATATTTGTTGGTTTTTTTAAAGCCAAAAACAAAATAACAAAAAAAAATTAATTATTTTCCCCCATTTTATATAGCAGTCACACCCAATAAAAAATAAAACAAAATTCAAACAAATAAACGAATTTATACTATGGATGTAGGTAGGTAGGTAAAACTTTGTAGACTAGGCCATAAAATTATGATTTTCGTCCCCGCCAGAATCTAATCTTTAACGATTGCGCACCATCATACCGTTTGGCCTCAAAGCTAGCTGTTATCTATTGGGCTTATATAGCCAGCACAACAACAACTAAAACTTATAAATAATATTTAATGAGTTGCGAGCACGCTCCTATCACGTGAATCATTCTACTCGGTGCAATATACAAAGTGGCGATAACAAGAAATCAGTTGATTTCTGAAAATGTTTTCAAGATATAATAAAAATATTAGAAAAAAAAAACAACACTGATTAATAGAGATTGTTTTTTTATATAGATTATTTAAGTTCTTATGCAAATTTTAAATAATTTACTAGTGTTTATTATGTAGAATTTGGAAACGTAATTTATTTTAATAAAATTTTTTTAAAATATTCTTTGATTAGTTAAAGTGGCCTTCTTTTTTTTTTTTGATGCTCAACTAAAATATGTCTGGTTGTGATAAGTTTGATTGGCATTTTATTTACGAAAAAATGAAGAAAATTAACAAAATTTTAGTATGCTTTCAAAACATTTGCTAAGATTTAGTTGAGAACTTGAATTTGTCGTAAAATCACTTAAGATTTTTAAATCATCCCCAATAAGTTGATGCTCAGTTCAATAAATCTGTTCTGACTGGCATTTTGAGCAGAAAAATAGCGCATTTCTTTTACGATAGGCCCTTATATTAGAATTGGTATTGCGCTTATAGAGAAAAACCTTCTAACTAATGCAGCTTTTTTTCATCTTACCTAACTATGCTTCAATTTATTGCACTAACTTTTGCATACAGTGGTTCTGAGCTTATTTTATGCAGTGTATACTTTCAACTTTAAGGCTGCGGCCAGGGTGAATGCAGATGCTGACAGGCAGACAGGTAGGCAGGCAGGCAGGCTACTTGCTGACACTAGTGCGACAGAACAACAATAAAACAAACAAATGAGATCAAGCGAGATAGAGATACGCATGTCTGCTAACCTGTCTGCATCTGCATTCACTCTGGCCGCAGCCTAAGGTTCTATAACAAGGAAACTAACAGGAATATACAAAGAATGTGGTATAATTTAAAAAAAGTAAAAAGTCTAGCAACTTTATTTATTGCGAAAATATAAATTTTAATAGCTTTAAAATAAGAGGAAATAAGAGTACTGCTTATTTCATCTCACAGCTTCTTTTAGGCAGGAACTTGTGATTTTTAAAACTTTTGTATTAATAACTAGCACTAGGGGATGCATGGACGTGGGATGCCAGGATTTCATTGAGAGGAGATTTTTATTTTTTCATGTGATTGATACACTCAAAAAATTCTGGTAGTTGAATTTAACAAAAATAGCTTGTAACTTGTAAACAAAACGATTATTCAATTGGAAAAAATTTCATAAAATCTTTTTTTCATATTGAAGAAAGATTTGTTATATTAACAAAACATCCTCATATTGACAAAAGTCCGGTTGGTGAATTTAACGGATATATTTTGTTATTGCTTGACTAAAATTTTATTCAGATTGAAAAAAAACCGAGAAATTTATATTCATATGGTAGAAGGACTTGTTAAATAAACAAAATATCTTTATATACAAGCAATTTTCTTCTTACAATATTTCTTCAGATAACAAAATTTAACTCATTATATTTACAAAAAGTTTGTAAATTTGAAGAAATTTTTTATTTGAAGAAATTAAATTTATTATATATTATATAAGTCAAATTAGAGAAGTGTTTTTAAGGGCCTCCGGGAGTTTTTTGAAGAAAAAAAGACAGCGTTTTAAAAATTTTTTTTTTAAGCTATATTTCATATTAGACCAAAATTTAAATTCAAAATAACTATTGAAGATTTATATCTGAAGTTTTGGTCTAAAAATATTCGTTGATAAGGAAGAAAAGAGCAATGCCGTAAAAAACCTTACAAATTTGCGGCGAGCAAGATATCTGCAGACTGATAAACCTGAAAATTTTTTTTTTCTGTTTAGTAAAGATATCTTGGGCGTTTAATTGTTCGATTTTTTTTGGATACAAACTTTTTGATTTATAACCTAAAACGACCTCAATTTTCTGCACACAGAATGAAAAAGTTCGTTTTACGCCCGCTATTTTGTCAAAAAGTAATATTTTTCAAAAATCAACGATTAAACAACCCAGAACTCTTTAAAGACCGAATAAAATTTCTTTTTTTTTTAGGTCAACCAGTCTCCAGATATCTTGCTCACCGCAAATTTAAGGCCTTTCGTGGATAAATAATTTGAATTGAATAAAAGTGGATCGAATAAAAGTTTTATTCAATTTTGCGAGATTGACAAAATTTCTTCAACTTGAATAATTTTTATACCCCAACGCTTGCTGAAAACCACGCCTACCTCCTATACAAATTGGCTTTAGTTTAAACGTTAAATCTCTTAAAAATCTGCAAAAATTAAAGAAATGTATTGATATTTTGCACATAAGCTTTGATATATAGTATTAACCATCTCTATGATATTTGCCAATATCGGACGAAAACCACCCCTACCTACGATACAAAGTGACGTCACCAAAAAAGAAAAACTTTCGTTATATACCTAAATTCCACCCACATCGGTTATCCAGCCTGTACCAAATTTTGCACACATATTCTTCGATATAATGTGAAGTATTTAGACTAGAAAAAAGGGCGTGGCATTTTACTTTTTATCGTACTACATCAACACCGTGTGTTTGGCTTAAACCAAATTGTGCACATATAATCCTTGGTAATTTGAGCAGTCTTAAGTTTATAAAATTAGTAGGTACTACTATTCGAGGGGCGTGACACTTTATTTTTTTTTTTTTATATGTTTAACTCACATATATTCTTTAGAATAATGATCTGGTCTTAGCCTAAAAAAGTGGGCGGGATTGGGCAAGGGGCTTGTCAATTTAATTCTTTTTTTTTACAAATTACACCATTTGTCCGATTTAAACCAAATTTTGCACATATATTCTTTGGTATAAGGAGCAGTCTGTGGTTTATGAAATGGGGCGGAATTAGACAGGGGGCATGACATTTTAATTTAAAACGAACTTCTTCTAAAGCGTTTGTCCAATTACAACCAAATTTTCAAAATATACTGTCTGGAATAATGAGCAGTGATTGGTCTATAGAAATGGGCGGAACTACACAGGGGGCTTGGCACTTTAATATTAACCGAATTGCTCCACTGTTTTTCTGACTTCTACCAAATTTTGTAAATATATTCTTTGATATAATGAGTAGTCCACAGTCTAGAAATTTTGGAGAAATTAGACAGGGGCGTGGCACTTTTATTTTAAGCAAACTTCTTCTGTAGCCTTTGTCCAATTTCAACCAAATTTCGCACATGTTGTCTTTGGAATAATGTGAACTCCTTAGTCTAGGAAAATGGGCAGGAGTAAACGGGGGGCGTGTCACTTTAATTTGAAACAAAATTCTTTTACATCGTTGGCATGAATGTAACCAAATTTTGCACATATATTCTTTAGTAAAATGAGTCAAGAGTTGGGATTAGACAGGGGGCGTGGCACTTTAATGTTAATATAATGCCGACACCGATTTTCCGGCTTCAACCAACATTTTGCACACATATTTTTGAAATGATGTGCTGTCCGTCGTCCAGAAAAGTAGGCGGGATGAGACATGGGCTGTGCCACTTTAATTTTAATCGAACTCCTACAACATTTTTCCGAATCAAACCAAATTCACGTCGTTTGTTAGACTTCCACAAAATTATTTACATATAAAAAAAGAAAAGAGGAGTAGAAATGTTTTTTTAAAATTGTATCTCAGGCTTAAAATTCATAGTTCCTCTATGTACATTCCCCATTTAATTAATCTAAAATTGGCTTTTTAAACTTTCCTGTTTATTGATAAAACTAGGGCAAAGTCTATTACTTTAAAGAATGTTTTCTTCAAAATCATATTTGTATACGATGAATAAGAAAATCGTGTGCGAGTGCCAACATTGAATTGTAATTGTAAAAAAAAGCTCACGTTAATATTCACACCAGTAAATTTGATTACATTTCATCAACAAAAAGAAAAGAAAGAAAAAAAAATTGCTTTGCCCGCCGTGCGAAATTGAACTTGGAATTTTTGGTGCCCACTGATCCAAACAGCTGCAGCTATGTTAACAGATACTGTATTAACAGATGCAGTATGTCACATTATTCTGTTGATAGCTATACAACAAAAATCTATTAATAAATTATTGTGTTATGCTGCAGCATTGCTTCTGTTGTAATAAATATTGAATCAATCACTCTGCGTAACTAAGGAGTTTGGTTCGATGCGTAGTGTAGTGACTTCTTAATCGGTGGTATCGGTGGGTGTGGGTTCAAATCTCCACGGCAGGTGAAGATGAGATTTTTAATTTGATATTTAATTTAATTTAATGTTCTTGTTATAATAAACGCAAGTAGCAAAGAGAAGCCGAGAGAAGCCATTAATTTCATAAAGCCATGTACTTAAAATCAACGTTCTAACATTTTGCGTCTTAGCCGTAACGATTAAAAGTCTTTGTGCCAAAGTGCATTTTCTTTACTTTTACGACTTTTTCATGCTTTTTTAAAGACGTACGTCCTTGCCGCAAGAATTTTAGTTTTTGATTCAAAGTATATTGTTCTTGGGAATCCAACAATCTTTGTGTCTTTGCCGTAACGATGTTTTGTCTTTGGGCACAATCTAACCAATAAAAGGCTTTGTGGCAAAGTGCATTTTCTTTGGTTTTACGATTTTTTTCTCTTGGTGTATTAGATAGCTTATTTAATTATCTGCCAGATGACCAGAGCTGGCAATTCTAAGCAAATGCTTGGAAATGCTTAGTTATGTTATATATGCTTAAATGCTGGTTAAGCATATAATTGACATTTCTGCATATTTTTTCATATATGGCAACATTATTGTACATTTAGCGGTGGCTGATTGTGTTATTTCTGGTGGCTGAAATGCCAAAAGAATAAGAATCTCGTAGAGAATTTGAATCGCGAATTGTTGCTCAGTTTCCTAAAGTCTTGCGCTGCGACAATTCCATATTGTTTTGTCAATATTGTGAGTGGCATATAACAGACAACAACAGACAACAAATTGAAAGTTTTGGCTAGAAACCCTGGGTATACAACAATATAAGATATATATTACTTAGGGCCAGTTTTTCAGTATGAGATTAAACTTTAGTTAACTTAAACCGTGGCGGCCGTGGCGTAGTGGAGAGTGTGTGACTCTTACGCCAGAGAACCCAGGTTCGAATCCTCCATCTGACACAGAAAATTTTTTCTATTTAATTAATTTTTCTGTTCGGCCGTCACCTCTCTGCAGATAATGGCAAACCTCAGAGAGTAAAAACTGCCATGAAAAGCTTCGAGAACGTAAGCCGTTCGGAGTCGGCGTGAAACATGTAGGTTCAGTTCTCGATCATTTGTGTGCAAACATTTCACATCACACACAACACAATTGGTCATAAGAAGCTCGGTCAAAGTCCTTTCAAGGGCTGAAATTGCCATTTCGTTTTTTTTTTTTTTTTAATTAAACCGAGTTTAACTCACTAAGGGTCAGTTTTTACGTACGAGTTTAAACTTTTGTTAAATTAAACCGAGTTTAGCTCACCAAAATTGGACGTTTAAGCTCGGTTTAACTAGATATTTTAGCATTCGTTGAATTTAAATTGACTTAAATTATCATATAATGTGTTTCTTTTTAGCCTAATATGAGCTTAAACGCCCAACTTTAGTGAGTTAAACTCGGTTTAATTTTACAAAAGTTTAATCTCGTACTGAAAAACTGGCCCTAAAATTGGACGTTTAAGCTCAGATTAGGCAAAAAAGAAACACATTATAAGATAGTTTAAGTCAATTTAAATACAACAAAAGTTAAAATATCTAGTTAAACCCAGTTTAAACGATCAATTTTGGTGAGTTAAGCTCGGTTTAATTTAACTAAAGCTTAAACTTGTACTGGAGAACTGGCCCTTAGTGGCTCCACAACTAGGAGTGAAGATGTAAAGAAGTGCTCTCCGACAGAATTAAGTTTATTCAAATATTGTCTAACTACTTCTACTACATATGTGGAAGGAAGCTTTTCCAATTATTCAACGGTTTTAAATGAAAAGAGACGTTTTTAATTAATAATTTAAAAAGTGTATAATTTTATACTGTACTTCCGATATTATGAAAGAAAAAGATAAAAATTGAAGCAAAACTTTTCATTTATTTAGCATATTTAAGAGCATATTTTGTTTATTTATCGAGCTTTTTAAGCGCTTAAAATCAATTTTTTCATGCATATTTTTGCCGGCCCTGCAGATCACATACAAATGATTGCTTGTATGATATGAAACAAAATAGTAATTTAGTTTCTAGAATGGAAAAACTGGATCCAAGTCTAAAAAATGCAAATCACCCGGTATCTCAAAAATTCGACCTATTAGGGGAAAACCGAATATTAGCGTAAAAAGCTCTTTATAAAAGTATTTCAGTTGCGGGATTCCCAAACGCTTTAACGACGATTGTAGCTATAGTTAACTAGCGAAAACTGTCATTTACTATGAAACTGTGCATGCACAATGACCGATAACGACAACTATGATTGTCGTTAACTGTTTGGGAATCCTGCTACAGGTCTCTGGATAAAAAACCTTGTAGACTAGTGTTAATTTCAACACGCTTTGCTAAATGTTTTGCGGAAATATTTTCTACCTCATTTTCCATAAAAAACGAACTTGTCGAAAAACTACTAAAATTAAAAAATATATAGCCCATAGTTTGATAGATAGATAATATTTTTTAAATATATATTAAAACAACGATATATAGTAATTATATAATATTAAAATGCAGCTTATCGGTATTTTTTTTTTGTATAATTCTTCCTTTCTTCAAGCAAAAAAAAAAAAATGGGAAAAACTTGCTTGACTTCAAGTACATTCTTACTTTCAGTCTGATAAAGTTTATTAATGTGTTAACAAAAATCTTATCATCACTATAAAAAAATAACAAAACAGATTTTTTATATAATCTGAAATATCTGTAGATGGTAAAAAAGATGTATTTTTATATTGTAGACAGTAGAAATATTCACCTTAATAATATCTAACTAGCTAGTAATATAAATTTAAAAAAAAAATTAAGACAGCATGGAAAAAAATTCAAATAGTGCCTGGCGGCAAAACCAAACCAAACCAAACCAAACCAAACCATGCGAAATATATTAAGTCTACAACAGATACACTGCTATATGAATTTGGGAAAGCTAGAGTATAACAATTATGGTGCAAAATATTTTTTTTTTTTGATGTAATGAAAATTTAATAGCAAATAGACGTCATTAAATGACGCAAACCCCAAATAATTAATAATATTGTAAAGTTAGGTAAGGCACAATATTTTTAGACGGGCTGGTTATGGTAGAAACTATGAAGAGTTCACCGGTTCTAGCCGGGAAAAATGAACTTTAGTAGCGCTGTTGAACAATTTAACATTTTTTTTTAATAATACAGACTTTTAACAACCGATTCTCGTAGAAGAGACAGAAAATGTACAAATGTATAAGCGTTTTTAAAGTTTATATCATATTAATATTTAATATGGGTTTAAAGATATGATTGCAAGGTTGTAGATTACTAATAGTATGCAAAAAGTGTTTAGGATTAATATCAAAATTGTTGAATTAACAACTTTTTAACATAGTGGACTTATTTTAGCAATTCACTTTAATGCAAAGTAAGAAAACTTGTAAATATTCAACTTGACATAACTATTTTCTTTAGGCACATTCAAGTAAAAGCGATACCATGGTGTGTTAAGGCGACTGTACCGGGTTGAGGCGTGTTTTTAAAGGCGACTTTTAAAGGCTGATTACAAAAAAAAAAACTACTGCAGATATAAAAACACTTTTTTTTCCAACTCAAAGTCAATGTTATTCAATGAGTCTATGTGAGCAATATAAATGAGTACTTCCAAAAACATTTATATATGATAATCTGACTTTAGTATAAAAAAAACAGTTTTGGGAAAAGAAATTTTGGCAAATGCAAAATTAAATGCAATCATTTAAAGAAAATTAAAGTTAAACATCAAAAAAGGACACTGACACAGAAAGGTAAAAGTTCATTTTCTGGAACTCCTGATCTCCGATTTGAATAAGAATGTTCATACATAACATACAACATACCTGCTAATTGTTTTGCACCCTTTCAAATTTTTAGAAAAGCTTTGGGTGTCACCAGGGAGGTCCAAAGTTAGAAACGTTCGTGTTACTTGTAACTGAATCTTGGAGTCAAATATGGGTGAAGTATTTATGATGACTATTATCATTAAGCCCGATAATAAGATTTGAAATTGTGTTTTTTTTTGAAGCGAAACTTTTTACTCCTCGTTCTGTGATTTGCTTGGAGTGAAATCGGAAAAATTTTCGACGGATTTTTTCTTGGAAATTTAATGGTTTCTTTGTTGCTAGCGCTTATTACAATAAGAAAATTTAATTCTTTAATATTAAATACAATTAATATTTAATATTTTAAATTAATATTTATTTATTTAATATTAAATAAATAAATAAATATAAATATTAAATACTATATTAAATACTACACGTCCTCTTGAAAGAGAGTCGAATACACTATCCACCAGGCCACAAAGACTTGTAAGGAACAGCTGTTAATTCAATCCTAATTATAACAGAAGCTATGCTGCAGTAGATCGTCACCATCTATCAATAGATATAGGATTGTGTATTTGCTATGCTACAACAAAAATTTGCTTTTATTTGCCACAAGGTGTCTCCAACATCGGTGTGTTTGAATTGTGAATGCGTTTGTGGTGTTGTTGGTACGAGGAAAATTAGCAAAAAAATAGATGATATCAATAAATATGGATTTAACACACGCATGCATTTGTTTTGTGTGCGTTCTTTAAAATATATTTTTGAAGCGAAGCTTTTTACTCCTCGTTCTGTGATTTGCTTGGAGTGAAATCTGAAAAAAAGATAGATCAAAGCTTTTCTAAATACTCAAAGATTTTGTTGTGCTAGTTGTTGTTGCTCTTCTATTTCGCAGTTGATCTTAGCTTCAGCAGTTAGCTGATTTTAAACTATGACGACATGAAGATTTGTTTCTTTTGAAAACTTAGATTTTAAATTTATTGTGTGTAAACACACACAAATAATCATATTTTCAACGGCCGGGCTCTGCCATAGAATTTATTTGTAAATTAATTACAAATAGCTTTGATCTATCTTCGAATAATGGAACATACTTTCCCTGAAAGTATGCTTCACAAATTAGAAGAACTTTAAGCTTCTTTCATATCATTTGTATTCTCGTACCGCAATTCAGGGTAATTTACTAATTGCATTCGTGAAACAAGTAGAAAATTAAGAGCTTAGTGGATCACAGCAAGAATCACAATAAAAGGCTACTGATGAGTTGGTGTAGCGGCCAACGAAACAGATGTCTAGTCTGCTATGTGATTGATACTCTATATAGGGTATTGTTGTTGTTAGTTGTTTTTTCCTTCAGTTGTTTTCTTCGGAAAGCAAAATTGACCTTGAGCTCGATAAAATAAAATATAACCTTTAATAATTTAAAAATTATTGGACTTATATAAACACATAACTTCTTTTTCGTTGTAACAAAAATTAACAAATCTAATTTTATTGTTATAGCATGTATGCAACCCAAGTTAGGTCGTATGTATATGCTTCAGGTGTATGGGAGGTAGGCGTGGCAGTTTACCGATTATGCCCATTTTTTTACAAACGGTTTTAAGTGGCCAAACAAATGAAGAAACTAAATTTTATTGCCATAGCATGTATACATCCCAAGTTAGGTTGTTATACATGCTCCAGTTGTATGGGAGGTAGGTTGTGTAGGAATTATTCTTTAATTATTAAGTTATGAGCAAAATTGCATGCCTCTACCTATAATACATATTGTGATATGACTTTTGGCATATGACCTACAACACTTTTTGAGATATGACTCGCTAGAATTGAAAGTACCGCACAATGCACCGGTTGGCTACTTAGTTTTGTTTTCAGCCATAAGTATTTTTTTTTTAATAGGTACTAAGTATAACGTGACAAATAAACAAACTTTTTCATTATATATAACTTCTATCGACAAAAAAAGTTAAGCAAATATTTTGAATGTTGTTTTGCAACAACTTCTACCCGTTGATGCTCTAATAAAAAATGCAAATATTATTGCGGGCGTTTGTAGCTTAAAATATTTGCCAGTTGGAAATACAATAAAAAATTTTTATTAATGCAAACATCGGCTGCCTATTGAGGGCAAACGTGGTAAATGACCAAATTAAAAACTGTAAGAAAAAAAATTCGTGAAATACTATTTTTAGAACATGCTTATGTAAATAGAGGAGATGTTCTAACATACGCTAAAATGTTTTGTTAGTTAAACAAACAACAAATACTGTACACTACAAAAGCAGAAGTATTTCGAATTGACCAAAAGAGTAAATATTTTAAACAGACCATTAAAAATAGTTCGATTTTGACAAATTTTTAAATAAAGACCGGAGTTTTGGAAAAATTTGACACCCAAGAAATAATGTCACTCTCCTTATAGAGAATTTATGTTTCTCAATTTACAAAACGACTCAGAAAATAGCTTTAAAAAAAAAGATGCACAAATCCATTCATCCATCCATCAAAGTACATCAATTTAAAATTTAATAGAATTACATATTTAATTAATTTTAATTAATCATAGCACACTGAACACCTCAGTTTTGCATGAACGAAGCTGTTATTAATTTGTTGTCAAGCAAAATTTTTAAATAGTTCCATTTAAGTATCGCCTCTAATCAGACCGGTAGACAAGGGGAGAGTTTTAGGTGTTCAAACCCCCCTCTCCCCCCCTAAGGGTCCAGAAAGTATAAAGAAATAACACAAATGAGACTATTAAATTCAAAATGTTTTCTTGAAAACTTCACTTAATTATTGAATAATTTTTTTGGCCAAGTGAAAGATTAATTTTGCTTATAAGAGTAATAATCATTATATTGGAATTCATCTCCAAGGAGTTGGTATATTAAAAATCAGTTTCAATGCTCAAAAAGTCCCTGATATCCAGTAAAATATATATATGAAAGTTATACCTAGAACGAATATAATATTGTAAATTGAAGAAAATTAGCTTGACATTTTTTATGCTATATCTACCCAGCAAGCCATAGTTGACGACTATGTCGAAATTCCGATTAAATCGTCACTATTTTGAGCTGTCTTAAAGAAATCATTAGAATTTCGTTACGCAAATATCGGAACAGTATCACTTATTATACGAATTTATATAAAATTTCGTTATATAAATCGTTTAGATTTCGAAATATTCTTAACGAAATCCTAACAAACATTTCGCATTCTTTACGATTTCGGAAACCGATTTCGTTACAAAATCGTTCGTAAAAAATATCGTATGAAGCCGTTGACATGACTTCGTAACGAAATGTCGTAACGATTTCGTAACGAGTCTTAACGAAAACGATTTCGAAATATTCTTAACGAAATCCTAACAAACATTTCGCAATCTTTCCGATTTCGGAAACCGATTTCGTTACAAAATCGTTCGTAAAGAATACCGTATGAAGTGGTTGACACGAAATGTCGTAACGATTTCGTAACAAGTCTTAACGAAAACGTTACGATAAAGTTACGATTTCGTTCAGACAGTTCGAAAGAAAGGAAAGTTTAATCTGTTTGCATTTCAATATGTTTTACAAACAGTCGCATAACGAAACTCTTTATAAATTCGTATAAAAAGTGAAACTGTTCCGATATTTTCGTAACGAAATTGTAACGAATTCTTTAAAACAGTTCAAAATAGTAATGAATTCGTCGGAATTTCGACAAAGTCCTCAACTAAGGTTTGTTGGGTAAGCTTATTAGACCCAAAATTTTTGAAAAAGCATTCATTTGAGAGGGTTGTTTTTTCATTTTTAAAAGAATAAAGTGACATGAACCACAAAATTTAACACATTATGGGGTACTCCACGTAAAGTGAAAGACTAAAAAGTTTGACTATTTTATTTTGTTGTTTTCTTGGTATATAAGACATCTAAAATTTCCAACTTGGCACACAAATTTAGCTCAGTGCGAAGTCTTTTCCAAATAACAGGTTTCGGAAAATCACCTTAAATCTAAATATGCTTTTTATCCAATTCTATAGTGATTTGATGATTTTTTAATCATGTTACCAAACTTTCAAATAGACAAAACGAAAATAAACGAAATAACCATCTCAGCCCTTGAAAGGACTTTGACCGAGCTTCTTATGATCAATTGTGTTGTGTGTGATGTGAAATGTTTGCACACAAATGATCGAGAACTGGACCTACATGTTTAACGCCGACTCCGAACGGCTTATGTTCTCAAGAAGCTTTTCATGGCAGATTTTACTCTCTGCGGCTTGCCATTGTCTGCAGAGAGGTGACGGTCGAACAGAAAAATGAATTCAATTGAATAAATTTTCTGTGTCAGATGGAGGATTCGAACCTGGGTTCTCTGGCGTAAGAGTCACACACTCTAATAATTCAAATATAAATCCACGACCGATTAAATTCTTTAATATCCAAAAAAAGTTACTGTTTCAATTTTTTTATAAAAATTTATCTAGCTGAGTAATTATTTTAATATTAACGTGAAGTTATTTTCATGTGATCTCTTATATAATTAATTGGGTATAAGATACTGGTGCTGTGCAAAAATCAGTTTTCGAATTACGGTTTTTGAAAAATAGTCTGAAATTTAAATATGACTTTATCGGAGTCGATTCCTTTAAAAAAATTTTTAAAGATCATAAAATATTTTCTTTTGAATTTATTTGAATTGTCGAAATCATTTCGGAGAACAGTAATATTTTAGCTCTTAACGATAACTCGAACTAGGGTTCACACAGGTTCAAATAGTTGTACACAAAAAGAAACCAAATCTAAAGACTAAAATTTTTTTTCTCCCGTTTATATGAAATGTCCATAAAAATTGACCAGCTGAACTTATTAAAAAATGTTTGCATTTTTCATAGCTGATTTTCATTTTGATTTTTGCAAATTGTGTATCTGCAAATTGTGCCTGCATTTCTCAATATTAGGACTATCGATTTTTTTTTAACTTTGTTCGGTTACCCGGGTAAACGGGTGCTCGAAGAGTGAAAAAAAGCCTGGGTAGCTCGAATATCTGTGCATTCGTATGTATATTTATTAAAAAACTACCCTGGTAGTTTTGAATATTGTAAATATTTATGTATGTTGAAGTGTATCTTTGAAGTGTAAATAAATTATACAATTCATATTTGACATAAACTTTTAAAGTACTACAAAACAAACATTTAAAAAAAAATTACCTGCTCAAAATACACGAAAAGCCCAAAAATACGCGTGTAACTTGAAATATCCGACAAAAAACGTACTCGAAAATACTCAGGCCCCGTGTATGACCCGGGTACTCGCAAAGCACGAAAATCGAGAGAGCTACACTTAATATTCAATCCATGTTTGTACATAATTAATAACCGTTTGTGCACCCAACAGATTGATATCTTCTGTGTGCAAATGTACTGCGTCATTGACGTCATCAGCTGTTTTTAGTTCAACTCCTATTTTTAGTTATGCTTCTACTGACGTTTGTCAAACAACCTGTTGTGTGCATGACAAACCGTCATGCTGCTAATGATGGTTAGTTTGCTGGAGACCTGAATGGTTGGTTGGTTAGATTGAATGCTAGGGTGCTTAAATGTTTAGTTGTTTAGGATATATTTATGTTTACTTGAGTGTTTGTACGCAGGTTTGACTATCGCCTTCCTTTCTCCCTTCCTATCTTTCTTTCTTGTTCGTATTATAAGCTACTTTAACCTTTAAACATATTTTGACCTTTAAGTAAAAAAAAAAAAAAAAATTGTGTTGACGTAGTTTTTCCGTCACATGAAAACTCGCAAACTTAAAATAGTTGCTCTAAATAAATGAACAATTCTTTTTACTTTTCTAGCAAAAGAAACTTGCTAAATGTTTCCATAACAACTGTGTTTGTTTATTTGTAAGATTTATTTTGATAAGTTATCAAAACAACAATATTTGCTAAACTTTAAATGCAAATAAACAAAGAAAAAAAAAAAAAGAAAAAAACAAAAATACTATCGTTGATATACCGCTGTAGAAGAGCGAAATATTCATGTTTGATAGAAAATTGTAGGAATCTTAAAGAATTTATTTAATTTGTGAGAAAACGTCGGTTACTGAACAACATGATAGATACAGTTTGACCCATTTTTTGATTGTTTTGCTAAATTCAACCATAAAATTTCAAAATTTGTATTATATTTTTTATTTTTAAAATCAATGTTAAATAAAACAGTGATGAAATTGAAATTTTGATGCAATCGTGTCATCTTTATGTTATTTGGATCTTGCCATCTTTGTCTTTACTATTATATAAAAGGGTAACCACGTATGTACGGGACCACAAAGCTTAAGGCGGTCTTCTCATTCAAAACCCGTTTTTTGAACCCTTTTTAATAAAATTCTTATTTGAAAACGCAAAGAATAATTGAAAACTTTTTTTATTTATTGTATTACAAAAGGTTCAAAGTAAATAAAAAAATTTTTTTTCCTCGATACGTGGGCTGTTCAAAAAGTAATGAGACTTCAAAGTTGGTGGTGAAAAAAAAAGCCACGATTCCGGGTCTCTGGAGCGTCTGAAATGAAAAAAAAAACGGGGTTATAATCAGTATAGATGTAATTCTCGGGTGAACCTCAAGCTTAAATTTGTGATTTTTTTTTGACAAAATGGCGGCCATTCAAAAAAAAAAATTTCAATTTCGGGTTTTTTTTTGTAGTTTAGTGTAAAAAAAAATAGTAAAAAATTTTTTAAAATTATGGTCGAGGTTCACCCGAGAATGGTGACAATTCTGCGTCGATTCCATTTTGTTTCATGAAAATCGGTTCAGTTGAACTGGAGATATCATGGCCGCCAGTTCGAAAAACGTGGGTTCGAGATAAACGCGTTTAAAGTTTGAAGTAATTTTTTTGGGAAAAAAAAAAAATCAAAAATGTTTAAATGCAGTTTTAAAGAGCTGACAATTTTTACTTACAAATATTAGTCGGCGATGCCAGCTCCATACAGGCCACCTTCCTCTTTTTCGTAGAAACTGCTTTCTGCTGCCCTCTCTGCTCTGCGAGCCGTTCTGCCAGCTTTTGATGATGCCGCAGCTCGAGTCTCTGATCGGTTCAATCTGTCTTCATTGCGAGATAGTGCGTATTCGTATGCGTTTTTGCCAATCGCAATACCCATCAAACCCATAATTTTAAGTATGGGTATAAAACCGTCGTTGAAGAGGCACGTTGCAATGAAATTGGCCACTTCGATGGTGCGTGCGCCTGAGTTGATGTGTTTGGGCGAAAGTGACCAAAGAACAGAATTGTAGGACTCATTGGAATTCTGAGTTTCAGATCCAAGGCATCTTTCAAGCAAATTATCTGCCGACAGCGCTTCGTAAGCTGGTTTTATTACCTCCATCACCTTCTTGTCCATCAGACCTTGCTTCACAAAAAAGGCTGTATCTTCTAAAGTATTTCGAATTTCTAAAAATCCTTTTAGGGGCATATTCACAACTACCCAAGCTATAAATAAATGCAAAAAAAAAGGTTGAAAAAAAAGTTGCTCAATGAGAAGGCCCCCTTAAGAACAGCAGGCGCTATTTCAATAATTCTTTTTCTAGTGAACAGCTATAGTATCAAGTTGGAATATAGACTATATTTAATTTGCCACGCCCACTTTCGACGTATAGTAAATGCAAGAAACATTAAATAGCAAGAAATACTCAAGAGATTTGGACGAGAAAAAAAAACACGAATCGATGTTATTTTATTAAAAAACAAAAGTTATGCGATATTGAGCATGGCTACCTGACACGCAGCCCACGAGAACGGCCCAGCGGATTTGAACGAAAAAGATGTCAAATCGTTCGGTATAAGATTAAAATGAGTAGAAACGAAACTGTCTTTGTCTACCTGCCACGCCTACTATATTGAAAAACGAATCGATTTGAACAAAATACGAAGCAAACAATTCTGATTGCATTTAGATGACTATGTAGTAAAAGAAATTTGCCACGCCTATCTGCAACGCTCACACTAAACGAAAAATTCTTGTTAAAATTGATAAATAACTTTTGTTAATCTTTAACAAAACCAAATTGTGCAATCGATTGAATTTTGTCATAATTGTTTCATATTTTTATCAATTCGAATGAAACTTTATCCATTTGATTAAAAACATAATAAAACATTAACAAATTGAATGTGTTGATTTGAAAAAAGTGTTCTTTTGGTTTGAAAAATGCTTTTCTCAACTTGATATAAACTTATTCACGATAACAAAATCGTCAATCAGTCGAAATAAAATTTGAAAATTTTTATAAATAGAATTAACAAACTTACTTCGTTGGCTTGATAAATAGGTTTGTTGTGCTGACGAAATAGTTTATAAAATTGATAATCATTATTGATAAATTCATAATGAAATGAATTATCAATTTCAAAAACTTTCAATCATTACAAAAAAAGAGGTTTGTCATTTTGGTGGCGTTATTTGTTGTTCGCAGAAATTATAAAAAGCTATTTTGAGAGTTCTGTACGTTTTCTTAATTTTGTGAAACAAAAAAATTATTTCAATAACAATTCCATGGGAGTAAGGCGTTGGAGCAAGGAGGAGGAACAAATGTAAAAATTACATTCTTACATAATTACATTCCCTCTATTTGTGCGTCTCAGAAATGCTTCCCCCCTTAGAAGCGCCCAAAAAATGGTTAATTTTTACCTATTTTGCTTCCCCTTCGAGATATGGCATTTTTTTCTATTTTTTCGATGATTTTTTGATATCTTTTGATTTTATGTTGTTTCATAGCTCGAAGAGGAAGCAAAATAGGTAAAACCTAACCATTTTTTGTGGGGAGTATATCGGCCCCTATTCACCATATTTTTAGGGAGGAGCTGAAACGTATGTTTGACTTACAATTTGACTAACAGTGACAGTTATACACATGTTTCGACGTCCCCCTAAAAATGTGGAATGGGAGGTAATAGACCCCTCTATTTCTGTGTCTCAAAAATGACTGCCCTCTTAGAAACCCACAAAAAATTGTTATTTTTTACCTATATTGCTTTTTAATAAGCAAATAGTATCAAAATACTTATCATTGATGAATTCAAATGATTTTTAGCTTATATTAAGAGCACATCATTTGCAGAACTCGAGGGATGAAAACAGTGACGATGTTCTCACAACAATGAGTGCTCTTTGTACACGGACGAATAACCAATACAATTGTTTGAGGAGTTTATGCGAGTGCGTTGCGTTCAACGAATTGTTCTGAAAAGATTATTCATTGCTTCTGTTTTTATAAATGATAACTCGAAAGAGCGAGAGCGAATTTTGATTGCTCTACGCACTTCAATACTCAAAGTATTGAATTCCACCCCTTCCACTTTCATGTCCATTAAGCCCTTCTCGTGAAATGCTTCCAGAATTTTCTCAAAGGAAATTTTCTTTATTTAATATTATTGTATTTAATGAAAGGAGTGATCGTTGTTATTAACCAACCGAAGGCTTTTGTTAAGTATAATCTATCTATATATACATATTAGAGTGGAAAAAAATGTGTCTTGTAATTTTTAAGGAAAGTATTTAAGAAATAGATTGGATTATGTTTGAAAATAAGTTGCTGAAAATTTAATTGAAAAAGATCAATGTTTAGAGGTTCCTCCAGCTCTTTTTAGACATTTTCCCAACCAATTTTTCATGCCAACTTTAAAATCGGTATGTTATTGTATTTTTTGATGCGAAAACTTATTCTAAAGACCACTTACCATGTTTATTGAATGGTTTAACTCGATATTGATATTGTTTTTTGGCTACGGTAATTCTTTTTGAGATATAAGCGAATTAATATAAAAATAAGGGGAAATGTAAAAAAAGAGTTGGAGAGACTTCTAAGCATAAATATTTTTCAATGAAATTTTCAGGAACTTAGTTCTAAACATTGAAAAAAATAAGAAAACCAATGCAAACCAAATTGACACACATCATCTATTGGTCGATTATAAAGCTGCGTTCGATAGCCCGAGAAGTGATTGCCTATACGCAACATTGTCCGAGTTCGGTATACCTGCAAAGTTGCTAAGACTGAACAACACATGCAGCTCCGTCAAGGTAGGAAATGACCTCTCCGAAGCCTTTAATAACGAAAGAGGTTGCAGACAAGGCGATCCAATGTCTTGCGATCTCTTCAACATCATCGTGAAGGGGATCGTACGAAAGGCCGGTGTGCATCGTAATGGCACCATTTTCTACAAAGGTGTCCATCTCCTTGTGTACGCCGATGATATTGATATTGATATTGTCGACAGAACCAAGAGAGATGTTACCGCTGCTTTCACCGCTATCGAAAAGGAATCAGCCAAAGTTGGTTTGACGGTAAATGAGGGTAAAACAAAGTCAAGGCGTTCATATACCTTGACACCGCTATTAACAACAACAACAAAGTCTGCCTGGACATAAAGCGAAGAACAATAATTACTAATAGGTGCTACTACGGGCTCAGTAAGCAACTTAGTTCCAGAGCTCTCTCTCGATCGACAAAATTAACACTCTACAAGACGCTCTTTCTACGTGTGCTTCTTTATGGCGTTGAGGCATAGGTAGTTTCTGACACAGCTGCTCTGAGGGTGTTCTTCGGTCCGGTTCGAGTCGGCGATGACTATCGCATCCGAATGAACCACGAGCTGTATGAGCTCTACGAAGACATTGACGTAGTTCGGTGTATAGCTGTGCAGCGACTACGCTGCCTGGGTTATGTCTATCATATGGACGACGAAGCGCAGCGAAAAAGGTGTTCGAGGCGAGGGTCGCTGGTCAACGACGACGAGGGAGACCAGACCGTGGAAGCCTAACCGCACTTGATGTATCCGATTGGAGAAGGCGTGTGCAAAGCAGTGGCGCCTGGCGATAGCTAATGAGGTCGGCCGAAACCTGAACACGGGTTGTTATGGCCACCTAAGTAAGTAAGTTCTTAACATTATCGAAGCTATTTCTCAAATACTTTCTTAAAAATTAAAAAAAAAATTGTTTTTTTGGTTTCTTTAAAATACGAGTATATATAGATATAGATAGTATATAGAGTCAGGTAGACTCCGAAACCGCAAAACCATTTTTTATGAAATTTCCATGAAACTGTAGCAAAGTATTAAGAGTGTTCCCGTGAAGTTTGGTGCCGATCGAACCAATGAGGTGGGCATTGTACCTTTTATATAAACGAAATTTGCGTTATCGAATAGCTTATTCGGTGTCAACTTATAAGTGCCGTTCCACAGGTAACATTTTATGGGCGTTGGACGAGGGGTGTGACACTGCTTCAAGTCAACAAAAAGTCACACCTCAGTGAAACTCGGTACGAATTTTGCTATTTAGTCGTGTCCTTCAACTGGAAAAACTGGCCGATCATTAAAAAAGAGGACAAAAATCTAAGGTACACGTATTTTGTTATATGTGCGGAAACTCAGGTTTAAAGGTTCAAAATAGCGTTCGGAAATTTCACATAATTTTAATTTTTAACTCCAGATTCGTGCTTATCGACCCCAAAAACATATAGATACCTGATTTCATGTAGATACGAAGCCGTCTTCTAGTCTTGACAATTTTTTCCTGCCATTTGTACCAATGTGCCTTGGTAGCGACCCTTGTATGATTTTAAAATTAAAAAAAAATAACTAGTTTCTTATGGTATATATTCAAATAATGTGCTACCCCGTGAAATTCAAAGAAAAATAATTATTTTTCTTATTAATAAAGACCACCCTAGTATACATGTTTGTCAACATAAAACAAAAAAGTGAAACGTTTCTTGTAAACATTGTATATAAACACGTACAATGTATATAAGCGTCTCTCCTAGGGAGATACTCCGTGGTTGACAGCTTTAGGGGATCGCTGAGTTTGAATCCTATGTCAGAATTTAAAAATTCAAGATGGCGGATAGAGTTCCCACCTAGCTTTTTTTTTGTATTTTTGCGAATTGCTTGTAATTTTTAAAATTCTGACATAGCATTCCGACAAGTACGTATATATATAAATATATAAAAATCGGTAATTTATGTCTTAGTTCTTGAACGGAATAATATTGAAAATATTAAAAAAATACTAACAACTTGATAAAATAAATTATCAATAATATATTATTGAATTATCAAATATATAAATTGAATAATTTTATAAATTTTACTTTTATACTTTGGTGGCAAAGAATATTTAAAATGTAAATAAACTAAGCAACAATATAAAAATGATTTCTTTTGTTGAAGTCAAGGGGGAAATTTCTCCCTGTGTACATCCTTGTCTTTATCTTTTTCCTCATAAGCCTACTAACTTGCTATCCAAGTTCCATCCTCTTTGTGTCAATCTTACTTCAGGTTACGCCCACTACATGCAAGCTGATAGGATCTGGCCTAATCTATTGTAGTCTTGTACCAAATACATAATCCTTGCATTTCATTCGACTACTACCAGTTACACCTAATGCAAATTTATAGGAACTGGCCTATTCTATTCTCGTACCAGATTTCATTATTGTAGCGTTAAATTTAAATGAATTATAGTACTTTTCATATAATTATAGCGTTTTATTTTGTTTCATTTCCTATTTATTCGGCTACTTCTGGTTACGCCCATTTTATGCAAGATGATAGAAACTGACCTAAGGTAGTTCTGTGCCAAATTGCATCATTGCAGCACGAATATGCACCAAAATGTACTGCTTTCCATAGCAGCAGTTTAAAAATTTTCCGTCCACAAAAAAAAAAACAAAAAAAAAAATAATTTAAAGCTGGTGTTGACATTACCTTTTTGATTGGGCCAAATTTGTTCAAATCGATCAAGTGCATAATATGCAAATTTGTGTTTGAATTCTTTACATTTCTTAAGGCGCTATTATTTCAACTTTTGCAAACATGTCGCCTTTTTTTTTAATTTACCAATTTAATTAACATTTTACACCCTGCCTATCTCACCGTAATTGTTTTTCAACCTTTTTCAAAGGCTTTAATAATTTTCCTAAGATATGCAAACAATGACAGATTAATTAATTCCAAGTACATTTTTTCAAATAAAACAATTAGGTTAATGATAGAAACTCATGTTATTCTTATCAAAAAAACTTCTAATCTTTTTGACTCGTTTTCAACAGCCTGGTTATAATTAGCTCATAACTCTTTTGATTGTCTGAAGATAACAAAGCGTTTGTTGAATTGCGTCTTTAAAGATTTTGTCGTATTAGTTCAAGTGTCCTACAACTAAGTGGACGAATACTGTTAATATTTAAGAGCGCTGATAACGAAGTTTTTATTAAGCCTTGAAGCCAGCAGCTGTTCCCAAACCTTAACGTAATAGAGTTAATATGCCGGTTGAAGGGTAACAGCTGTTTATAGTAACTCTTATTGAGATCTACATCTTTTGTTCTTAAATTTACTTAAGTTGATGCAATATTTTTGTTGATATTGAACAATAACAAATAAGTTAACATCAAGACAGAAATTTATTCATTGGTTGTCATTGTAAAACTTTCCATATACATATCTGTTATGTCGGAGCTATAAATATTGCTTTGTGTAAAGTGTAAATAATGAATTTTGTAAATATTGCCCATATTTAGTTTTCAGTGACAATGGTCGTGAGTAAAATCGTCACAAATATACTTTAAGTATATTGCAAGAGTATTTCATGTAAGTTCTTAATACTAGACATGGGTAACGCTGCGTTACGCTATTGAGTTGAAGCACTTTACTGCGTTATTGCGTTGATACACTTTTTTTCATTAAAACAAATGCAATAGCGCAGTAATACAATTATTGTAGTAAATATTGCT
Source organism: Coremacera marginata (assembly GCA_914767935.1). Classification (NCBI taxonomy): domain Eukaryota; kingdom Metazoa; phylum Arthropoda; class Insecta; order Diptera; family Sciomyzidae; genus Coremacera; species Coremacera marginata. Next base: position 50,115,488 of record OU612045.1, read on the forward strand.
TTGTGTAAATAATTTATAAAGAAAATATTGTCAATTTTTAGTTTTCAGTGACAATGGCAATGAGTAAAATTATATCAAATAAACTTAAAGTAGATTTAATGAGTTGTTTTGTTTTTGTTCTAAATGTACAAATTGTTGAACATTTATAACAAAGCACCGTGGGGCTTGAATTGATACTGAAGTAAAGATATAAAAACAAAACTCAATTTTGAAGTTAATGTCTAAATAATATGATGGGGCAAAACACCTCAAATGTAACTAGAGTTGCCAGATCCTGAAATTCTGTTGTCGGGACAAGTCAAGAAAATTCCGGGATTTCTTATAAGCCGTCGGGACAGAAAGAAAATCACATTTGTGTACTAGTGTTTCTTTTTAAAAAACATAAAACTTTAGCATATTTAAAATGAACATAAATTGCATCTAAATAATAAACAGTATGATCATAAATTGTTTTTTTAAATTTTAAAAGGGAGCCCAAAATATAAATGTTATTTCTTAGCTTTTGTTCCGACACACGTTCATGTTTTAATGTTACATATATTTAAGTGAGTTTACAAAAAAAAAAAAAAAAAAAAAGAAACGAAATGGCCATTTCACCCCATGAAAGGACTTTGGCTGAGCTTCTTATGATCAATTGTGTTGTGCGTCTTGTGCAAAGTTTGACACAAATGATAGAGAACTGGGCCTATAAAGCTTTATGCCGACTCCAAACTGATCATGTTCTCAAGAAGCTTTTCATGACAATTTGACAGCATTTACTCTCTGAGGTTTGTCATTGTCTGCAGAGAGGTGTCGCACGTTGGGCAAAATAGAGGCAAAACTCTCGCGTTAGGGGTATTTGGAAAGTTACGGGGCTTACATTTTTTCAATTTCTTTTGTAATCTAGACACATTTGTTATGCAGAAAATTAGTGTTGTTTGTTAAATTTCCGCATGATGTAGTCTCACGGTCAACCTAAGATGGCGCTTTTTCGAAAAAATATTTATATATTTATACTACTTAATAAAAGTGCACATTAAATCTTTAATTATACAATATATTTAGTGAAACCTTGCACAATGTAAGCTCATTAATAGGGGGTTAGTTGTGAGTGCGATTTTTTTTTAGGTTGTTGTTCTTGGGACAGAGAAGCATTATTGAATTTGTGTGTTTTTTGTGATTTTTCTTGAAAATTTCTAATTTGTAATAATCTACAATTTTTTAAATCCACTCAAATCCATGAAAAATCTTGAGAGCCCACATTTCAAACTTTCCTCTTTCTGGTGGTGTCAAATTTTTTTGAGACTACTTGCGCCTTTTTGAGTATTTAAGCAATAAACTGTGACTATTCCAAGTATGCTCTGAAGTTGAAGCGTTCAACTGTCAGCTATAGTTAAAACAATAATTATAGAATAGCTTGTGTTCAGGCTAAAACAACAAATCTTGCCATGTAGGTATTAAACATGAGAAAAAATTTTTGTCAAAAAAGGGGAGAGGCCTACCCATATAAACGCCCATTTGAGTGAAAAACTTGATAAATGGTAAAAAGCATAAAAATTATGTCGTGTGAAAAAATGAGAGTGGCTCGACAACGGTCAAGCCCACTTTAGCGAAGACTCAAGACTATGACTAATACTAAGGCTACAGGAATAAAATTAAAAACTAGCTGTATTCACTAAAAATTTAGAGTGTGTTCTAAGCTACAATTTGTAACTGTTTGATAGTTTAAATAATTTTTAAGCGTTACGCCAGGATTTTAGAACAATTAATTGTTTCACCAATTTACTTTTGTACAGTAAATAATTTCATTGCCAGTTTTTTAATATTCCTGGGCAAATTGCCCGATAACGGTATACGGGACAAGCACTTCAATAACTGGACAATCCCAACGAGTCCCGACCACCTGGCAATCCTAAATGTTACCGCCTTAAGACTCGATCCCTCCGCTTTTGTTTATTTTTGGGTATGTTACAATCAACAAAACCCTAACTTTTTTACAAAATTTTGATTTAGTGCGAAACTGGGCACCATTAAATAACTTAAAACCAAAATATGACATAATATGAACACGATTTCTAAGCTTAAAAAAAAATTTTATAAAAAATTTACTAAATGATTCTTAGGGGAAATTAAAAGGTGATTTGCTATTAAATTTGCAATTGGAAATTGTTTTAATGAGAAAAAAATTACAAGAAAAAAATTATGAAATTTTTAAAAATTTTTATATATCCTATAAAAATTGCTTGAAGTATGCCAAGCATGCTTGCCAATTTTTATAATAGGGTTTGATGTATTTTAGGAGATATATCGTTTTAAGTGCCAAATTTAACCCAATCCCCATCAAACAGATGTTGATTGACTTACGTTTTGTGATCACACAATTGAAAAAAGTTTTATATAAATATTTATAAATATATATTTTGTGGTGTTGGCATCAAATTTAAAATTTTAAAATATCTTCATAATAAAAGTCATATAATTTAATTATTAATTTGAACTATTTTTTTATTATACGATATATCAATGGAAAGAAGAACTCCAATTTCATACCTTTCCAAGGCTAAAATGCATGTAAAATATCGAGTTTTTGGGGTCTCAAAAGAGCTTAGCCAAATTTGTGTACAATCAAAATCTTAATTTTTTACAAAAAACACATGCAAAAAACAAGGTTTTTTTTTTTTACTCAAAAAAGGAGAATCAAAATCGCTTCCTTAGGATTTTTTCGAAGCAAAAAAAAAAAAAATATTGATACAGAAAAAGTTTCTAAGAGTCCCTCTAAACTTTGAGTCGGTGTCCGGCAGACTTCTTTTTCTCCATAGAAATCGATTGGGCGTAATGTTTACCTTTAAACCTACATTATAGATAAATTTTTGCCAAATCCACTCTTACCGCCAGCAAATCTGAAAAACTTTAACTAAAACTAAAATATCAAATGTTTTTCTGAAAATCTGAAAAAAATAATGAGTGTTTTTTTTTGATATCTGGAGCGAATCAAAACCATTCAAAATTGAAATTTAAAAAAAGCAATATAACGATAAGCTTCAAATTTTTTTACCCGTGCCCACCAGAGATATTTGACCCCAAATTCAGCAAAATTCTGCAATTTTCGCAAAATTCTAATTTTTAAGAGGCTGTAAACAAAAACGTTGACTCATCATGTTAAAAAGATGTATGTTTATTCAAACAGTTAAAATTTAGTCTAGAAAAAAAATGTATCTGCAACTCACTGCTTTCTAAAAAAAATTCTTAAAGTTGCAAGATATTACGTTTGCAACGAGGATGAGGACGTCAGATTAAAGACCAAAGTGTGCTTAATATAATGGTTTTTAATATATCATTCTATGTGAAAGCATGCCACAAGCATTCTATGTGGAGCTGTGAAATATAAGTTAACACAAATGCATGTATCGCTATAAATAGCAATGAAAATATGGCCGCCATTTTGAAAGGAGAAGAAGAAAACATTTTTTGAAAGCAGTTCTGAGATTCAAATATACTGGGCAACTGTTAATAAAAATATCAACTTTTTTACAATTGATCGAGCAACCAACTTTCGTTTTTTTGGATCAGTTCATTTGGGCTGACTCTAAATGTAAAGTTTTTAGATGAAATTTATCTTAGTGCATTTTGAGACTACGTATTCAGATGTGAGTTCGTTAAAAAATCAAAACCGAAAATCGATCTACTTTTTTTTTTTGTCCATTCAAGTTACGCCCACCCTAATGTACATACATCCGATTCAAAAATCAGTCGATTTTGAAAGCAAGTATTTCAAATCAGTATTTTAAAATATTCCAAACATCGGCTTTTCTACGAACTAAAAAAATTTACTACATCAAAAGGACATAAATTTGTTGCCAATGGAAAATATTTCTGATCCACTGTGCAATGTGTGTTGTTATTGTGTGGCTCTTTTTTAGGCTGTTTTTTGGCTCTAGCTCTATAAATGTAAGAATTTCTCACGAAAGAATTCATTGATATGATGGCGTAGCCCAATTTATTTGCTAGCATTTCTATAGAATTGGGTTGCTGTGCGTACAGAAATACTTTCTGCAATATCCGCCGCACCCCCTGTTTAAATAGCGATCACTCGTCCCATTCGTTCTGGCCAACTAGCTGCAATGTTTATTGATACTTGAAACAACAGCCTTGCCAGCGCTGATCATCAAAGTAGCCGTACTATATAAAATGCAGAAAATTAGATTTATTTATTTTGTATTTGCTTAAATTTTTTCTTTGTTTTGTTAAATTGGATTTTGAATGATTTTGCACAAATTACCTGAGCATTAAAGACTGCTTATTATTTGTTCTTTGTTTCTTTTTTTTTTTTGAGAAATTGCTTCTATGTATTTTTAATGTTGTTTAATTTTAGTTCAAAAATGTTTGTTTAGCTATTTATAATCAGTTTTTTAATGATTTTGGCATGCATTGAGATTTGAAATGAAGTTTTATGGCTTGGTTCTTAAAAAGTGAAATCGGTTTTTATAGGAACATTTATTTTGAAATATCCATATTTTTTAAAAAATTGTTGGTCATTGGATAAAAGATTATATTATAAGAGCTTTGGCCAGCTCAAGATTATTTCATTGGGCTTTTTTGGGGCTTCAATGGCTAGCTATTGACTGGGCATATCTTCTTTCCAAGGTTTTATTTACATTCATCTTCATATTTTGGGCTTTTTTAGGGAAGGAGCCCCAGAAGGGTGTTATATAGGGAGTAAGTTACGAATTATAATCGAAATTTTTCTTAACTTTTTGTGTTTTTTGTAGGAGAACTCCAGACCCCAGGGGGTGAGTATGTTCAAAAGAAATGTTCAGGGAAAGAAAATAATAGGACCAACTCATACGTTTGATTCCTCTGGGGGTCAATTTCGGCAAGATATCAAATGTAATTGGCATTTTTTCATTTTTTTAATTTTTTATAGGGGGAGCTCCAGAAGGATTGCATATAGGGCAGGGTGTTTTCAGAGGAAATATTGTTGGAGGCAAAATAATAGGAGTAGCTAATACGTCTGACCACTCTAGGGGTCAATTTAGGAAAGATGTAAGCTATAACTGAAATTTTCTTAATTTTTGTGTTTTTTGTTTGGTTTCTTCAGAGAAATGTTGATGGGGAAAAAAATAATAGGAGCAGCTAATACGTCTGACACTTCTAGGGTTTTTTGGCAGAGGTATGAACTATAAAAGTCTTTTTTATAATTTTTTTTGCATTTTTTAGGGCGACAAGAGATGGGGTGGGCGCAAGGGGAACAGAGTCAACTGTCTCTATATACTGACCCACCTAAGGCCTGACAAGGTTCCACTGCATTGAAAGAAATTGGCCATAGAATCAGCCATTTATGTCCTAGGGTCCACTGAACCCTTAAACATTCCAATAAAGCATTTAGGAGCTGAAATAATACCAGTGCATCCGATTGGCCACAAAATTATCTATTTACTTGCAAGGAATCTACTACACACTTTAAAGTATAAATCAACCATTTAGGAGCTGAGATGGTCCCCGTTCATGCACTTGGTCATGGAATAATCACTTTATGACCAAGAAACCCGGTCAATTATTTTGTACAAAAGATCCTGTATTCATTCTTTATTTTCACACCTCAAACATAGTTCCAAGAGTAATAAATATCTTGTGGAATTAGCTTAGATGAGCAAAAGTCGTAAAATAACTGAAATTTTGGATGAAACTGGATTTTATAAAACAGAATCTCTTCAAAATATATGAGCGAGATTGGACGATGAGGCGAGGCACCTCCCATAAAATGTGTTTAATTTCTATAAGGAATGAACGGAAGTTAATATTATCAAACATAACTATTAAAAGAAATCTATAAGATTGTATTAATTATGTAATGTATGTATATGTATAATGTTTAATATATGTATTTTGTATTATTTATTATGTATTATGTATTATGTATTATGTATTATGTATTATGTATTATGTATTATGTATTATGTATTATGTATTATGTATTATGTATTATGTATTATGTATTATGTATTATGTATTATGTATTATGTATTATGTATTATGTATTATGTATTATGTATTATGTATTATGTATTATGTATTATTTATTATGTATTATGTATTATGTATTATGTATTATGTATTATGTATTATGTATTATGTATTATGTATTATGTATTATGTATTATGTATTATGTATTATGTATTATGTATTATGTATTATGTATTATGTATTATGTATTATGTATTATGTATTATGTATTATGTATTATGTATTATGTATTATGTATTATGTATTATGTATTATGTATTATGTATTATGTATTATGTATTATGTATTATGTATTATGTATTATGTATTATGTATTATGTATTTTATACTATGTGTTATGTATTACCTATTACGTTCTATGCATCATATATTATGTATGACGGACGGCGACACCTATCGTACCACTCTAAAATTTCAAAACATTTTCAACTTATAAAGGGTGATTTTTTAAGAGCTTGATAACTTTTTTTTTAAAAAAAACGCATAAAATTTGCAAAATCTCATCGGTTCTTTATTTGAAACGTTAGATTGGTCCATGACATTTACTTTTTGAAGATAATTTCATTTAAATGTTGACCGCGGCTGCGTCTTAGGTGGTCCATTCGGAAAGTCCAATTTTGGGCAACTTTTTCGAGCATTTCGGCCGGAATGGCGATCGCTATCGTTCGATGCTAACAAACTTTTTGTTGCCAAAAATGGAAGAACTGAACTTGGTTGACATGTGGTTTCAACAAGATGGCGCTACATGCCACACAGCTCGCGATTCTATGGCCATTTTGAGGGAAAACTTCGGAGAACAATTAATCTCAAGAAATGGACCGGTAAGTTGGCCACCAAGATCATGCGATTTGACGCCTTTAGACTATTTTTTGTGGGGCTACGTCAAGTCTAAAGTCTACAGAAATAAGCCAGCAACTATTCCAGCTTTGGAAGACAACATTTCCGAAGAAATTCGGGCTATTCCGGCCGAAATGCTCGAAAAAGTTGCCCAAAATTGGACTTTCCGAATGGACCACCTAAGACGCAGCCGCGGTCAACATTTAAATGAAATTATCTTCAAAAAGTAAATGTCATGGACCAATCTAACGTTTCAAATAAAGAACCGATGAGATTTTGCAAATTTTATGCGTTTTTTTTAAAAAAAAAGTTATCAAGCTCTTAAAAAATGACCCTTTAGAAGCATAATTGTATTACTAGGAATGGAAGTGGATAAAGATTCTTGGATTAAATTTACCTTTTGTCATTTCCAGAAAATAGAAAAAAAGAAATAGTAATCCGCCAGTGTATAAATAAAACATTAGTAAATAGTATAATTTTTAAAAAGTAATTTGTCAACAAATAAAATTTCCTCAATTTCTCATTATGTTTACGTGTTTAAACCAGACTAAATAAAAAATTTCTTTGATAAAGTCAGCAAAAATAAAAAAATTTGTTTTTAAAATCTGCTTATATATAGAACGATAATATTAGAACAACATCCTCAACAGCAACAACAAAAATTCATGTACACAATCATACATTCATAGGCGGAATTGAACTTTGGATTGTTGGCGTTACATTTCAATATCAAAAAAATCACTCACTGACCGAGTGATTCAAAGGGAACGTCAAACCAGCCCGCCAAAAAAACGCAAAAACAACAAATAAACACAATTCTTATTTTCAAGAGAAAACGAACAACAACGTTCATTGAGCACATATTCATCATGGCCCAAGACCGTTCTAGGGCTCAATACGGGTTAGGGCCCTACATTTGATTGTTTTTGAAATTTATTTGATGCTCTTTAAAAAATTGCTTTTAAGATCTTTAAAGACATTCACACATTTTAAAGAAATAACCAACCTTTTTCGTTCACAGTAAATAGAAAGTTTTACAAAAAACTATACCCTAGTATTTTCGAGGTTGCTGTAGAAAATTGTGGTACTTAAATTTTGTAAAAAATTAAATATTTGCTTGCTTTTTTTTCCATACTGCAAAGCGTAATTTTTGATCCATTCACAGCATGAGCTATGACGGCTTGAAAAAAAGATCACTTGCAATTTTTTATAAAATTTGTTAGACTGAGGACTTTAAAAATTTGCTTAATACTTTTGTGGCTTCAAAATGGGGCAAAATTTTAACAACTTTAATAAACAATAAATAAATAAACATCGTAAAAAAGATGTGTTTAAATACAAAAATCAAATAATAAGAAATGTAATAATTAATTTTCAATTATAAGCTGTTACTCTTCATATATGCTCTTAAAATATAGTTACTAGAGCTCCCATATTACCGTGAGCACGTGTAGTACGAATACACGTACTTCTAAAAATATTTTACAAAATTACGTACTCGAAATACACGTGAATGTTAAACACGTACTACACTTGTAGTTGCTAAAGTACGTGTTCACGTATTCACGTGTACACGGTTTTTACAACTTTCACGCATCTAAGTTAACTCAAATAGATTTTTAGTGCCATTGAAACTGTTTTTGACCTATTAACACTCCTAAAGCACAAATACAGAAACTTTTCGACATGGATTTTGATAGGTTTGTCTGGCTCCAAATTGTTTTATTGAGACTTTCTTGGGCTTGACAATCCTTGACCTGAGAAGTCCCAGAACATCCGATTGGCCATAATATCATCTACTTATGAATATCATATAAAAGATTCCATAGAAGCCACAAAAGCCTTGTAACGAGGATAACCTCACCTTATAGCCAGCCATTGAAGCCTATAGAGCGCCAATAAGTCACAATAAAGATGGTCAAACCTATTGTACTATAATCTCTTGCTAATGACCATAAGAACCTATGGTAATTAGGTTTAGGCTTGGATGCGCCTAAATCGTGAAAACGTAAATACCTTAAAACGTGAACGAGTGAGCCCGTATACACGTGAACACGTACTTTTGACACTACACGTGTAGTACGTGTTTAACATTCACGTGTAGTTCGAGTTCGTGTTTTCAAAAACAAAATTTACGGAGTTCGAACTTCCGTGTACACGTGTTGTTCGAAACACGTGCTTAAGTTGGAGCTCTAATAGTTACCAATGTAAAATGTTTATGGAGGTTCAGATACTTATTATATTGGGTTATTTAAAAAGTCCAAAATTTAAAAAAAAAAATTAAAAAGTTCAAAAAGTTTTTTTTTTAAAGCTTAGTCTCATTTATTTTATAATTCAAATCAACATTTATTAATTATATATACGCCATTCTGTTCGATCGCCTTCTCCCATCTCTGTTGTAGCTTTATTATTCCGCGCAGGTAGAAGTCTTCACTTTTCTCTGTAAATAACCCTTTCAAGGTGCTGTTTGATAAGGCCCTCATTATCAAAAGTTTTACCATTCAGTGAGATTATCAGGGAGCTAAACTATCGATGGTCATTAGGCTGGGCCGATATTTTTTTTTAAAATTTTAATACGATAACCATTTTTTAAATTAATATAACATTTAGCCCTCTACAAGAGCTTTTCTGACTGGAATTTTAGGTTGGTCCGATATTTTATCTTTTTAAATTTTAATATGCAATAGGTATCAAAAGTTTCGTATTTTTGCCCTGATTTAAATGCGCTTACCATTTTATAAATGAATATAACTTATGTCCATCCATCAGAGCATTCTGACTGAAATTTTTTCAATTTTTATCAGGTATTTTGTAAAGAAAACTCCGTCTATATTTGCAGCCAACTATTCACTAAATTCGGCGGCGGCCGTGGCGTAGTCGGTCTAAAACATATGTAGGTCCAGTTCTCGATCATTTGTGTGCAAACATTTCACATCACACACAACACAATTGATCATAAGAAGCTCGGTCAAAGTCCTTTCAAGGGCTGAGATGGCCATTTGGTTTTTTTTTTCGTTATTCACTAAATTCAATAATCAACATAAAAGGCACGTTTTTTGCAGAATTCGATATATTTTGTTTTCGAGGCGTATGAGTGATTTTTTTCATATCGTGGCTTATTTGTTTAATTATTTTGTTTATTGTGTTTAATTATAAGCAAAGGCAATTTTAATGATGCTTATCTGTCTAAGCGACCTAAAAGTATTAAGAAAAAAGTTCCCAAACAGACAGAACTTTAACAAATTGCTGTATGCCTCTGTTATTATGTAGAAATGTAGTAAAAATAAAAGAAGTTTCAGTCATAAAAGCTCTGGTAGAGGGCCAAAAGATATATGGAATTAAAAGATGGTTCGCTTATTTTAAAACTACGTAAAAATACGCAACTTTTAGTTCCTATTGTGTTTCGAAAAAAAAAATGTCCATATTGCATCGGCCTTGCCTAATGGTCATACGATAACCCCTCGTAACTGACATGTTTTTGAAAATGAGACAAGTAAATCCGAAAATTCGACATTTCCTGCTGCATCTTACAATAGCCTGATTTTTGTTCTTATTTCCTAGTACTTTTTTTTCTTCCTTTACAAACATTATATAGATTTTAATTTTTTTTTTTTTTAAATAATGCAAAAAGGTTGGCATCGTTACATTGAAATTTAAATTATTTATTATTTTCATCTTATGGTCGTTGAGCTTTTTGTGTCTCCCGTAAAATTCATGAATTATCTGTTACGAAGTGTCAACATATGACCATCGATATGGTTATTCGAGGGCACAAGGTCGGGACTATATGGTGGATAGGGCAAAACGTCCAATCCGAATTCAAGTAATTTTTGAGGACTGACGATATTTATTTATTTATTAAAGAACACTAGTAATCCCGTGTGGCGTTAAAACGCAAAAATAAAAAATATCTAGAGACAGGTAATTTTGTTTTTATATTGACTATTTTTACCTTTAATGTTCCTGTTGAATTGTTAAGTAGCCCAGTTGTTATCATAGCATCATAATAAAACTTTATCACATACTTTTAGGTATCACAAAGAAAGTTGTTTTTCGCAGAAAATTGTTTCAGTTTTTTTTTTAAAATGCACAATATTATAGAAAAAACTATTGCACATCTACAGAGCAAGACCTTTTAATTGCTACCCTATTTATGAAAATCGCGTCTATAGTATAGATTTGATAGTCATCACAAAAAATGCGCTTGCGTAATACAAATTATATAGATTTTGGTACAATAAAAACTAGGTTCTTTTATACTCCGATGTAAGAATTAGCTTAAAAAATAATATTATACAATTGTAACAACAAATAAATTATAGACTAACAAAAAAAAGAAATAGAGTAAAGAGTCTAAAAAGTAGAGAAGAAAGATAAAGTTTAGCACCTTAAACTAATTCTCCCACTGATTTCTCTTTACATGCGAGGTAGAGCATTCCACAGTTTAATGAAAAGAAGTTAAGACGAATGTAGCGAATTGTGCGTAGAAACTATAAGAATATGACTTCTTCTAGATATCCAAACTAGAGTTTTACAAGCAAGTAAGAAATAGTTTTCTCTTCTATGAATTTATGGAGATACATACAGTTCCGAGTACTGAGATATGTAGTATTCCATTTCTAATCGTGGGTAGGTGATTATATTTCTGTAAGCCATAGGCGTAGTGTGTTGCATAGTTCAAAGTAATTTGTAGTGGGCAAGACCAGCTTTTTACGATTAACCAGCTCAGAGCGTTTCTCTTGGATGGTACCGCTCAATTTCTTTATTTTGAATTTATAGTTCTAACCAGAGGGAGTAGCTCGTAGTAGATAGGCCCCTTCTAATTCCGCCAGATTGAGAGCATAACTTTCTACTGGTGAATATATGCTCTTGCTTGCTTCTGCGGCGCTTCATCTTCCTTGGACCAGCTTATTTTCCTGTTGACATTATTATAGACAATTTAACTTTCGCCATCCATAGTCAAGCGTTTGAGAAATAAGTCGCTTTTTCATGTTTCATGAACCGATCGCAAATGTCAACTCGATTGACTTTGTGAATATCTTTCAATTCGTGCGGGACACAGAGATCTAATTTTTTGATAAAACCAGCCTCTGCCTATCGACCTTCTCATTGTCAAGTTTTCGAGGGCCTACCAGAACAAGGAGCATACATGGTTGAAAAATTTCCATCAGGGAAACGGGCATATTCTACGTGGAAAAACGTAAATTTTGACAATTGAAGTTTTTTATTGTTTATGTTTTTTTCAAGTTTTGGCTGTTTGCAAAAAATCAATGCTTTCAAGATTTCCAAAAATGATGGGGAATTGTGAGCCACTCCCTTAATTAAGTCAAAGCCTAACAATTACGATGCAAGACTTTATAAAATAACTGGAAATGACAAATAAAGTAATTTAAATTGAGAAAATGAAAACAATGGTTACGCTCGATCAATCAGCTGCGCAATTTGGGCACTTGAGAAAATCAATCATCTTAGCTTGTTTAGCATAATAACGTGGCATGGTGGCTGAAAATTAACAAAAAACAGAAAAATTTAATAAAAATATTAACAGCTCCATTACACCATTGCACCATAACAATGTGTACCTGGCTTATGATTCCCTACAAGCTATGTGTGTTGAAATGTCATGCAAAATTTATTTTGTATGTTGAAATTCCAAAGTCCAACGATTATACCCAATAGGCAATGAAGCTAGGCCTCTTCTAACGAAGGCGTGCATTTACCGCTACTTTTGGCGGTAAGACACATGACTTCCTCGCTGCTTCTGCGAGTGCTTCTATAATGCCTAATTTTTCGCTACCCAGGGCAGTATAACAATTATATTTTTCCTACAAAAACTGGTTCTGCTTATATTTCAGGGTTACTTTTTTGTTAAAAGTTAAAATATATATTAGTTCAAAAATAATGAATAATAATCAACTTCATGACTTAAAAATATTCTTATCTGACAAAAATATGTAAAATAAAATAAAATCACAGAATAAATAGGAAGTATACATAAAAACAAATAAAAAAAAAATATTTTTTTAATTGTTTTGGTTAACCTCTTCTTTAAGACATTCTAATGGAGTGCTTATAGCAGGCCTCTTTAAAGCAAGGAGAGCGGAAGGCCTGGAAAATTTGGCCATTTCATATAAAAAAGTATATGGGCTTGGATATGAGTAGGGTAGGCCTCCGACATCCATTCTAAGGCCTGCTAGTAGCCCTTCGAAGGCCTGCCAATGCCTACTGGGTAATTACCATATTAACCTGAGTTGGTTTGTAGTGATACGTTCAAGACTGATGCAAATCAAGAACGCAGATAAACAATTTCAGAACCTTCTTTTCGGGTGTGTATCGTACAGCGCAAATTGTATGCGTACACTGGTCAACTACAGCGAGAAAAAAACAATTGATAAATCACCTAAGTCGGCTTGGGTAAAGAGAATTGTATGGGAATTATAAACTTATGCTTATTCACCTGAGCAATTTATTGTTTAATACATTGCTTTGAAAGCACATACTTCGATACCCTGCCAAACAAAATATTTGATTCACAGATGTTAACAGATGCTGTATTAACAGATGCAGTATGTCGCAGTATTCTGTTGATAGCTCAGCATAGCTTCAGTTGTAATTAATATTGATTAAATCACTCAGCGTAACGAAGAAGTTTGGTTCGAGGCTAGTGTAGTGACTTCATAAAGAGTGGTATCGGTGGGCATGGGTTCGAATCTCATTGGCTTGCGAAGGTAAAATATTTGTATTTGTATTTAATATTTAATTTAATTTAATTTAATGTTCTTATAATATACGTCAAGCAGCAAGAAAAGCCGAGAATACATTAATTTCTAAGGAAAAAACGGTGTTGATAAAAGAAAACTTTGTGTTGTTGCCGATTTCAGTGAAGCAAATCACAGAACGGGAGGAAAATATAAAAGGAAAAAAAGGAAAATAAAAAAACCAAAACCCGATAAAAGTTATATTTTTGAAAATCAATTTGTTTTTTAAAGTAGTGTATAAAAAATTACTAAATTCTTGGTAAATTTATCACCTAATAAAAATTGGCAAGTCAACATGTCACACTTAGGCGTTGTGATGAAGTACTTGGGTGACTGAAAACTGCCAAAGCCATCTTATAAATTATAGTAGGTTTTTTTCAATTTAACACAAGCTTTTTTCTCGGTGTACCAATGTGAAAATATGCTTATGCTAAGAGACGACGTTGACAGTTGTATTAAACTATCTGCCCCAATATGCCGCAATATGGCAGTGTCCCACGATTCGCCACTTTCCCTTATTAATTTATTTGGTTTTAATGTAAATAAAGAGCTGAGAATAAGAAATACGTCAGCATACGACAGACCTTTGACGATAACAGTGATGCCTACCAGAAGAAAACTCACTTTCTTTTTGAACAACCCAATACAATACTATCATCCTAAATATCCATATTATCTTTAAGTATCTTTAAATATCAATATCAATATCAATAAATCAATAAATACCAAGAAAAAAACATTATTGATAGGCAATTTGAGTTTGATTGAAATTTTAAAATTCAGGCCTTAATTATACGTAGTCCTCCACCGCATAAGCGACGCCGCATACACGCCTCATTAGATTGCAACTCACTTTGCATTGTTTATAAATAACACGGAAAGTGAACTGATAAAGTACGTTGATTGGTTTTTGGATTTATTTTGTTTATTTTTCTCTTCATTGTATTGCGTCGCACAATGGTTTAAAAGTGGAAAAAAATATGAAAATGTATGAGTTCCTATGGCCTATGTTAAATTTTTTATTTTTTAAGAATTGTCTAATTAGAATGTTTTTAAAAGTTTTTGGTGAAATCTTTACAGGATTTATGTACAGAAACTATCAAAAATGGTATAAAATAAAGCGTTCAATAAATTCTTGGTAACAAGAGGTATATTTCGAATTAAATAACATGTGAATTACTGAAAAAATCTGGTTTGGTTTTTTTAGCCTTAAAGAAATAATATGAAATAAGAAACTTGCATAGTTAGACTTAGAATTTATTGTATTTTATTAAGCCAAATAACTTTTTATATTTCAAGCTCCACAAAATAATTAATGTCATTTTTGGCAGAGAATAACTATCTCCTGGCGTCGACCGGTGTGCGCTCGTTTAGATTAACATCCTTATTGGATTTATACTAATACTTAAGAAAAAAAATTCATTTTATTTTATTTTATTTTTTTTTTTAATTTTATGTGGGAGGTGGGCGTGACCGAAATAATTTTTTTAAATTTTGCTTATAAATATATATCTCCGTGCCGAGTTATTTTGAAATCTGGACACAATATGTAGGAAAATATCGCGTTTTAAATTTTCTTATTGTATGAAAGGTGGGCGTGGTTGCGGACGGGCTTAAACTTTATGTTTGCTTTATAGTTTTATATTTTGAAATCTAACTGACATGCAAAATTGTATTACTCTACGACTATTATTTCTATTTATTGGCATATTTTGCATGAGGCCATACCACTGTACGTCGCACAATTAAACGAGCCAAGTCTAAAAAAAAACTATCGAGGTAATCAAAGGACTGTGTGAAATTCCAGTACTTAAGAAGCACAACTGTGTAATAAAAAGTTTTATTGTTAACAAAAAAAAAAAAAAAAAAACTGTTAAATAGCAATTAAAATTAATAACAGCTTTTGTGTGGGAGATCGTTTGGGCGGTTCAAGTCGATTGAATAACATGCAATGTACTTGAAAAACATGAAGAACTTGCGACAGAAGCGTCTTGTTAAAAAAACCTTGCCGCTTATCTGCTGGCAAAAATTGGTTTTTATGATGTTTGGATAATCATCATCATCATCATCATATTTATTAAGATCAACGTTAACAAAAACGAGGTGGTTATTAACAAACAGTCATAAAAATCGTTCCACTGTATAGTGACTTATATTAAAATATCAGTAAATTTTTAATTATTTGCTGACAAGAAAATTTTAAATTGTATTCCTTACAAAAATACCTTCCGTTTTCGATTTTAAAAATACGTTTTTTTTTTTATGTTTATTCAAGTATCAATCTACGCATTTCGTAAAATACCGTGAACTGAATTAGTTTATTGAAAAGTAAATATATGCAATAAAATTTGTTTATATTTTTAATATGGTAATTTTCATCATCAACAATAATTACAATAATAAAAACAACAACAACTACTATATTAATAGGCATTTGGACTTTGTACACACAACTTGTGGGTGCAAAATATTAAAAATAAAAAAATAAAAAAAATGTGTAAAAATTTACAGCATCGAATAAAATAGCGCAAAATAATAAAATGTGAAATCATTTTTGCGAGAAGAAAAAAGAAATATTCTGTACATTTCCACAGTATTATTATGGGCAATCGTGTTGACTTTGAGATAAGTGACCAAGTCGAAACATAGCAAAAATATATTGATTAAAAAGATTTTGTATATTGTAATGCTTCTAAATCCAATACTGATCACTATATAGATTCTATTATGGGTATTTTTTTGGAAGTTTTTCTTTCCAAAGGTTGGTAAAATAGAACTAAACAAACACGACTGTATCACATGAAGTGTTCTTTTGAAAAATTGCTGTTGTTATGTAACATTTCCCAGTAAGCTGACATGTCATATATCATGTTATACGTAATGCTATATAACATGTGATATGTCATATCAAATGTCATATTATATGCAATGCCGTATGTTATGTTATACGTCATGCCACGTCATGTAATACTAGATTTTATAACTTTTGATATATTTTAAAATTTTAATTATATATTATGTTTTGATTTTATGTTATTGTCCCCACTTATTATGAAATATTTTTAAATTTTGATGTTCAATTATTTTGTCAAAAACTACTTTATGAAATTCGATAATGATAAGCAAATACAACAAAATATTGAAGTTGTATCGGTTAATATCGGTCCTGTTCGAGTCGGCGATGACTATCGCATCCGAATGAACCACGAGCTGTATGAGCTCTACGAAGACATTGACGTAGTTCGGCGTATAACTGTGCAGCGACTACGCTGGCTGGGTCATGTCCATCGTATGGACGACGAAGCTCCAGCGAAAAAGGTGCTTGAGGCGAGGGTCGCTGGTCAACGACGACGAGGGAGACCATGCCTCCGATGGATGGACCAGGCTGAGGAAGCCCTAACCGCACTTGGTGTATCCGATTGGAGAAGGCGCGCGCAAAGCAGAGGCGCCTGGCGAGAGCTGATGAGGTCGGTCGAAGTCCGGACACGGGTTGTTACGGCCACCTAAGTAAGTAAGTAATCGGTTAATATATTATTACTGTTTTTTATCTTTGAAGTTTGCATGAGTGTGATTCTAGTCTGGCTCGGCCTTTGCGTAACCTGTTCAACATCTCCTACAGGACAGGAGTATTTCCATCTTGTTGGAAGGTCGCAAGGGTCCAGCCGGTACCAAAAAAGGGCGATGCCACGAGCCCTGCAAACGACGGACCCATATCGATATGCTCTACGCTCGCCAAAGTTATGGAGAGCGTAATTAACTTCAACCTTATGAACTATCTGGAGCACAATGAATTGCTTAGTGACCGTCAATATGGTTTTCGTAGGGCCCGCTCTACTGGTGACCTTATGCCGTTCTTAACTGAAAAATGGAATCATTGCGTTCACTTATTCGGTGAGAGCAGAGTTGTTGCTCTGGACATTTCAAAGGCATTTGACCGAGTGTGGCATAAAGCGCTCGTGTCTAAACTAATTGCATATGGTGCCGGTGGTATCTTTGCTCGGTGGATCACGTGTTTTCTTATGAATCGAACGATCCATGTTGTAGTCGGTGGCATTTCGTCCAGAGAGCACTCCATCAACACAGGTGTACCCTCAGTTCTATCGACAACTTTGTTCCTGGTTTTTATCAACGACCTTCTGTCGTTGACTCACAACCCAATTCATTCGTTTGCGAATGACAGCGGCATTTGCCATTCATATTCATTTAAAAAACGCCCGAGCTCTTTGGAGATTGAGAGGATGAGGCAACATATGAATGACACACTTAATAATGACTTGGGAAAAATCTCCAAGTGGGGTCTTGCTAATAGCGTAGAGTTATATGCTAGCAATACCCAGTGTTGTCTGTTAACCCACAAGCGAATCAATTTCCCCTTAGCTCCCCTCAATATGAACGGTGTAGATCTTACGGAGTCAGATGCTCTTGACGTTTCAATACAAGCAGATCTTCGGTGGAATGATCAGAATTTTGATGTGTCAAAAGAAGCAGCCAAGTGCCTTGGTTTTTTAAAACGGTGTAAAAAATACTTCACTCCATCTGATCTACGTTTGATCTATACCTCATATATTAGGCCGAACATGGAGTACAATTCGCACATTTGGGCAGGGGCTTCAAGATCATATTTGGAACTTCTGGACCGAATTCAAAGACGTGCGATATATTTGACAGGTGATGGAAATATTTCATCTTCTCTCAACTCTCTTGGGCATCGTCGCAATGTTGGTTGCCTAAGCCTTCTGTACAGGTACTACCATGGGAAGTGTTCAAGGGAGTAACATGGCCTGACGCAACCAGCTCGTATGTTTCCTAGGTCCACTCGGGCAGTTCTCCAAGCCCATCCCTTTACCATTGCAACTTTGCCCAATAGAACATCGCATTACCAAGATAATTCGTTATTCGGTCGCTCAGTAAAATTGTGGAACAATCTCCCTGCGAGCGTGTTTCCCGGCAGTTTCAATCTTTGTAAATTTAAATCAAATCTTCACCGACACTACTCCATCTTTCCACCCTCCAACTAACTATCACCCGTCTTTCGAATCAGCCCAATGCTTTCGCATTCATAGGGGGCATCCCTTATTTTTTTATCAGGCACTGTATGTTATATCATATGTTATGTCACATCCCAGCAAACTATAGTTGACGACTTTGTCGAAGTTCCGACTAATTCGTAACTAGTTCGAGCTGTCTTAGAGAAATCGTTACAATTTCGTTACGCAAATATCGGAACAGTTTCACTTTTTATACGAATTTATATAGAATTTCGTTGTGCAACTGTTTGTACGACATATTGAAATGCAAAGAGTTAAATTTACTTTCTTTCGAACTGCCTGAACGAAATCGTAACTTTTTCGTAACATTTTCGTTCATTACGAAGTCGTGTCAACCCCTTCATACCATCTTCGTTACGATTACGCAAGCATTAGATAGTTTAAAAAAATCATATTTTAAAAAATTTTTTAAAACTGTCCTAGGGCCTAATGCATAAAAATGAGATAGTTCTCGGAGATCGATCTGGTGAAATCAAACTCAAGCAGTGAGTAACAAGAATTTTCTCAGTCTAAGACTCAGAATTGTATGCATAAAAATTAGATCAAGCTCATGACAAGTTACTCAACATAAGTGAGATCGTGCTCAAAGCTCTCCTTGCAAGAGCTGAATCATTTTTTACTTAAGAAGAAATAGAAAACTGTTTCAAAATTTCAATTATAACACGTATCTACAATGTGCTTTTGTTGAAAAGTTGAAAAAGTCATCAAGGAGTGGAAGTTATTATAAAAAATGCTTTTTTCTATTCTATTTTTTAAATTTTTTATTTTTTTTTTTGTAAGGATTTGGCAAAATAGTTCATATGTTTTTATCTAATAACAGATATAACAATAGAAAAACAAAAGCTAAACTTGTAAAAATATTTATGTTTATAACATAAATTTGTATTTCAAAGAGTTAAAAATCCAATTTTTTTAAATTGTGAAAAATTGTATGTATTGAATTGATAACAAATATACTCATAAATGTTAATTTTTGGCTCAAATGAAAAAATACTCCAACAAACTTTTCACTCTTTGTTAAACTCTCAGCTAATGCAATGAGAAATGACTGTGCGAAATAAGAAAATAATCGGCGAAGTAGTTTTGGAGGTATAAGGGCATGGCTCTCCAAACTTCTTTTAGGTTTTATTTTTTTGTGTAAATATAACAAAGACTTCTTCAATAACAATAAGGAGGTTATAAATTTCAAAATTAATTATTAAATCAAAAAAGCAATTCATGAATTTTGTTTTTTTAGGTTAGCAATATATAGTCCAACCCCTTGAAAAACGATATAGAATCTTTTAATTAGAATCGATATGAAATAGTCAGTATTTTCCAGGATTATCGAGCTGTATGGGACTACTTTCTCAAGAGTATTTGGCGATATTTGCCACTTGAAAAATTGAGAGTTCGGTTAATAGGTGACTCTACATTATGCATATCGTTTTGAGAATTTACTCACTAAGATCTTTCGTTTTTATAAGTTTCCTAGGCCCTGAGATTCATCTCGATGAACGAGATCTTACTAACGTGTTAAAAACTATTTATGCTTATGACAACGAGCAATTGCTCAAAAGAGTGAGTAAAAAGCTTTTATGCATGAGACCGCGTAGTTTATACAGTAGCATTCAAAGTAATGCTTCGTTTTATAGTACCATATTCGATACTTTTGTGTACTCATCTTCTATCTATATATATCTATCTTCTATCTATAAAATCTGTACATGAAATATTTTTTTAAAATTCCTTTTGAAATGCATTTCTGGCTGTCTGTCTGTCTGTCTGTCTGTTAAAGCATCACGCGAAAACCACTGAATGGATTTAAATAAAACTTGACATCTAGGTTCCTTATACCCCCCGTCCAATATATAGGCTACTTTTTATTCAGTCAAAAAGGTTGTACCCGATAGGGGCGCTGTGATCGGATTCCAGGCATTCCTTTTTTTTAGCTTATCTCGAAAACCGTTCATCCGATTTGCATGAAAATTTGTATGTAGAGGTTCTCGGATACGTTGAGTTTTTTTGACAACTCTGTTCTATCTTGAACACCAGACCAGGCGCTGTAGTATAAATATTTTAAAAAACGTCAAAAAACTCCTAAGATGCTTATTTGATTTGTATGAAAGTTGGAATATAGAGGTTTTTGGAAACGGTGAGTTTTTATGACTTATAAACTAGGTTCTATCTTGAACACCAGAGGGTGCTGTAGTACACATATTGTAAAAAACGTCGAAAAATTCCAAAACTGCTCATCCGATTTGCATGAAAATTTGTATGTAGAAGTTCTAGGACACGCTGAGTTTTTTTGTCTTATCTACTCTGTTCTACCTCGAACACCAGAGGGCGCTGTAGTACAAATATTTTGAAAAAACCTCGAAAAAGTCCTAAGCCGTGCATCCGGATTGCATGAAAGTTGGAATATAGGGGTTTTCTGATACGGTGAGTGTTTTGGACTTATATTTTTTGTGCTATATTGAACACCAGAGGGCGCTTTAGTACAGATCTTAGGAAATCGTGATAAACTCCAAAACTGCTCATCCGATTTGGATGAACATTTGAAAATAGCGATTTTCGAGTACGGCAAGGGTTCTGGTGCTATAATTTTGCTCTTTTTCGAAACTAGAGGGCGCTGTTGTACAATTTGTACGTGTGCATGTTATTAAACTGTTCCTTAACGGCTGCACTGATTTTGATGAAATGTTTTGTGTGTGTTTGAGTGGATCCCAGGATGGTTCAGATTCACAATTGAACTCGGTAGGTGGCGCTGCGATCAAGGTTAAGGCATTTTGTTTTAATAGTTTATCTCCGAAAACGTTCATCCGATTTACATGAAAATTTGTATATAGAGGTTTTCGGATACGGTGAGTTTTCATGACTTATCTGCTCTGTTCTATCTGGAACACCAGAGGGCGCTGAGCACAAATATTTGAAAAACCTTCGAATAACTCCTAAACCGTGCACCGATTTGTATGAAAATTGGAAAATAGTGGTTTTCTGATACGGTGAGTGTTTTTGGATCTTACTTATCTTTTTTGTACTATCTTGAACACCAGAGGGCGCTGTAGTCCAAATCTCTTAAGAAATAGTGAACAAGTAGAAAGCCGCTCATCCGATTTGGATGAAAATTTTATTAAAGAATTTTCGTGTAGGGCAACTGTTTTGGCGTTATCTCTTTTGCTCTGTTTCGAAAATTAGAGGGCGCTGTTGTACAATTTGTACGTGTGTATGTTATCAAACTGTTCCTAAACGGCTGCACCGATTTTGATGAAATTTTTTGTGTGTGTTTAAGTGGATCCCTGGATGGTTCAGACTCCACCTACAGATGGACTCGAAAGGTGGCCCTGCGATCGGATTCCACGAATTTTGTTATTATAGTTTATCTCCGAAACCATTCATCCGATTTACATGAAAAATTTTTTAATAAGAAATCTATTTTTTCTATATTGAACACCAGAGGGCGCTGCAGTACAAATGTTTTAAAAATCTCGAAAAGCTCCAAGCTGTACATCCGATTTGCGTGAACATTTTTACATAGGAGTTTTCGGATAAGGTGGGTTTCTTGGACTTTTTTTCTGCGCTATCTTAAACACCAGACGTTGCTGTAGTACAAACCACTTAAGAAATCATGAAAGACTCGATAACCGCTCACCCGATTTAGATAAAAATTTGTGTATCGGATATTTAGGATTTGATTATAGAGTATGGAAAGGGCTTTGGCGTTATTTTTTTATTCTATCTCGAAAACCAGAGGGCGTTATTGAACAAATACCGAAAAAAACTCAAAACAACTTACGATAAGTATGATTTTTATAAGTGGTTTTCGGTTGCGGTGAGTCTTTTGGTGCTATGTATTTTGCTTTTTCTTGAACCCCAGAGGGCGCTGTACTACAAAATACAGTAAGGCGTAGCAAAGCGCGAAGGGTGATATATGTATATCTTCTTTTCTTCTTTATGTGTTTATTATATTCCACTTTCTTTTTTCGCAAATCAGGACAGCTGATGCCGAATTCTGCGGTATTTGAGTACGTATCAACACATGCGCAAATCAGTTGCGTCGTAAGTTGGCGTTGTTTTGACATTTGAATTTCTATTTTCAATGCTTACTTAATTTTTGCCTAGTTTTCTCGCGAATTGCCAAAAATTCGTTTTTGCTCTGATTTTTTTTCAAAAATGTGCAATCTATCGCATACAATATAAAACTTGAAAATATATTTTTGCAAGCGATCGGCGGCACGCACACACAAATCAAGATTTCCCATAATTTTCAGATGTTGAAGCTATATTTTGCTCATTTCGACGAAGTTACCGGTTTGAAAGATGCACATAAAGTTCATTCTAAAGTTTGTGAAAAGTTTTTTCAAATCGACGAATGAAATCGATAATTATTTATATCAACTCCCGAGTTAAGCCGGGCATTCAGCTAGTTTTTGAATAAAAATGTACTTTTTTCAGTAAATGATTATTAAATAATTCATTTGCAAATGTCCAAAAAATATTTTCCAACCGAAAATGTTCATAAATGAATTAAAAAAGCAAATATAAAATAAATCAAATATATAAATAATACATAAATAAAAGAACAAAAGAAATATATGAAGGCAACATCCGTGTCATACAAGACTTTGAAACTTAGAAATCTTCATATGACGACGATACGATTAGCCAATTGACATAGATATCAAAATTTACTATTTTTGACAATGTCAACTTGTATCGCGTGTTTGTTATGATTGAACGAGTGGTGTTAACTTAATTAAATAATGCCCTTCATTTCAAATACGAAGAAATTCAGACATAAAAACGCACTTTGAGAACTCAATCAAAGTAGATGTTGTGATGTTGATATAATAAAGTATAAATTATCCTGAGTAAAGTATAATCTCAGAGTTGGAGTTTTAATGATAAGTAATATAAATAGGTTAAGAGCACTATAAAGTAAAGCAGGACAATAATAATATTTTACTTACAAAAACTTCAATTATTAAAAGTATTAAAATCGCTTATTAAAAGTCAATTATTAAAAGTATTAAAAGTATATAAAAAACATCTCATAATTTTATAATTTAATTTGTATACTAGAACGCTGGAGTGGCTTAATATCAGCAAAGCTAGCTGCAAATATTGGTACTTTCAAGCTTTAGCCATCAGTGGCCTCTGAAAGTTTTTATAAATCGCAGGGTAAATTTTGACACTGTATCTGTTGCAGACAGCAATAAAGTGCTCAGTCATAAATTCTACATAAAATTGTTGTCATAATTCTACATAAATCTATATATCTATATATCGATTTATAGTTTCGTATATCTTTTTTTCGAATCAGAAACTTTTTGAGCATTGAAAGCCATATAAATGGTGTTCCAAAAGTCACTGACATATTAATTTATAAAAAATGCGTTGTTTTGTTGAAACGCCTGTAACTTTCTATTGAATTACAAAAAAAAAAACATCGCTGGAATTTAAAACATCGTTGAATTGGGCGCCTCGACCCTGTTTGCACATGTGTGTCCTGTTCATTACGTATATACCTTCTATTTAAGGAAACCCCAAAGGAGAAGTTAAACGGGGTCAAATCGCATGATCTCGGTTTATTGGTGAAATTGGCAACAGTATTGCGAGACGGTGCGTTATGATGATAGAAAAGTGTGCGGGTTTTGTGAACCGTCTCCGCAAAGTTTTCACTATTTTTCTAGTGAATTTTTACAAACTGTACGCCTTTTTCGTCCGCGAATTTGTCCATTACTAAACCTCCATGCTTGCTGTAGAAAAGTCATCATAGATTAAGTATTCCACCTTGTCACAAAAAGAGTTGTGCCCGCAGATAAATGTCAGTGACTTTTGTCATTACACCCTTTACAAACTTCTGCTAGTCAATTCAAATATAATAATTGTGAACCTTATAAGCAAAGTAAATCTCTCCTTTGGCAAAACAATTTTTTTATTTCTCAACCAAATTTTTTTAAATTTGTGTTGAAAACGACAACTTTTGCTTCCTCAAGTAGATTTATTTATATATTTATTTATAATTTATGTACTCATTATTTATTGTTGGACAACTTGTTTATTTATGCGTTTATAATCAGGTCTCATTTGTGTTATCTTTTTTAGGATTTCTCAACCCTATGGGGGATGGTTTGAACCTCGAAGACCCAGTCGTGTTTACGGGTCTGACCTACTATATACATTAGGGTCAATTATCAACAACGTTAAATAATGAAAAAGAAAACAACAATGGCGTCGAATTCGGCGAATTACAACACATATTAAAATATTAAAGTTGTATAACTATTTGCATTGAACTCTATGTATATTTGATTTTGATAAAATTTTTCTAATTAATTAAAATTTGGTTTCGTCACGACATAATTTTAGAAGCGATTAATGGGTTCAGTGAAAAACATTTTAAAATCGATCAACCCATTGCTGAGATCTGATCATTTAAACATGCTTCACATGAGTTGCGCCATGGCAGCTTCAATTCAATAAAAAATTCAATCAACAACAACATATCAATCAATAAAAAAATTGCATCTGCTAAAAATAGATCGGATTTCAGCTTATTCAACAAACTTGAAAATTGCATCAGAAATTTCAAAAATACTTAAAAAGGTATAATTTAATTTTTAATTTGCTTACATTGCCAATAAATATGCCAAATTTGCACACAAAATAAGCTGAGTACACTTTTTTTTTTTATTTTGATTTAAAATGTTTATCTTATTTTTAATGTGGCCAATAATATCAAACAAAATAAAATGCGTAAAGACTTAAAAAACAGTCGGAACAAAAATGAACTTAAACTTAACAGAGGTAACTGATCGGAGTACAGGTGAAAAAAGAGAAAAATAAAAACAACCAAAAATTTCAAAGCATTTCAGAGTTTAATATTAGGAGGCTTAAAGTTGGCATATTTATAAATTATATATAATATAATAGTAGGTGGAAAATGTGGGTCTCAAATAAGGAAAAAGTGCTGCGGAGTACTGAGGCTCTTTGCATGAGATTTCATAAAAAAAAAAAAATCGGAAAAATTGACCAAAATATACGGGAATCCCCTTGACACTAGCTTATAAATATTGGCAATGCAAAATCTTTTGCTGGCGTCAAGGTTTTTATAGAAGTGTCTGACAGCCAGGAAATTCTTTCAGAATCCAATGAGTTCACTGCTTCAAATATTGTCTATATGGAAATATGAAATACAAATTTTTTGCAAAACTCTAGAAAAAATAAAGGTCATATATGTATTTAATATATGTATTTATATGTATATATGTATTTATATACATATGTAATATTATTATAATATAATATTTACATATGTAATATATATGTATTTATAAAAAGTAATTTGTTTTATCCAATATTCGACGATTTACCGTCGCGCGGTTTTACTAGTTCAGGATATAACTGTCATAGGGAAACTTTGAATTTAGTCGTCATTAGCATTTAACAGTATAAAACAAAATCAAAAAAATATTTTTGAATGAAACTTCTGTGTCCACTTATAAAATATCATAGCGAATTAGACGGGTTGTAAAATTTATGTAACGAAAGGTTCCAATCACGACAAATCACAACAATAAAAATTCGCCGCACTTAGCAGTATAAAAACGATAAACTTATTATTTTAAGAATATTTTTTCGCAGTGTGGTTCGAACCCACTACCTCCCGTTATTGAGACTAATCTTCTACCCTCTGAGCAACGTACTAATGTCAAGTGGAGTTGCTAATGAACTATTAAGTATTAATTCCTCTTTTCTTCCTTATATGATGGCCTTGGACTGTGTCTTGGCTAAGTTAATAGTAATGTACAGGCCATCAAGTTTATATAAAATTCCCGAAAATGTACCTAAAATTATCGTCATTTAGTAAAACTCCGCCAGGTTAGTATAACGATGATGCTGCCTGACTGTCCAAGGCCAGGAATACAAAAGGTTGCAGTATAAGATGCTTTGAAATGAATCCTGTTTGTCAACATGAACTCGTCTTGTCTTATTCGTGTAAAAGAGAGGCCTACTTTCGAGCCCGATGTTGACGGTCATACCTTGGAGCAGGTATGAATAGTAGCTATATCTCTTTAACACGAGCCTGCGAATGGTGAAGCAATTATCCAGTTGTACTTTTATAGCACGGGAACAAGCTTTTCCACTTAAGTGATGAGAAAATACCTTATCTATCGCTGACATAAAGTCCTTAAGAATGGGTTCCAAGTCGAACAGCATGTGATATAGTAATCCTTTGTTTATATTCTTAAGGAAGGATGTTGGACATATACACTTCAGAGTTTTTAGTGATGGATCGATTATACTGGTCTGTTAGGATGTTGTAAGCCAACTGAATACGGTCAGACAGAATTTGGTTTGACAAGTACACCTGCCGTAAGGCTAAAGTACTTGGGTCTCCAGACCTAGGGTAATAGTTCATGAAACCAGAACTTATGTGTTATACTACAACATGGACCCGTTTATGCTTTAACCAGGAAAACATAAGGGGCATCCGGTGTAGGAACACTGCAATGAATTACATACTGCCCGTAAAAGCAGTACCAGTTTAGATTTCAGTAGTGACGTACCTACGTCACGTCAATACGCACGTCAATCCATCTACTGGTGAAGACGAGACCTATCCAATCTCTTGTATATTAAGACAGATGTGCCAGCCCGGTCGTACCACTGCGCGACCCCGCCGGTCAATCTAGACCTGTGTAGCATTCACACAACCACAACCAGCACGAGTCTTCCCGAAGGGCCAGCCCACGACAATCATCTGGGCAACTCGATTCCGTCAATGAGGATCTACAACATCCCCGCAAAAAGACCAAAAATGATCTCATGCAATTATGAAGGAGTGCTCAATGACCGTGCTCAATGAGCACTGAAAGGGCCATTCTAACAGCTCACAGCTGCCGGCTCAGTTGCGAACAATTACGCATGTCTGGTACCTACAGAGGAGGATCTAATTTTGCCACTCTTACTCTGGCAGTCCGGATGATCTAAAGATCTCAACATCCAGACAGAGTATTGGCCTTGTTCTCAGGGACTGCCGTGCTCAGTATGACAACCCAGTTTACACCCCATTTCTCCACTCACCTCAGTGACCGCCGTGCCAGTTTGAGGGACCAAGTCAAACGTCGACGAGCAAACCCCTAAGGAAAGCCCGAGCGTCGACATATTAAGCACGCTTGTCAAAATACTCAGCATCCAATTTTATCGGCCGTTTCTGGTCTCAGTGCGGTGGATAGATAGGGTCTACCCCATTTGACGGTCAAGACTGTCCGCGTACTGACAAGTTTTAAGGTCAATTGCTATACCTTCGCATGCTTGTTTCATATCGATATACCGAATATGATCTGCTACCAAGATGGGCGCCAACCCGAGCTCTTGGTTGGCCCTATCAGTTTTTACGTTTGCAGAACGTTTCCTACAAACAACCATCCTCCTTTATCCTGACTTTGGACAGGCAGGCGCAACTAAGTTGCTAACCTGGCGGAGTTTGAATACGGTCAGTTGCAAAAGTTCATTTAAAGTTTTTATCTTTTTGGCGATGATATTGTAGAGATTATCTGGTGGAACCAGGATGACCATCATGGGCGACCTTTAGGAGAGTCTTGTGCTGCCTGTGGTTTATTTACATCGCTTGCACAGGTCTAGAGTGACCGGCGGAAGTCTCGCTTGGCACGACCGGGCTGATATAACCTTTACTTAGAGACATAGTGATATATCTTTAATTATACCAGAAATTTAAGAAAGGTCTCGATTTGCACCAATAAGTGACATGAGGGTACTCAATTACTGGATAACTGGTATTATTGAACTCAATACTGAAGCGTTCATATAGTCCCTGAATCTTGTATTTGACACAAGCGCGTATTTATATTGTATGCATTCAATTCAGGCCACGTCAGGATTCATGGAGTTGAAATCCAGTACGTTGGATTTTCTGAGTGTCATGAATATTCAACTCATTAGCACGGACCCGTATTCACGTTTTGACTCTGTGTATCAGGGGTATTTTATTTACGCACCAAGAGTATATTGTAAAGTACTGACTGCTGCTTTATGCAACGCAGACTCCTTTAGCTAAGGGTCTGAGTAGAATTAAGCCTTCTATCCTTGAACAATTATATTATAGAATGGACACCGTGAACATTACCCACTACGCTATTTTATAGCGTTTCAATCGATTTGCATATTATCAATGTTTAAAACCAGGTTCATGGATACAGTTAAGAATAGTCACTAATGATTCGCAGAATTTTTCAAGATTAGAGACACTGCAATATAAAAATTATGAAAATGTACTTAAATGTAGTTCTGACTAGCGTAAGACATACGATTTTTTATAGATATGACAAACATCATTCCTTGCAATTTGGAAGCTTAAGGATTCTTTTAAGGTTTATTCAATTGTTTTGTTGTGTGGTGTTAAAAGGCCTGCAAGCTAATAATATTTTAGTTTAGTATTTTCTTTTAGTTCATAAAATAAATTCGCAATTCCAGAAATTCCTTTTTTTGTAGTAGAAGTTTCACTTCTACTGTGCATGTCGCCCACACACGTGCGTTTTTTACTGATGAAAT
Organism: Coremacera marginata; assembly: GCA_914767935.1. Taxonomy (NCBI): domain Eukaryota; kingdom Metazoa; phylum Arthropoda; class Insecta; order Diptera; family Sciomyzidae; genus Coremacera; species Coremacera marginata. The sequence continues at coordinate 50,144,692 of OU612045.1, forward strand.
CTCATGGAATAAGGCTGAGCAAAAATTTTATTGTTCTTTAAAAATCTGCGACGTATCTTTTGCTGAACTTAAGATAAGCAACAGAAGTGAGGAATAACTGTCGTTTAAGTAAACGGAATAAGGCTGGCCCCACTCGGCCAACTGTTAAAATTGAATTTCACTGCAAATCATTAGCATATTTAATGTTTTTTTTTCTTTTTCGGGTCAGTCAAGCCTTTGTTCAATAGGATGATGCAAGAATTATTGAAAATTTCATCAGACGAAAAAGATGATATCGGATGGAAATTTTTATGACAAAAAGTTTCACCTAAATTTTATGCGAATTTATTACAGAAAAGGAATTGAAAAAATTATATCATTACATATTTTGTATTTGCATAAAAATACAATGAGCATTTTTTTAAAATTTCTCTAATTAATAAAACTTGTAAGGACAAATATTAAATAAAATTAAAATTTACAAAGTTTTGCACTTTGCAAAGCAACTTTGTTTAAAACTTTGATGTAATAATGGAATTGAGAATGTTCCTGCAACTCAAGAAAATATTCTGAGTACATCAGTAAATGTCCTAGCAATAGAAAAATGAGAAAGATGATATAAAATATGAATGAAATTATTGAAATGACCAAAAGCCAAAGTGAGTCATTTATAAAAACAAAATATACGAATTTAAGAAGATTTTTATATGTAGAAAAAGTTCGTGATGCGTAGTAGTTCCAGTCTGAGACTTTCTGAAAACAAAAATCAAAAATATTAATCTTCTTACTTAATCCTTAACAATGTTTTCTGTTCGATCAGGAGAATGTAGTATTTGTAAGAGTTCAAAAGCTATTAGTGGTATTCAATGCGTATGTGTGGTAAGTTGTATGAACTTACGGCACATACGCTACCCTGTAGGAAAATCAACTAATTTAAAAGTAGTTGATAAAGTAGTTTTTTGTCAACCACAACTAGTTGAAATTCTGACTTTTTTCCATAGAACGAACTAACTTATTTTGTATGGTGATGTCCGCTAAATAAGTCAATTGACTGTCGTCTGCATATATTTTCAACTACTTGTTAAATTAGTTACATTTAAATTATTTTTTTAATTGCTTTAAAATAACCAATTGAAAACTATTACTGATGGCCAAAAGTTAATAATATTTGATGAAATAACATGGTTAAGTATATATAAGCTTGTAATCTAATAAAAATTTTCAATTAAAACATGCCAACATCAGAGTAGTTGCCGCCTTAATATAATTCAAAGTAGTTTATCAATCACTGGTTTTTAAGTAGTATTTCAATTACTTCATATATTGAAGTGGATGCCGCCTTAATATAATTCAAAGTAGTTCATATACTGGTTTATTTTAAACTAGTTTTTTAATTAGTTGTTTTTAAAAACAAGTTAGTTTGTCCCTATAGGGTATTTACACCACAAATACGGCGTTTATTGAATACCACTATTATGTTTTTTGTCACGCATAACACAAAATAAACTTTACTAAATAAGCAAAAAATGGTGTTAGCATAATAGCATAAAACATAGCGTTAGCATAAAATAGTGAGCATAGTTGCAGGCGTTTTTATTAAACATGCCAATAAACACCAACACTAATTCGAAACGAATCCGAGATCGCTAATTTGATTAACAAATCAAACATGGAATAATATAATAGAAGATTCATATTAGGCCAGTAAAAATGGGTTTTTGCTTGGAAATAATTGGCGGAATGTACAGTAAGTAATGTTTATAACGAACTTCAAGGGACCGGTAGCTTTGTTCGTTATAAGGGATAGATCGTTATAAGCGATATTGTTATTTGGTAATTTATTAACTTTCTTTCTTAGTTCTATTAAAAACTCAACAAAATACGTTAATGTTTACACATATTTGAATTTATTTGAAAAATCTGTAATGTTTTGTTATATGATTTCCTGATACATAAATTCATTTTCAATTGTATGTACTCGTACTCAATTTCTGCATGGATGCCGAAGACATCTTGTCGAATGTTTTATTTATCTGGCCACCTTCATGCCTCCACTCTACTGGGACTTCTTCTATACTGAAAAACTTTTCTATTGCAACTCATTGGCCGTTAGTAATAAAGAATTTTTAAGGCTGTGTGCTATTCGGAAACTTTTCGCTTGTGATATGCGCAAACTTAAATGCATTTTATAGTATCTGCTAGCTCTTTTCGCCAAATTGTGGAGTTTATTCCAGCGAAGCATTATGGATGAAGTGGTTTACTATCGAGTAGCAAGTGGCTTTACAATATGCAATATAGTTCTACATATTACGTAGAACTTCCTTTGCCGTTTTGTTGGGATTTCCATTATTTTTTAATTCTTTCTGCTTTTTTAATTTATAATTAACTAAAAAGTTTAGCTTTTATTAATTTCACTTTAGTTATTTTAAGCGCGAACTTACAAGTGTTTTTTTTTCTAATTATGCTTGTGTTCAAAATTCTCTTTTCGATTGTTAAAATTTATACTAGCCCCTGAGGCTACATGAATTTTCGACAATCATATTCACCTCGCAAGTGCCAAATATTCACATTCAGACTGTCAAAATTTCATCATCCGAGTGAAAAGTTTCCGAATAGCACACAGCCTTCGTTGAATTTTTCTTAAACTCGACTTCAGTTTTCAATCAATGATAGGCTAAAAGTTGAGTTTAGGGTAGATGCGACTCATAATTTCTTTATTACTAAGGGTAATTGCTTCTACAATCAATTCACGACACACTCTGATTAAGCTTTCTCGACTACAAAATTAAAAATTATGGAAAGCAATTCATTGACGCATGATACAATTTTTCTTTGGAAGCCAATAATTTACTCAAACAAATTTATCAGGAAAATGCCAGTTGCTTGATTGTAATTGATTAATTTAATTTTTTCGACGAAATTAGTTCGCTATAGCCGATATTTCGCTATAATCGATGTCGTTATAAGCAGTGAAAATTGAACTATTTTGTACGAACTTCAGCCGGGACTTGAATTTTTATTGATTATAACCGATAGTTCACAACAGAGAACTGCACAAGCCTACTTGAAATTCAAGCTTTTTCAAGTACTTGAATTCAAGTATGTCTCCAAACTTGAAAAAGCAAGTTTTGGCCTGCTTATAAAAATACCAAACAATTACAAGTCATATCCAAGATTTTTCGTTGGCTTGCTTGTTGAGGCTTACTATGTCGAGTAAGAAAGTTGAAAAGCTTGAAACGTTCGGCAAAAGCTTGTAAACTCGCAAGTATCCAATTAATTGAATTTAAAGCAAGTATCCGAAAAAATTCAATTAGCTTGTTTAGGAAAACCTTAAGCGTATTAAGCCTTTTAAGGGTTCTGTGGACTACGTGGTTGGCAGTTTTAGGGGGTAGCTGATTTTGAAATTGATGTAAAAATTTAAAATTGAAGATGGCGAATAGAGTTTCCGCCTTGATTTTTTGTTGTATTTTTGCGAATTCTTGTTATATTGAATTTCTGATGGTTTAAGATGGTTTATAGGTGTTGCCACCTACAATTTTTTTTATTTTTATGAATTCGGTGCTGGAGCGAACAATAGGTAAAAATAGGCCTCCCATTTGCTATATTTTTAAGGGGGTCCCGAAACACGTGTTTGACTTACAATTTGACTTGCAGTGAACAGTTAAACACGTGTTTCGACGTGTTTCCCCTAAAAATGTAGCATATGGGGGATGATCGACCCCTCTATTTGTGAGTCTCAGAAATGCTTTCCCCCTTATAAAGCCCCAAAAAATGGCTAATTTTTACCCCCTTAAAAATATAGCAAATGGGGGCCTAATTTTACCTATTGTTCGCGTTATAAAAAAATTACACAATTGAAATTCTGGCAACGGATTCGAACTCAGCGACCCATTTTTACCTAGTGTTTGCTCCAGCATCGACTTCGTGAAAATAAAAAAAATTTTAGGTAGCAGCACTAATAACCATCTTAAATTTTAAAATTCTGACATCAGATTCGAAGTCAGCGACCCCTTAACACTGTTAAATAGTGTTTATAGCTCTTAAAAATACATTTTACTAGGTGGCAACACTATGGTGAACATTTAGGTGGCAAGCCTATCCTCCATCTTAAATTTTAAAACTGTAATATTACACTACGTTCACACTGACAGCTTAATGCGCATTTAACGAAATGCGCATTAGCAATTTAGAATGTATGGCCGTATGCTCTTTGAAGGAGTAAAAGAGCCAAATATATATTTTGCATTTTGTAAATGTGCATTAAGCTCTCAGTGTGAACGTAGTATTAGATTCGAAATCAATTCCGATGTCAGAAATTCATAATAACAAAAATTCGCAAAAATACAACAAAAAATCAAGGTGGCAACTCTATTCGCCATCTTCAATTTTAAATTTTTACATCAATTTCAAAATCAGCTACCCCCTAAAACTGCCAACCACGGAGTCCACAGAACTCTAAGAAGTCCAAATACGCTTAAGCTTTTCCTACACAAGCTCATTGAATTTTTTGGATACTTGTTTTTATATTGGATACTTGCCTTCAATTTCAAGCTTTTCAAGCTTTTTGCCAAAGGCATCAATTTTTCCTTTACTTGGGACTTCGTGCCGTTCGCTTGTAAGCTAGCATACTTGCAAGTCGCAAGCTGTCGTGGGCTTATTTATTTTCAATCACAAGTCAGACTTGATTGAAAATTATCAAGCTCAAGCTAGCTTGAACTTGTATTTTAAGCAAGTACTTGAAATCGATTTTAAGTAGGCTTGTGCAGTTCTCTGGTTCACAATAAGCGATATCGTTATAAACATTACTTATTGTATTTGAATGGATTTGTATTTGAAGTTTGTTCCATTCCACCTAGTGAGCTTCGGTGCCATGTCCACTTTTAAGTTGAATTTTTTGATATTGCCGCTTTTTAGTTAAATAAATCTTTATGGAAAATTTAAAGCCCTACAATTTTACGTCAGATAAATGCTCTAATAAAAATCGAGCTATGATAAGAAACAATAAAAACAAAAAAAACTTTCCCTGAAAGTATGATTCAGAAATTAGAAGAACTTTAAGCTGCTTTCATATCATTTGTATTCTCGTACATGCAATTCAGGGTAATTTACTAATTGCATTCGTGAAACAAGTAGAAAATGAAGAGCTAAGTGGATCACAGCAAGAATCTCGAAAAAAGGCTACTGATGAGTTGGTGTAGCGGCCAACGAAACAGCTGTCTAGTCTGTTATATAGGGTATTGTTGTTGTTAGTTGTTTTTTCCTTCAGTTGTTTTCTTCGGAAAGCAACATTGACCTTGAGCTCGATAAAATAAAATATAACCTTTAATAATTGAAAAATCGGACGTAAAATTGTATAGTCTTGAATTTTGTCTTATAATACTTTTCTCTAGGATGAACATCCGATAATGACTTACTTACTTACTTAGGTGGCCGTAACAACCCGTGTCCGGGTTTCGGCCGACCTCATTAGCTCTCGCCAGGCGCCTCTGCTTTGCGCGCGCCTTCTCCAATCGGATACACCAAGTGCGGTTAGGGCTTCCTCAGCCTGGTCCATCCATCGGAGGCATGGTCTCCCTAGTCGTCGTTTGCCAGCGACCCTCGCCTCGAGCACCTTTTTCGCTGGAGCTTCGTCGTTCATACGATGGACATGACCCAGCCAGCGTAGTCGCTGCACAGTTATACGCCGAACTACGTCAATGACTGCGTAGAGCTCATAGAGCTCGTGGTTCATTCGGATGCGATAGTCATCGCCGACTCGAACAGAACCGAAGATTTTGCGAAGAACTTTTCTCTCAAACACCCCCAGAGCGGCTGCGTCAGTTTGCGAATTACCCATGCCTCAGCGCCATAAAGCAGCACAGGTAGAACGAGCGTCTTGTAGAGTGTTAGTTTTGTCGATCGAGAGAGGGCTCTGGAACTTAGTTGCTTACTGAGCCCGTAGTAGCACCTATTAGCAATTATTGTTCTTCGCTTTATCTCCAGGCTGATTTCGTTGTTAGTATTAATGGCGGTGCCAAGGTATACAAACTCCTTGACTACTTCAAAGTTATAGCTGCCGGATGAAACATGGGAGTCTAAACGCCGCGCTCTCTTGTTTGTAGACAGCAACTACTTTATTTTACCCTCATTTATCGTGAAACCTACTTTGGTTGATTTCTTTTCGATAGCGGCGAAAGCCGCTAAATTATAATTATTTAACTTAAAAGCCGAAAAACTGAAAAATGTAACTTAAAAGTGAGTGCGACACCGAAGCTCACTAAGCGTAATGAAACAAACTTCTAATCCATTCATTTAAGTCTTGTTGAAGCGATTAAAATAAACTCCAGCTTTTCGCCAATTATTTTCGAGAATGACCTGTTTTTAAGCTAATCTTACTGGATTTTTCCAAATAAAATTTATAACAAAAAAATATTCACTCAAATGATGTATTAACTGCCAAAAAATGTTTCATATAGAAAAATCGCCTTTAAAAAATTCAAATTAACGTGTTCGAGAATTTTTCGGGTAGACTCAAGATTTTCAAATGGAAAAGTCCAGCCGAAAATTTCTCGGATCTTTTTAATATGAAAAGCTTTTCTTTGAAAAAAAGTAAGCAGTGGGGGGACTGCCGACCGAAGTGTAAACTTAAGAAATGAATTAACATAGCTGTAATGTATTTCCGAAGTAGCTAGGGTCGGCAAATCAGACGCGTTCTTCTTTTTCAACTCTTTTTATAAATTTATGCGTTATTGAATGCTATTTTTTAATGTTTATCTATACTATACTTATTTGTAACACAATTATTTTGGTTGGGCAATCGGTAATCGGTTGGTAATCACTTCGGTGATCGGTTGGTAATCGGTTGGTAATCACTTTGTTAAACAGTAATGGGTTGAAAATCGCTTTGGTAATTCTTTATTGGTTGGTAACCTCTTCGATAATCGGTAATCTGTTGATAATCGCTTCGGTAATAATTTGGTAATCGTTTTGGCAATTGATTCGGTAATCGGTAATTGGTTCGGTAATCGGTTGATAATCGGTTCGGAAATCGGTAATTGTTTGGGTAATCGGTTGGTAATCGCTTCGGTAATAGCCTCGGTAATGGGTTAGTAATCTCTTCAGCAATCGCTTCGGTAATCGGGAATCGTTTGGTTATCGCTTCGGTAGTCGGTTGGTAATCGCATCGGTAATCAGCCTGGTAATAGGTAATCGATTCGGTAATCGCTTCGGTCTTCGACTTGGTCGATGCTAGGTAATCCCTAAAAAGGAATGCTGTACAGCAATAATTTCCGTTACGCTAACAGCGCGATGATATCGGTAACAGCGTAATGATATCGCGAATCTATAGTTTTGCTCTCTATCAAAAAGTGCTCAATGCACCTAAAGAACTTTTTACTTCAAAAATATTTTTTATTGACTGGCTCTTGTTAATACGTCCATTGAGTGAATATTCTTTTTTCATAATTTTTTTTTTTTTTTCTCATAAATTTTCATGTTCAAAAATTTTGATGAACATTGTTTTTCTTATACGAGTATTATCCCAGTACACCATAGGTGACGACTCTGCTGTCTTAAAGAAATCGTTACAATTTCGTTACGCAAATATCGGAACAGTTTCACTTTTTATACGAATTTATATAGAATTTCGTTATGCGACTGTTTGTACGACATATTAAAATGCTAACACAGTAAAATTTCCTTTCTTTGGAACTGTCTGAACGAAATCCTAACTTTATCGTAACGTTTTCGTCAAAAGACTCGTCACGCAATCGTTACGATATTTCGTAACGAAGTTGTTTCAACCTCTTCATATGATATTCTTTACGATTTCGTAACGAAATCAGATTCCAAAATCGGAAAGATGTGCCGAAAAATAAAAAAAAATCAATATCAATCAATGTGATAATTGCATTTCAAAATAAACGTATGCATTCTCATACTCTTGGCTGTAGTTTGTATATCATTTTGAAAAAAAAAGCCTGCGATGGAATAGCAATGGTATATAAAACTTGTTAGCACGGGGATAGTCAAACCCGTCGAAAAAATGGGGTGACCTTATCTATCCACGGCATGGAGACATGGCCTATATGGTCAACAAAAAGCAAAAAAATGGTGTCTTAGGGCACAAGGAGTGTCACGTAAGTGGGCACAAAGGCGACCTGTGACGCTGGGCACAGGTCAAATTAAATCGTAGGCTCTTCGTTTAGGGTATGGTGATAAATCCATGCCTTGAATGGAAGTGCCAGTCATGTACGAAACAGTGCTATGGGCACAGTCAAAAACAAAAATTCTTATATATGTATATAAGAATTTTTTTGTCTCTTTGCTGGGATGTTGTAGACCCCCATTTTCGACGGGACCGAGTTGCCCAGGTGACTATCATGGGTTGGCCCTTCGGGGAGACTCGTGCTGGCTGTGGTTTGTGCACATCGCTTGCACAAGTCTAGATTGACCGGCGGGGTCGCGCTGTAGTACGATCGGGCTGGCATACCTGCTTAGTATGCAAGAGATTGGATAGGTCTCGTCTCAACCAGTAGATGGTAATGAAGGTACGCCATCTACCGGTAGCCAAACTGGTACTATTAAGGGCAGTATGGAATTCTTATTGCATACTGCTTTTACAGAATAGGGCAAAGGGTAATGCTTTTGTGTTTATGAATGTGACATCTGGTACGTGGTTGCTTTTCTAGCGTCACTTGTATAATACAGGTCTGTGAAGAGTATTTCAGGTGCACATCCTTTTTGGATGTGCATTTTTTAATACTATATGTTCATTCATGAACTATAACTCCAATGTCTGTGGACCCAGATGAATTACGCCTTAATTGGCAGGGGTCCTCTATAAACACATTAAGGATTTTCCCCATGCGGACAACGACAAAATTTGTAATTATTTCGCGGGTAAAAGAAAAAACAGAAATTTGAGAGAACTTTTCTCTCATCCAAAAATTTCAAGCAACCAGTGAGACATGCGGCAACAAGTGCTGTTGCTGCACTCACTCTTTGTTAATCAAAAGTGATTTCAATTTACATGCAAATGCAGTGCTTATATTTGAAAAATTTGGTTGTGCTTAATATTTTGGAACATAATCTATATATTAATACTTGAACACAAAAATTAGACACGTTTTTCACCCACTTTAAAGACAATATTTTCATATGAAACATATAGTATTTGAAAGCTCTGGTTCATACCAAGTGCACAATATAATTTTAATTCAAATGTTTTGACGTAAAGAAAGGTACAAATTTTTAAATTTAAAACATTTTTTTTCCCTTTATAAGAGAAACAACAACAAAATAAAAAGCCACACTGCTCTATTGAAACTTTTCACTTTTTTCTCAATCTCTGTTCAAGCCACACAGCTCTGTTGAGAGTAGAATGCGAGAGTGAAAAAAAGTTAAAAGTTTCAACAGAGCTTTTTGGTTGCTAAAAAAAAAAATAGAAAAAAAATTTTTTTTTCAATAGAAGTGGAAATTTTTATTGCATTGGAAAGTAGACATGTTTCGATTTAGTATTAATCGAATTTCAATGTTAACAAATTTGAAAAATTTTTCAAAAATGTCACAAAATTTAAATCGTGCACTCTCATTGGCACACCGTTCATTAAGAAAGTTAAAACTTTTCCCCAACGGTACAATGAGAAAAAAAAAACACAGGTGCGTCGTTGGACACACGAGAGAAGCGAAGCTTTTTCGCAGTTACATAGATTTGCTAGCTTAATAATTTTTTCTTTTTAATAAATTAACTTTTAAGCACAAAAATTTAAAATAACATAAAATAAATTACATATGTACAGAAAACATATTTACTGTTTATTTTTTTACTGTTGAATGTAAAATTTCCACGCCAATTACCTATACGGGCATATAATGACAGCGACTCTCCATTTTAACTCTTCACACATGGTTGTGAACTTGGCTGCACTGATCAAATTTTTTCCTTCAACAGCGTATTACCTAGCGAAAAAATATGTCGAAAATTTTTCAGATTTCACTCCAAGCAAATCACAGAACGAGTAGTAAAAAGCTTCGCTTCAAAAATATATATTAAAGAACGCACACGAAACAGAATTTAACAAACATTTTAGATACCTTGCCGATGTCATGCATGCGTTTTTTAATTCCATATTTACTGATATCATCTATTTTTTTGACACTTAAAAACGCACTTGTGGGCATTGTAAATTTTCTCCGTACCAACACCACAAACGCATTCGCAATACAAACACGCCTATGCTGGAGACACCTTGTGGCAAATGAAAGCAAATTTTTGTTATTTGTAGCATAGCAAATACACAATCCTCTATCTATTGATAGATGGTGACGATCTACTGCAGCATAGCTTCTGTTATAATTAAGATTGAATTAACAAGTGTTTTTTTCAAGTCTTTGTGGCCCGGTGGATATTGTGTTGGACTCTCTTTTAAGAGAACGCGTGTTCGATCCCCACGGGCGAGCGAAAAAATATTTTTAGTATTTTAATATTAAAGTATTAAATTTTCTTGTTGTAATAAGCGCTAGCAACAAAGGAGGTATTCATACGTCAGTCAAATGATTGAATCAATCAAAATTTGTTGTTGCTTTCCTATGTAAAAAAAAAATGAACTTTATCTCAGAGCGAAAATGAACTCCAAAATCTTCTCTCGTCAGTCAAAATTTTGATTGAGCTCCAGACCTGCATCAATCAGTCAAAGGGTTGCATTATTTTACTTGCCTGCTTTTTGGTAGCCAATTATATCAAGAAAAGTAGTTAACTGAAAACAAAGGTAGTTTTTTGCAGTGAAAAAGAGGTGTAGTTTTTTTAGTTCCTGCCATAATTTCATTAATTCTTTTGTTTTTTTATGACTTGCATGCGATGGTCATTCAAATAGGTATAATTTCCGTCGTATGGATTTCCTAATGTGATCAGTTTTAATCCTAAAAGATCAACTATATTTCCGCTATTGTTTTCTATTTTGTAAAATTGTTATGCACACAAAACAACTGAATAAAAGAATCACCCAAATAAAGTAGTGCACACAGCACGATATGAATACACAAAATAGTAGGTAGCAGAAAAGTAACAAATGCCTGCGTCGGAGCTTCAATCAAAAAATCGTGTGTGAGCAAGCGTCAATCAATATTTTCAGAGAGAGTTAAAGAGAGTAAAAAATCGCGATATACTTCAATCATTTGACTGATGTATGAACACCTACAGAGAAACCATCAAATTTCCAGAAAAAAATCTGTCGAAAATTTTCAAGATTTCACTCCAAGCAAATGAACAGAACGAGGAGTAAAAAGCTCTGCTTCAAAAACAAAAAAAAAAATACATAACGTCACAGCTCTGTTGAACATCGTTGTTGTGGCATACTCGAGGAAGAGTAGATTGCGAGAGAGACTTAGACACTTCTCAAAGAACTCCGCTGGCCGCTGGCCACTTACACCGTTTTTTTCTGTTCAGGATATGATTTGATGCGTTCAACAAAAAAAGAAAAAAATCGACTATGATATGGTCGAATTTCGGCCACAGGCGATACTGGTATAGATTAATATGTCAAGAGTGTTGTCTATGATTTTGCGGTTTTAGGTATTTGAAATAAAAAAAAGTAAACTGTATTTGTATGTATCAGGATTTTTTTTTCAACAAAACTATTAAAAAATTGTTAAAAGCGTTGAGTGTTGTTTGAACACCAACATCTATGCCGCCGACCAACTAAACTTTTTTTTTATTTTTTTTTTTTTAATTTTCAGCTTATGACATATAAACTATCAAATGCTAAGGTTCGGAAATTTTTAGTAGACTTAAACACTGTTTTGACGTATAACACTCAAGACAAAAATCGTATGCAAAAACTTAAAAATATAAATTTAACAGAATTTTTTAAAGATCATAACAGTGATTTTGAATTCTAAATTAATTTCACAACAGCGACCAGGTTTAAAGTTGAACGATATTAAAGTTGAAAAAATTTAAAAATTTCTTGATCATATCCATATTTTTTGAAATTCACTCATGTAGATACCCAGAGATACTCAGGGCAAAATGCAATTTTTATTATTTTGTTGAGCTGTGTACTCTGGTTCAACTGATTAGGGTACATACCAGGGATGATGTTGACTTAGTTGGAAAAGGGCCAGAATTCAAACAAAAATTGGGCCAATTTGACGTTAATAGGGCTTTTAGTTTTAAAAAGTGGCAATTCAATATTGAAGACTTTCTATTTGGTCACACGGTCATGACATGGTCTCACAAATAGCACACTTTTTAATAATCTCAACAAGTCTAGTATATTTTTGCTGAAAATAGTCAAAATTTTATATTAAAAGTTTTGGGAAATCAAAAAACTTTAACTTTTTCGTGTTTTATTTCGTTTGTGCCGTTTAAGCCGAACTTGGAAGGAAGTTCTTGGTTGATCACAAAAATAGCACACTCTAATTTAAATGATTAAATTAAATCACTCTCCATCTTTATAGTGTTTAAGGTGAGGTGAATGAGCAATTTAATGTAGACTCTTCTCCGTTAAGATTTGTAAGAAGACGTTGATTAGAAAAAATTCACTCCTGTCAAAAAATATATTGAGCCATGGCTGAATTTAACAAAAAATAGTTTCATAAATGACCACAATCTTAGAATAAAGAATTTTGCAAGAAGAAAATTAAGTCAAATTACATCTGATAAGATGACAAAACAATCGCCAAGAAATAAGTTTGAAATTTGCTACCAAAACTTCATCAGGGTGTAGAGAGATGGTACTGGCCTGATTTTCTTGGCGTTGATATTGAATTGATAACAAAATTGATTAATTTGTATGTATATAAAGGCATTGTCAGGACTACGATGGAGCCTTTAGGGCTCGCTCTTTTCATATAACGTGGAAAACAAATTAATTTTGTAGTTGAGATTACTAAAAAGTATGCTTTTTATGTGATCATGGCTGTATATAACAGAACTTTTTTTAATGAGAACATTTAAAAAGGCAATAGGAAACAAAGACTAAATAAAAATCACCCAAAATTTATCCATACAAAATTCGGTTAATTTTCGTTTAGAAACCGCCAAAAAAATTATGCGCTTATGCACGTTTTTGAACGAAATTACGTTTTTCGGTTTAGCTATTTGCCATACAAAAATCACCTAATTTTTTAGGACTAAATTTAACTTTTTTCGTGTTATAGTTCACATTGACTACTAGTGAAATGGTTATCTATATTATTGTAAAGCAAGCTCATTTTTTGTGATGACTATCAAATCTATACTGTAGACGCGATTTTCATTAATTTTAGGCAAAATTTTGGGCATATTTTCGTTTTTATGATGTGATTTTTTTACATTTTTCCTTAATTTTTTTTGGGTAATTTTACGTTTTAGTGATTTTTAATTTTATATTTTGTGCGAGTTTTCTACCTCCACGATATTTCCTACCTCCAATTTCTACCTCCAAATTTAAAATTTTGTAGAACGATGGCATAGTACACAATGTTGTCAACAGACATCAACCATAGAACTTTTCTTGTTAAAAATTGCGATTATTTTTTTGGCTTAAACTTTTTCAAAAGGGCCTAAAACGACTAAAAAGGGCCTCGGGGCTTTTACAATTAAAAAGGGCTAAAAAAAGCCCTAAAAACCCCCAAATATCATCCCTGGTACATACGACAAGTTTCGGAGCTTTTATTGCATATTGCTTTTTAAGAATCTCCACAAATGTTTCTCTGCTTTAGTAGTTAGCGTGCAAAAATTCATTCTTTTATTTCAAAAATATCATTACAACATTTTGCGCCACAGAAAGAATTTTTAATAAAAGTCATCAAAGCACTGCATCCTGTTGCAAATGACCACAAAACAAATCTGGTTAAAAACTTGTTAATGCAAGAAAAATAGCAAAAAATAGAAAAGAATTAAAAAGAAATCATATGTTAACGGCGACTATTTGCGAATTTTTTAAAATTTAATGGTTTTTTCGCTGCAGCTTCTTTGTTTTGCATAGGAATTAAATTTATTAGAAATATAAATGGCCGCTAGCTAGCTGACAAACCGGATGTACTTCATTTCCGTTGCTGTCGACATTTTTAAAATCTATGAGCGAACAATGCAAAGCAGTTTGCAAGGATTTTGGTAGTTATAGTAATTTTTTTTTTTTTTTTGTTGCAACAGAATAAAGGTGGGCAAATGTGAAAATTACTTATGTTTGCGCATGAAAAAAAAAAAAGAAATAGATAGCGTGAAAAACGCAATGTAACCAAAGTGCCAACATTTCTATAATAAATTCATTTATTAATCCGCTACTGGCGGAGCAAGCTTTGTGGCAACACTTTGGATAGAAATTGTAAGCCATAAAATGTAGTGAAAATTTGAAAATTATGCAAAATGGCGGAAAAAAATAGAAGATGACTTTTTAATTTCCGTGTGAGTAGGTGTGCAATATTGGTGGTTAATGTCTTATCAATATGATAGTTATATAGAAATAAATATATACATTTTTTGCCCACTGACTTAAGGATTTCGAACGCTATTTTTCTCCAAGCCAAATTACTCACTTAATAAATTTGAAGTAATATTTAATAAGAACAGACCAAAAGTATTTTGAAATTATTTTTATTTTTCGCGTTAACTGTATTTAAAGCCATCCACAGCGCTACCTGTTGTCAATACAGCGTCAACTATCTTGCTTTTAGTCGATGCACAAACCACAACTTCCGTTCATCATTCCCAGCAGTTCCACTACAGAGACATCTGCTACAATTTCAATCATCATTTGTAAAAGATTGCAAGCGAAATAAAGAGGCAAGACTAAAGTTTTGACACATTAACACTGACAGTTCTTTTTTTAGTGCAGTTGTTTTTTCGACACCTACTAAAATTAAGCCAAGTTGTTTGTATAAACAAAATTGTGCGGCTTAAAAAATATTTTTAAAGCGATAAATTTATTTAGCTTAAATTTATTGCATAAATTGTGTGACTGCATTGATTGTTGCTCAGTGAAAAATCGTTAATTTTTTTTTCATAACTAATCGAATTTTCGCGCTTATCAGTGAATTGCATCAAATAGCAGCGCAGCAACAACAAATAATAAACAAAAAAGCAAATTTGAATTTTTCTACATTTTGTTTTGATTCTTATCAACACATTGTGGGAGAGGTAAAATGTGCAAGGCGAAGTAGTAAAGAAAATGTATAAAAAATTTAGTAAGAGCGAGAGAGAGCACATTTTAGTAGTTCTATTCAGGGTTGCCACTCTCGAAGGTTTTTCCATCAATTTTAGAAATTTTGATTGAGCAGAGAAATTGGAATTATTTTTTAAATATGTTCATTATTTTTAAAGCTTGAGGGGGAAAAAAATATAAAAACATTTTTTAAAAACCAAATTTGGCAAGATTACAATTTCTGGGGCGCACAGTACTTCGTCTCCATACAAATGATGTGCAAAAATAGAATAGAGTTCCGATTGTAATGAAACTTGGTTTTTAAATTAAAATAAGTACGGTGATTTCAAAAATGAAGTCAGTTTTTTTGTGAATCTCATAGTTTTTTCTAAAATGAGCATTTTTGAACGGTTTTACAGGAGTATGGGGTGCATTTGATTGGTATGAGAAAATTTTGCATATGGGCTGAAAAATCCGGCAAATTTTGCATAAATCTTTAATTCTAAATACTCCTGAGGTCAAATCATATATCAAAAATGCAAAAAATGGAGAAAGTTTAAAATTATGAAGCTCCAAATACTGGCCAAATATTAGGAAATGGCAGTTTTCTTCATTTTCAAATTTTATTTTTTTATTTTTGAATTTATAAAATTATTTTCTTTTTATTCCATTTATTTATTCACTTATTAAAATAAATTGATCACAAAAATTTTTTCATTTTAATTTTCGCTTTCGGAGCTTTCTTCGAAAGACACTCGGAAGGATTTACTATTGACGAATACAAGTCCTCATTGGCTTCAACCTGAGTTCCTGGTTTCAAAACATAATAATCGATTAATTTGTCGTCGGATTTCTTTTTTTTTTGCTTGTAATATTTCTTTTATTGGCAATTAAAGAATCCGACGACAGAAGAAGGTGCCGTAAAAGGTATTTGTTCGTGTCTTCTCGTGCCGTTTTTCAAGTGTGTGAACGCTTTTATGGGTTGATTCTAGTGCTTCCTCCTATAAACTTCCTACAATAAGGTTAGATGAACACAATGATATGTATGAGTGATTTCAATATTAAATTTACAAATCGGTAAGTCAAAAAACTTGATAACGTCGCATCCGTTGATCAGTTCTTTATGTACCGAGCTAGGCATGTAGTACCAGCGATAATTTTGCAGATATAAATCTCTTGTTGCATCCAAGAGCTCACCGAACTCGTGGGTTTTTATAGATTTACCGCTAGATAACACCTGTAATATAACTGAGAAGTTATAAATGAGGTCCTTGTCGATTTTTGTGATATCTGATGCTGGACCTTAGACCGCAACAACTTTGAATCGAATTCTCGGTCTTCGATTTTTGACACAATAAAATAATATATTTCAGATATTCTTTTATTAGTTTCTGTGGAAATCCACAGGCCAACCAATTCACTATTTAAAATTTGAAAGGACACTATTTTCACTTTAATTATTACCACTTTAATAGCGCTTGTTAACCGAAGTAAGGCTACTCTTGTAAGTTTTGTTTTTGTAAAATCAAACGGTTTGTTAAACGAGTAAAAAGAGTACAGATGGCCTCACTAAGTATTAAATGCCCCACATGTGGGAGTCGAAGATTTTGTAGGTAATTTTTGATGGCGAAATGCATGAAAATTGAGTGGTGCACAACAATATACACAAAAAGAAATATATGCAAGCAAATAAAAAAAAATTACAATAACAAATCTACTTATTTTGATTTGAGTGCACTACTAAGAATGCAATATTAGAAAAAAAACTGCGTTTTGGACGCTTAGAAAAAATTTAATATTTTCAAGAATCGGAAAAAGTCGGAAGAGTTTTTGGTTTTTCCGGATAAATTAAGATTTATTGTTACAGAAACAGCAATAACATTTCACGGACTTTCAGGAACTAATTTTCCCCAGACTCCAGAAATTGCCCAATTTTCATATTTTTCCAAAATGAAAACCTCCATGTTTGCCATCTCCTGTATACTTTTTTAGTACAGCCAACTTTTTATTTTTTAAAATATGTTTTTGTTTTTGGTGCCATTAAAAAGAAAATTGAATAAAATACAAAATTGATCTAAAACAAAATTTCATTTATTACGCAAAATTTTGAGAAATTCTTACTCAAAGTTGAAATTTAGTAATTTCAACCGATTGATTTCTTCTTCACTCGATCACAGCTCGGTAACGTTTTATGTAAGGTCGTTTTTCTGCTAGAAACAATAATGTGAATCAAAGTCGTGAAATATTAATTAACCCTGTAGCTCCTAAGAATGTGAAAATAGACCCACTTCACAATTTTTTGCTCAGCTCGACATAAACTTTCAGCTCCGTAAATAGTTGCAGTCAATTGCGGGACACCCTGTTTTCTTTTTCTTATAATTAATTTTAAAATTAATAATTAATTAATACCTATATTAATTAATATATAAATATTAATATATAAATGTAAACTTAAAATAATTAAATTAATGAAATGAATATTTGCAGTCAGACTAAACTTGAATAAAATATTTTTAAAGAGTTATTTCCAAGCCCTAAACTAAATTCAGTCGAATCATTGTTTTACAAGTCATGGATTTACAAGGTAGGAGTGACAGTTCTGTTGGCGATTTGGAGTTGTCAAAAACACATTGAAAAGAGAAAACGAAGAAGCAGCAAAACAGATGAAAAGTTAAACTTTGTATTGATTTGACAACTCCCGATCGCCGCTCGTGAGAAGAAAGGCAGTTGTCAAGTCCAAGATTCATTCAGAAGCTCGGTCGAACTGTCAGAATGGATAAAAGGAAATCAAGAAAAAAAAATCTGAATCTGTACAATTTTTAGCTAACAGCTACTTTGACAGTTCGAGCAAACGCTGAAAAAGAGTGATTTTCTCTCAAGTGACTTAACCTATATTAATGAACATTGGTCAAGGCTACCTTGTAAGTTATTGTATCATGAGTCGAATTAATGGAAACTGGCAGCTCTACCTCGCGTTCACATGAAGCTTTACAAAAATCTCTCTTGCACTCTCTCAAATTCTAATCGCAATTTCAGACTGTCAAAATTAGTGTTTCAATTCCATGCCGTTCACCTACAAGATGCATTAAAAACAAACGCAATCAAAAATAAGCTCGGCAAAAGAAATCCAAGAACAATAAAACAAATCCGGTTCCGGTATTTGCTACACCGCATATATTTAAATTTTTGCACAGTGTTGTTTCCACGTCTTCCTCGTTATATGTCGTCGTCGTCATCGTTGTTGTCGATTTTGAATTCGTCTGTTGACATTTTTGTTGCTGCTGTTCGTTGTTGCTGTGGGTTTCATTCAATGTTTTATTGTTGTTGAGCTTTTGCTGCTGCTGCTGTTGTTGTCGTCGTGCTGGTATGTTGTTGTTGCGCTCAACATCGAACGCATTCATCGTTGCCATCAGTTGTGAGTAATTCGCCGCGCTGTTTAGACGTGTTTAAACAATTGCTCGCTAAAGTTTTGCCAATAAATACTAAACATTTTTCTGTTACCACTAAATTGGAATGAACCGCGGCGTTTTTTTACTATTGTTGTTGCTGACTTTATTATCAGCTGATTGGTTGGCTAGCAGTTATCAAATAATTGATTTATAATTAACATTAAATAAAAAAGAAAAAAAAACGACACATGTATTAAAATTATTTTAATTCAATTTGCATTAATTGTTGAATCAATTAAATAAAAGGTTGTTGTGTTTGTTACTTTAAAAAAAAAAATCCATACATTTGATTGTCCAATGTTAAAATTAAAAACAAGTGGCTTGCAAAAGAAATAAAGTGATTTTTTTTTAAAGTGATTCTTATAAAAAAAGTGTAACATTATATTTGCCAAAATAGCTAAATATGAAGTTTAAATTTTAAGAATTGAAAACACGTTGAGTTTCAAGCATACATTTTGGATTTAACACCACTTCCGGTTACATCTTTGTTTTAGCCACAGCGGCACGCATTTCGTTATCTATCAACACATCATCTGCTGCGCTTGTTTTTGTTTAAAAGTAACGGTTTACATGTAGCTGCTGCCCTCAAACGGATATCCCGCGGATTTGACAACATACAATGTCCAGACGCAAACAGTCGAATCCGAAGCCGTTGAATAAAGGTAATCGTTGTAGATATGAAAATATCAATTCTTGACAGCTGTGAAAATTGCAAAACATACAATAAAACTGTTAACATAATTTTTAATTAAATTCTAACAATAATTTTTAATTAACTTCACAGTAGTTTTAGGCATGTGCACTGTGGAATAGAACACGTTTGTATTGCACAAAAATTTAAGCTTGCGACTTTTATTATCATATAATAATTGTGTTATCATACACAGTGGAACGAACGAAATATTTTTCTACGTAAAATTTTTAGGTTTATAAATATATAAAAAAAGTTGAAAAAGTATACGTTAGAACAAATTAATTTTATGTAAATTTTTTTTTGTAAATAATTTTTATGTAAATAATTGTGTGGAGTGACAGTTTTTTTGTCGACCAGCATTTGTCAAAAACGCATAGAAAAATGAAAAACGAATAAGCAGCAAAACAGATGAAAAATCAAACTTTGTATTGTTTTTGACAACTGTTGGTCGACGCTCTGAGAAATTAGCCAGTTGTCAAAGCTATCTTGTAAGTTTTGATATCATGTGTTGACTTAGCAAAAATAGATGACAACTTTATATAGCTTTGTTTAAATGTTTTAAATTTCTGAACTCTTTTTTTCTGTCTTACATTAATATTTTGTCATATAAAACCATATATTCAAAATTTATTGTTGTAAGCGAAATTTAATTTTTAAGTCTCTATTCAAAATTTTTATTCTTAGAAGTTGAAATATTCCATTAAATTTCGAAATAAATCTTCTATTAAAGTATGGGAAGGAAATTAAAGCTAAGAAATTTGAAGCTTGCAACTAGCAGCTTACTCGTGAATGATGCCAAAGTTGATAAAAAAGCTTTTGTAAGTTCTTCATAAATTATAACCAAAAACTTCTCTATACAGCCCGTAGTTTCTATAAAGTTTGTGAAATTTCACTAATTATTACAAATTTGTGGTAAAAAGAAATCGAAACTGCTATCAATTATTTCTTTACGAATTTTCATAAAAACTTTTAGGAAACTATCGAAATTGTAGCGAAATTTTCTTGCGAAACTCTAACAAGCCTGTAGAAGCTCGTTGAGCGAAACTTTAGGAAAGACAAATTCCTGTAAATGCCTGTAAACCTGAGCCTGTCAACTTATCAAAGCCTTAAAAAAGTGTTACCGAAACTGTTGGTATGGTCTGAACTCAAATACGAATAGTAAGGATATTACTATAGAAGCCAAAGTTTGCATAAGTATGGATAATTTCAATTTCTCTAGATCAGCGTTACTCAAAGTATGCTCTGCGGAACCCTAGGGCTCCACAAAGCCTTTGTAGGGGTTCCGCGAAAATACTGGCCAGTGCTTTATTAAAAAAAAATAATGAAATCGATAATTTTTTTTTTGTTTTTTAAAGTCAATCAGAATAAAACTCATGAAGTTATTGACTAATTAGTCGCCTCTTCTCTGACTCTGTAGCTTCGACAGCAAAACTTTAGACGCGTTTTCTCGAAACATTCAATAAGTCCGTAGGATAAGTAAGAAAAAACAAAATTTTGATAGAATTCGATTATATTATTCAACATAGTTGCATTCGAGAGCGATACAACGAGTATAGCGATTTTCCAACTTTTTTTTTTTTATTTGTATTGCATTCATCAAACAGATCTTCAAAATCTTACTGACTACTTAAATATCTACACTTAATAATCTAGTGTAAGTTAACAGTATGATACAAAAATAGGATTGCTCACAATGAGTTATTCCGTATACTATTTATATATAAAAGTAAAGTATTTTTAAAAGCACTTCTACTTAGACCAATATTAAAATAAATTTCACGACATACTGAGTTTTCCAGTCATAAACAGCGTGTAATTGGTTCATTCATGCTATAATTTGCTCTATGAAAAGGTTCATAAAATAGATTAGAAGATCTTAGCGCACGTGAAGGTACGTGAAAGCGTATTTCAGAAAGCAAAAAAGAACAATTTATATCCGAGCATATAATATCTCTTGGATATTATCTCTTGGTGGCGGCCGTGGCGTAGTGGATAGAGTGTGTGTCTTATACGCCAGAGAACCCAGAATCGAATCCTCCATCTGACACAGAATATTTTTTAAATCTAACTAATTTTTCTGTTCGGCCGTCACCTCTCTGCAATGGCAAATCTCAGAGAGTAAAAATTGCCATGAAAAGCTTCTTGAGAACATAAGTCGTTCGGAGTCGGCGTAATACATGTAGGTCTCGATCATTTGTGTTCAAACATTTCACAACACACACAACACAATTGATCATAAGAAGCTCGGTCAAAGTTCTTTCAAGGGCTGAAATGGCCATTTCGTTTTTTTTTATATAATATCTCTTACAAACATGATTGCAAAATATTTACGACGATTCTCTAAAGATTGAATACCAAGAAGAAGGCTTCTAACATTATGAGCGACTTATTGCAAACCTCGTAAAACGTCATTGGATTATTTCAATTCTACTTGAAGAGCTAGCATAAAATGGGGCCCATATTGTGCTGAAGTATTTTAAAACAGATCTCACAAAGGAAAAATATAGACTTTTTAAAGAAAAAGGATCAGAAAGTTCTTTCGAGTTCCTGATTATGAAACCTAACATACTATTGGCCTTTGATACTATATAGTCTATGTGTCTTGAATAACTAAGTTTACTGTCAAGTATAACTCCAAGATCCTTCTTCTCATTAAGCCTAGACAAAGATATATTTCCAAGCTTATGCGGATAAAACATAGCAGAAAAACTTCGACTGAAAGTCAAACATTGGCATTGTGATATATTTAGTGGCAATAAATTGTTACTGCACCAAGAAGATAATTGGAACAAATCCCTCTTCAAATTTATAGAGTCATAATTTCCTTTTATTTTTGAAAAAATTTTAATGTCGTCGGCATCAGAGTACTGCAAAGCTCACTATTTTGTTGCATTACTCATTCATTCAAATTTTTGCTCTACTCAGCTCACTCAACAGCTCTAAGCGTTGAATGAATATGAACGACGCTGGCAAACACTTCATTTGTGTGAGGGTGAGTTTGCTCATCAAAAATGTTTCGCTCACATATTTGAGCAAACGAAATTAAGCGTTGAATAAAGTGAGCATGATGCTGCCGTTTGCTTTTTTCGGGTGGCTGATCGCATTCACATGTCTATGTAATCACTGTTGGTCACTGATTTCAAATCAGTTGTCAGAATTTAAAAGTTGAAAATTTAAAAAAAAAAAAGTGTTACACAAAAATATGTTATCTTGCCGCTTCTTTTTAACGAGAATTAAGTAATTGGAAGTCGCTGATTTCAAATATGAAATCAGATTTTCAATATTCAAAATGGGTTGCGGATAGGGTTGCCACCTAATTTTTTTTTGCGAACCCGAGGCTGAAGAAAATACTAGGTAACAGTAGGTCGCTCATACCAAATCAGTTAAAATTTGAATTTGCATTTCGACACTGGAGCAAACACTACTCAAAAATTAGTCGCTGATTCCAAATCAGTTGTCAAAATTTGAAAAATCTTAAATTTCGTTATATTAGGGTTGCCACCTAAAGTATGTTATTTCGCAATTTTTTTACATCACCACTTAGTAATAGGGAGAGACCAGAGCCGATTGAACTGCTACCGGTAATTGAAAAATTTTTACCGGTGCTGACTTTTTATTAAAAAAAAATTTTAAGAAAAAAAAGGATTTCCTACATTAGTAAGTATTTAATAAAAGAGTCTCTGATTTCGTATCTGAAGTAGAATTTGCAACATTATCCACAACTTTGGATTTCAAAATTCTAATGCCAGATTCGAAACCACTTTTGTAAATTAAAAATTATTTTTTCATAAAATTATAAGATGTTAAAAGAATTTGTTCTAAGGAAACATACACACATCAACCCAACAGGAAATTAAAATAATGATTACGTGCAGCGTTGCCAGTATTTATCCCACTTTAGGATTCTTTTTATACCACATTTGAAGTTTTTTGCAATTATCTTGAAAAGTACCGATCCAAGAGTCTTCTAGAAAAATGAAATTTATGAAATTTATGAAATTTTCCGCCCGATCGATTGAGTTATGTCTCGATTTTGCCAAAAATGTGGTTCTTCTGTAATCACGTTTTTAAAAAGAGTCAAAAATCCCACCAACACACATAAAATCTGATTGTGTGGGATTTTTGACTCATTTTAAAAACGTGATTACAGGAGAATTAGAATTTTGGCAAAATCGAGACATAGCTCATTCGATCGGGCGGAAATTTTTATAAAGGCTGGCAACAAAAAAGGCTTGCAAAAAACTTCAAATGTGGTATAAAAACAATCCTAAAGTGGGATAAATACTGGCTTTTTTACTCTTTTACTCAATTTTTGAGGCCTACGGCGAGAATTTTTGGGAATTGAAAGAAATAAATTCTATGGAATTCTGTGAGCAGGCATTGCAAACCCAGTCAGAAATTTTATTTGATTTCACTGTTACGGATAATTTGGTTGCTGCGAAACTTTATGAAATTCTGTTAGCAGGCTTGCAAACTCAATCAGAAATTTTTTCAGTGTCAATGCCACTAATAATAAAAAAGATGCTGAGAAGCGTTATCACCATTTGAAATAAGCAACTTCCTATAACTATTTTAAGAAGTTGCAAAGGTTTTTTTTTAAAATTCGGACAACGAATTTGGAATAAGCGACCTTTTTTAATAATAATGTAATGACTTCCTATAATTAAATGCTAATGTAAAAAAAGCAAAATAACAGTTTTTTAGATGGCAAACCTAATTTTAAAAAAAATTTGAATTTTAAAATTCTGACAGTGGATTTGGGATCAGAAACCTATTTTTAGCTATTGATTTCCACAAAAAAAAAATAAAATTCAAGTGGCAACCCTATCCACCATCTTGAATTTTAAAATTCTAATACAAGATTCAAAATCAACGGCCCCCATGCACAAAATGTGTAAAAAAATTTGTAGGGCCCACCCTAGTGGCAAACAAAATTGTTTTTAAATTCTGACTTAACATGCAAAAACTCATACCCGTTGATTGTTGCTTTCCGCGTTTCATTCTTGCTCAAAGTATTCGTTGCTGAGCCGAACGAGCAAACACCCGAAATGAAGATGACGAAGATGAATTGAATAAACTCACAGAGGCAACCCGAAGCAAATGGTTGATTGAATTTAGCTCAACAGCGAATATGTGTATCTGAGCAAAAGTGAGCGGTTGAACGCAAAGGCATGTTTTTTAGGGTGTTGATTGCGTTTGAACGTTTTCCAAATGAGCTTTGCAGTACTCTGGTCGGCATACATTAAGCACTGAGAAAACTTTACTAATTTGTGAATATCGTTTACAAATAATAGAAACAAAAGAGGCCCCAAATGGTTGCCTTGGGGAACCCCTGAAGGCACCGTGATAGCATCTAACATTACATTATTTATACGAACGAATTGCGTGCGACCTAAAAGGTATGATTCACACCATTTTAGAATACTGGAATGAAATCCAATGGACTCTAACTTTTTTAAAAGTAAGCCATGGTGAACTCTATCGAAAGCTTTTAAAAAACCCGTGAATAATAACATCACATTGATATCCATTTTCAAAGCTGTTTAAAATATATTTAGTAAATATAGCCAAATTAGTAGTTGTTGACCTTCCAGTAAAGAAACCATGTTGAAGCGGTGATATAACCTCCTCCATTAAAAAAATCAGTCTATTGTAGAGCATTTTTTCAAAAAGTTTGGGGATCGCAGATATTTTACATATTGGACTATAGTTTGAAACCTCATTTTTTGAACCAGATTTGTGCATTGGTATAATGCAAGTAAATTTCCAATCCGTTAAAAATTCGCCATTATTAAGTGATTGGTTGAAGATTGTGGTAAGAGGAACTGCCAGTACATTCGCACAATTTTTTGGAAGTATTGGTGGAAAACCGTCCATTCCAGGCTGTCGATCACTATTCAATTGCATTAATCCTTCTAAAACATCTATTAAGCTAAGGTTAAGGGATCCTAAATCAATTAATTCACAGGATAAGTTAGTGTAATTACCAGTGATATTATCGGAAAATACATAAACTGATCAAAAAAATTTAGCGAAAAGGTTGCAAATCGAGAAGGGGTCAGTTGTTGTATTTCTCATATATTGAATGGTATTCGGAATACCCGTCGTATTTTTTTTGCTGTTGATAAAGTTTTCGATACTACTTTTATAGTACGATTTCTCTTTCTCGTCAAAATAGGCATCAGTTTCAGTGATTACTTCAGCATTGGACTTGAATTTTTTCCAGCAAGCATTCTCTAGAGATCTGAAAACAGGAAAAAGTCGCTGCGGGCTAAATCTGGAGAATACGGTGGGTGGGTTATCAATTCGAAGCCCAATTCATTCAATTTTGCCATCATTTTCATCGATTTGTGACACGGTGCATTGTCTTGGTGAAGCAAAACATTTTTCTTTTGCAAATGTGGCCGTTTCTTGGCGATTTTAGCCTTCAATCGATCCAAAAGTGCACAGTAATAGTCGCTGTTGATGGTGATTCCTTTTTGGAGATAGCCGATGCATATTATACCTTTCGCATCCCAAAATACCGACGCCATCACCTTACAAGCCGACTGTTGGGTCTTTGCTCGTTTTGGATTCGGTTCGTCGACTGCTGCTCACTCAGCAGACTGTCTTTTGGATTCTGGTGTGTAATAGTGAAACCATGTTTCATCCATTGTCACATATCGACGATAGAATTCGTTTTTATTGCGGTTTAACAGCGCCAAACACTCCTCTGAAGCATCAATTCATTGTTGTTTTTGGTCGACTGTGAGCTCACGCGGCACCCACTTTGCACAGAGTTTTCGCATACCCAAATGTTCGTGTAAAATGGTAAAAACACTAACATCTGATATCTTTACAATGTCAGCTAACTCGAGCACCTTCAATTTGCGATCGTTCATAACCAATTTGTGGATTTTTTTGATGTTTTGTGGCATAACAGTCTAATTTGGGCGTTCACTGCGCTCTGCATCATTTGTGCTGGTACGACCACGTTGAAATTCAGCAATCCACTTTTCTACCATTTTTCTCGATGGAGCAGAGTCTGGATATTGTTCATCAAGCCATTGTTGGGTTTCCAATGTATTTTTTTTTCAGCAAAAAGCAATGCTTTATCAAAACTCGAAATTCACTTTTTTCCCATTTTTTTTTTTTTATAAATTCAGAGGTTTTTCCACTTACAAAATGGCGGAATTTTTATGACCAAATGACCACCAAAAATTTGAAAATGAAAAAATAATAATCAGAGAACGTTGGGGAAAGGATTTTATAACTCTTTGACTAAATTTAAAGGCTCTTTGATTTCAAATAATTACCAGCTGAGATACAGTGAGCACCGCAAATCGTCTTTTTCAAAAGACGTGCTTTTAAAAGCCTGGTCACCAGGCTGTCGATATTTTTTGCATAAAATAATTACAGAATGTTACTAATTTGATACTTTGTAATATACAAAACGTTTGAATAAATTTGCTCCTCCATACTTCTAAAAAAATCCGCTAAAGAAAGTGTTTTTTTTTAAACTGAAAACCTTACTCACCACTTAAGCGAGTTCAACGTCGAGTACTGACCAGTGATTTGCTACGAATAGCTCTTTTTGTGACTCTTAGTATGTCCGACTAAAAATAGATACAAAAACTTACTCAACCCTTAGCTCACGCAACCCGATTAATACTCACTTCTACGAAATCTAAGATATCACGAGTCGGATCATGCAAAGATCCGGTTTATTCGGTTCATAAAAACTTCTGGTTGTTGTCGTCTTCCTGATACTTATCCTACTTACCCTAATAAGAACAACAGTGTTCAACGCTAGTAATAAAATTACAGCTTTTAAAACAAAATTAGATTTTTGAATTATTCGTGTTGGCAAGAGAGAAATAGAAAGCTTTTCATCGCTCAGTAAGCTCGTTAGCGACTGAGAAATGTTTTAAGAGGATATGTTTGAAGAATTGGTCCAATATCTCAATGCTGAGCGCGCATGTTTTGAGACGTATTTTCCCGAAGAACAAAATACAAAAATTAAAATGCATTCGTAGATTAAAAATCCTTTAGTACACAACTTGCAAGAGCAAAGTATGTCAAAAGAGAATTATAAATAATTTTTAGAAATGTCAGATACCAGTATGGAGTCACTGTTCAAAACAATGCCTCTGAATAGTTCTCCTCCCGTTCTCAAAATCTTACTTGTACGAAACAGGGATCTTAGCCTTTGCAACTACAAAAACAAAATACCGCAATAGACTGGATACCGAACCCGATATGAGAATTAAACTTTCTTCCATCAGGCCTGATATAAAACAAGTGATGAAATATAAAAAGCAGTTTCATACCTTCCAGTAGATATTTCATTATTTCTTATGTTTTTTTTACAAAGTGAATACATTTTTTTGTTTTTTAAAAAAGTTTTTAAATATAAATTATGATTTTTATTTAAGAATACACATAAGTCAGTTTTTGATTATTTTAGAGCTCCGTCAAATGTTTACCTCTCTAAAAGGGTTCCATCGCCAAAAAAGTTTGAGAACCGCTGCAAACGTTGCATAATACAGTTTGACCGATCAAGTAAATACTAGTCTGATCAAGCATGTGATGAGACCTGGGTTGAAGTTTGGATGCTGCTCAATACAAATATTTTTGTTTTCTTCCGAATAAAAACCAACACGGTTTGCAAACAATGCATGTCCACGCTTGTTGGACGTTTTTGTGGTAGCTGATCTGTCGTCTGTGATGATGTTTGACCAAATTTCTTTTTTACTGATCACGATCTTATCTACTGCACTTTAAGCATATATCTCACAAAACTTGCCACTGTCACTTTACCAAATGTCAACGAGAGACGCTGATATTTGTCAGCCTTGTCATAGACACATGTGGCAACCTACTTAAAAACATTTTTCGAATCGGACAGTTAAGTCCGGTTCACAGTGTGAATGAACCTTTCTTTTTGAACAAGGTGGTACAAATACAAAATTGAAGTTTCAGTATAGCTTTCGAGTTAATAATAGTTCGAAATAATCCTACTTTTCGAAGCTTTCTGAAGTTTAATAGAAGTGCAAATAGGAAGTATAAAATTCATAGCAAGACCTTTTGGAAGTTATTTCAAACCAGTTTTAGAGAAGCGTGCCGCAAGCCTAAAGAAAATCCTATAGTGCTCTTAGCAGTAGGTTCGGACCAGCGGAACCCCCATATCTACGCGCCTTGCGTATACCCAATATATGCACTGTATGAACAATTTTATATCTCTTCATTTGAGGCTTTCTTTGTGTATTACGTTATTTTTTAAGAGAAACGGTAATTTTTTTAGTTTTGTATACTATTGAAAGCCATAAAACCATTCCGCTATAGCAACTTTTTGTGATATCTTTCTTTCAGGAGTTTCTCGATATTTACGCGGTATATGAAAACTTTAGCCTTTGACTGAAAGTGTCTTCCTTGTTTCAATATGAATATTTTAAGTGCCTGATTGCTTCATAAATGACTATAAATAATACAAAAACATACATTTCCATAAGAAATCAATTAATTCTCTTAAGTAAATAAATCAAAACCGCTAAATGCTGGCTTAATTTACGACTTTATCAGATGCTTTTAAGCGCTGAACCAGTTTTAAGCAGCACTAAAGCAAAGCTTTTCGAAAAAAGCATATAAAGCTCTATGATGACTGCATTATTTCCGCATATAAACAACAAACAACAAACACCAAACCAAACAGAGCACGTTTTGTTGTTATCGTATTGAAATTCTTGTAAAACGTTTTGAATGTTTATTTTTTGTTTTCTTTTCGCTTAAGAAAAAACGTCAAAAAGCCATCAGCTGTGTGGCACAGATTAATTACAACTGCAATATATCATCAATTCGACGTGCAGCTTGCGTAAAGGTATCACAACAAAAGTTAATTTGTCCGCAAGGTGTGTCAACAGCTACAAAATAAAAAAAATAAATAAATAGCGGCATGTTGAGAAAATTTACATGTAGCAAAATCAACCTTTTAAATATATTAAAAAAAGAAAACAATAGCAAAAATATACTTTTTACTACAAACAACATCGCCACAAATTAAGCGAACAACTGTTGCTGGTCAGCAATTTGTTGTTGCTTTTTCATGCTATACAATTTGTTCACATGTGAACAACTACTACAAACAAATGCGAGTAATAATAAAATATAAACATTGCTGGTATCATGTATTGCATTTTTGCAGACCATGCAACTTCTTTTGCACGTCATCGCAATATGACCAGCAGCTACAGAGAAACAAACAAGCAAACCTACCAGCCAACATCGTGTGATGTGCGCCAGCAACTTGTCCAGCGTAGTTTTTAACACTTGCTTACAAATATGTTTAATTTTTTGAGTTTCCTCTTTCATCGATTGAGTAAAAATTATGCATAAGTTTAAAAAATACTGTCTCGTCAAAGCAGCTAAAGCGTAGTTATTGTTTGTTAATAATCTTGATATTTAAAAACCTGTAGAATGTGCAAAAAAAGTTGACAATAATGGGTGTTATTGAACTTGAACAATTAAAAATTTTGACGTTCTTATAAAAACAATAACTAACTTGTTTTTTTTTGTTTTTTTTTGTTTTGGCATTGAAATTTGATCCGAATGTTTCTACAATTCCCATCCATAATAGTCATTTATTTTGAAAAGTGTCTGTGTTAATAAAAAACCACCAAAAACTAGCAAAAGTATGGTATAACTTTATTGCAACTGTCTGAATCTAACTTCATTATTTTCCAGCCTTTGTCCTCAAGTTTATCCAAACAAATTTTTCCTACCACAAGCAAACATTTCTGAATAGCTACAAATTATTTCATTGACGAGCGAAATTCGTCCTTATTGCCTTAAGGCAATTCACAGTGGTCTGAGTCCATATAAACAAGCAGTAGCGCTACCATAGAGAGATTTTGGGCTTAAACTTCCCCCCAAAATTATCGTAGCAAAAAAAAAAAATAGGACACAATTAAAGGGACTCACACGAAAAGTAATCTCAAGTTTTTATCAAAAGAATGAAAACCCAAAAATTTCAAATCTTTTGTCGTTGAACCGTAATCTTTTAAACTATCCATGTTTTATGCGTTCAAAATACATGTGCTTACATTTTTTTAGTTTTGATTTGTGTATGTAAAACACATTTTGCAAAGAATTTGTATGAATATTTTGATTATGTTTTTGAGCTTTGAGCTAAAATAAGTAAAAAACAAAAGTCAGCTTAGAGGTAAAATTTATTAAAAATATGTTTTTTAATCTGTGATACAGAGTTTTGAAACCATTTGCTTAACCAAAAGGATGATTATTGTTATTTCTAAATTTATATTAGGGAAAATCAAACATACCTTTTTTCCTCTTTTGACAAAAAATATCTAGTTTTGTTCACACAACGCAGAGAATAATACAGAAAAAAACAATATAAAATTAAAAATAGCAACGTTAAATTAAAATTCAACAGTGACAAAAGTAGAATTAAGTTTGAAATTTCTGAATCAAAAATGGTATTTTTAATTTTAACATGAATTTCCTTTTTATTCTGAAATTAGTTATTGTTAGAATGAAGTTGTTTTATTTTTTAATACGGAAATCCAACGGCACTGCGTACTTTTGCGCTTGCTCACTGCCGAACACATACCACGTCTTAAATATCCTGCATGTTGAAGGCTTTTTTATTTTAAATTATTTAACACTAGTTCGAAATTAAAAATATCACATACTAAGACCTAAAGTAATTTGAGATAAATGACGCTATAAAAATTGAAAAAAATTTCCACAAATTATTTTCATGTCAATAAATTTAACTAAAGTATTGCACACTTGATTTTTTTAACATAACCACAAGCATGTGGAAAAAGTACTTTTAAAAAAACACAGCAGAACACTGAAACATACTTTTTTTTGGGACTACCACACAACCCTGGCTGTCATTTTTTCAAGAGAGTAAAAACATTTTTGTTTACATAAAATAAGGGTATGTCAAATATCTGGATAACCTTATAATGATTGAATCATGAATCTAGCTAAGATTGTGTTATCAAAAGCATAATCAAATAAAATTGGAGAAGCTATTTTATAATAAGAAACAACATAGCATTTACCAAGATTGAGTGATAAGATGTTTAGTTTGAACCAAGAGTAAACGTTTTGTAGATCAGGCTGAAGCATCCCAATGATTTTTAACTTTAAGGTAAACCTTAAGATCATCTGCGTACAGTAAAAATTGTAAAAATTTTTATAAACAGCATTTAGAGATGTCATTTATAAAAATAACAAACAGTAGTGGTCCAAGGATGCTACCTTGAGGAACCCCAGACACTGCTAAGAATGACGAAGATTTTTCATTGTCAATGGCAACGTATGAAAATCTATTATGGAGGTATGAGCTCAACCAAGAGGAATGAACAGGGAATGAAAACCAATCTTGGCAAGCTTGAGCATTAAAATTTCATGTCAAAAGCTACTATCAAAAACTTTGGAGATGTCAGAATAAATAACATCCAATTGGTGTCGATCTTCAAAAGAAGAAATACAGTAATTTGTAAACAAACTAAGGCTAGTTGTAGTTGACCTACCGGAGACAAATCCATGCTGATTTGAACAAATTAAATTCTTTATGGCAAAATACATTTTATCTTTAATGATTTTTTCAAAAAGCTTTGAAACATTAGTCAGCTTAGAGATGGGTCTATAGTTTAGAACATCATGTTTGTTGCCAGCTTTGAAAACGGGTGTTATAATCGAAATTTTCCATTTATCAATGAAATTACCAGAACTGAGTGATTTGTTGAAAATTATGAAAATTGGTAAGGATAAAGACTGAACAAGTTGTTTCAGTAAATAAGCACTGAGACCATCAAGGTCACACTTTACTGAGTTATTCAGCGATGCAATAGCTGTTTGAACATCAAAAATGAAGACTGATAAGTAACCAAAATTTAGACACGAGTCAACATTATCCAAAACAAGAGAGTTTACTGGAGCCTGATTATTGTCAAAATTTGACTTAAAATAGTCAGCACAGAATTGAACCGTCTCAGAAACGGAATAAGATATTTTACCGTTTTAAAACATAGAAGTAGGAATACTTGAAGTACTTGTTTTAGATTGAATAAAGCTTCAGAAAGACCTGGCATCAGTTTGAATGCGATTTTTAATGCTTAAAACATATTGTTTATAAAGGAATTTATTTAAGAAGTTAAATTCGCGCGCATAGTGTTTATATTTAGCATTGCAATCGAGATTTCCAAAGCGTCTGATTTCGTTAAAAAATTTATTGCGTAGGTTTTTCAGTTTTTTTTAAGCCCTTAGTATACCAAGGAAGCTTGTGTATTTTTTTCTTTAATGAAATATTATTTGCAAATATATAATGAAGCTTGTTAAGAAAAATGTCATAGCAGCTCGAAACATCCAAGTTAACAAAAAGCGTTAACCAATCTATGTCACTAATGAGCCGATCAATAGTCACACTGTTGCAATTTTAATAGTCATAATAATGTATTTCAGAAGTACTTATACTACAAAATTCATAAAGTTCAACATTAAAAGCAAGAATTGAGTGATGAATACTATGTTCGGAAATAGGAAATGGACATTCATATAATTGAAAGCAAAGTGAGTTGTTTATAAAAATTAAATCTAGCAGTTTAGATAATTTATTAAAAATACCATTAATTTGATTAATTTGAATGAGATTAATTTCATAAACTTTGTTTATATTTGTTGGTATGTATATATTGTCCTCATACGAAAAGGCCCAATTTAATTTGCTGATTTTTCACAACCATCATTCGTTTATTTCACTTTAACCAACGATCAGACATGGATGAGTTCCAGAATATTGTAGATTGTTCCTGTCAAATGAACTTTCCTATAAAGCATATTACTTCCAATGAAGTACAAAATGAAATGAAAACACTTAACTAGAAAAAGTCAACTGGATTTCACAATATTGATGCTAATTTGTGCAGGCATCTAACCAAAAAGGGTATCTTGTTTTTGACGTATATATTCAACGTCGTCTTGCGGGTAAGCCATTTCCCATCGCAGTGGAAATGCGCTGAAATTATAATGATACACAAAACAAAGATATTTGAAAAAATATTCTTACGACGATTAAAACCAATTTTGGAAAACCATCATTCCTGAATACCAGTTTGCATTTAGTCAAAAGTATGGAACTCCTGAGCAAATTCATCGCATTGCCAACATTATTCAAGACACTTTTGAAAACAAAAAATATTTTCCAGCCGTTTCACATTTCAAAATATTTTAGATGTTCAACAAGCATTTGACAGAGTCTGGCATCTTGGTCTGCTTTACAAAATGAAAAACTTCTACCTGCAGCTTTTTACTTAATCGTCAAAATAAAAAATTAACAATCAACCATCTACGAAATAAAAGCTGGCGTTCCTCAGGGAAGTGTCTTAGGTCCTGTCCTCTACACAATTTTTACTTCAGACATACCCATAAACGACAGTGTTACTGTTGCAACATACGCAGACGATTCTGCTATTTTAGGAACGGGCACATCGCCTTCGGAAGCTTCAGAATTAGTCCAAATAAATAAAATTGATGTCTGGTTATGAAAGTGAAATATTAAAATAAACGCTGAATAATCTGTCCATGTAACATTTTCCTTAAGGAGAGGTGACTGTCCTGAAATTGAAATTAATGGCACAACAATTCCACCAAAATCAAAGCATAATCTACAAAACAAAATAAAATTATACAAAACAGTACTTAAACCTATTTGGACATATGGAGGTTAGCTTCGGGGAACTATTTACTAGCAACTCTAACATCGAGATTATAGAACGCTACCAGTTGAAAACGCTTCGGCTCATTACAAACGCTGCCTGGCTTGTTACTTACAAATCTATACAAAGAGATCTTTCCATCCTAAACGTAAAAGACGAGACAAGAAAGTTCAGCAAGAGATCCTTGCAAAGGTTAAGTGATCACATCAGCCCATTGGCTATTTCACTCCTCAATGATGCCACGGAAGTTAGACGATTAAAAAGATTCCATTCGCTCTATCTTCCATATAGAAGATAAAATTACTTACAAATAATTTTCTTAATATTTATTCCAAAATAGATTGATAAGAAATCCTTATGAAAAAAAAACTAGCTGCATTCCCGTGGTCGCTTCTAGAGCGTGTCTCTATTTTATTCACAATGCAAAAACAAAAATTAGAACTTGCTCTTTTCCTGGCTCTATTTTTGATCTTAAAATGCTGCCAAGTTTGAAGCATTTTTTAAAAACGAACATAGTTGGCGAATCTGAAGTACTCTTCGCCGAGTTTTCGTCTTACTGTTCGCACTCGTATTTTGACATTTCATTGCGAGTAGTGTTAAATTGTAATAAAGTTGAACTAAAACTGTTCACTGAGATTTGATCTAAACCAGTGCCTCGGGAATGCAGCTATTATGTATGTTGCCATTGTGGTGGAATTTTTTGTTTGTTTGTTAACTTTACCATACTTTCATATGCATATATTACTCCCAAAAGTTGATATTTACTACTGTAAGGTGAAGAAGTTGAATGGTAAAATGTTGCTTGCCCTGGCTGAGGTTTTTACTAGGAACTATTAGTGCAAAAATCGGACTCACTTACCACTACACTATAGCCGCTATAGTTAAGTTTTTTTTATATGTAAGCCCGACATATTATAAAACACCCTCCCCCCAAAAAAAAATTCTGGTTGCGCCCCTGTAAACAAGATACAAAAATAATAGGAGTTGCCGCATTTCTATAATACTTTTTTATATTTTTTACCTTAGTTAATTTGAGGTCGCTAATTTCAAAAGTTTAAAAAAGATTTTATGTACGCTAAAGCTCACTTTTTTCTCAAATTGCATTTGATAATAGAATTTTCTACTTTTTTGAGAGATTATTGATAAAAAATGCACAGTCAGATTTTGCATTTTATAGGTGGCCAATGTTTGTGCTTTTAATTAAATATTCTTTTATTTTGTTTCACAATAAAAAAACATTCCATTGAACAAGATTTCGAAAGACCCGAAACAAAATTTGTGGAACTATTGTGCAACTTTAAAGAAAAAGTTGCCTACACTCACATATTACTTAGTACTTTCATAAGTTCTGGTACACGGTGTAACATCTCTATTTTCAGAAAGCTACTGAACATACCCTAGCATTGTTTACATTCTTTTGACAAGTGATAGCTCTACTTTATTTTCTCACCAACACATTGTTCAGTATTTCGTATAAAGGAATTGGGTACTCAAGAAAATCGTATTGTCGTAATTGGTCTAAAAAATGTGACATGCAAGCGGGTGATATTTTTCGGGCATTACGACCGCTCGGAGCCACTCGTAATTTTGTATATCGGGCTCTTAAAATTTGTTTGAGGATAGTGGTGGAGATCATGCAAGATTTGGGTGCCCTCGCAGTGTGAGAACTCCCAAGTCCATGAAAGCCACACGCAGAGAAAAAACATAGTTGTAACAATCATATTATATGAGGATCATAATATGATTAGGATTATGATTGTTACAACCATGTTCTTAAACATGTAATGGTTTCTGTGATCATGGTGAAATGTTTGTAACAACTATATTTAGAGAATCAACTTTTTTGTAAAAACCAGAATATTATTGAAACAACCATTTCTTTCTTATTGGGACAAAAATGGAATGTTTCCAGCAACTATATTTGGATATGCAATTTTTTTTTTGCGGGAATAATAATATTATTGAAACAACCATATATTTATTATTGGGACGAAAATGGAATGATTGCAAGAACTATATATACAAACGGAATGCTTTTTGTAGAAACCAGAATATTATTGAAACAACCATTGGAGCCAAAATAGAATGATTGCAGGAACTATATTTTGAAAATTATTTTTTTTGTAGAGGCCATTCTTTAACTGCAACGATATTTGGATTAAAAGTCGATAATTGTATGTTATACAAAATAATTATATATTTTAAATAATTAAAAAAGAAAGCACTAATTGCATATAATTTATAGGATGTCTTAAAATACTTCTCATATATACATTATGTACTGAAATTACTTTGTACTTTGTAGGCAAAAATGTTTTAATTTATAAATAAAATATTGTTTTTCGTCACACAAATTTTTATTTTTTTAGATTTTACCATCACGCAAAAGAAAATTTTTTCGTATTCAATTCGGAAAGCGTGAAAGTGTGTATCTAATCCATGATTTAAAAGCCTTTTGATACATAAGTAGTAAGAATCTTACTTGAAGCATGGATAATCGAATGCTTCGGAATCCAGTCCGAATGAAAAAAAATACTCTCTCGTGAAAGGAATATTCCTTTAGTATCCATGTCACTAAATTTACTACAATAGTTGTAGGCAACAGTTTAGCTACTATAACTGTAGTAAATTTACGCACCTTTAAAAAGTTTAACATTTGTGGCTTACTATTGGTGTGTAGTAAAATTCAACAAATGGTGTTTAATTTTACCTAAATTTTGGAATCTTTGAAGTGTTCGATTGTCCGGGCAGTGGGCGATTTCCCGATGGATGTGGTGCATACTGCGATTGACGATTAGCCTGACAGATTCCAGTCGTGTTGGAAGGCAAATGACGGCCATTTTGAATAATTTTTTGCGGGCTTATACTTAGACTTTTAAGAAATAAATATTCAAAATATTACTACAAAATTATTTAACGTTTTTGTTTTATTGCACAAAAAAATCGTGTGCCACAATTTCTGAAAGTAATCAACAAAAGTTAAGAAATCTACCAACAGGGAGGGGTACTCTCTACATTTCTATGGGTCGTAACGATCAGCTAGCTGCTACTACACTCTAAAAAGCTTTTGTTGAAATTTACTTCAATAGTTGTAGGCGACAGTTTTGCTACTATAACTGTAGTAAATTTACGCAACTTTAAAAAGTTCAACATTTGTTGTTTACTATTGGTGTGTAGTAAAATTCAACAAATGGTGTTTAATTTTGCTTAAAATATATGGTAATATTTAAGCTTTAATGTATGTATTGTTGTAAACTTAAACATTAGTTGTTTAATGTTGCTATCAATTTTGTATTACTATTGCAAAATTGCAACCTTAATATGAATAATATTCAACAACATTTGTTTACTTTTACTACAATAATGTAGTATAAAAAATACTACTGCTATTTACTAATATTTAACATGTGTTTGGCAATTAAAACTGAAGTAAGCTTCAACTAATTTTATGATTGATTTAATTTTAATAAAACACACAAATCTGAATAAAAAAAAAGAAAAACTTTCAAGTCCATTGAACCAAGAAGCTATATCAATTTGTCGTTAGAGTTATAGAAATAAAACAGAAATAAAACAAAGCATTTTTAAAATCAATTTTTAAATATTTATTAAGCACTTCTCACACTCACATTCCTATATAAATATTGAGTACATTACAAAGAAAAAAATATTTACCATCTTAGCTTAAAATGAAAACTCGTTATTTAACACAATTTTTGTAATTAGAGAAGCGGATACCGGAATGAATAATAAGCTGCTTACTTACTCATAACCAAACGTGAATGAGAATATGATGCAATTATGCAATTGATGTTGAAAATTCAACACACCTACATATATCTATTGGCAATGAAATTTATGACGAAAAAAAAGTTTAATATTAATATTGAAGCAAAATTCAACATACGTTGCTTAATTTTACTAAAGATTGTATATAATTTTAAACATTAAACATTTATAATGAAACTTGCAGTGAAATTACATTCCAGTTGAATTTAAAACAAAAAATTACTATTATAGTTATAGTAAATTTGTATTTATTTTTTAGAGTGCATATTTGAAAAAGAACGGCTATCAGGTTATAGCGTACGTGGATGATGCCTTTATGTCTCTGCAACCTTGTGGAGACCGTGCTCTGCTTACCTTCTAGCTTGGCTGTGATCTGAACTGGTTCTTTTTACAAGGAGGTATAAAATTCTTATGCCAAAGCTCCTAAGACTTAACAACGGCAGGCTCAAAGTATTTAGGAGTTATCCTAGACAAGAAACTGCTCTGGAATAGGTATACTAAAGCACGCATAAAGAAGAAGAACATAGCGCTCTCCACATCTAAGAAATGCGACTTATCGCTGGATTTACCAGACGGTCGTGCGCTCGATTTTTCTTTACGGAATTATTGACTAGTGCTCGGCCTCTCGTAAGTTTTCGTTTTTGAACAAGCTTCACAAAGTGCAGGAAGCTCATAACTATGCATAGTTGTGGCCTTGCTCTCTACTCTTACGAATGTCTTAAACGTTATCCAGCATTAATTTTCTTTAGACTTAATTGTTATGGAAGGTACTAGTATCACAGTCCTGAGGATAAGGAAGTCTGGATGCTGGTTCAGAGCTAGCAATGGACACCTGGTGACATGGGCATAGCAAGGGCAGGGTAGGGGAGGGAAGTTAGTATTAAATTAAGAAATGAAAAATATATTTTCTTCTAATTAAAAAGCATCGATTTTTTTTTGTAGGGTTAAAAAATAACGCTAGTTCCAATGACCGGAACTATGTTGATACCTGTCATTCTCCCTGCTGTTATCAGTGATCAATAAGAGTCGATACACGCATTGTGGAAAAATATCTTTTGAAAGCAATACTATCAAGCCATTCAAACAAATAGTCCTAGTAAAATTGCCAACTGGGATTGATTATTTTAAAGAAAAATTAAATTTCACAGAACTTAAAATTAAACCAGTTATGATACTAGGCATAAATGACCAACCGGATTTTTTCACTCTTGACCTTTTGTAAACGAATAATAACTGCCGTTCAAAAGACAATTCTCATCAATACGAAAGGAGTTATCAATGAGACTGCTATTAAGTAGTTTTCTGCAGTTCGCATGACCATGGTTATAATCTTTATACATAAAAACCAAGCGTGTTATTATCAGATTTGTGAAAAACATTTCAATGGAATGACTAATTTAAATCATTAAAATTATTCAAAACTTCTATAAATCATCGCTGAAAACTGTAAGTGAATCATAAAAAAAAATCTTTGAACTCAAATGATAAGCCGAATTTTCGCTGTGTTACAAAATATTGTGTTTCAACTCAAGCAGCCAGCTTTTAAATCATATACTTTTTTTTTAAAAGCTTGATAATTAAATATAAATGCGATAAATTCACAAAAAAGTAAACCAAACTTTTGGAGTAAAAATATGAGAAATACGAGCCCGAATAAAAAAAATGAGTTATTGTTGTTTTGTTTTTAGCCTAGAAGATATGAACCAATTTTGTTGGTAGCGTTGACAATGAATTTCATTTAACATAGCAACAATATTAATAAAACAAAAACAAAAAAAAAAAAAAGGTACCAGAACATAAATTAAAAAGAGTGCAGCGTGGAGTTAACAGTTTGTAGATTGTTGTTAAATGCGTATAAAAAAAAAATGTATGACAGAAATGCAGGCGGCAAGAAGCAGTATAATTAAAAAATATAAAAAAATATGTTGAACCAAATTTCAAAATGTTAAAAAATGTGGGAGCGTAAAAAGTGTAGTTAAAGGAAACAGTTTTTGCGGTTGGCAGCCGAATGAATTATGTTAGCGATAAGAAATGCAACTTAAATATACATATCTATATATATATAAATAAAAATCCAAATTTGCGGGTTATTTACATACTTTTAAGGGATGGATTATAGCATCAAACTTTTTTTTTAGATAAGCATGTTATTTCGACATCTGGTGACGTAAACGCTTCAAAGATTTACAGATATGAGTGTTTAAACAATGCAATATAAAAAGCGAAAAAGTTCTTTGGACTGAAATCTATTTCAAAACATCCGCAACAAACAAAGTAACCAAAATTTTTCCTTCCACCACCCCACTACGACCAGCGCTCCTACCCAATAACTAAAAGTCTAAAAGACCCAATAACTAAAAGTAATAAAAAAGTAAAGAAGAGGATGGCAATTCAAAGGTTGTATTTCAAATAAACTTATTTTTCTGCAAAAATCAGTTTTGGTACAAATTAAACGTATCTATTGGATTAATTGCTAAATAACTATTCCAACTGTTACTCGAAAACAGTTACAGATAGTCAAAAAGTTACAACGGATTTTTCTTGACTATGCCCAAATTAGCCAAAATGGGTTAAGTACGTTGCACTTTCCATATAACTTAGTCCGGTGATTTAAATTTTATCTGGAAATTCATACGCATATCTACATTGCGCAGTATAGAAATAACGTTTATATTATAGTCTGACTGACAAAAATTTGGGAAACTCGCAATAGAATCCCTTCAATTTTAAAACTTTATAGCTCGGTATACGTGGGGTATTTTTCTAGTTTAGGGGTGGACAAAGTTACTCGTACGTGCAATTTGCCCGTACGTGTACTTTAACTGCACGCTGCTTGCTTCACGGGCGACAGCATTTGCTTCATAAATTCGATGGCAAAGGAAACGAGGGACATGAGCAAATATAATAACATAGAGCGTAAGCAAGAGCGTAATATATGTAGATCGTAATATGTATAGATATAACAGGTCATCCAATAAGTCCTTAGGATAAGTAAGAAAAAAACAAAATTTTGATAAAACTCGATTATATTATTCAACATAGTTGCCTTCGAGAGCGATAGTATAGCGATTTTCCAACATTTCGATGCCACTTTTATAGTACGATTTCTCTTTTTCGTCAAAATAGGCCTCAGTTTTAGCGATTACTTCATCATTGGAGTTGAATTTCTATCCAGCAAGCATTCTCTTGAGATCTGAAAACAGGAAAAAGTCGCTGGGGGCTAAATCTGGAGAATACGGCGGGTGGGTAAACTATTCGAAGTAAAGGTCTGCAGAGAACCATCCATTCTACTTGTACAAACAGATAAAACAAGTAAAAACTTGATATTATTGGTACAAATACAACGAGTAGATCTTAATTTTTGCTAACATGTTTCGGATTGAGCAGAGAGCTTATCATCCCTTTCTCTGGCTCTCATTACAGTGTAAGCTTTTTATCTCTTTATCGGCTCCACTGTGTCGGACAATGTGGCGGCCGTGGCGTAGTGGGTAGAGTGTGTGACTCTTACGCCAGAGAACCCAGGTTCGAATCCTCCATCCGACACCGAAAGTTTTATCAATTGAATTAATTTTTCTGTTCGGCCATCACCTCTCTGCAGACAATGGCAAACCTCAGAGAGTAAAAACTGCCATGAAAAGCTTCTTGAGAACATAAGCCAGCTGTTTGGAGTCGGCGTAAAACATGTAGGTCCAGTTCTCGATCATTTGTGTGCAAACATTTCACATCACACACAACACAATTGATCATAAGAAGCTCGGTCAAAGTCCTTTCAAGGGCTGAAATGGCCATTTCGTTTCTTTTTTTTTTATTTTTTATCGGCTCCACTAAGCACAGTAACTGTTTTAACTCTTATTTAAATCGATATATCCATTTTAAATGGATATTCCAGATAGTTCTCTTTGTGTTAATCTCGTGCTTTTACTTTTTCTATTATACTAAGAAAAAGTAATGGTATAATGGATATGGATTCTGTAAATCAATATTGGGTACTTGTACCACATTTATTAATTTTTAAATAATTCATTTTTATTTTCATTAAGTTATCGGCAAAAATGCCCTTGATATGTTTATTTTCTTTATGAAATAAAGTAAAAACTTGAATGCATTGCACTTATATGAAGTTTTTGTTCTATTTTTTATTGAAACTATTCGCTCTTTATTCTTTATGCTTTTGACGTCACATACCTAGATGTTCCAAGTAGAGATAACAATAATACCGATATATCTCTTTGTTGCGTATGTTCTCAAACTATTATTCTTGATGCTTGATAATTTTACTCTCTTATACATGTTCTATCGTTATGTAAAAGAGAAATATTCCATGCGTACTCAATGCTTAGAGAGCGAAACCGATACAAGTTGATATAAGAAAAAATAACAGCACATAACTAGTATGCTTGGATGGTTCTTTGCAGAGCTTTAATTCGAAGCCTAATTCATTCAATTTTACTATCGTTTTCATCGACAACACTTTTCTCTTTTGCAAATGTGGCCGTTTCTTGGCGATTTCAGCCTTCAATCGATCCAAAAGTGTCGCTGTTGATGGTGGTTCTTTTTTGGAGATAGTCGATGAATATTATTCCTTTCGTATCCCAAAATATAGACGCCATCACCTTACAAGCCGACTGTTAGGTCTTTGCTCGCTTTGGATTCGGTTCGTCGACTGCTGTCCACTCAGCTGACTGTCTCTTGGATTCTGATGTGTAATAGTGAAGTCATGTTTCATCCAGTGTCACATATCGACGATAGAATTCGATTTTATTGCGGTTTAACAGCGCCAAACACTCCTCTGAAGCATCAATTCGTTCTTGTTTTTGGTCGACTGTGAGCTCACGCGGCACTCTCTGTGCACAGAGTTATCGCATACCCGAATGTTCGTGTAAAATGGTAAAAACACTACCATC
The DNA here is from genome assembly GCA_914767935.1 of Coremacera marginata. Lineage (NCBI taxonomy): Eukaryota > Metazoa > Arthropoda > Insecta > Diptera > Sciomyzidae > Coremacera > Coremacera marginata. Next base: position 50,187,337 of record OU612045.1, read on the forward strand.
TGAAATCTTTACAGTGTCAGCTAGCTCGTGCACCTTCAATTTGCGATCGTTCATAACTAATTTGTGGATTTTTTTAATGTTTTGTGGAATAACAGTCTGATTTGGGCGCCCACTACGCTCTGCTTCATTTGTGCTGGTACGACCACGTTTAAATTCAGCAATCCACTTTTCTATCATTTGTCTCGATGGAGCAGAGTCCGGATAATGTTTATCAAGCCATTGTTTCTACTGCATTTTTCTTTATCAAAAAGCAATGCTTTAGCAAAAGTCGAAATTCACTTTTTTCCATTTTTTTTTTTTCAATAACAATAGTTGCACACAAAATGCTATAACTCACGAATCAATTGTCAGGTTGTTGTCAAATTTTTATACGTATCGTTTGAAGGTTGGTACTAAATATAAATCATATGGAAAAAAATTCAGTGACGCCATCTTTGTGTCTTCCTATGGACTTTTTGAACGTACTGTTAGTTAGCAAAAATTTTTAGATTTGACAAGTAATGTGTAAGATTAAATTGAATTTAATATTTTGGTGATTTTAATATTTTTTAAACTACTGTAACTCTCTAAATTTGCTGCCTCTTACTTAAAATAAAATCGGGAATGTGCTTGCGAAAGAAAGGAAAAAGAAGTTCAGAATCAGATATTATTAACGGGTGCGTTTATGCAGCTCTAACTCTGCGGCTTTTTACGAGGCAGACCTTTAGGTTACAAACGTAAATTGTTAAAATTTCAGAATATGTATAAATTTTTACATGTGCCCATAATTACCAAATTTTGCAAATTGACCTGAACAATAAGAAGCATCTTAGAAGTAAGGATATCTTTCAAAATAAGTTTTCAGAAGATGACTGGGCGAAGAGTCGTTTGTTTTGATGTAAAAGTAATAAAGATACCAATTTTTCGCAAAAACAAAAACCAATTTTGCTTTTTTTTTTTTTTGAAGAAGAAGTATTGAAGTTCAGCTGACAAGCTATCATTCGCCAAAATTGTAAAACGATGCGAGTGTCAAGCGAAGAGAAAAACTTAGTAACCAAAAAATGTTACAAATATCTAAAATTGGCAGTAAGTTGTTGTATAGGCAAATTTTTCAAACAATAATATGTAATCACATGAAAAAATAGCAACAATCTTAATTTAATCAATAACGGTATAAAATTATGCTACTTACATTATTATTTGCATATTAAAATCTCTAATTAAAAATATAATGCTTGTTTTCAAAACCAAAAAATAGTGACTTGGCAATTCTAGTTTTTGAGAGTCTGCATTGCAAAAATCATAATTCCGCTTATTGCGCTCAGAGCATTTTAGAATGTTGCATCCCATTGATATAAAAAAGGGCATTTTATAATCTTACTATATAATATTTTGCATTTAACCAAAATGTGTTTATATTTCGATAACTAGCTGTGTGCAACACTTGCGTTTAAGTTATTATGCGCAAACTAAAAGTATAAATTTATTTTTGTGATCCAGCTCTAAAAAAATAGCAGTTAAAAATATGTTCGGTGGCAGATGTAGAATTATAGTAGTGGCATAGTCTTGCGAATCCCTTGTCAATATGCCAAGAACTTATTTTTCCCATGGTTTAATAAGACAAGGTTAGTAGTTAACATTCTCCCTTGTGGTGAGTACAGCACCTGTCAAAGTCAGTTTTTACGAATAAAAGCAAACCAAATGACAAAATTTGCAAATTATATAATTCTGTGTATTTGACAGCTGATATACCCACCGCTCCGAGACGACGCTACCTTCTTAAATATAGCTTGATTTATCCAAAGCAATTTTATAGCTGCTGGTAGTAATATACAATAAAAACTCCCTTTTTATAAACAATCTTCATAATATGCTGGATATGCAACACTTGCTTTTCACAACAGCATTCTCTCGCTCTTACGGTTTCTATAAAGAACACTTAAAACAAAGAAGTGCTAAAGCGGTATTTTGCAGAAATCTTAAAGGCATTACGTGATTTTTTTGTACACTGATATATACTGGGAAACTAAATAAATGTGTAGTGGATGGATTATCAAAAGTAAACAGACTGACAGACGGATAATGTGAAATACTGATAAGCAGACGGACATGTAAAAAGCCAGACGTATAGCGAAAAGTACAAATATATTTTAAACTGAAAATAAAACTGGCATACGTTTTTGTGCAGAGAGTTTTCAACTTTACATCATTTTGTAGATTTGACACTCCATGAAATTCGGCAGGGTACCGAAGCTAAAATACCCCCCGCGGACGTACTGAAGTATAACCGAAGTCCTTAGTCCGAAGTCTATAAAATTTTTATGTATAATCTGCAAAAATATTTGTGTCATACGCTTAATTCAATTTTACTCTCAGCTGCCACATTGAGTAATTTGTAAACAACGTAAAATGCCGCACCCACTTTTCTAGTATAAAGACTCCACATTTTACCGTAGAATATATGTATGGGTTGGATAAACAACGTGGGCGGAACTTGGGTACATACAGACACGATGTCATTCAGTTTTATATATTTACGAAAGTTTTTCAATATTGATGACGTCACTTTGTATTGAAGGTAGGCGTGGTTTTCATCTGATTTTGCCAAATATCAAAGAGTGGCTTATGTTAAATATCAAAGTGTTTATGCAAAACTTCCAGTCATTTCTTAAATTTTCGCAGATTTTTAAGCGATTTAACGTTTTCAATAAAGTAATTTTGTATGGGAGGTAGGCATTAGATTTGTCCAAATAGCATAGTGATAGTCTATATTATATATAAAAGCCTATGTGCAAAATTCCAAGACATTTCTGCAATATGAGCAGATTTTTAAAGGATTGTACGGTTAATATAAAGCTACTTTGTATGGGAGGTAGGCGTGGTTTTCTCCGATTTTTCCAAATTTCATTGTCAGAATTTATATTGAAGACTAAAGTTTTATGCTAAATTTTAAAGCATTTCATTAATGTTAGTGGATTTTGAAGAGATGTTACCGTTAAAATAAAGACACTTTGTATGGGAGGTAGGCGTGGTTTTTATCCGATTTGTCCAAATTCCATTGTCAGAATTTATATTAAAGACTAAAGTTTATATGCTAAATTTCAAGGCATTTCATTAATGTTAGTGGATTTTGAAGTGATGTTACCGTTAAAATAGACACTTTGTTGGGAGGTAGGCGTGGTTTTTATTCCATTTTTCCAAATTTCATAGTGAAGATTTATATTGAATATCAAAGCACACGTGTCAAATTTCAAGGCATTTCATTAATGTTTGTGGATGTTGAAGAGATTTTACTGTTACAATAAAGTCACATTGTATGGAAGGTAGGCGTGGTTTTGATCCGATTTTGCCAAATATCATAGAGATGGTTCATATTTTATATCAAAGCTAATGTACAAAATTTCAAGACAATACTTTAGTTTTTGTGGATTTTTAAAAGATTTTACATTTAAAATAAAGACACTTTTGTATGGGAGGTAGGCGTGGTCTTAATCCGATTCTTCCAAATTTCATAGCCAGTATTACGAATTAAGATTAAAGCTTACGTGCTAAATTTCAAGGTATATCTTTAAGTTTTGTGGATTTTAAAAACATTTTACGGTTAAAATAAAGTCACTTTGTGTGGGAGGTAGGCGTGGTTTTCATCCGATTTGGCACATTTTTGAACTTGAACTTATTTCAGCTAAAAGTTCACAAAATTTTATTATGAGATAGTGGTAGCAACATGGAAAAATAAGGAATGCAAATAAACGAAAAAATGTATAAATAATATTGGAGATTTGATTTTTTTTTACACACAAACTGTTATAGATATTCAAACAAAGATGCGATGAATTTTAAGAAAAGATTTTTTTATTTTTGACTCAGGGTCGCTTTTCAAATAGTGTTAAAAAAATAAAAATTTAGCTATATCTTTTTAAATTCATAAATTTTATACAGTGTACAATCTACAGTGTACAATCTCGTACACTTTTCGTACTCTTTTATGTCATAATTCAAGGAACACGCAGGCGCAACTCTTACCTGCTTGACCTACGCTTGATGACTGAAGCTGAAATCTTTCTGTACTTGAGATTAATACATATTTTTCTGCACTGACACAATCTCAAGTGTGCTCTAACAATTTTGCGTCCTGCAATCCGATGCACCCCCGAATTCATATAGTAATTGCTTTCGCACGCCGCTTACACGCAGTCGCAGCACGAGTAAGATTTGTGCCCACCCCTTTTCTAGTTTAATATACACGTAATTTATCATTAATTAAAAAGGTTTTTAAAGTCTCTAAAGAAAACATATTTTAAAAGTTTCTTGCATAAAATTTACAAAAAAAAAGCTGCTTTCTAAGTCTCTGTTTTGTAAAAATCTGCATTTTTTGGTTTTTTTTTTTAAGAATCCTTAAGAACAATGCGAAAATGGCTTAAAGTGATGTAAATATTGTACTCAACAATTTAGTCCTTTATTATTATCCTTTATTGTGTCCATTTTTATTCTGTCAACTGTTAAAAATACTTCACGTGAACAACCACCATAAGCATTGCAACCAGAAATAACAACCAGCTAGTTATTAACATAAAACAGTTATCGCAGGTAATTAAAATATCGTAACTACAAAAGAAACTTTAACGCTTAGAAAATATTCAGGGACAAACCAGCGGATAACATGCAATTTTCAAGTTTTTTCTTTTTTATTTTCTTCATTTGTTACGGTTCCTCGACGATACACACAATATTTGCCAAGCTAAACGAACTATTTCGTTAATTTAGCTTCTTTGTTTTAACTTTTATTGCTTATACAAAAGATAAAAGTTTATCTATATAACAATGAAACAAAAAAAAAAAAAACAAACCAAAAAAATATAAAACAATTTAAAAATATCGCCAGTAGAAAATGAAAAGTAGAATTATTTGCGTACTAACAGATAATATGCAAATTATTATAAAAGTTTGTAACGAAAAAACTGTTAACAGAAAAAAATGCATAGATAGCACACTAATTTATCAGTGTTTTTTCACAGTTGTTGTTGTTTTTGTTACTGTTACTGTTGCTGGTATCATTTTGCTTCTTGTCATTATTCTAAATGATCTGTACAAATTCACTTTGCGTCGAATGTTAACACATATAATCATTAATGAAAAAACGTGCTGGCGGAAATATGTAGCAAAGATAGCAACTCGTATTTGAAGCAACAAGTTCTAGTACATAGATTATAACTGGCATTTTAATTGCATTTTTTTAAAATTTTTTTTCTAGTGGCAATCACTTAGAAATGCACTCTGCCTAATATAGGGGTTAAATTTTGTTAAAGAATCCAGATTAATGCTCGTATCTTCATTTCAAACTGAAAGCTGTTTTATATACATATAACGGGTTGATTTTAAGACCAAACATCTTTTGCCACACTTGAGGGAATTCAACTGAGGAATTGGCTTATATTTTTTGTTACTTTACTGTAAAATTATAAGATAACAATTTATGTCATCCAATATATTTGTCCTTAACTTTAATAGATGTCTGAATACTCTTGTTATGATCTGAGAACATATTAAAAAAGGTCTTGTAATGATTTAATTTCATGTATTGTGCTGATATATTTTTCATCTGTAAATTATGTCAAGGGATTTTTTTCTTTTCGTAATCAAATCTAATCAAAATAAACCAAAAGTATCAAACAGGATTTTACCTAAAAAAAAAAAAAAAGAAGAGTATACAGAGTTCCGAAAGTTTCCATACAACTGCAAATTTTTGTAAAGCAAACTTGAAGCCACTCACATTGTGTTCTATTGTACATAATAAGAAGAGGATTCCTCGTTCTTTGTAACTCTTATTGCTTAACTTGTACCATGAGTACATCGGCGGTGATAACTCAAAGTGAATGGTTTGTTTCGTGGCAAAATTTACTTATTTAAAGTGTTAATCAAGAAGTATAGAAAGAAGTTATTCAAAATTAAAAAAGTCAAAAATTTCCTTGCAAGAGTTCAGATGCAAATTTGAAAGCTCCCACAACAAATACATTTCTGATATGAAAATAAATTTAATCTAAACCTTTTATAAATTTTAGATTTGCTTTCAGAACAACATTTTTCTGTGTGTTAAATTTTTTTTTACTCACAGTAACACACAGGAATATTCAAATTTTGAGTAAAATTGGTATGCCTAACGTCGAGATCAGTAGGAGGCTGAAGGTGTCAATAGTAACAGTGATTAAGTTGGCTGCAAATAATGAAGGAGGCTTGGCAGATTAACTAAGAAATGGTTGACCCACTATCTTAACTGTGAAATTGAAATGAAAAATACCGGAAATGGCTATGGATACTATAGGTGCAGGAACAAGGATAATAACTAAGCGCTTAAATGTGTCCAAAAACAGCACACTGTCCAAAGCAACAAAATAAGAGTGTCTTAAAATACATCAAAAGCCATCCTTGGGGTCAGCACTCGTACGTAAGACTAGTCAAACTCACGGATGATATTTGAGGGCTTTTAGGGCTTTTTGAGCCCTTTCCAATTTCAAAAGCCCCCAGGCCCTTCCTATTCGTTTTGGGCCCTTTTTGTTTGTTTTGCCAGAAAAAAATTATCGCAATTTTTGAAAAGAAAAGTTTTAAATTTTAATTGAAGTGATGACAAGCCCAAATTGGCCGTAGAAAATATCGTCCAAAGAAAACTCGACTAAAAAACTAAATGAAAAACCACCTAAAAGAAAAATTAAGGAAAAATGGCCACACAAAAAAATGCCTGAACATTTTCGAATAATGGGCCAAAATGCAATCCTGCGGCGTCGAAGGGCTTGACAAAAATGAGATGAAACAACCGCACAGTAGCCATGATATTGGAAGGAGGGAAATATGGTTTTGATTGAAATTTGTAATACTGCGCTATATCAAAATTCGTCTTCAGAAATATTACTGCTTCCAAATTGAAAATATTGCTGTTTGTGTAGACGACGATGACAAACAAATGATTGCAAGCTCTCTTTGATGTATTAAATAAATAAAAATATCTTTGGAAAGTATAATATTATTTTTTAGTTTTTATGAAAAAGTATGACAATCTCGGGGGGTGCTCCGTGCGCGATTTTAGTTAATAATTTGAAACTTTTTAAAAGAACATAATGATCGAGTGATAAAGAATAAAAAATAGTTATAATAACCATTTCATTACTAGTCAATGTGAACTATCCCTCAAAAACAATAAGTAAAATTTTGCCTAAAAGAATTTGGTTATTTTTGTACAGCAAATACCCTTAAAGCAAAAAGCGAAATTTTGCCCAAAAATGTGCAAAATTTGTCTTGGGCATTTTGCACATAAAAATTTACCAAATTTTGTATGGAAAACCTTGGGTGATTTTTCATTTTATTTTTTTGATTATTCGTTGTATATTATTTAATGGCGATATTTTCTACCGCCTTTTATATTTTTCTCAGTCAAATAAGTTGTGTTTTATTTAGTCATTTATGTGACATAAAAGCATACAATTTAGTAATTTCAACATGTTTAGTTTGTTTCACACGTTTATGTTAGTTTATAAAAGAACGAATCCTGAAGTCACCATCGTAGTACTGACAACGCCTTAATATACATATTAATTAATTTTATCATCCATTCTGATCAGTGGTCGGACTCCACGGTAGGAAAATAAAGTCGGTCTACATCCTAATGGACAATTTTGATGTCATATTTAAAATTTATTTCTTGGCATTATAGGTGATGAAAAATTGTTGACGATGTGTTTTACTTAATTTCTTGTTCTAAAATTCTATATTTTAAAATTGTAGGTTATTTACGAAATTTTTTGTTGAATTCACCCATGCTTCAAAATATTATTTGACAGAAGTTTACTTCGCCCCGCATCATTGATTTGTCTACTTACAAGTCCCAACGGAGAGTCTATATTAATCTAATTTCTGACATTCTACAACTATTTAAACAGGCCAGAAAAAAATTATCGCAATTTTTGAAAAGACAAGTTTTAAATTTTAATTGAAGTGATGACAAGCCCAAATCCACGGGGGAGGGGAAAGGGGGAAATTTCCCCCCCCAAAATCTCGTAAATTTCATCAAAAAACTGAAATATGCATGTGTAACCAAGATAAAGCAAAATCAAATGGTACGTTTAAGGCTTAATCTACCCGTGCGCAATAGCCTTTAGAATTGCTAAATAATTAGTGTAGATGCTGGTCAATTGAAACAATTAATAGAAGATATTATTGGAAGATTTGCTAACTTGCTCGGAGAAAAAAGAGAAATGCTGGTTTTGAGATTAAAAGGTGAGCTTTGTCATTGGCAACAAAAATGGAAGGATCTAATATTATCTGGTGCTGGTAAACTACCTGGTTCTGCTTTTGAAGCTCTCCAATGCTGTGATAAGGACATTTATCCAACAATACAGAAGCTCCTCCAAATTTTCTGCACATTACCAGTGACCAATTCAAGCGCTGAACGTTCTTTTTCATCATTACGATGCATCAAAACCTGGCTCCGAACTACAATACTTGAAAAAAGATTAGTTGGTTTAGCGTTCACTAAACATAGTTTTGAATCCAGAGGATGTAGTCGAAAGATTTTCCAAAATTGGTAAACATAGAATTTTACTATAAATTTTTACAAATAATTAATAAGTTATAATTATTTTTAAATATGAATTAAATCATATCTAAATTGATGTTAAAAATAATAGAAAATATGCATTACTTTACTTCAAATAAAAGTTTTAAAAAATATATCTATGTGAAAATTATTAAAAAATTTGCCGCCCCCAAAATTCTTCTCTGGATCCGCCCCTGATTTAAATATGTATCCATCTAGCTGGTTTCTGTGGAAATGCTTTGCAAATTTTATTTTTATTTATCTAATCTAAGATTGAACCTTTATAGATTATTTTTGGCATCTGTTTGATTTTTGCAGGCAATGAGTGAAATAATATCTACTTGAAAGAATCACCTTAAACTATAACACTTCACCCACAATTTTTTATTCTAGATGGAGAGGGATTCCCTGTTTAGTGAATAAGAGTTTCCATACTTAGGCTAAAACCACTCAAGCTAAACAAAACACAAGAAAAAGTTTAATTTTTATTTTGATTTTTTGAAACTTTTTATTCAAAATTAATTTTTTTTATTTCATAAAAAACAAATATTTTTCAGTAAAATGTGAAATAAACTGGACTTGTTGAGGTTAATAAAAAGTGTGCATTTTATGTGACCATGGCCGTATATAAAAATAGGAAGTTTTCAATATTCTTTAAATTCCACTTTTTAAAACTAAAAGCCCTAATAATGTCAAAATGGCCCTTTTTTTGTATGAATTTTGGCCCTTTTACAACTAAACTAATATCATCCCTGGTCAAACTCCTTTAAGCGAAAAAATTTTGCTGACCGCAAAAAAAAAAAATAGTTCTCTACTTATACAAGAGAGCTTTACTGCTGATAGTTACTTTGGTCGTAAACAATGTTGCCACATACTATTTACTGACGTATCGCCTGTCGATCTGTTTCCTCATAGGCAAAACATGAGAAGCAGAACAAGTCACTCGCAGAAGATCATTTTTGTTCAAAGACCAAAATCAGGCTTAAAAAAAATGTTTGCTAGAGACGTAATCATGTATGGCAAATCGGATCATGTAATAATCGATGAAAACCACACTGTAGATTTTCACTGAGAACGCATTTTACCAGCTTATGGACAGTGTTGTAAAAATAAAGGCTGATTTCCAGGCTGATTAGTTCCAATTTTAATGCAAAATGCGGCAAGATATCACACCGCAGAAGCAAGCTTATCTGTGGTAAAAATATCACACCGCAGAAGCAAGGTTATCTGTGGCAAACAGTTTTTCAAAGAAGTATGGACTGATTGGCCTGAAAATTCGCCAGATTTGAACCACATTGAAAATTAGAGGGCTAGAGTTAAGGACTCAGCAATTAAGAGTCCATAACCAAGAAATGGAAGCGAAGTAATTGCAACGTCAATTACAACCGAAATATTACTTGTTTTGTGTAAAAGTTTTCGATCTAGATTAAGCGATCGTCATTCAAATGATGGGCTTTGTATAAACTATTAAAGAATCGTATTTTCATATTGAAACATTAATAAATTAAACTTTTAATAAATCTGAGTTTTATGGAAGATAGTGTGGTATCAGGAGCCAACACGGGGGATGATTTTGGGGGTTAAACCCCTCTCCCAAATGAACGAATAAAAATAAAACATATACAGTGTGTCCCGCAGTTGAGTACAACTATTTACGGAGGTGAAATGTTACGCCGAGCTGAGCAAAAAATCGTATGGGAGGGGGATCTATTTTCACATTCTTAGGAGCTACAGGATTTTTTAATATTTCACGACTCTGATTCACGTTATTGTTTCTAGCAGGTCGAAATTTGAAATTTTAATCTTAAACATCTTAAGAAAATGTGTTGAATAAAGCTGCAAAAGTTTCTGTATTTATCCAAACTTTTGAAATAAAACACTTTAGTTTAAAATAGTACATACAAAATTGTCTAAACATGAACGCCATTAAGTTTGCATTTTATAAATCATAGGGATTAATGTTAAAACTCGTACGGACTAGAACAAAAAACCTTAGGTAATCTGCGACGGGAATAAAAAATCTACAGAAGGTTTAGCTTTACCACTAGATGCTCAAATCCTGGAATTTCAAATTTTTTTGCACAGTGGAGGGACGATTAAATATTTAGAAAAAATATTCTCTTTTTCATCCACTACCCCGCAGTTTAAAACATGGTCGTACTAATCTTTTTCTCCAATAGCACATTGTTTTCTAATGGTTTTTTCTATATTTTGATTTTGAATTTTATGTGGGTAGTATTTTTTCCGTTTTGACATTATTTACGCAGTTGTAAATGAAATTGTAAAAAATTTTATTTCCAATCTTGGGCCTACCTTTTGAAACCTAGATTTTTTTTCAGAATCTTAAAAGTAATTTTTAAGCCTATATTATTTATTTTTGTGTTTTATTGTCACAATCTATTGTCATATCTTGAATTCCCCGATTAACTTTTTCAACCCTAACGTATGAATAGATTTTAAAAAGTAAAATCTAAATAATAAAAATTTTCTGGTTTTATTTTTATAATTTTATAACAACTTTTGTGTTTGCGTTTTTTAGCCAAAAATTTTAAATATTTATATCACTCGAAAGTAAACTTTGAAATATATTGAAATAAAAATAAAAAATAGTTTTAAGAGCTATCCTTATAAGAAAAGACATTATCCTCGAAAGTTTATACATTGTAAAGGAACGTTGTAAGTTTGGCAAAGTTCGGGCGAAAAACGAAAATCCAACGGCTATTGAAAAGCGATTTATTTAAAACTAAAACTGTTAGTTACTTTTGGGACACACTTTACAAAAAAATTTGAATAAGTCTATAATTAAAAACTTAAAATCATCCCCAAAATTTTTTCTGGGTGCGCCCCTGTGTGGTGTACAGAAACTTTTGCACCAACCTGTAGATAAAATGAAATCTTTCCGATAATAAAAAAATTATTTCATAGAAATTTATGTTAAGCAATTTTTATTGTCTACATCAAAATAGAATATCAAAAGATATTTTTATATTATGCAATTTTTATTGTATCTAAAAATATAGGATATCAAAAGACGTTTTCATATACAATATTAGTGATTTAAAATATTCTGAATGTCATGCAATATCTTAGTGTGATATAATTTTTATTCCAACTGTAATAAATAACTTGCTATAAATTTTGCTCCCTTATAAAATTAAAGAAGTTGAAAACCATTCTATCATTATTTTATTTTCTAAAAGAATTTCTATTTCTAAAAAACATTTAAAAATTATTTGACCAGACTGATTTTTTTTTTATTTAGGAAGGCTTATAAAAGTTATGTCTAACAAGAAATATATATATTTAATTTTAAAGGCAGTTTTCTAGTCTAGAGGGAAACATTTTGAGCGTTTTTTTAAAATTTCATAAAAAATAAACTAAAAATATTTTAAGCATCCTGTTTGTTTATTATATGTTTATTAATATTTCAATAATACACAAAAAAATTGTAAAAAAAAATTAAAAATTTAAAAAATTTAAAAAATTACAGGATGGTAAAGTGGAGAAACTTCTAGAAAAATAGGTACCTTCATCTTGACAGGATTTCAACCCTTCTAATCTTCTAAAAAAAACTGATTGTTAATTAGTAAAAATGAAAGAATATCCCAGACTAGGGAAAGAAAAATTCTTTTTTTTTTTTACGAAATGGCAACTGTTTGAAAAATAAAATTTTAATTTTTTGACCTTTTTTAAAAATTTTTAATTTTAAACAAATGTCTAACAAAATAACAAATATTTTAAAAAAAAATTAAAAAACAAAATTTTTGCATAAAGAATTATATGGAAAAATAATTATAGTTCGGGCCATAGAGGGATATATAAAAAACGCGTTTAAAGATTTCAGTTCCACACCACTGAAATAACTAGAAATTTTCAAAAATCCTTTAAAGGGCATATTCTTGAATGTTTAAACTTGGAAAATATGAAAAAATTTCGGTTTTTTCAAAATTCTGCACTGGAATACACCCTTACGGCAATGTATGTATAAATACCATAACTAATTAACTATAAGTAGGGGGAGATAGGTGCTGAAGATAAGTGGGGTTGGAGGTAAGAAGGATATTTCGTAGCTCGGATCTGTTTAGGCGGATATCAAAATAATTGATCATATTATTACTCAGATGAAGCATTCTAGAAATAGGTTAACCGGTTCCATAGTCAGTATGTGCCTCTTTTCTATAACTGAGATGGAAAAGATGCACATAAAGTTAAACATTCAATTTATCTGATGCGATATTTTTGCTTTTAACTCTCATTTATTTTACCTTAAATTTACCTTTTTCTACCTTAAAAAGACATTTTATTTAGATGATATAATTTTTTAATTTATAATTTCATGCTATAAATTTTGTTTCCTTGTTGAACTATAGAAAAAGTTTGAAAACCAAAAAGTATTGCAATTTATGCCATGCGATTTTATTTCTCTTAGCTAAAAAATGATTTATATTTTACGTACAACTCAAAAGGTAAAATTGCATTGATTGAATGCAATTTAATGACGAGTTGAAGCCGATTCCGTGACGTGTTGTACGTTCATGGATGCGGCGATTCGGCCCCTGCACTGAAAATTATCAAAAAAAGCTAAAAAATACAATTTATGTCATGCAATATTTTTTAATATTCATCTTTCATTTATACAGGGTGTCCCGCGACTATTTGCAACTATTTACGGACTTGAAATGTGATGTCGAGTTGAGCAAAAAATCGTATGCGAGGGGTTAACTTTATCAGAATTTCACGTAATAAATAAAATTTTATTTTATCATCAATTTTGCAGTTTATTCAATTCCATTTTCAATAACACAAAAAAATAAATATATCTCTAAAAATAAAATTTCGGCTGTACTTAAAAAAGTTATGGGTACTTATTAGAAAACAATGGACTGTCATTGTTTGCAGTCATTAGTTATGCGGCAGATAATATCATAATAGCCGTCAGTAGGGAGACACCCTTCTACAGTAGTAAAAAAACTATCTCATACACTGAAAAAAATCGGCATGTTTTAAAATTGAACACAATGTTATTACATATTTTCAATTTGGTTTTTTTTTCATATAAAATTTGAGATTTTTTTTAAATATCCACATATGAATTGATAACATTATACTATTACTTTGATGACATTTATTTTAAGCTATTTTGTTAACACATTTGTGATCAAAAAATAGCTTAAAACAAATTTCGTCAAAATAACAACATGATGTTATCAATTTATATGTGAATATTTAAAAAAATCTCAAATTTTATATGAAAAAATACAAATTGAAAATAATAACACTGTGTTCAATTTAAAAAAACTTGCCGATTTTTTTCAGTCTAGCAATTTATATCATTTAATTCTTATTATCTCTACCTGAAAAAGCCATTTTGGAAAGCTATATTCGCGATCTTAACTATTTTGAGATCCTTTATAGTGTCATGCAATATTTAAGTCTGATATAATTTCTATTTCAACCTTAATAAATATCATGCTATACATTTTACTCCCTTATTAAAATAAGAAAAAAAAATTGCAAAACCATTGACACAACAATTTGTGTCAGCCGATATTTTTTTCACTAAACTAAACAATTTTAGAAATTGTTTTAACCTGCACTACATTCGAAAATTTTTTATTTTCTAGTTTATATTATGCGATACTTTTCTTCATCTAATTCCATTCCATGTTTTTGTATAAAAAAAAATAATCAGCAAATCAAAAAAAAAAAAAAAAATAAAAAAATCTTTAAAATTTTTCCATAAACATCTTGGAGATATTTTTAAATTTTGCAACAACAAAGTTGCAAATCAAAAGATTTCAAAGCTCCAACAAAACTCAAGCTGTTTTTAAGATTTTTCGAATTTTTTAAATTGTTAAACTATGCCGATGGCAACAGAGATAATTTAAAAAAAAAAACAAAAACTTTTTAGAAAAAAACCGAAGCAAAAAACATGAATGATTTGTTTTTAATCTCTATTAAACTGAGCCAGAAAAATTGTTGTTGTTGTTGTGTGTTGATTTCAATTAAACCAAGTAAGTCGTCGGAATGTGGTGTGTTCTTAATTTAGGTAAAAGATAAGAACGCAAAAAAAAAAACCCCAAAAAAAAAAAAAATTTTGAACAGAAAATATTTTTGAGCAACCAAGTAGCAGCTATCAGCAGCGAATCATCATCGTTGATGTTAGGCTTTATGAAGCAATATTTAAAACGCATACTCTTACACACAGATACACAAATAAGATCTAGATAGCTGGCAACATTTATAGATACTGCAGCTAAATTAAGTGCTGCAGCTACAACAAATCGTAGTTATTTGAAATAGCTATTTAGCTGCCTTAATTACTGTGCTACCAATATTTTTTGTTGCTACGCATGTGTCAATACGCGTCGGAGCGTGTGTGTGTGTGTGTGTTGGTGTGTGTTTTATTTATGTTTGTCATACGCGCCGAGCCCGCCACCTTAAGTACCGCTGCTCGCTTTTAACAACATCAGTAAATAAAATCTATAAACGTATTTTATGGATTTTTAATCGATTTCGGCTTGTTTCGGTTTTTTTTTTTTGAATTTTCTCAAACAATTTCTTTGAGCAACGTGAATACCCTGACTTTTTTGTTGTTGTTTCTGTTTTTCTTAACTTTTGTTTTTTAGTTTTATCGCATAATTAGTTTGCTTACTTTGCTCAGATTTCATTGTAGGAAGAAAAAAAACTTACTTTTTAATATTGGATATCAGTAAAAGTTGTTGTATTTCCTTGAATTATTTGTACTTTTAGCCGCTTATCGCTCAGTCAGCGCCAACAAATGACAAACGCTGAAAAATGCCTTTAATTGCAATTGTTGCGATAAGCTTGATTTTGAACAGCACCACTTAATTTGGTTTAATATGCGGAGCTTGTAATTAGTTTTTCACACACTTTACCACCGCTTCCCGCAGTTAGCAGCTAGTCATCGCAATACGACTATCTCGATACCTGTATTCGTTAAGTTTTAAGGCAGTATTCTAGTCTAGAGGGAAACATTATGGGCGTTTTTTAAAATTTAATTTTTTTAAATTTAATAAGAAGGAAAAAAAACAAACGGAAAAAAGTAGTTTAAGTTAAAAAGAGAATGCAAATAGATCAAGAATTATAAATCGAAAAGTTGAAGAAGAAATAAAAAAATAGAAATTTGGTTACTTTATTTTGTCTAAGCGAAATGCTTAAAAACGGCCTGCCTAAAGCTGCTTTTATTTGAAATAGATTTAAGGTGGCTGGGTAACGCATTCCATAATCTAATGGTATTAACGAAAAATAGTATAGTAGAGTTTAAAGAATTAAAGTTAGGTATTATCATCATATAACTTCTGGCTGACTGACAAAATTGCAATTTTTCGAAGAGATACAAAGGGACTTTAAGATGAATCAATTTATGTAAAAATATTAAATTACGAGCGTTAATATAGCTAATTATATCACAACCAAGAATACGAGTATTAAACTGTGATTTATGATCGACATTATAGACGTATCGTGTTGCATGATTAAACGCAATTCGCAGTTTGTGTTCAGAATGTGAATCGACTTTACTATAAATAAGCTCTGAATAAGTTATTGCAGGGATTATCATTTGCAACACCAACTTACGCCTGGTATCAACAGGTGTAAATTGGGCTGACATTTTTAAGTTTCGCAGAATATAATAAATGTTTCGGACTACACTATTAATATGATCGGTACAAGTCAAGGACGAATTAATTTTAAAACCAAGACTTTTTACATTGCTCATTAGTTTTAGCTTCCTGTCTTCTATAAACAAGTCCGGAATGTCATCAAAGCATATTTTATTCCTGGCAATGGGTAGAACATATGATTTCAGCGCATTAAGTTGAAGACCATTTCTAATAGCCCATTTATGAACATTATCAAGATCCTCATTCAATCTGCAGCTTAAGTCTTCTAGAAGTCCCGCTCTTCGAGAAAGATGAAGTTGGACATCATCCGCATAGGCGTGCATTGATGAATATTTACATACAGAAAAAATATCATTAATAAATATTGAAAAAGAATATTTAAAGAAAAGAAAAGAATAAAAAAAAGATCCACAGCGGACAGACTTGTACTGAGAACAGTTATTGGCAACATTAACTCTTTGTACTCTGTTCGATAAGTAGCTACTTATAAGATTTACAGCAGTAACACAGAACCCATAACAGTTTTTTAGTTTTTGACAGATCAAAAAGAGTGATTTATAGTGTCAAAAGCTTTAGAGAAGTCAATCAAGCAAAGTAACGTAAGAAAGCCTTCATCATAGGCGAGTACCTTAAGAGTAGCAGTTGCGCAGCTGTGGCCACCACGAAATCCAGATTGAAATGGGTACAAGAAATTATTTTGAGACAGAAAGTTAGATATCTGATTATAGATTCACAAACCTTTGACAAAGAGGACAAAATGCTTATTGGCCTAAAGTCGCTCGGCTCACTTGCTTGGAGTTTTTTCGCAACAGTAATGACCTTTGCAATTTTCCAGGAATAAGGAATGGAAGACGATGCGAAGCAATGGTTTATTATGTGCGTTAGTGGACTTACTACGTATGACAAGATGAGTTTTATGAATTTGATCGAAATTCCACTTCACCAACCGCATTCGATTTAATGTTCATAATATGTCGAAGAGTATAATTTTCACTAACTGCAGCGAACTGAAAGATGGGTTCGACAAGAACACCTGTCAACTCTTCAAGATTATCGTGATTAGCATAATTAGTAAGAAGAAAATTATTCATAATATTAGGGTCTACACTACAGTCAACCGATGGCTTGTTACTAATTCCGATGTTTCTGATATTTTTCCATAGCTCTTTGAAAGGAAGCGTCGTTTTTAGCTCATTCGAACAAATAAGAGCTGCAAATAAGAACTGAAGCATTCCTCGCTGTTCTGTAGTTTTCCCACTTTTCAAGTGATGGATTTCTTTTCCACCGCTGGTGCATTTTGTTTTGTTGTTTTATTGCATACTGCACACTGGATGTGTACCACGGGCAAGACACATTCTTTATAACAAAAGACCGAGTTGGAACATGGACTTCAAAGAGATAGTTTATCTTGTGAGTTAGGACATCTACTTTTTCACTTATATTTGCAAATAACCAGATATCATTCCACGAAATTAAACAAGCATCATTGTTTAATGCCAGAAGATCGATAGATTTAAAGTCTTTATATGTAATGGCTCTTGACGTGACAGTGCGAGATAGAACTATATCAAGCGTACAAAAAATCAAGTTTTAAGCGTACAAAATATGTTTGATCAAACAATAAGACAGACGAGAACTCAGATACAATAAAATAATCAAGAAGGCTTGGTGTATCATTATTAGCGAATCGTGTAGGCATAGTTTCATTAACAATTGACAGACCGACGGACGAAATATTGTCATAGATTGATTTGGTTAAGTTATCATGACACAATAAATTGACATTAAAGTCACCACATATAACAAAGTAATTAAAATCAATTGATAAGTCAGAAAGTTATTCCTAAATAAGTTAAAATTATTTAACGCATAAGCAGAGTCGTTGACTTCAGGACAAAACCACGTTTCGGATACACAAATAAAATCAATGGACGGTGTTGCCTCCATCTTATCGCTAGTAAGAATATCTCTATATTTGAAATTATAGCTAGCTATACGAGTATTTAGCTATAGACTAGGAAAGAAAAAGCATTTTTTCGCAAAATGGCGACTTTTTGCAATAGGCTTTTTTAAAATTTTTTGATTTTTTTTCAAAAATATTAAAAACAAAATTTTACATAATTCTAGTCCGGATCATAGAGAGATATATATATAAAAAGGCCACACCAAATTTTGAAGTTGGTACATTAGAACTTGGTGTATTAGAACTTGATATACTCGTATCATGTCAAACGTATTGGAAAACTAGTTTCGTGGAAAACACGTTTAAAGATTTGAGCAAAGTTACAGGCCGTCAAAGTCATAAACGGGCGACATTAAAATAATAGCAAAAGCACTGCAAATAATTGAAGTTTTAAAAATTGCTTTGGAGGATATATTCTTAAAGGTCTCATCTTCGAAAATATGCAAAAAGCGCTTTTTTTTTAAATTCCACACGAGAATTTCACACTGCCTTAAGTATTTAAGTTAAGTATGTGACGTGGTTTTACAAAGACTGAGGTAAAAGAGCTCAGCCGCTCCAGGGTCCTGTAAAAAGGCCGACTAACTCTGACAAATTACTTTTGAAAAATAAAAGACGCAGGTTTTTCAGTAATTCAAAGAGTGACCTAATTGAATATGTAATACTTATTATAATCTCTTACAGTCAAACCTAAATCAGCGCGTATTGAGCGTATCAGTTTTACGCTGAGCTTTAACGCCGAAGTACCATCCCTAAATGAAAGCGGTTAGCGACAAGAAAATGTCAAAAATAAAACATGAACGAATAAGATGTACTAGAGAATATTTTGTTTTTAAATCTAATTTCAAGTGACCACCGCAGTTAAAATTATTCTTAAGCTAAAATATCAACAAAATTCTTACCTCCATATTGTTAATTCAAGAGCGTGTTAAAAATAATAATATTAAGAATTGTCACATCAACATTTTTTGCCTTCTTTAATTCCTTCTAAAACCAACTTTAATTCCTAACGCTCTGTCAAAATTGGATTTTCCAACTGCTCAGCGTTGCCGCCGCGTTATTATGGTTTGCTGCATTTAAATCGTATGGGCATGAGAAATTTTTGACAGATAAAAAACGCTTCCGCGCTGATTTAGGTTTGACTGTTAATCATGCAGCTTCGGGTATTCGCTAGAAGACATGGTAATCAGTATGGTATTAGGTTGGGTAGTTGACTGGGCAATCGGTAACTCGGTAATCGCTTGGTAATCGCTTCGGTAAGCGGTAAGCGCTTTGGTGATCGGTAATCAGTTGGTAATCACTTCGGTAAGCAGTAGTCGCTTCGGTAATCGGTTGGTAATTGCTTTGGTAAGCGCTAACCAGTTGGTAGTCACTTCGGTAAGTGGTAATCAGTTGGTAATCGCTTCGGTCATCGGTTGGCAATCGCTTTGGTAGCGCCTAAAAAAGGAATGCGCCTTCGGTACTGGTAATTAGTTGGTAATTGCTTCGGTCATCGTTTGGCAATCGCAAAAAAAAAGGAATGCTGCCTAGGCTGACATTGTAGTGTCTATTTGCGTGATTTCAGAAACGAACTACGTAGGAATTATAAGTCGTCTGTTGTATGGCGTATGCAAAGGAATATTTAATATAGTTTTTGCTATGCTAAATCTATTTATAGCCTGGTGTGGTCATATAATTGTGGTTGATGGTAATTTTTTCGTCTTTTGTTTGTCTCCGTAGTTGTTGGTATTTTATGTAGGTCACGTTGTTTTTAAGGTTACCCTATGCTGCATATAAGAATAACCATATATAGTATACATACATACAGCCATGGACACATAAATAGCACAGATGCCAACTTATTTTTCAAACGTTTCGTTTGAACCTAATAATGCAGTCATTAACTGTAGTTATAATTTTTTGAGACTCCAGTGTGACGTTGCTTAAAACTCCGAGAGAGATGTACCGTTACTTACTTTTATTTGCTCAGGCCATCTCTTTGTGTATAGGCATGTACGATCTGCTGTGGTCATATAAATAGCACACATGTTAGTTGGTGAATAAAAGATAACAAGATCGGGATCTTGTAAACATTTTAGAGCTTTATTCAGTTAATTTCGCCGATTCTAAATAAAATGTGCAGTGGCATACTTTGCATTCCGGAAAAAAGGTCTATAATTCACGAACTAAGTCGAAATGGCAAAAAACCATCTGAAATCGCAGATATTCTCAAAATTTCACGAAAAATGGTCTATAATGCACTCAAGCTGGTTGCATCAAATGATTCAAATAATTTCGAGAATAAGCCGCGCAATTCTAGTCCGCGTAAAACCACCGCTTCTACTGATAGACTCATAGTTGCAAAAGTTAGGCTGATGCTCTCAAGTCAGCAAAGCAAATTATGAGGGAAACAAATGAAGGAAATAACCTAAATGTTTCAAGAAAACTTGTATCTAGGAGACTACATGATGCTAATTTTTATGAACGCATTAGCCGAAGAAAGCCGCTCTAAGCAAAAAAAAAAAATTTAAAGGATCGTTTAGCGTGTGTAAGGGTCCATGTGAATAAAGAAGACCAATTTTGGAAGAACGTGCTCTGGACTAACGAAACTAAATTTAATAGGGTTGGACCAGATTGAAAAACTTTTGTTCGGCGCCCCAAACGCAAAGAGTTTAATCCGAAGTATACAAAAAAATCATTAAAGCATGGAGGAGGGAATTTAATGGCTTGGGGAGCTTTTTCCTGGCACGGCGTTGGGCCAATTTTTCCTATACCAGGAATAATGGACAAAAATATGTATTTAGATATTCTTAATAACCAGATGGAACCATTTGCAGTTGAGAACATGCCTATTAAGTGGACTTTTATGCACAATATTAATATAAAACACACTGCAAAGATTGTGGTTGATTAGCTAAAAAAGGAAAAAATAAATATTTTGAATTGGTCGGCTTAAAGCCCAGGCCTCAATCCCATAGAAAATTTATGGAATAAAGTGAAGGTCAGCATAAGCAACAAAAATTTTCGAAATTAAGATGAGTTATGGAGTGGAATTAAGAAGGCTTGGTACTCTATTCCGAAGGATAGGGTTAGGAAGCTTGTGGAGAGTATGGGATGAAGATGTCGGGCTGTTTTGGACAACTCGGGATGCAGTACCAAGTACTAGTAAGCATATTCGTAAGCTCATTGTAAAATAAAAATAAATCAATATGTCTATCTTTCAGAATCCAAATTGTGCTATTTATACGTCCACCTCAGCTAAGGAGCAATATACGGGTTTTTCATTGATTTTCTAATTTTTAATTCGTAATTACAAAGTTACTACTGAATTTAAATTTTTAATGTTTAAACTTAAATACCATGAAATAAATTCTTGTTTTCCTCTATGTATTTTATTTAAATTTATGTGAAACTCCCTACATGTATTTTTGTGCTATTTATGTGTCCACGGCTGTATATAGTATATTTTTTGGTGTCATTGAAAAGAAAATTGAATAAATTACAAAATTAATCGTAAAAGAAATTTAATTTATTACGCGAAAGTCTGAGACATTTGAATTCAAAATTGAAATTTGGTAGTTTCAATCGATTGATTTCATCTTCACACGAGCACAGCTCGGTAACGGTTGAGTTGGTGGGGTTTGTTGATATACCGTTGGATAGGTGATTCTATTGCCTTTAAAATGAGTTATCAAAATAAATTTTATGTAAGTTAGTTTTTCTGCTAGAAACAATAACGTACACCAAAGTGGTAAAATATTAATTATCCCTGTGACTCCTAAGCATGTTAAAATAGACCCCCCTCCAATACGATTTTTTGTTCAGCTCGTAATAACCTTTCAGCTCCGTAAATAGTTGCGCTCAATTGCGGGACACCCTGTATATAAAACTGAATGACATCGTGTCTGTATGTACCCAAGTTCCGCCCATGTCGCTCATCCGACCCATAAATAATCTTCGGTAAAATGTGGAGTCTTTATATTAGAAAAGTGGGTGCGGCATTTTACTTTGTTTATAAATTACTCTACACCGAGAAAGAAGCTTATGTTTAATTGAAAAAAAACCTAGTATAATTTATAGGATGACAGCAGCAAGGCTGTTTGGTTCAGTTGGTAAAGCGACGGACTGGCACCAAAACGTCCAGAGTTCGATTCCGCACTGCGGGCAAACATTTTTTTTTTTCTTTTTTTCTTTTCTTTTTGTTGATGAAATGTAATAAAATTTACTAGTGTGTATATTAACGTGTGTTTTTTAATTCACTTTATGTTATTTTTGAATTAGAAGTAGTTTTATTAAATAAAAAAAACATTTAATTATCAAATCTATCCTTCTCTCGTGTTTCTAATGATGCAGCTGTGCTTTTTTTGCAGAAAATAGCTCAAAACTATGCTTAAGCCATCCACGCTAATTGTTTTTTAATTTTGCATATTTGGATTTTGGGCTTAGGTGAATCAAATATTTTTTTTTTTTGGTTAGGTATCGAAGTACGTGCTTTCAAAGAAATGTATTAAACAATAAATTGCTTAGGTGAATAAGCATAAGTTTATAATTCCCATACAATTCTCTTTACCCAAGCCGACTTAGGTGATTTACCAATTGCTTTTTTTCTCGATGTGAGTGGCGAAGTTCCCGATCTTCTTATACACCGTTTGACTTCAACCAAATTTTGCACATATATTCTTTAGGGCAGCCTTTAGCTTAGAAAAGTGGGCGGGATTATACAAGCAGATATGACACTTTAATTTAAATCGAATTCCTACACCGTTTGTTCGGCTTCAACCAAATTTTTCACATACAATATTATATATATTATGTTCTGGCCAGTCATTATTGATGTGTGTGATCTGGTATTGTTCTGACGTTCTGGTATTGTATTGACGGAACTCAATGCCTCTCCTATTGGCCAAAGTTGCCTGCCTCTGGGTGATTGCATCCTTCAAACGGTCGAATTGTTGACAGTACATGGTTCGAATTAAGAGTTTGGCTGTAAATTCTTCCGTTGCAACTCCGCCAAACGTTGTTACAAGAGACCCACAAGAGACACAGAAATGAGTCGATTATGTGGCGATTCAGCACCCATATGCAGATGGAAATTCGGTCCATGAGATTTTTGGTTTTATCTTGTGTGACATACATACGTTGAGCTTCTTTTTGTATCCAGCCTTATTCAAGTGGTTCCAAACGGTGATTTGTGCAATTTTTAGCTCATGGGCAATCGAATGATGGTAGTACTTCGGTCCGACCGATCGGAAGATATTCGGTATTTATTCGTGTATTAAATAAATTAAAATAAATTAAAATAAATTATCCCTTAAAAGACTTACTTTACAGTTAGAATTATGTTAGAGCTATTTTGTGATATTCTGAACAATTTTCTTCTTGTGTTGATAACACTGATATTTTTTTTCTATTTAATAAAATTTTATAAAACCAGCTCAAAAGTTCAAATAACAATAGGGACGATAAAATGACTCATTTAAAAAAAAAAAGTTTTATTAAACATTGTATTTCGATGACACATCAAAATTAAAAGTAACTTTATGGTTAATCACATTAATAGGAATTAATAATTATTTTAAAAATAAAATACTTCTAAGTAGCAAATTTTTAATAAAATGATTGAACTGATTGATATACTACTGATACTTTGCACCCGATTGTTGAAACTTATTCTTAGTTTCAGTTGTTTTTCTTAAATTTATTTCATAGATGAATGTGAAAAAGAACGCAATCTAAAATCTTTTTCAAACTTTTCCAATCTCTTTGAAGCATTCTTCAAACTTATTATAACAACTCGTAGTAATTTATTTATTGAGCAAATCTTGATTAACACTTGACCGCTTTTATTAGCGCTGATTTCATGCTTGCCAATCAATTTATTATTTTTAGTTTATCTCAGATCAGTAACAATTTTAAGTAAACAAAAATGAAACAATAATACGTGACTTTGTGGAGGAAAATAAGCTAAAGAAATAAGCTCACTCAATGCAATCAAATCTAAACAAGAAATCAAATCTAAGTTTAAGATTGTTAAAAAAAAAAATACTGGTCATAAATCTTTGTCAGTTATTTATTTTTTTTTTTAGCTCCAAGTAATCTCAATTCTATAGCTATGCACATAGCTTTATGTTAAAAAATATCTACTGATCTTTATCGTTTGAAATATGTCATTCTTATCAACAGCTGTGTACGTAAGAAATCTTTTTTAAATCTTTAAAAAAGAGCAATATTTTTCCAATGTTTATCATTAAAGTGTTTATCGATGAAACGATCTCATTGATTTCATAAATTTTAATCAAAATTTGTTTTGAACGGCAAACTAAAAAGGCGATAACATACAAGTTGAACAAACCATAATAAATGATATGTGTGGGTTATTCTATTAAAAGTGAATTAATTTTAATAATAAAAGTTAATCGCTTAGAAATGTGACTGATAAGCTGTGAGATGTAAACTGTAGAGTTGAAGCTACAACGACAGAGAGCGAGAGCAAAATATGAAGGTGCACGAAAGTGTTTCAAAAATCTTGGCTAGAATAGTCATAACTTGCTCCTCAAAGTGTCTTACTATGTGAAAAATATACTGAATCTTATATCGAGCTATACATAACACGAAATGACATACTCGGTGTTTCTCGGGACTTTAACAATTTTTTTGAAAATTCATTGGTTTTAGTAAAAAAATAGGCAAAAAAAGTGTGTGGCCGCTACGCACTGTAGAAGTGAGATTTATGCTTAGTAGGGACATAAATACTGTTACATACATTTAATGCTATAAAATTAAAAATAACAAAGGCTTATGCACCAAATTTGTTAACATGTTTATTGATATATGGTATATTTTGTACAAAAATAAAATATTCATTCGAAATGTCCGCCTTTGGCCTTCTCGCCACCTCAATTACGAATCAAAACTGTCTTAATAGAATCAATAATGTGGTATCTCTTGTGTTAAACCACATTCTCTAAGACCGTCCACAATTTTAAAGCCAGCGGGTTCAAATCTGGACTGCCAGAGTGTCATTCTTCAGAGGAAATGAATGCTGCCAAATTATTATGGAGCCAGATTTGGGTTGTTTTAGCTTTATGGGCTGGTGCAGTGTCCTGCTGGAAACGAGTGGTTTTGGAACAGAGGTTAAGTTGCTTTCAAAAGGATTTCTTGACATACTTTGGTCTATGTTTTGAACCCTTTTTCGCAGAAATGCAAGTCAGTGATCCCATCATAAGAAACACCCCACCAAACCACGGCTGAAGCTCGGCGATAAGCCTTTTTGACTCGTGGAATCAGTTCAAATGCTTTCTTAGATGACCATCCTATTGTTTTGTTTGTTAAATTTTTCCTGCACGGTAAAATTTTTTTCATCGGTAACCAAGAGTTTTCTGGGCAAGTTATCTGCATGCTTCACCAAAAGACGTTATAATCCGGCTAATAGATTTTTGCTTCACATTCATCTCTCGTGCCATAATTTTTTGTTTTCGAAGCCGATTTCACTGAATTCTTAATTTGACAGTCTTAATGACTTGCGGTGTTCGAACTATGCGTAAACGTCCCGACCGGTGGCGGATTTTAACATCTCCAATGTCTCCAAACAGTTTTATGCACCGGCAGACGAACATCCGACTAATCCTGAGAGAGCAGAGCGTTTTGAACATATCATCTTTTTGTCATTTCACACATAAATATAAAAGAGAATAAAATGATAAAAGATGATAAAAGATGAAACAATTTTGAATTCCCGTTATATTTCATAAGCCATGTGGCAATATCGGGGTACGTCTAAAGTTTCTATTGGAAGGCATGTGCTCAATGTTATTACAGTATTTGTGTCCCTGCTAAGTATATATTTATTGCCCTGATATCAATGATAAATTCTATGGTATATAATTCCTCGTAGTTATGGGGCTGAGTAGAATTACAAGGACAAGGGGGCATTTTAGGTGTTCAAACCCCCTCCCCCCTTAGGGTACTGAAAGTATAAAGAATTAACACAAATGAGACTATTTCAAATGTAATTCAAAATGTAATTTTTTTTAGATAAACTGTGATAATGATGTTAATTTTCTTGAAAACTTCACTTAAGGGGGTCCTCTGGTAATCTATGCCAAATTTTAGCCTTTTTTCAAAATATTGTGGAAAGAGAACGAGTAAAGATATTTTAGTTCCGTTTTTTGATTTGGGTAGCTTAATTTATTGAAAAAAATACAAAATTTTGAAAAAGTGAATTTATGGACCGTTCAGAAAGTTCTCGGCCTGGTAACGAGGTTCTCCGGAAAAAAGGTGGGTCCAAATTGCGCACGATTCCAAGTG
This sequence comes from Coremacera marginata, assembly GCA_914767935.1. Classification (NCBI taxonomy): domain Eukaryota; kingdom Metazoa; phylum Arthropoda; class Insecta; order Diptera; family Sciomyzidae; genus Coremacera; species Coremacera marginata. Next base: position 50,213,795 of record OU612045.1, read on the forward strand.
TAAACATCGTCTGAAAAAAAAAAAAAATATTCAGTTACTTAGAATGAATGTCCCTATAGCCCCTACCTCGGAAACAAAAATCGAAATTTTTTTAGGGGGGGAGCCGCCACTTTGAAAATGAAAAATCGAATTTCGACCTTTTTTTTTGTAGTCTAGTGTAGAAAAAAAATAGTAAACATTATTTTTTCGGCAAGTTTGAGGTAGGGGCTATAGCGGCGTAAATTCTGCGTCGTTTCATGCCTCATATATCAAAATCGGTCAAAAACTGTTTGAGTTATCGTGCGCAAAATTTTGAAAAACATGGTTTCGAGAAAAACGCGTTTAAAGTTTTGACTTCAATTTTGAGGCACACAAATGACATTAACACATATTTTTTTAATACAATACTTACGAATATTAATCGGCAATTCCAGCCCCATAAAGTGTGCCTTCCTCCATCTCATAAAACGAGTTTTCCATGGCTTTTTGGGCTCTGCGGGCTGTGCGACCCTCTTTCGATGATGCGTACGTTTTTAGCTCTGAGCGTTGAAGTCGTTTTCCGTCGCGAGATTCAGCATACATACATACATACATCCACGGAAATGCCTCTTTTTTGTTCGATACGCGTACTTACGCGGCGCGTTTGGGTGGCTTTTTTTATCCATAGCAAAAAAAAAAACACAAAACGATTTTTCTTTTATTTTACAACAGCAGTTATCGCGCACGCGTAGCTTTCAGCGTTCGAAAATAAACTGAATCTCGTTCGTTTGCTTCTTTCATGTGAACACCTGGGCTCAAAATCATTTCAACCCCTAAATCAAAACATGCATGTATACATACTGCATGTATACATACTGTGTGTGTATATTTTGTAATATCAATACATATTTTGGAAGAATTCCACAGAATTTTCGACTAATGACTGCAGGCAAATAAACAACTTTGCTGATGCGTTATTTTGACGAAAACATACCTACACAAAAATGCCTGTATCTCCTAAACTATTTCGAATTTTGAAAAATCCTTTTGGGAAAATGTTTTTGAGTATCTGAGCAATAGAAATATGAAAAAAAAAATCGAAAAAATTTTTCGGATTACCAGAGGACCCCCTTAATTATTGAAAATTTTTTTGGCCAAGGGAAGGATTAATTTGGCTTATAAGAGTCATAATCATTATATTGGAATTCATCTCCAAGGAGTTGGTATATTAAAAATCTGTTTCAATGCTCAAAAAGTCCCTGATATCCAGTAAAATATATATATGAAAGTTATACCTAGAACGAATATAGTTTTGTAAATTGAAGAAAATTAGCTTGACATTTTTTATGCTATATCTACCCAGCAAGCCATAGTTGACGACTATGTCGAAATTCCGATTAATTCGTCACTATTTTGAGCTGTATTAAAGAAATCATTACAATTTCGTTACGCGAATATCGGAACAGTATCACTTTTTATACGAATTTATATAAAATTTTGTTATGCGACAGCTTGTACGACATATTAAAATGCTAACAGAGTAAAATTTCCTTTCTTCCGAACTGTCTGAACGAAATCGTAACTTTTTCGTAACATTTTCGTTAGGACTCGTTACGAAACCATTACGATACTTCGTTACGAAGTCGTTTCAAGCCCTTCATACGATTTTCCTTACGATTTCGCAACGAAATCGGATTTAGAAATCGGAAAGATTTCGAAATATTCTTAACGTAATCGTAACAAACATTTCAAAATTTTTCCGATTTCGGAATCCGATTTTGTTACGAAATCGTAAAGAATATCGTATGAAGCGGTTGCACGTCTTCGTAACGATTTCGTAACGAGTCTTAACGAAAATGTTACGAAAAAGTTACGATTTCGTTCAGCCAGTTCGAAAGAAACGAAAGTTTACTCTGTTTGCATTTCAATATGTTTTACAAACAGTCGCATCACGAAAGTCTTTATAAATTCGTATAAAAACTGAAACTGTTCCGATATTTGCGTAACGAAATTGTAACGATTTTTATAAGATAGCTCGAAATAGTTATGAATTCGTCGGAATTTCGACAAAGTCGTCAACTATGGTTTGACAATAAAATATTTGTTTATGTTGCAATAAAACTAAATATATCTTTAAAATATCTTTATTTTCTGTTTTTTGAGAAGAAACGGGTATAGTAATTTAAGGTTTTGGTCTATTGCATTAAACTCATTTTACTCGAAATAAAGTTCAATTCAAAGAAACCGATTATAATGAAGGGTAAGATTTAGAAGGCTTAGCACGGCAATCAGCACACAAGCTGAAGCTTAGAAAGTTGAATTTTATGTGTAAAGGTTGAAATTGAAATGTAAAGGTTGAATTTGAAGTGCAAAAGGTTGAATTTGATATGATATAAGTTGAATTTTGATTGCAAAAGATTGAATTTGAAGTTAATAACCTGTATCATCTTGTCTCAGTAATACATACACACAGAAAAAAAAAAAATATGTTAACATATGTTTGGTTTCAAAAACAAAAACAAAATATTCAGAGGGAACCACCTAATGATTAAGAACTTTCCTTCAATAGCATCATTTTTCGATATAAGAAGATATTAGTTGTGTCCACCATTAATATAATAGCCTAAGCAACTGTTGAGCGAGTTGATCAAGATGCTGATGCAAGAGATGAATTTTGTACGACATATTAACCCCAATTTCATCGAAAGTTGCCAACATGCTTGCAACAGATTGCCTGTAGTTGTCTTTGCGTTCTTTACCCAAAAGTCCTTTAATAACTGCTTTCAATGCGAGCCATGCATTTAATTCTCGGTCTGTCAGAACTTGGTCAAAATCTTGACGACTCATTACTTGCCGTATGTCGGGACCATTAACAACCCCTTCCTGAATTTTGGCGTTACTTAGTCTTGGGAAAATGTCTTTTAAGTGGTTGAATACTGCTGGTCTTTGTGCGATACATTTCAAAAAATTTTTACCAATGCCAAGTTTAATGTGGAGCAACGGCAACAAAATTTTCATTTTACGAACAAGACTTTCGTGTAGCCTATTGTCTTTAGGCCATTTCCGTCCAATGCGACTATTCCAGTTATGCTGTTTGTACTGGTTTCTTCCTTTAATACCTTCTCCGTATCGTGAATCCCCAGCGCACAAAAAACACGGATATTTTGGACGGCCATGGTAAGCCTGTAATCAATGAAACTATTTTGAGGTTGCAGCAAATGCGCCAATGGTGTTCGTTATATTTTACTACTTCCAGAATGTGTTTCAAATTATCGAAATTTTCACTAGTGTCAGTGCTATACGCAATCGGAACAGAAGGCATTCTATTTGTCTTGTGCAAAAGCACAACTTTTAAGCTGATTAGTGAACTATCGATGAATAAACGCCAATAATCTTTTTTATAGGTTAATTCTATCGTCTCCATTAACTTTTCAATATCGTTGCAATAAGCGAAATTTTTTGCATCATTCACATTGAAAAACTTTTCCAACTCTTTTTGGCGTTTTCGATATGCTGTTACTTTGGTACCTTTCGCCAGCAAATTATTTCCTTTCAAAAATGAAGCCATTAGTTCTGATTTTTTCGAAGTCAAACACAAATTTGCAACAATTCCATCCAATTGGTTTTGTGTGACTAGGATTGGGTCCTTTGATGTTTCATAGGATGTACCTTCACCAGGGTCGTATTCTGAGAAGAAATCCATGGATGTAGCAGCAGCGGTTGTAGTACTGATATCTGTTTGAAGATCAATACTTCGGTATGTTGGTACTGGAACGAATTCTGAGTGCGGTAATGGTAAGTGGGCACTTGGCACTGCTACATAAGTTTTATTCTTTGCTTTCCTTCTATTCAAAGTTTTATGGTAGTTGATACATTCATAGCAATTTTCTTCTTGATGCGGGCTGTTATCTAACCACATGATTGGTATACCAAAAGGCTAGCCTTCTTCATTTCACTTTTCCATTGCATAAGAGTTGAATAGTTTACGTCAGTGATAATCTCTTGCGAGAAATATTGTTTATAGGCTTCCAAAAGAAAATCACTCGCATTGCCACATTTTTCATCGCTTGCTATGAAACGTCCACAAACATTACAAAAATGTTCCATTTTACATTTTGGTTCCGACATATTTAGTATAATATATATTATACAATGTTTTCTTTGTTATTTTTATGAAACCGATGCACTTAACTTAAATCACTCACAAAATGAAATAAGTTCCAAAAAAATTAATAGCGAATTTTATCACGACCGAGCGAAAATTTAAACTCTGCAAATTTAACTGTTTGTTTTAACTCCTTTCTTTAATGTGTTTCGCCTAGACATACATATATCTGTTTCTTTTGCACTTGCACGAAAAATAGCGGAAACCTTGTTGCTTTATGTGCTTGCTTTTAACAGTTGCCAAGTCTTGGCGTCATTTTAAGTTTCAAGCAGCCGCGCCAAACGTGTTGAAAAGTTTAGCTCGTGTGAAAAGTGTTTCTGAAAATGTTTGTTTAAATTAAAAGTGTTTGTGTTTTCAAATTATTAAAATAAAAAACAAAATAAAAGAAAAATAAGGCGGTTCATCAGTAAAAATAGGTGAGTTTTGAAGCAACTTTGTTGATAAAGCGGGTGCAACCATATTATGTTTTCTGCAACTAGAAAATGTGTGCTTATAAAAATTATTGTAATGTCGGATAAACATAATATGGTTACTTCTCAACATAATTAAATCCGAAAAAAACTAATTTACTGTTTTCTAAACATATTTTGTTTGTTTCAAACCAACAATTACTCCTAAGCAAATATTTTGTAATCACAGTAAAAAAGGTTTGGCATTGCTTTTGCTAAAATATGTTTCCAAGTACATATAGTGTAATCATCGGTAAATATTTTATGTGGTTCTTAATTATCGTATTGAAAATAATTGCTTGACTGCTATTAAATGATGTATTCTCCAATTAATATATATTTGCCCGTGAATATTTAATGTTATTCTTGACTAAATTATATTTCCAAGCAAACAAATAGTAATAGACTAAAAGTGTTCTCAGTCTATTTATAATTACAGTATATTTATATGAAAACATATTTTCTTTAAATCAAATAATATTGTTTTTAAATTCAAACAACAAGTGCTAAGGTACAATTAAATAATGTTAAGATGCAAATATATATAGCGCTGCAAACATTTGGAAGACGATTGAAAGACAAGCTGGTTTTGCGATGCATTTGCGATTCACCCAAGGGTTCTTGAGAAGATTGGTCGCTGATTAATGTGCATTCAAGAAAAATTTTCAAAATCTTCCATCGCTCATTTCAGCGATTGTTGGAAGATGGATCGCTTTTCGATCGCCCCAGCGATATATGTGCGATTCAAGAAAAATTTTCAAAATCTTCTTTCGCTCATTCAGGCGATCGTTGGAAGATGGAATATAGTTGGAATATGATCGAAGTTGACTTTGAAAAACCGTTAAAGTGAAGTAAAACTTTTGAAACTTGTAAAAAAAAATTTCAAATGTAACTTATCTCTCAGAAGCAACGACGCGCTCGAAGTTATCGAAGTTAAGAAAAGTGAAGTGAAAAATTTGTACAAACAAATAAATTAAATATAATAAATATAATATTATCCAGAAAAGCTTTAAGACAAAAAAGCAAGAGAAAAGCCTTGAAAATAATTGCTATCTTAGATACTTGGTGAGCTCCGAATACTCGAGAAAGAATCAAGACAAAGTGATGAAAACCATAAACAGTTAGTTGGCCGACTGACTGAAGAAGTTATCACTCTTCGTAATGAAGTCCGTCAATTGAAAAAAATTACCGTATCCTCAACAGAGATTAAAGAAAATACTTCTACAATTTTACCATTTAATTTAATCGAGGACCTTAATAAATTCGACAAGCATTTGCAAAATAATACAGATTTGCTGTCTGAATTGGTATCTTAAAATAATTCATAAAAAATAAAGCTTTTTTGCAATTTGAAATTTCTGCTACGTGGAAAAGACTTATCGTCAGAGTTATTGAAGCAGATATTTTATATTTTTTCAGGTCTGACACCAAAAAAATTTTGTCAGACGAACTTGGAAGAGAACTAAGGAGAACTCTTGTATAAAGACTTATTTTTTGTCCAATTTTCTTTTATAAATTAATTATATAACCATTTCTTTGGCTATATGCCATGAACAGTTTAATAATGTGGAGGAATCAAAAATGAACACAATTATGCAGCAAAACTTTGTTAATGCAAAAGCATTGACAAGCGACTCACAACTATGAGCAAATATCTTTTCTTTTCTTTCTTTTCGTTTAGGTAGGACTGACAGTTCTCTTGCCGACTACCATTTTTCAAAAACAATTGTTTCTGCAAAGAAAATGAATAAGCAGCAGAGCTGGGTTGTAATGATTCTTTTTGGAATTAATTCCGCCTCAATTCCAATTCCTTGGAATTACGAATTGGTATTTGGTCATCTCAATTCCTCAGGATTGGAATGGGCAAAAAATCGTCAATTCCACTCCATGAATTCTAATTGGTAATTGAACATCTCAATTCCTCAGCAATGAAATTGGAAAGAAGTCGTTAATTCTATTCCAATGGAATTGGAAAAAATCGTCAATTCCATTACGGAATTGTAATTGGTAATTGAACATCTCAATTTCTCAGGAATGGATTTGGAAAAATATCGTCAATTCCACTCCAGGATTTGTAATTGGTAATTGAACATCTCAATTGCTCAGGAATGGAATTGGAAAAAGTCGTCAATTCCATTATAGGAATTGTAATTGGTAATTCAATTTTTCAATTCTTCAATAATGGAATTGGGGAAAAATGGTCAATTCCATTACGGAATTGTAATTGGTAAGTGAACATCTCAATTCCTCAGGAATTGGTAATTGAACATCTCAATTCCTCAGGAATTGAAATTTTCAATTCCATTATAGGAATTGTAATTGAGGTTACTGTAATCCAAATACAATTGTAATTGAGATTACTGTAATCCAAATACAATTGTAATTGAGATTACTGTAATCCAATTACATTTAAGTAACCTCCAATTTCAATTCTTGAGGAATTAAGATGTTCGATTACCAATTGTAATTCCGTAATGGAAGTTACCATTTTTTTCCAATTCCATTCCTGTGTAATTGAAAAATTCAATTACCAATTACAATTCCGTAATGGAATTGACCATTTTTTACAATTCCATTCCTGAGGAATTGAGATGACCAATTACCAATTCCTAATTCCAAGGAATTGGAATTGAAAAGTAATGAATAATTTTTGACCCAGCTCTGATTAGCAGAAAACAGATGACAAGTTAAACTTTGTATTGATTTTGACAATTGATGGTCGTCGCACTGAGAAAATAAGCAGTTGTCAAGGCAAAGTTGTCAATTGAAATGTTTGAAATATTAATAATTTTTCTCTTAAATGTCTAAGATATGTTCATATTCTGAAGTTTGATTTGAAATGATAATAATATTTCTCTTAAATGTCTAAAATATGTTAATAAAATACGTTTACTTTAGCTTTAAAACAATTTGCAACGTTCAACCACAATGCTTCGTAACATAGGAGTATCGCTGAGAACCTGTTTTGCCAAATCGTTTGATACCTTTAAGCACTTCTCTTGGCGGTTTGTTTTGCGACTCTCTCCAGCGAATATCTTCCGATCTCTTTCGGCAATTCGTTCGCGACTCTTCTATTTGCGAATCTGTAAGGACCCTTCTTGGCGATTAATTTGCGACTCTTCCCAGCTAATCACTTAAGGCCCCCCTAGGCGATTCGTTCGCGAATCTTCCCAGCAAATCGCTTAATGCCACCTCAGCGATTTGTTCGCGAATCTTTAAAGCGAATTGCTTTCGAACCCTTCAGGCGATTCGTTTACGAATCTTGCAAGCGAATCGCTTTTATGGCCTCATCTGCTTACAGTCGGCGATACCCGGATGACTCTCAAATGAGCTCGCCGGCGATTGTCTCATCTTCCAAGTGATTCTCTGGCGATTTTGAGGCGATAGAAAATGTTTGCAGTCCACCACCACCAAAAAAAAATCAGCTGTTCAATTTGCAAGCCATTTTTTAAACCAAAATTGTTTTTTATTTTTGTGCGCAAATTTGTTTTTAAGAAAAATAAATACGTTTTTTGGTGTGGGAACAGTAAATTATGACGTAGAAAAATGTATATTTATATAGTTACCAATATAAAAAAATTACCTCCCTATCTGATATTCTGGCTACGCCCATGTATATCTAGAATTCTTGCCAGCCTTTATTGGAATGAACGATAAGAGTTTAATGGATCTGATGCTCTTAGCGGATTCGTAATCCAGCTTTCTGACTTAGCCCGATTTTCTGAATTTTCCGCATTTTCTGAAGAATGAAGTAAAAATGCTGAAACTAACTCTAGAAAATTTTGCAGCACAATTGGTGGAAGAGATTTGCAGGATTTTCACCCTACAATCTGCATGATATACTTTTATTTTTGTATTTTTATTGTTGATTTTCTTATAAATTGATTAACATCTAATATATTTCTATAAAGTTTTTTAAATAATTATTTTGTTTCGTACATCAATGTTGTTGTTGTCTTACTAATGGGACAGACAGACCGTCACTCATATAAACTGATGGTGGCTTAGCTGCTCATACTGCTGTTTGCTGTGAGTTAGTCTGACTGGTCAATTAAACAGTCAGCCTTCAGAATGCCAGCCATCCGCAGCACACACAGAGATCGCTTGGAATAGATAATAGGACCTCATGAACTTTACGAAAAGATAAGCGCGAAAAAGATTGATAAACATTCAAGATTCTAAAAACGAAAATTCGAACTGCTTGCGCAAAGAACGCGAAGAGTCTTAATTAACAGTGAGCGAGATAATCAGAATGCCACAAGAGGCATAACAACAACTAAAACAACAACAACAGTAAGAAACCAACATTGAAACTAAGGCAAAAAAACAAAAAACAAAAACAACAAAAAAGATCAATGATCATAATAATGTCTAGAAGAAGCTACGCTATACTTTGTCTTTCCGTGCTTTGTGTGTTTTTTTTTTTTTTGTAATTTTATTTGAATGTCTTAAGTGTAGCGATTGCTATCGGTAAGTCTGTTTTTTTTTTGTTGTTCTTGTTATTAAATTGAATTTTAGAGATAATTGTGGAACTTTTAATTAATTTAATTTTAAAAGTTCAAGATAGACATACATATAGGTTTATGTATGGCTCTTTTAATCTTAGTAGCTTATCTTTTTGTATGAAACTATATATAGTAGAGTAAATTGAATCGAAGGCAGGTAAACATATATTTAAAATTTTTAAAAGCAGCATTCGACAGTCTTAGTACTAGCCCAGTATAAAAATATGATTGAAATCATGTGCATTAATTCCATGAAAACCGGATTTAAAACTTTAACAAAAACTTCAGAGGCTCGCTGAATGGGTGGAGAAATTTAGAACTGACTGATAATAGCCAAGTACTTCTATATCATTTATTAAAAATACTAATTTTTTTTGTGTATTTTTGTTTATAAGGCATACAATCCAATGATTGCATTTTTAGTGATATTTTGTGTCTTTTTTTTATTGCTTAATGACGCATTTGAACAAAACAATTTTTTTGTAAGCTTAATCAAGTTTATAAAAACACGCTGTGTTGATTTCTTTGTGTATCATCATCATATTCCCCATCATTGTCGTTTTTATATCTTGAATTCAAATCTTTTCGTATGAAATATTTCAAAAAACGCAATCTCGTCAAACAATCAGCAACTAAAACTGATCGCAGATAAAAAAACTCAAACATTGTACTGAAAAATAAACATCGTACAATACCTAACTTAAAAACAAGAACAAAATAAAAACAAAAAAAAAAATGTATCTACAGCTGGAAATTGAAATTAAATTTTAACATTGCGCACTGGCAGTCAGGCAGTGCAGACACGTTGCACTATCAAATGTTGGAATCAGTGATTGTGATTGTTGATCGTATTGAATAATTATGGACGGCAATGCCAAGTGTACCAATTTTTAGTGTGCATATAGTATAAATACGTTTACTTATGCACACTGTGTATTTGGAGAGCTGATATTAAAATTGTAATTTAAGAAAAAAGAAATAAATAAAAAAAATCGAATCAATTACAAATCAGTTGGAATAGAACAAATTATGTTAATGCAATTGAACAACTGTGGCAGCACTGTGGGAGAATAATTTTTATACAAAAAAAAAAAAAAAAAAAAACAACAAAAATTTATAGTTATTTTGAGTAAGGAATGTGAATGACTTGTATGCAAAAATGGTCACAAATACGGGTATTTATGGAAGTTAAGCGATATGAACTTGTAACAGCTTAAAATCTAGTAATTAATACATACATTTTGTAAGAGCTATAAGAATTTTGTGCATAGGAAGTAGGATTAAATATCTTAATAACCATTATAATCTATATACTCCTTCTAATTTCTATAACTAATATCATATTTAGTTCGATATATTTTTTTCTCTATGTTCTCTATATTTATTTATATTCTGTATGTCCCTTTTAATCGGAAAAGTTTTTAGATATTTTTAAGTATCTTGACGATCAATATTATCACTGAAATTCTTACATTCCTTATAATCTATTTTATTTATAAAATATCTAATGTTATGATCTTACAAGCTATGTTATTAAATATATTAATTCCTGTAAGGGTTCAAATTTATTTTTGATAAGTGGTAGCGTTTAGCAGATATGAGCGTTTAAAGTTAAAAAAAAATATCAGAAAGTCTTAATACACGAACTCGCTCTAATGTGAATGAGAAAGTGTGATTTCTAAAGCAAAGTAGGTAAGTAGGCCCGATTTTCGGGGCCTTATCACTAGTCTTTGTTATTTTTATAATGCACCGATATTAATTGTAATGCTCATCTAATTTATAATCTACATAAGCTGGATTGTCTTTATCATTATCATTTAATCACCATCAAAAGATATGGATATGACAGAGAAATTGTTAAATTTTTTCAACTTTAATATCGTTCATCTTTAAACATGATCGCTGTTGTGCATATATACGTAATAATGTTGAAATCACTGTAGCGCTCTTTAATAAAATTCTGCTCTTTAATAAAAAAATGGGAATCTAGTGACAGATATCCAGAGTACACTGTCGTTATGGAGGTTACACTTCTCTAGTCTTCTGAATGGCGACGATGACAACATTCCTGCCAATAGAGATGATATCCCGGAAACCCCAATTATGGATGACAGAGTTGAAGTTCCGCAGCCCGACTATAATGAAGTCTTGACAGCCATAACACGGCTTAAGAACAACAAAGCCGCGGGAGCCGATGGCTTTCCCGCTGAGCTGTTTAAAAGCGGTGTCGAGGCTCTGTTAAATGCATTTATGAACTTCTATTCAGAATATGATCGGAAGCATGCAATCCAAACGATTGGAACCTCAGTGTACTTTGCCCAATCCACAACTCCGCCAGGTTAGCAACTTAGTTGCGTCTGCCTGTCCACAGCCAGGATAAAGGAGGATGGTTGTTTGTAGGATACGTCCTGCAAACGTAAAAACTGATAGGGCCAACCAAGAGCTCGGGGTGGCGCCCATCTTGGTAGCAGGTCATATTCGGCATATTGATATGAAACAAGCCTGCGAAGGCATAGCAATTGACCTTAAAACTTGTTAGTACGGGGACAGTCTTAACCCATCCAATGGGGTAGACCCTATCTATCCACCGCACTGAGACCTTAATTCGGCTGGATAAGCTGATATGGAGTATTTTGGCATGCGTGCATAAAAGTGTCGATGCTCTGGCTTTCCTAGTGGTTTGTTTGTCGACGTTTTGACTCGCACCCTCAAACTGGCTCGGCAGTCACTGAGGGAAGTGTAGAAATGGTTGTAAAACTAAGGGTTCTCATACTGAGCACGTTAGTCCCTGAAGACAGTGGCCTATACTCTGTCTGGATGTTGAAATCTGGACTGCCAGAGTAAGAGTGACATTTGCAAAGGTCCTCCAAAGTAGGTACCAGACATGTGCAATAGTTTTCAGTTGAGCCGGCAGCTGGGAATTATTAAACTAGCCCTTTACGTGCTCATTGAGCACGGTCATGCATAAGAATGCACTTTTTCATAATTGCATTTGTGTATTCTTGGTCTTTTTGCGGGGATGTTGTGAATCCTCATTGACGGGATCGAGTTGCCTAGATGACTGTCGTGGGCTGGACATTCGGGGAGTCTCGTACTGATTGTGGTTGTGTGAATGCTACACAGGTCTAGATTGACTGGCGGGGTCACGCAATGGTACGACCGGGCTGGCATATCTGTCTTACTATGCAAGAGATTGGATAGGTCTCGTCTTCACCAGTAGATGGATTGTAAGTACGTCACTACTGAAGTCTAATCTGGTACTGCTATTACGGGCAGTATGTAATTTATTGAGTAATGCTCCTAATCACCAGGGCACTGGGTGATGCTTTGTGTTTGTGAAACAGCTTTCATGTTCGTTTCGTCACACCGGATGCCCAGTATGTTTTACTAGTTAAAACATAAACGGGTCCGTGTTGTAGTACAGTACATAAGTTCTGGTTGTCTGTTTCATGAACTATTACCCTAGGTCTGGATGACCCAAGTACTTAAGCCTTGCGGCAGGCGTACTTGTCAAACCAGAATCTAATTGGCCCAATCCACAAAAAAGGCGATACCACTATTTGCGCCAACTATCGTGGGATAACCCTCCTAGATATCGCATATAAAGTCCTATCGAGCGTATTATGTGAAAGACTGAAGCCGTCGTAAACCAACTGATTGGACCTTATCAGTGTGGCTTCAGACCTGGAAAATCTACCACCAACCAGATATTCACGCTACGACAAATCTTGGAAAAGACCCTAGAGAAACAAATCGATCCCCTTTATCTTTTTGTCGATCACAAAGCCGCCTTCGACTGTCCAATATGGAACATCCTGTACTCTACAATGTCTGAATTTGTTATACCTGCAAAATTAATCCGTCTATGCAGGCTGACACCGAAAATTAGCAAAAACCTCTCCTCCCCATTCGCCACCAAGCAAAGTTTCAGACAAGGTGATTCTTTATCGTGCGACTTTTTTAATCTTATAATGGAGAAGATCATTCGAGTTGCTGATCTGAGGCAAAGCGGCACAATATTCTATAAGAGTGTTATGCTGCTATCGTATGCTGATGATATTGATATCATTGGCCATAACACACGTGAAGTCAGTGCATCATTCTCCAAATTAGAAAAAGAGCCGAGCCGCATGGGTCTTGCAGTAAACGCTGATAAGACGAAATATCTGGTGTCAACAAACAAATAGTCCCAGCGAATTGGCACCCACGAAGACTCTATAAGTCACTAATAATGCCCGTCCTGTTATATGCAGCACAAACCTGGACGTTGAGCAGCTCTGATGAAAAGACTTTGGGAGCGTTCCAGAGAAAGATCCATCGTAAAATATACCTTGCAATCTGCGTCAATGGCGAGTACCGAATACGATGGAACGATGAGCTATACGCCGACATCGACATAGTAAAGCGCATAAAAATCGAGCGGCTTCGCTGGCTAGGTCATGTTGTGTGGATGGAAGACGACGCTCCAGCGAAGAAAATACTCGATTCGGTACCCAACGGCGGTCAACGCAGAAGAGGACGACCGCATCTCCGTTGGAAGGACCAAGTAGAGGACAACCTGACGAAACTTGGAGTTTCCCAACTGGTGCCAGCAAGCGTAAAATAAAAATGGCTGGTGCAAATTCTTACATCAGGCCAAAACCGTCTTACGATGGTTGTAAGTGTCATCTAAGTAAGTTAAGATACGATTTTTGTCTTGATTGTTTGTGCCTCTAAAAAGTTTTGACGTCTACTAAAAACTTAAGTACTTGATAATTTAGTTGTCTTAAGCAAACAATTTTTAAAAAATAAAAGAAAAGTTTAGTAATTCGGTGGCATAAACGTTGGTGTTGAAACAACACTCAGGACTTCAAACGATTTTTTTATATTTTTGTTAAAAAAAATTTTGCACTAAGAACTCAATGTAGAAAACATTTAAAACTTGGCAGTTAATTACAAACACGTTTCTTTTTTTATTTTCAATACTTTAAACCTCAAAATCATAGATAACACTCTTGACATATTGGGTCTCGTCATAAAAATGAGCTAGTTCTCGTAGATCAATCTGGCGAGATCAAACTCAAGCAGTGAGTGTTTTCATAAAAAATAGATCAAGCTCATGACAAATTACTCAACATAAGTGAGATCGATCTTAAAGCTCCTCTTAAGGTAATTTCCTCGTAAGGTAATTTGTACGAGTTAAAGCTCATCTCGTTTTGTACCTAGAGTTAGAACGTCTTAAAACTGAAATTCCAACACGTTTCTATAATTTGCTATCGTTGAAATCGTTGAAGGAAGCCATGAAGGAGTGGATAATATTTTAAAAAATGTTTTAAACAAATTTTTTTTTTTTAAAGATTTGGCAAAAAGTTTGCTTTCATCTACAAGATATAACAAAAGAAATAAAGCGTAATTTGAAAAAAAATATTTATGGCGATAACATAAGTTTGAATTTCAATCACTTGCAAGGGCTCTGAACTTTAGACTGGAAGAGGCCATTTCCAACTTCATCAACCTGTATTACAGATTTAAGAAGGATTTTAGAAGGTTTATTATTATATATATACTCCATGTACAAAATTTCGGTCATCTACTCGTATAATTATATTAAGCGGAGATATTGACTTTTGGCCACAAAACATAACATGCTGGCCCACTGTTCGCTGGTGCGTTTGTATTTTTGATCATCAAGGCCCAACCACTGAAGCTATCCACCTTATATTCACAACATGTGTTCTTATGGTCCCCCTACGTAGCGCTGTGGTCGGTTTTAAAAAAAAATTCCCACCATATAATTGGAAAATAACGTGTTTTTAATTTCTGCTGTTAGTCTGTAATGAAACAGCGAAAAGGTTTCAATTAGATTCGTATTATAATTATCAAAAAGATTAATTATTGACGGGAATTCCAAAAATATTATACCTTGAATTTTGTGAATTTTTTTCATTATAATTTTTTTACGATAAATTTTTGTATAAAAACGTATAAATGTGAGACTGGTTTTAGGTTGAATCGGGTACGAGGATTTAATTTCTGGCATCAGTTTTGCTCTTCTTGTGCACGTTTATATACAAAAATTTTTTGATAAAAATTCCTAAAAAGAAAATTCAGAAAATTGAAGATGTGATAGGGTAAAGTGCACCCCTATCGGCCCCCTTTTCTTTTTTTTTTCTAATAACTTTTCATGCCCGATCCGAAAATTGCTCAGGCAACATATGTTTGCAAATCGACCCAGCCTAATCGATATATATAGGGGGCGTGGCACCGCATGCAACACAAATTTTGCAATATCGAATAGCTTAGGAATTATAGGTCACACAGGTTCGGTATTCGAATTCAATTCATACGTGCCGTTCCACATTATTTTATGAACGTGGGATGTGACACTTTTTCAGCAGCCCAAATTTTCGGTATAATCTTCATCATTCTTAAAACCTTTGAAATATAGTTAGTATCTCTATAATTTTGACTATTTTAAAATATATAAAATTTTTTTAATTCTTATAATCTCCTAATTCTTATAATTTTTTAATCTCAAATTCGCTCCATTGCATCACCCTCTCCACTGCTGCCTTAAAAAATATATTTCCCCATAATTGACAGCTACTCCTCTATTATAATTCCAAGATATCGTTTGTGGACATTACATGGGTCAATTACATGGGTCAATTTCAGGTGCTGCTGTTAGGGAACAGGTGTCAGCATAGGCACTTTCATTGTTTACATTTTGCTACTGTAACCAAATTAAATAACGCCTAAAAAAAACTCAGCACAGATCAAAAACCAGCCTCAACCAAACACTTGAACACTAACAAAGAGCAAAACAAATATCCGAGAGCAGGTATAAAGCTGAAGAAGACGACAACACAAACAGGTAGGCCATAAATATTAACGAGCCCTGAAACAAGCATTAACACCATGGTAACACGCTGAAACGCGGGCCGACAAAAAGATGGTGATGATGTTGTGGCAGCTGGAAAAGTATGCGGAGGAATGTGCGAAGCCTAAGCGCCATAAATGCTTAAAATGAAGACAATAAAACGTTGAGAAAAATAAAAAAAAAACACACACACACACACACTAAACAGTAGGAATTTATTCAAAAATATCTGACATCATATTAAAAATTAAACTATAAACAATCAAAATCTAATGAAAACATCAACGACAACAAAGTCGAGTCGATAAAATGCCAGTAATTTTGGTTGAACAGAGGATAAGGATGATGTGGAAAAAAGCTATACTAAGTTACAGCTTAAATAATAAGCCGACCAAAGCAACACCTTGTTGCATCACGTAGTTGTTGTTGTTGCCACGCATAAAAAAGGCAACTCTAATGAAACCAAATACCCACTGATCCTAGTAGCTGCCACTGATCCTTGACGTGTAGTGTGCGCAGAACATGTTGTTAACATTAACTTTTTCCGCATGCATTCAAGCTGAAGAAGTGTAGCAAGCGTCAGACAAAGAAGAAAAAGAAGCGAAGTTGACATAATATTGCAAGAGAGGCGGCTTATAATAATAAAGCCAAACTGAACAAACCGGGCAGTGCTTAATTCGCGCCAGCAAGAGTAAAAAGCTGTAACAGCACAAGCATGCAATATGCGTGCACGCATGCGCCGCAGTTCTACATGTTTTTATTCTTTGTTAAATACAACTAAATTTCTCGCATGCGATAAATTCTTTAACTCAGTTTTCAGACTTTGATATACAATACGTTTTTGTGGCGCCTGTTTTGCTATGTAAATTTATTTATTTTGTTGTTCTTCAACCGTTCAACGAATACAACTCCATCTGCTTCTTTTTAGACTTGCTGATAAGCGCGCTTGCAAGGTTTTTTTTTTGTTGTGTTACTTTACCGATTTCTCTCGTTTCCACCATATCTTTGCATCATAATGGAAGACGAGACACTGAGACTGGCTACGAGATAAGCGCGCGCGCACAAATTTAAGGAGAGTCTGCCTGGGCAGAAAAGAAATGATGAGTTTTCGTTTTTATATTCATAAGATATGAAAAGAGTTTATCTAAAAAGTAAATTTTTGAAATTCTTTAATCGGTCTTTGTGCTTTTTTTTTTTAATATCCTGAAATTGAGTTATGTGATAAAAAAGTTAAAACAAAAGATCGGCCAGTAGCGTTTTCAGTGAAGTGGAATACCAATCGCAGTTTTGGGTTTTGCGTTTAATTTGTTTACTACTGAGCCATGCATAAATTGCATTTAATTATGTTTGGTTTCTTAACATTTATGCGAAACAAGATAAGATTTTGTGTATTAGATACTTATGCCCAAATTCATAAACGTTGACTTACAGATGACTAAATTTTTTCCATACATTTTCCATATAAAAACTAGTAAGGAATGGAGATTCGGCAGGGTACCGAAGCTAAAATACCCCCGAGGCCGAATTAAAGTATATTCGAAGTCTTTAGCCACGACTGTCTGTCGTGTCACATTCACATTCAGTTTTACATATATTTACGAATGTTTTCCTATTTTGATGACGTCACTTTCTATGGGAGGCAGGCTAGGTTTTCGTCCGATTTTGCCGAATATCATATGTATGTTTCATATTATGTACCAAATTGCAATTATCTTGCAAATTTTCAAGACATTTCTTTAACTTTTGTGGATTTCTAAGAGATTTTAGTTTAAAATAAAGTTACTTTGCATGAGAAGAAGGCGTGGTTTTCATTAAATTTTAGCAAATATAATACAGATGATTTATATTAATTATCAATGTTCATGTGCAAAATTTTAAGACATTTCCTTAATTTTTGTGGATTTTTAAGAGATTTTATATTAATAAAAAGGCCACTTTGTATGGGAGGTAGGCGTGGTTTTCATCCCATTTTTTCAAATTTCATAGTCAGGATTGACATTTAAGGTCAAAGCTTATGTGCAAAACTTGAAGGCATTTCCTTAATTTTTGTGGATTTTTAAGAGATTTATCTGTAAAAATAATGTCACTCTGTATGGGAGGTAGGCGTGGTTTTCTTCCGATTTGGTTCATTTTCGAACTTGATCTTCATTTTTTAAAAAAATCTTATATTTCTCGCTATGTGTTTAAAGAGGAACCCTGCCGTTATGGCTTAATTCCTCTGGGTCCATAGACGTTGGAGTTATAGTTCATGAATCCAACATATAGTATTAAAAAATGCACAACCAAAAAGGATGTGCAAGTGAAATACTCTTCACAGACCTGTATAATACAAGTGACACCTAGAAAAGCAACCACGTACTAGATGTCACATTCATAAACACAAAAGCATTACCCTTTGCCCTATTCTGTAAAATCAGTATGCAATAAGAATTCCATACTGCCCTTAATAGTACCAGTTTGGCTACCGGTAGATGGCGTACCTTCATTGCCATCTACTGGTCAAGACGAGACCTATCCAATCTCTTGTATACTGAGCAGGTATGTCAGCCCGGCCGTACTACTGCGCGACCCCGCCGGTCAATCTAGACCTGTGCAAGCGATCTACACAAACCACAGCCAGCACGAGTCTCCCCGAAGGGCCAACCCGGCCAACAACATCCCGGCAAATGAGACAAAAAATTCATATATATATATATATGAATATATATGAATATGTATATATATGAATATATATATATATAGAATTTTTGTATTTGACGGTGCACATAGCACTTTTTCGTATCTGACTGACACTTCAATTTAAGGCATGGATTCATTAACATACCTTATACGAAGTGCCTACGATTTTTGACCTCTGACTCGCAACAAGGTCCCTTGCTAGTCTTAAAAAAGACGCCGTGTCTTAAAGACATAAAATACCCAATCTTTGTTGGCCATATAGAACATGTCTCCTTGCCGTGAATAGATAAGGACGCCCCATTCGACGGGTTTGACTATCCCCGTGCTAACAAGTTCTCTGAATCATTGCTATACCATCGCAGGCTTTTTTCACAAGGATTTACCATAGTGACCTGCTACCAGATTGGCCGCCACACCGAGCTCTGGTGAGCTCTTCTCTTTTACGACAGTAGACAGGACTTATCCACGAATGTTACGCCTCCATGCATCTACTGCCAACCATCCTCTTTTAATCTGGCTTTGGACAGGCAGGCGCAACACAGTTGCTAACCTGGCGAAGTTCGACAGACAGACGGACAGACAGACGGACACACGGAAATCAACTCAGGAGGTGATGCTGATCAAACATGTATTATATATCTGCCACGCCTCCTTATTGGCGTTACAAACGGAATGACAAAGTTAATATACCCCTTACGCAGTACGCTTTGGGGTATAACTATTGTATTTAGATATATGTACTATGTTATATATAAACAAAGATTAGAGCAGAGCTCATACATGCATGGCTAGACGGACGAGGTCAAGCTCCGGCATATGACAGGCGAGTCGGACATGGTCTCGCTCTGGACAATCGCGTTAAATTATATTCAGCTTGAAAATGTTGACAAACATCGCCTGGAAAATATAAAATATCCTTGGGAGAGCATGATCCAGATCGGCGGCGGCACACTCCATTATTTAAATAAATCGTTTTGGTATAGTTTATTAGATTGGCAGGTTGATTAGATTGATTGAGGAGGTCCAATAGGTTCAGGTCCATTCAGTTGTTTGAAATCCATCACCATGTGAAAATGCTGAAATTTTGGAAGAGCATCATCAGAATCAGTGGCGGTACTGCAGATAATCTATTAAATTATTGTTTAATTGGGTACATGGATTCATTTAAAGATATAACTTCTGAGAGCGAATTAAAGTCTCCGCAAGCACTTCTTAGTGGTTCATTTTGCAAATAATTAGTTCTGCAAGAGTTTATAAAAAGTAGCTCAAAAGACCTACTAGGACGACGAGGAACGTTGAAATAAATTTTACTTAGTAAATATGGACTGTTGACATATGGATGTAAAAGTTTAATTATCCAACTAACATTAAGCATAATTCTCCGATTCTTTAAAGAAGGTAGATTTAGAAGCTGTAATCGATACTCATAAGGAGGTAAATGAAAGTTTGAATCACAATATAGATTGCGTAAGCAGAATGGAAGAAATTGTTTTTGGATAGGTTCTATATCATCGATATAACATCCATAACGGGGGCACCAAACGATTGACGCATATTCTAGAATGGGTCTTACTAGTGATGTAAATTAGGTTTTCGTTATAAAAGGATCATTAAACTCTTTTGACCATCGTTTAATAAACCC
Organism: Coremacera marginata; assembly: GCA_914767935.1. NCBI lineage: Eukaryota > Metazoa > Arthropoda > Insecta > Diptera > Sciomyzidae > Coremacera > Coremacera marginata. Next base: position 50,234,052 of record OU612045.1, read on the forward strand.
TAGAGTACTATTTGCTCTGTTGATTGCTTTATGAATATGAATGTGAAAGTGAAGTTTGGTGTCCATGGTTACTCCAAGATCATCGAAGACCTCTAAGAACTCTAGTGTACAGTCACCAATTTTGTAATTACTTCTAAAAGGTTATCTTCGAGAGAAAGTCATGTATTTGCGCTTTTTCAAGTTGAGTTTCATGCAATTAATTTCGCACCAGTTACAAAGATGATCAAGATCAGTTTGTAAGAATAAAGAGTCATGCTTATTTTTATATGACAGAAAAAGTTTAACATCATCAGCATATAGTAAAATATTGCTATGCTTTACAACAGATGGTAAATCGTTTATGTAAAGTAAAAACAATAGAGGCCCAAGGTGGCTTCCTTGCGGTTCACCAGAAGTAACAAGAAATTTGTTTGATTTTACGAGCTATAAATATGATTCAATCCATTTCACTAATTGAGATGGAAATCCAAGAAGGGATAGTTTTAAAGTTAGGGGCTTATGACTTACAACATCGAAGGCTTTACTAAAGTCAGTATAAATAACATCTGTTTGTAGAACAGATTTCAGAAATTCTCAATAGTCTTTGATGTAAATTCCAGAAGGTTAGTAACAGTAGATAAGAATCCATGTGTGAATGGAGACATTAAAGATTTGACGCTATGTGATAATTGTGAGGTTACAATTGCCTCAAAAAGTTTAGGCTGGGCGCTTAGCTTAGCAATTCCACGATAATTATCTATTAAAGACCTGTTGCCAGATTTGTGCAGCGGAATAATATAAGAAGATTTCCAAGCCACTGGAAAATTGCAAGATTGCAACGATGCAGTAAAAAGTAAAGTAATTGGAATTACTTGCTCTTCACAGATATATTTCAATATACATGCATGAAGGTATGTTGTCAAGACCGCTTTTATAAGATGTTTTAAGATTTTCTAAGAAGGCTGAGACTGTGTTAACATTAATTATTGGGGAGCAAATATCACCAGGCTGCACATTCAAAAGATAGCTAAGACAATCGTAGAAAGCAAATGAATAAGTGATCTTAAAGAAATCTGCAAAAAGTTTATATATAGTAATATACGTATCAACATTCGTCTCAAATGTTTTATATTTCATAAAAGATGTAAGGGAATTTATCTTCCGTTTAGTATCAACAAAGTTCCAAAAAGATTTCGCATCAGACTTGATTTTACTTTAGTTAAATATACATATGCTATAGGATTGCTAGCATAATTGCCGGTACATATATTTAGTTGAGGTATAAGGACCTAAATAGTAAATGTTATAAGTTTTTTGATATTTTTTATAATATTTTGATTTTAGATTTCTCAGTTCGTTGGTATACCATGCCGGACCAGATATCAAACAGGCTTTTCTCTGTGGAACTGAAGTTAAAAAGCAATTATTGAGAGTTTTGTAAAATGCAAATACAGCAGAATGAAGTGTTTGTGGCAATATTCTTGTAGTATTGATATTAAGTACAGATGACCAGTTGATACTTGACAAATTATTTCTTAAGATTACATAATCTGTTCTTTTAAAGTTGAACTCAGTGGGAGGTTTATGAATAAGGTTTGATTTGAACTGTTTTGGAAAATGTAATGCTATTTCTAGAGTCAGATGGTGTGAATCCTCAGGATATATAAGCGGATCGGAGTTGGAAACTGAAACAATATTACTATCATCAAAAAAATATAAGGTCTAACAACCGGTTATTCCTATTATAATGCGAGTTTATTTGAAAATGTACTTGACTCGAATACTCTTATAGAGACGAAAATGGAGATCTGAATACGGATACACAGTGTGTGCTGAGATTGTGGTGACGGCACTACTCCAATTTACTTACTGGCGACGATTCCACCAATGCCGCCCATGGAGAGCACAGTTCAGAGCCACCAATCAACGATGACGGAGTGGAAGTACCACCACCTAGCCATGAAGAGGTTCGAGTTGCTATCCAACGACTCAAAAACAATAAAGCAGCGGGTGCTGACGGCCTGTCAGCTGAATTGTTTAAAACCGGCGGCGATGAATTGATAAGGCGCATGCATCAGCTCATCAGCAAAATATGGCTAGCAGAAAGCATGCCCGACGACTGGAACCTCAGCGTACAGTGCCCTATACTTAAGAAAGGAGACCCAACAATCTGCGCCAGTTATAGAGGTATCAGTCTTATTTCCATCGCATATAAGGTTCTCTCAAGCGTACTGTGTGAAAGATTAAAGCCGATTACAAAAACACTGATTGGACCTTATCAGTGTGGCTTTCGACCTGGTAAGTCCACCATAGACAAGATTTTCACGTTACGACAAATTCTGGAGAAAACCCACGAAAATCAAATTGACACACACCATCTCTTTGTCGATTTTAAAGCTGCGTTCGATAGCCCGAGAAGGGATTGCCTATACGCAACAATGTCTGAGTTCGGTATACCTGCAAAGTTGATTAGACTTTGCAGAATGACGTTGAGCAACACACGCAGCTCCGTCAAGGTAGGAAATGACCTCTCCGAAACCTTCAATACCGAAAGAGGTTTCAGGCAAGGCGATCCACTGTCTTGCGATCTCTTTAACATCATCATGGAGGGGATCCTACGAAAGGCTGGTGTGCATCGTAATGGCACTATTTTCTATAAAGTTGTCCAGCTCCTTGCGTACGCTGATGATATTGATATTGTCGGCAGAACCAAGAGAGATGTTACCGCTACTTTCGCCGCTATCGCAAAGGAATCAGCCAAAGTGGGTTTATCGATAAATGAGGGTAAAACAAAGTATATGCTGCCTACAAACAAGGGAGCGCGGCGTTTAGACTCCTACGTTGCATCCGGCAGCTATAACTTTGAAGTAGTCAAGAAGTTCGTTTACCTTGGCACCGCTATTAATACCAACAACGAAATCAGCCTGGAGATAAAGCGAAGAACAATAATTGCTAATAGGTGCTACTACGGGCTCAGTAAGCAACTAAGTTCCAAAGCTCTCTCTCGATCGCTAAAACTAACACTCTACAAGACACTCGTTCTACCTGTGCTGCTTTATGGCGCTGAGTCATGGGTAGTTTCGCCAACTGACGCAGCCGCTCTGAGGGTTTTCGAGAGAAAAGTTCTTCGCAAAATCTTCGGTCCTGTTCGAGTCAGCGAGGACTATCGCATCCGAATAAACCACGAGCTATATGAGCTCTACGAAGACATTGATGTAGTTTGGCGTATAACTGTGCAGCGACTACGCTGGCTGCGAAAAAAGTGCTCGAGGCGAGGGTCGCTTGTCAACGACGACGAGGGAGACCATGCCTCCGATGGATGGACCAGGCTGAGGATGCTTTAACCGCACTTGGTGTATCCGATTGGAGAAGGCGCGCGCAAAGCAGAGGCGCCTGGCGAGAGCTGATGAGGTCGGCCGAAACTGGACATGGGTTGTTACGACCATCTAAGTAAGTCAGTAAGTACTTGACTCGAAAGCTCATTTAAAAACAAGTTATCCGATGAACATTCTGAGGATGGCAAAAAGTGGTCGGTTCCAGGAAAGTGGTCGGAGGGCAGGTGTTGAGAGCAAATTTTATTAATCGAAAATGTTTGTTATGCACTTCAATATTGGAACTGAAGGCAACAATTTATTTTTTTGGGTTCACGTCGTGAACAGGTAAAATAGACAGTGAAGTTTGAGGTGATGATTTTTGAATAAATTCGTGCACTAAGGTATTTTCCGGCCAAAAACCCTGATCCATAACATGATTGAAGAGATCACCAGGCAAAGTTATTTTGAAAGATGAAATCGTGCGCTCATAAGAAAATCTTAATTTGTGAACCGAAATGAACAGGCTGTTTATTGCTGCTATTCAATATTTGCTTCGGTATAGCTCCAGTAAAAACCGATCTAGATAACGATAGAAAGTGAAGGAAAAATATTAGAAGTAATATTAGAAGCGCAGGTCTGGGCGTAAGTAATTTTCCCACCAGAAGCAGAATTATCACTTGCATTAAAGGATGGAACATCTAGAGAAGGTAAAGTTAAATCAACTGATGCTGCAGCGTTAGCAGGCGTGATCTGATCTGTAATTTGATTTACAGTAACTGACTGTCGGCAGTGATTGGAAGCGACGATTTGAAAGGATTAATATTTTACAGATCGAAGTTGAGCATTAAGAGCTGTTTATTTTTTAATCATTAGCTATAATTTTTAATCCATTAAAATTAAAGTTTTAATTTCCTCCACTATACAATGCTCATTTGTGCAATATCGTTATCGTCTTTTTGACCTGTGTTATGGTCTTAATTTTTTCATAATCTTTATAATATAAATTTTCAAAGATGTTGTTAGTCTTAATGTATGTATTTCCTTAAATAAATCGTAGCTTAAGACGACTGAGTCGTTCTTATCCATAACAAAAGTGAACTTGTCAGGAAATATTCCCTGCATACAATCAGCATTTCTTATCAGACTGAACAGGAAACTTTTCTTACCCCTACACCGCAGTGCCTTGCGTGGTCAAGCAAATCGATTTTATCGCTCATTATTCCATCGAGGTCTGTGAAAGCAATGACCTCGATCTTTACTGGCGATAGCATTTCTGCGGTTGACATCGCTCCGAACGATTCAGAACAAGAATAACAAAAATTAATCATAAAATTATAAAAAAAAAAAATGATTAAACTAACTAAGACGAAAACAACAAGAACAACAAGAACAACAGTCATATCGTAAACAACGGCTACTAAAACGGATGCGTTTCTCTTTAACACAATTTAACATAAACGCAGTGTTATTTTTTTTTTTTTTGTGAACAAGCGTATCGAGCAGCTACTAGCTCCTTCCCAGATGGTTGTTACAGCGATGTAAGATAGGTTCCTGCAGATAACATTGTGTGTATTTCTGCTAGTCGATGAGTTCGTTATCACTCAACAGCAGCGAGGAATAAGATTGTTTTTATTAATTTGAAAAATGAAACTTCATCTGATGTAGCCAGCCAGCCAGCCAGTCCATATTTTGTTGGCCTGTTTCAGTGTCTGTGCTTATCTTATCAGCTATATTTCTAATAGACTTTGTCTGAATTTGTTTTCTAAAACTACTTGTTCATAATTCTGACAATACTGATGTTTTCCTTTTTTATTCACGATGATGAGCAACGAAATCAATAGCCATAGATCAATATGGATACGTTGATACTTTTCCAAAAATGGTTCAAAATTAAAACAAGACACACCCAAAAACTGTCGATATCGAGTTATATTCATGTAATAATAATACAAAGAAATTGTATATTGCTGATTTATAGCTGATAGGCGCTATCTTTTGTGCTAGGGAAAAGTTATTGTATTGTGATTTTATTCTATTTTTGTTGTTATTTGAATTGTTGTAATGCTAGAAATCTCATTTAGCGTAGGCAGCAGTAAACTACTTCAGTTTGTCTAAGCAGCAAATCGTTTGTTTGTGTAAAAGATACTTTTGATTTCACATAAATTGCTGATGTTGAGCAGCTAACGAAAAATTGATTGTATTGATAAAAGTTGTTGTATCATTTGTTCTGCTTTAATTGCTTGCGTAAGAACTTGTATTAAATACGTATATATATGTATATTTAGAGACTATCTCTGTATACCAGATAAAAACAGGAGACATGAAGGAATTATTTATTATTTATAGCATTTATTGGTTGTGTTCGACTCGTGTTTCAAATTTTTTATTTGAGAACGTTGTAGTTGTATTCCAATCTAAAACCTATAAAATTTTGAAAACATAAATCTTGCAATGAATATCTAATGGCCAGAATTTCGAGGAATCTATGAGTTATTTTAAATTTCTTAGATAGAGATACTAGCGAGCTTAATCATTGTGTGTTTTATGACTGCAGTAAAAGTGGGTGGAAACAAAATATCTCTCCAATAAAGATTATGCTGAACAGGGAAAACTTTTTTGTTGTACCAAAATGAAACGTGTCTGATTGTGAAAGCGCTTTTAAACTTTATCAATATGTATTGGAGACTATTAAGATTGATGCAGATTCAGTTTATCACTTGTGATGTTTATAAAAGAAATCTTTTACTCAAAATTGGGAACAATGAGTAAATAAAAGAATAAAACAAGCCTTGCCTATTTTAGCTAGACATGTTTTATTAGATTTTTATGAAAATCTTTTGATAATAGTTTTTCCATTCCTGTCTTCTTACTTTTATATAATTTATAAGCCATATAAAAAGTAAAAAGCACAAAAAAAAAAAGAAAAACAACAAATCCAGCGCAATATTAGTTCTATGCCGGGTTCAGGGACCTTTTTCTTGAAAAATAATAGGTTTAAACAGAATGTATGCTAATTTTTTGATTTCAAATATTGTTGATCTCAAATACGGGATCAAAAATTGTAGTTGTATCAAATCATAAAACAAAAATGGAGGCCAAATTAATTTAAAAAAAGGTTTAGTATTAGAGTCAGTCCAAATGAAATGATCCAAAAAAAAAAAAAAAATCGGAAGTTGCTTGCTCGACCAATTTTAAAAAAGTTGAAATTATTATTAACAGTTGCCAATATATTTGAATCTTAGAACTGATTTCAAAAAATCATTTGTTCCTCTTCTTTCAAAATGACAGCGATACATGCATTTGTGTTAACTTATATTTCACAGCTCCTATTATACATAGAATGATAAATTGAAAACAATTGTGTTAAGCACACTTTGGCCTTTAATCTGACATATAAGATATGCATATGAAATAATTTTTTCATATTAAAAAAAATTATTAGATTTTTTACATTCAAAACGTGATATCTTGCAATTTCAAGAATTTTTTTTATTGAAAGCAGTAAGTTGCAGTCATAGAGTTTTTTCTATAGTACATGTTAAGTAGTTGCTTAAACATACATTTTGTAGACATTCTGTCTCATCAACTTTTTTGCTTACAGCCTCTTAAAAAAAGAATTTTGAGTAATTTGCTGAGTTTTGCTGACTTTAGGGGCAAATATCTCTGGTGGACACGGGCTAGAAAATTTTAAATTTATTCAAAATATATATTACTCACTACATTATTCACAATGTAGTTCGCAGCATCTACTTAACTCTACGTAAGTCAAAAATGACAGCAGAGCTTACTCCAACTGATACCAGACGTAAGCTCGTGTTGCAACTTATTGTCCCTATAATAACATATTCGAAACTTATTTACAGTAGACTAGACTCACGATCTGATCACAAACTGCAAGTTTCATGCTACACGGTATGTCTATAACATTCACAAATTTGATCACATAACATGTCTTAAGAAAAGTATTCTTGGTTGTGACATCATCAGTTATCTTAATGCCCGAAATTTCTGCGTAAACTTATTCTCTCCAAAACTCCATTAGATTATGAAATGGTTTACCCAGCAATTTAAGATCTATGCATAGTAAAGGTGGCTTGAGGCGGGCCGTATTTAATCATTTCATTTAAAACACTAATGTTTTATCGAAAATATCCAGATTTCTCTAATTCTCTTTTTTAAGTTTTTTTTTCTTTTTCTCTTCATTTTTGTTTTCCATTTCTTTGTTTCTTCTTTTATTCCATATTGCCTTATTATTATGAGTATTTATATTATTTCAATTAGTATTCTTTTCAACATTTTGCTAATTTATGTTCACTTTTAAATATTGAAATATCTCTTAATACCTGAAGTATGTTCAAATTAAAAATTCTTTTTTTTTTGCCAATATATAATATTTTAAAATTAAAAGTTAGACGAACTCAATACTTTATGTCACTAATTTGGTAAAGCAAAAGAACTTGTTCTTATTATACTAGTTTATAAATAAATAAATCAATAAATAAATAATGTGCATAATAGTATTATATTGAAGATAAAATTTTAAATTTGATATTTGCTTCACTTGAAAGATACAGCCCTTCAAACTTCGTGAAAATTCACCTCATAGTATGTACGAGTATATTAGGGTGACTGGAAAAAAATGTTACAATTGCCACCGACTAAAAGTGTAGTTTGATCTATTTTTTGACGATTCCCAAAATATTCTGGCTGTCACGATAACCGCCAGTGAGGTAAATTTCCAAATACCTCCAAAAATCATGTTTTTTCGTAAAAATTTCGGCTGGTGTGTTTTTCTTAACAAGAAAAATATATTCCAACTTTTTTTTTTAAAATCTACCACTCATTTTAGACTCAATCTACCACTAATTAAAACTTGCAAGTGACAATACTGGTCATCATCCTCTATTTGTCAACGCCATCTGTTAACAATTGTTAGCTGCAGTTATGTTTGATATGTTATGCAGATACGAGGGGTGCCTTTTATATTTCGGGATTAGAGAACAAAAACAAATATTAATCATCGAAAATCACTTTATTGTTTTTCAAAATATTCTCCATTAAGATCTATACACTTTTGCATGCGTTTGAACCAATTGTCGAAGCACTTTTGCCACTCTGATTGAGGTATCTCCAAAACATGCATTCTGAATGCCGCAACCGCTTCTTCGGGCGTCGAAAATCGTTGTCCACGCAGTTTATTCTTCACGGTTGGGAATAAAAAGAAGTCATTCGGTGCCAAGTCAGGGCTATACGGCGGATGACCCATCAAATCGATGTTTTGGGTGCTCAAAAATGCAGTTGTTTGAGCCGATGTGTGAGAGCTCGCATTGTCGTGGTGAAGAGTGATCCGTCTTCGGCGGTTGGTTTTCCTGATTTCTTGGAAGACAACTGGCAAACAAATGGTTGTGTACCACTCAGAGTTGACTGTTCTGCGTTGTTCTAGTGGTACGGTTGCGACATGTCCATATTTTCCGAAAAAAACAGGCGACCTGGCGATTTGGCTCATCTTGAAACACCCATACAGTCGACTGTTGTTTACTTTCGGGCTCATACGCGTAAATCCACGATTCATCACCTGTCACGATGTCATAGACGTGTTTTGAAGCACCCCGATCGTATTTTTTGAGCATTTCCTTCGACCAATCGACACGAGCCTTTTTTTGAGCGATTGACAAATTGTGTGGGATCGAACTCGAACAAATTTTTTTGACAGTCAAATGTTTATGCAATATTGAATGTATGCTGGTCCCACTTATGCCTAAGGTTGCCTCAATCTCGCGATAGGTAACATGACGATCTTGCAATATCAGTTCGCGCACAGCATCAATGGTTTTCGGAACAACAGCTGATTTCGGACGACCTTCACGAAATTCGTCTTGGAGTGAACTACGACCACGATTGAATTCACCATACCATCGATAAACACTGGTCCTTGATGGAGCTTCATCGCCAAAAATTGAATTAAGTTCATCCATGCACTGTTGCTGTGTTAATTCACGTCGAAAGTTGTAAAAAATAATCGCACGAAAATGTTCACGATTTAATTCCATTTTTAGACCGAGATGAATCTTTTAAGTTACTATAAACAACACAAATAGCGCTCGTATGTCAAAACGTTCTGAGTACGTATAAGCCAACAAATGTCAAACTTTGCGATAGAGCTTTCAGTTGACAGATTGCAACACCAGGGTTGCCAAATCCTGAAATATAAAAGGCACCCACGTATGCAGTTATATTGATAATGTGTGGAATTAGTAGAGGTGTTCGGATCGGTGATAGTAGTGTTAGACTTTTCATCGATGGAATGCGGGATCGATCCTCACGTAGGACAAAGCAGCATTTTTTGTTTTGATGTGAATGCGTTTTGTTTTGTTTTTGCATAGTGCGAAGGGAAAATTAACAATTGCCCACAAGTGCGTTGAAAGAACAATGACTGTAACATGTAATGAAATAAATAAAATAATAATGAGATGTAATTAAATTTACTGGAGGGAATATTAACGTGTGTTTTTTAATTTACTTTATGTTATTTTCAATTTTTGAATTTGAAAGTTTTTTATTACAAAAAACCATTAAATTATCAAATCTATGAAGCTCTAAAAAAGCTTCTCTCTCGTGTGTCCAACGACGCACCTGTTTTTTTTTTGTCTATGTAAGTCGAGGCATTTTAATATGTTAGATTGGTCGTTATATGGCTTTTTCGAATTTCAATGATTGGCTCCAGACTTCAAAAAACTACTCTGCATTTTTTCAGATTTTTTAGTCTCCCTATGGGCAACATTTGTCCTCCTCCATACAAAAAATGTCAATATATAAATAGAAATAATAGTCGCACCAGAATACTATTTTCCATGTGAGTTGCAATTAAGAATATGAGCACACAGAGCAAAATAAAATTAAAATCTGCCTACAACCACGCCTACCTCCCATACATCAAGATACTGTCAAACGCCATAATGTCCTTCATATTGGACCGAAGTACTCGGCCGAAGTACCGAATAACTCAGTACGAAGATATATATTTATGTGTAAAACTGAAGAAAAAATTTCGGTCACGTCCACCTCCTACATAATTAAATTTTTTGTTTTATTTTGTATTAAATTATATTTAATACAAAAAACTATTAAAAATTACAAGGAAAAATTTTAAAAGAATTAAGAAAAAAATAGTTTAAGAATTTTTGCTAAAAAAAAAATCATAAAATTCTCCATAAGAATTACTTACAATATTTTTTTATAAAATTTTTTTTCTAGCTGAGGAATCATTTTCGAAAAAAGTCATGTAAAATGTTGGGTAATTTCATAAAACTCGTGTTCACAAACTAGGCATCGCACAGGACAAATATTTTATGCAAATCAATCAATATATGTTTTTTTCAATGAACTAATTTTTATAAAAAGGAATTAAACAATAATTTTATGGGAAATTTGATGATTTATTCCATCGTGGAATATAATTTTAAATTGTTTTCAAAAGAAAGAATTAAAAAAGTTATAAATTAAATTTAATGAACTTCGACATTTTTAAATAAATTTTTTGACATAATAAAGAATAGTTTTAAAAATATAAAATCTTAAAAAAATTTTATTGTTAATTTTTGTAATGAAAATTTGAAATCATGACTAAAATTACCCATTGAAATCGGCGTATAAAGTGTTATAACACTACTTCCAATTGCCGGTCTTAAGTGTTAGTGTGGACCGCATTGATTCACCGTTAATATGCTAACCCTCACCGTTAATAATGCTTCCATAATTTTTCTTAGTTTATTTTTTATGTTTTGTTTATGTTTTGCCGATATGCCGATATTTTTATTTTCTCGTTTATATTTAATGGTTTATATTTATATTTTAAACTTTAAAAAACACCCTTTTTTTAGAGGTATAGAAACATTTTTTGAAATAAAACACAGAAAAATTAATGAAATGGCCAATATTTTGGCTTTATTAGCTATACAATTTCGGGCGTATAGCTACCGTGACTGCGTCTTCTGAAAAACATCCTGTCGGTCCAATTTTGCACAGCTTCTTCCAGCATAGCCGGCCTTATCTCGCCAATACCGCGCCGAATGTTGGTTTACAACTCGTCCGTCGTAGCTGGATTATCAGCATAGACCAGTGACTTAACGTACCCCCATAAAAAGTTGTCTAACGGAGTCAAATCACATGACCAGCCAGAAATGCGACTCATCGCTGAAGATGATTTCACTTTCAACTGATTTTCATCCCATTTACCGAAACGATGGTTTCGGTCCGATTACTTGAATTCCTCTACCAGCTGGATTTTATGCAGGTGTAGGCTAGGTCAAAATCTTTCACGTAGTAGACGGGCAAAGACCCCGAGTTGTTGAGAACGGTGTCGAATCGATAAATTTGGGTCCTCGGTCACACTTACCTCTACAGCGGGGATGGCTTCTTTGGTACGCACAGCATGAGCTTGTATTGGATGAATATTCTCCATAATAGCAAGCGAAGACATAAATAGTAAATTCATTGTTGTGCGTATAACCTGATCAGATGCACAATTATGCGCATCGTAATGTGTGCGCAGTGCTTGTTAGTTTTCTGCACAGAACGCGAATTTTGGAAATAAATTATCACGATTTGTAAACATTATTCCGGTGTGAGCCTCTGCATAGTAAATTCCTAAAGCATTCTGAGCATAAATGCCAAATGCATGTGTTTACTTTGACAACTGGCTTGACATCTATCCCTCTAGGAAATTCTATGCCTCTAAAAAAAACAACCTTTATTAATATTTTATTTATATTTCAATATTATATTTTTGTAACGATATGATCGTTGCAAGCCTAACAAAGTTTCTTTAAATTAAAAAAATAATAATACTGCGCAACGACTGCCATCTTTTCTAAGCCCCGATAACTTTCTCAGCACATCTTTATATTCTCAGAGTCGCTAATTAAAGTAAAAAAAAAAATTAAAATTAAATGGTTAAACTCTTTGTTAATTTCAACCGACTTATTTAGCATAAGACATAAACTTCTTAACACACTTTAGTTCATCTGTTGAATCAACAATTTTTCTTCTCTCTTCCAGGTTTGTCTTCAAAGATTCCTTAATAGCGAATATATCTCCAAAATCTATGTAAGTCGGTACATCAATTAAATAAAACTTGCTTAACTACTTGAGTTGAGTAAATAAATTATGATTATTTAATTCATTACCGGTAAATATTCCCCATACTTAACTAGCTAGCATTAAAACGGAGGCACACGTAGACTCTAATCAATTTGTTTCCAATAAGCTTATCACAAGTCATAAATTATCCGACTATAATTAAAGCATGTTATCCAAAATAAGAAATCGCGGCAAACTAACACTTGTCAACGTTTGATCCGAAAAAACCACACAACGGAAATATGGAGCCACAGCACTCTAGATACCAAGATCAGATTAAATCAGTCATTAAGAAAAAGCGACCTCAACCTCACTAACACCGAATGTGCCGGAACAGGAGGCAAAGAAGTGTAGAGTCCACGCTTGCGTAGTAACATAAAAACATACAAACTAAATATGAGTCATGATGTCATGTGTGTTTGTATTGTTGGTAGATACTTACGCACAATTATCAATTTCGAAAATTACAAAAGCATTTACAATGATCAACAGTGGACACCAGATTCCGACTGGAGACAAAGTTAGCGTCATTGACGTCGCAGCTTTTATGGACTGCATATTTCCAAATGATTTCCGATAACAAGTCAATAAGTAACAATGTAAGAAATACAAAACAAAACAAAAAAAAAATGCTTTTCAAGTTCTTACATTCAGATAAGTGAAGGTAAAAAATGATACTTGATATTTAAGCGCCGGCTGGGCGGCTCTTGGCTGATGTGTGTTGTTGGTAAACGAGTTTTATTCTTTATCTGAATTCAACTTGCTCTGGGCAAGAAAGTGGGAGAAGATAGATTGTAGAGGGGTAAGGAGTTTTGAGTGTTAACGTACAGTCCAGCAACTTGATTAGAATCAATTATTTAAAAGCATTTGTTTTTAGTCATTATTCTGGTCGAACAAAGTGTTGGTTGCCCTAGAGAGCCATAATCATTGCTACTCACATTCATTTCGCATTCTAAGTAGCGTAATATTTGAGCCCACCAACGGCAGCCATCAACAATGCTGAGAAAGTGCAACATTCTTTGCAACTGATGGAGACAAAATCACTTGAAGTGGGGACCAACTTCAGTTCGCTCTTCTTTACTGACCACAACAAGGAGACACTTGTTGATAAGTGTTGCCGATAAGCTGAGTGCTGTGGTGAGATAAGCGCAAAATTTTTCAAAATACTTTGTTCATCGTTGTGTTAAGTTGGTTCCAGAAATTAGTATAACTCGATTCCATGCCACTGAATAATTTAATCTAAATGTGAACTCAAAGTGCATAGATGAGTTGGTCCCAAATTTATTAGATGAAGAGTTAAATTCAGGTTTTGCTTCAACAGGAAGCTTAAGCTAAAACGGCTACATTTTCATATTTTGTTCCATTAAGGAGAAACTAAAGGAGGAAGTTCAAATTTAATTTCATTTCAAATTTGAAACAGAATTTTAAAATATATGTTCAATGTAAGTTACTCCAGCCTGCTACTTTTTCAATATCACGGCTGGGGATTCATTTTAACTCTGATTAGCAGAAATAAGGATGCTTTTTTGAAGTAATCTGACTTTTAAAGACAATCTTGAACTTCTTCGTAACAAACTTTCTTTTCGTTTCCTCTTCAATTTCTATAAAAACGTGTTAATTGCAGCTTAATAGATATATTTTAACCCAAAGTGTTATTCCAATAAGTAAAAGTATCAAGGTACTTAAACAATAAGTACTAAGTTTAAATACTTGCATACTTATACTTCAAATTTGCAAGTTCAAGTACCTTACTTTCAAGTATTTTCAAGTGGCTTATGAAGTACTTGGTGATTTTTGTATTACATTCGTTCCAAAAATAAAAATACATATGTTTATAATAAATTTCAGTAGCTTTTATTCCAGTATGCAGTGGCGTAGTAAGGGGAATAACAGGAGGAAAACATGCCCCGGACCACTTGTAGAGGGGCGTCAAATTGTCATCAAAAAATCATAGTCAATCTGCTTTTGAAAACAGTTATTTTTGCTTTAATGTAACTTTAACGTATTAATCCCACAAATCGTGCTTAAATTGAGGTTGGCTGCAACGGTCAAACACTAGACTTGTCCTTCAAGGCCTGACAGTATGTTGTATCGTCTGAAAGAAATTTCCTTTTAGTTTGGCAGCACTGCATCGCACGTTTGTCATTTTAAAACGATAACAATAAAAAAACAGTGTTCAGGGAAATAATTGAAGAGATAGACAACATTCAAATGGCATTACTAAATATTGTTTTCAGTATGCAGGAAATTTCACCTTTTTATATTTTGTTTACTGTTGTGTTGTTTGAAAGTAATATCTTAACCCCTCATAGCCCATAATCATAAATTTTATAAAATAAAAACACGTATATTTTAGAAAATCAATATTTTTTTTATGTATCTATTTGCTTCTGAATAAAGGGGGTGTGGCAGATCTGTGACACTGAGCTAATATTATATTTTTTCTATGTCGTGTGTAGAAATCTAATATGTATTTTAGTAGTGTAACAAAAAACCGTGTCAATTTTGGACAACTAACAATTTTTTCATGAATTTCCAATTTTTTACATGCACCGAATTGTCGTGTTATTCGAACTTTCAAAATAACCATTCAATAACACACTAGTAGCGCCATCTCTGGGTACGATGGGGTATTATTTCGTTAGTGCGGTATATTGCAGTGATTTAACAATAAGTTAAAAAGAAATCAATACCGTCCGTATGAACTTTGTAGGATATTTTTTAGTTTGTTAGAGAAATATCACAAGGGGCTACGAGTATAAGGGGTTTATTAATATAACTAAAATTAGACCATAAGAAGTTCAGATTTCCTTTTTGCTAAAGATTTTTTACTAAGATTTTACTAAAAAAAAATTGAAAGAATCAGAAGATAAGAAAGTAATAAAATCAGAGTAAGAATCGAATTCAGGTTGTACTCCAACTGCTGCTCGACTTTTATGTGATATCACATCACAACAAATACTTACTTACTTACTTAGGTGGCACCTACAACTGTAAGTCGGTTTTCGCCTGGTCTAAGAAATTGCGCCATCCATTTCTGTTTTGTGCTTGCTGGCGCCAGTTGGAAGCTCCAAGTATCGTTAGGTTGTCCTTTACTTGGTCCTTCTAACAGAGATGTGGTCGTCCTCTTCTGCGTTGACCGCCGCTGAGTTCGAATCGAATATTTTCTTTGCTGGTGCGTCGTATTCCATCCGCTCAAGATGACCTAGCCAGCAAAGCCGCTCGATTTTTATGCGCTTTACTATGACGATGTTGGCCTATAGCTCATACAGCTCATCCATCGTATTCGTTACTCGCCATTGACGCAGATTGATGCGTACATTTTACGCAGTGACTTTTGTTCGTCGAGAGAGAGCTCTGCTGCTCAATTGCCTACTCAGCCTAAAGTTATGCCTGTTGGCAAGAGTTATCCTTCGTTTTATCTCTCTACTGATAACGTTGGTGGAGTTAATGCTGGATCCCAGGTAGGCGAAATCCTTCACAACTTCGAAGGAGGTGTTGTCAACAGTGACGTGGGTGCCAATACGCTGGGACTGTTTAATTGTTGACATCAGATATTTCGTCTTATCTGCGTTCACTGCAAGAAGACCCATGCGACTCGACTCTTTTTCTAATTTGGAGAATGCTGCACTGACTTCGCGTGTGTTATGGCCAATGATATCAATATCATCAGCATACACAAGCAACATACCACTCTTATAAAGTATTTGTCTCAGATCCGCAGCTCGAATGATCTTCTCCATAATTAGATTAAAAAAGTCGCACGATAACGAATCACCTTGTCTGAAATCTCGTTTGGTAACAAATGGCGGGGAGAGATCCTTTCTGATTTTAACTACGCAGAGACGGATTAATTGTGCAGGTATACCCTTTTCAGACATGGGTGAGTACACGTGATTCTTTATTGGACTATCGAAGGCGGCTTTGTAGTCGACAAAAAGATAGTGGGTGTTGATTTGATTTTCTAGGGTCTTTTCGAAAATTTGTCGTAGCGTGAATAACTGGTCGGTGGTAGATTTTCCAGGTCTGAAGCCACACTGATAAGACCCAATCAGTAGGGTTACGATGGGCTTCAGTCTTTCATATAATACGCTCGACAGGACCTTATATGCGATATTTAGAAGTCTTATCCTACGTTTTCTTGTGGGTTGGACACTGAGGTTTCAATCGTTTGGAATGCATTCTTCCAACCATATTCTACATAGAAGCTTGTGAATGCATTTAAGAATATAACTTCGTCTCGGTTCTTAAACAGCTCAGCGGGTAAACTATCGGCTCCCGCGGCTTTGTTGTTCTTAAGCCGTGTTATGGCTGTAAAGACTTCATTGTAGTCAGGCAGTGGAACTTGAACGCTGTCATCCATAGTTTGGGTTTCCGGGATATCATCTCCATTGGCGGGATTGTTGGCATCATCGCCATTCAGAAGACTACAGAAGTGCTCCCTCCATAACGTCAGTGTACTCTGGATATCTGCCACTTGGTTCCCGTTTTCATCCTTGCAGGAGGCCCTGGTCTTAAAGACATCGTTACACAACAAATACAGAACTTTGAAAATGACATACTCGTAGATGGGGGCCCAATTACATCAGAAGTTTCAAATCTATGTCCATTGGAGTGGCCCTTAGCTGTATGGAACAATTTTTTTTTACAAATTCAAAATGTGCATGGGATTCGATTGTTCCTTTACATGTAAAAAGTATATTATGAAATTTTCAGACAAAAATATTGATGTTTAAACCTGCCTCTAGAACATTTTATTTATATAGGAAAACAAAAATCTTTAAAGTGCTCTTTTCTGGCATATCGAACACAAAAAAAAAATCATAAGAAATCAAAAAACACATAGATTAAATTTTAGTTTTTAAATTTGGATTTTTGCGATTTTTTTTAATACACCAAGAAATAAAAGAGATTTTTTTCCAAAAGTAAATATTCATAAATCTGATAGTTTAGGTCCGATTTTCATGCTTGAAATTCATTTTAAAGGAAAATCAAATAATAAACGAAGTGCGTAAAAGTTTTTAAAAAAGTTGTGCTTCAAAAATTAAATTGGGATTTTTTTTGGAAGAACAGAACTATTTTCCTAAATAAATCAAATTTTCAAAATAGAGTCGCTACACAGAAAAAATTTTTTTCATATATTTTATGAATTTGTTCCTAAATATTATGAATTTTTCATAATATTTCATCAGAGAACAGATAGCAGTGAACAGCGTTCCTAACATTTCATGTTATTAACGAAATCATAATATTTGTGAATATTTACCTACAGTTTAAGGATTTATTCGTAGTTTTAATGAACAAAATACTAATATCTGTGAATATTTATCTACATTTAAGAATTAACTCATAATATTTATGAACACTGTCATAATTTCTGTGAATATTTACCTAAATTTTAAGTATTTATTCATAATATTATTGAATGAAATCATAATAAATGTAAATCAGGCAGTGCAAAATATTCACATTTTGGCATTTTAAGAAAATTAAAAATGATCACAAGAAATGTCTTTACTATAAATATATACATCATATCCATCTTGAAAATTATTTCTAATTAAATTAAATTTAGTTGATTTTGATTTCTTGCATTAATAATATTAATAAATGTTAAGATTCGTTTTTAAAAATAATAAAATAAAATTTTAAGAACACAATTCATACTATTTATGTGCGTATTCTTAAAGAATGTCATGATTGTGAATGAGTTCACGAGATTTTTGAATGCATTCACACATTATGTGAATTTTTTCTTAAATTTTATGAATCCGTTCTTATATTGAATCAAGATTTTATGAACACAATTCATAATATTTATGTACGCATTCTTAAAGGACCTCGTGATTGCGAACGAGTTCACGAGAATTTTGAATTGCATTCACACATAATATAAATTTTTTCCTAAATTTTATGAATCCGTTGTGATATTTTCCGAATCAAGGTTTTATAAACGAAATTCAGTAATAGTACGTACAAATTTATTTCCGTGTAAGGATACGTTTAAATAAAATAATATTAACTTTTCTTCATTGTTTCAAATAAATCACATTTCAATATAGAGGTCGCTAGAGGTACGTTTGAATATCAATAATATTAACTTTTCTTCATTGTTTCAAAACTATGTTTTTTAAAACACTATATAAATTTGTAAAATAAGTAATGCCTTTTGAACCTACAATAAATTTAAACACTGATTTTCCTTCTACTTCTGGCTCAAAGTTAACTTATGGTAGGACTTGAGCTTTAGCAAGTGATGCCACTTCTTCTGCAGTACTCAGTACTAATAATACAGGCACAATACTGAATGATGTGTTTTTACTCACTTGACTTGCTTGACCGATAATTCACGAACGTCGAAACTGGAATGAATTTACTAATTACATTCCAAGTATTCCGTACGCGCTGCTATAGTCCATTGTTAAAGCAGTGCGAGGAGGCAGCATACCACCGCTGTTCTCGCGTCTTTTATTCATTCGTGCTAGAGATGCGCAAAGTGTGTCACTAAATTGAAAAGTGTGATAAGGATATATAGCTCTCCGAGATACGAATCAATCATTAAGCTCACTAGCTCATAAAATCAAAAAAAAAAAAAAACAAATACGTTCTAAAACTCATGTCATGTCCTCAATTCAAGTAATAAATTTTCCTTAGTTGAAATAAAATTTCCTCATTGTAAGGTTTCCACATTGAGTTTTTACTCGAGTCGAGTCGAGTAATTCGACTTGAAACTCGTAGCAACTAACTCGAGTTTTCGAGTTACTCGAAGCTAGTCGAGTAACTTTGATTGAATTTAAATACAAATTTGTGGAATTTTTTACCTTTATCGCTAGTCATAAACAGCATTAAGCATACTCGTAATGTGCATAAAATTAAAAAATTTGCCTAAAATTTAAAGTTTATTTGAGGATTAAATCGAAAAGTATGTCTCTCTACAAAATAAGATCGCATAAAAGTAAAAACCTAAAAAAGTTGAAATTATTTATGTCTTTTATGTTCCATTATTTATATCTTCCCTTAGTTTCATTAAACACTAATTTCTACTGGGTATGTATTAGTAAGAGTGAAAAAAAAACTCGAGCTACTCGATAGTTCCTCGAGTTAATCGATAATTCCTCGAGTTACTCGAATTTCGAGTTATTCGAAAAACCGAATTACTTGATTCAAAAATCTAATCGAGTAGTGCAATTCTACTCGACTCGAATAGAACGCGAAGCAACTCGCACAGGCCTAGTTTTTACTCAATGTAAAGTTACCACATCCTAAAATTTTAGGTGGTTGTCCTAAAAGTTAGGATGCCATTTTCCTTAAAAAAAACAAGTAAAATATACTAGAATTTATAAAACTTTTCCTTAACTTGAGTAATAAAATTCATATTTCGATAAACTCCTTCGATTTTAGTAAAATATAAGTTAAAATTAAGAAAAATATTTTTTAATATGACGCCTAGTAAAATATTACTCAGACTTAGTCAATAATTCTGATTTTAGGAAATATCTTAAAATTTAGATGTGTAAAGTTTTGCCTATATTTAAGTAATTGCTACTTTTTTTTTCACTTTTAGTTTTTAAGAGCGAGAGTTGAGAGTGCGCCATTAACAAATGGAAATGTATTGACGGTCAATTCTGATTAATGTGACCATTTGCCAATAAATGGAGGAACATTAGAAAAACATATTGCATCACTTTTATTCAACAAAATCTTTCTTGAGCGTGCTTTGTAGCGATCAGGAATTCTTAGTCCGGGGCCTCATTAGAGCCCGAAGAGAACCAAAGCAGATGGCGGTTGTCGGATTCGCCGTGCAATAAAATTTATGAAAATGTATGCAACTGCCAAAAATGAAATCACCGTAGAAGTCGCGACGGAAAAACGCCAGAATAGAATCTATTCTCCGACGGCTGTCGGGTCTCTCTTTGAGTGGCGTAAGTGTTGCCGTATTTTTGCTAAAGATAAGTTGTGTTCAGTGTTATTTTATTAGTTTTTCTTATGAGCTGACGTTTCGTTTTGTGTGTCTGTGTTGCATTCATGCAAGTTCAAAACAAAATATGAAAAAATTTTCTCCAAAATTAAGCATTCATACCGAAAAGCAACGCTGATCTGCCATCCAACCTCTCCTATTCTGGACGGTTTCTCAGCGGATTTCTCCGAGAGAGGCCCGTCATCCGCCACCCGGTTTGGTTCTTTTCGGGCTCTTACGCGGCTTATCGAGCTTGCGACACCCGCCAGAGCAGCAAAAATTTTGGGGCCATGCAATGATATAATTAACCAGGTAGCATTGACAATTGTTTATTTTTTTTCATGAAAAGTGAGACTGACACTTGTCAAAAGCAGCTGTTAGTACGAAACACCGATAAATGAATAAATAAAATATTTGTTACAGTCAAGTACATAACTATCCTTAAATTAAAAACTTATTTTCTTAAGAAAAAAATATTAAACTCCTCTTTGAATTAAGTTTAATTTTCTACATTGAAGTAAGTTCATCCTATAGACACAGAGAAAAAAAGTGTAAAATTATAATATTTTCGGGTATAATAACTAACCTTCGGCCAGAATGGGTTATCTAAGTATTTGTATAATGCAACAAAAGAGATTCAGGCAACCTTCTGCTAAAATGGGTGGTCGGAGATTCTAGGCAATATTAAAATAGGAACTTCGGTATCATAACCTTAGGTAAGTTATACTTATGCTAGTGAAGATTTCCTAAGGTCTTTGCAACAAGCGCTTACGTTGTTGTTCTCTTGTGATTTGTTTGTTTTTTTCATCTTTTCAGTTATGTTTGACACTTTTTCTGCTCTTTTGCTTTTATGTTTTTAATTAAATCAATTTTTATTTATAATGTCAACTCATCAGTACTTCTGCGTGATTCTCGCTGTGATTAACTCAGCTGTTTTATGTTCTATTTGTTTCGTTAATGTTACGAATAAATTACTTCGAAATACATGCACGTTAGTACAAATGATAAGAAAAGGAAAGCAAATAATCATCGCTGATGACAGAAAGAGTAGCAATGAGAGAAAAAAAATTTGCTTTTGCCCAAGTATCCAAGTATATTGAAAATTATAACTTTTGCTTCTTATATCATTATTCAATTCTTCCTAAAAAGAAAAATATCAAGTTTTGATTTTGAAAGTATCATTTGTGTAATTTTTGCATATTTTCTGGACAGTATGGTGGGAGGTTTGATCTCCGACACCCCCCCTCCCCCCATCCCCCATGGAAACGAGCCTGATCTAACCATTGGAGAATTTTACTGGTCCGATCCAATAAGCTGATAAATGGCAATATTGCAAATTCACAACTTATTATCTTGCGATTGTAGTTAACACTAATTAAGCGAGTGCTAAGACACGAGAGTTGTTAATTTCGCTCACTATTTGAGCCGCTCACTTTCTTCAAAAACTTGAGCTTCAAAAGTGAGCGCGCTCAATTTTTTTAAAAAGTGAAAAAGTTAGCGCCCTCCAAATGTGAGTCGCTCAGAATGTGAGCGCGCTCAGTTTTTTTGGAAAAGTGAGCGCGCTCAAAAAGTGTGCGAAATTAACAGCCCTGTAAGACACTAATTATGAAAATGAAAGTAGCATTAAAAGTAGCAACCAATTTAAGAAATATTTAAAATAACACAACAACCTAGTTACAACCTTTTTTAAAAGCTTATAATTTCAGTCTCATTATAAATCAAAATATAGCTGCACCAACGTACACTATGCTTCAAATATTTTGACCCCTATTATTTGTGGGTCAGCATGAATTCTGCGCCATAATAAGTGCCAATATATTTAATCATAAGCGTGAAAACCTCAGGTAGGTAACTGTTAACACCTCGAACCGATTTTATTATTATTATGTCTTTGGATAGTATTTGCGTTTTCCAACAAAATCGTGATCAGTTCACACCTTTCAATCTTAACTGTTGTTGTTGTTGTTGCTATTGTTGAGAATGTCGGCTGCTGCTCTGGGCGAACAGCCATAAACCTTTCTAACAACTTATAACTGAAACTATCAACTGAACAATAGCAACAACTATCGACAAACATCAAGCAACCAACAACTAATTGGAAATACAATTACTTGTAAGTAACAAGCGGCGGATAGCGGTTCCATCCATCCATCCACGGGAGTTTCATGCAACGCTACAAATTATTTGTACTCGGTACTCGTTGTTTATAATAACAATAACACATCGTCAACAACTACTCGGGAAAAAGTTTTTTTTTTCCCCTTATCTAAAATCTTGAAGTGAACATCAGTGAAACAACTGAAACAACAACAATAGCTATAAGACCACTATCAATAACGAAGACGACGACTATGTAGAAAACACCGCTACAAATCCTGTCAAACACACACACACCAGAATTCCAATCAAACCAAACACTGCCAACACTAAACAAAATAAGACCACCATACAAAGCACCAACAATATACCGCAAACACCAAACATCAAAATTTAATAAAACCAAAAAAATTATTTAAGTGCAATTCGCACCTCATAAATCAGGAATCGTGTTTAATTCACATTATATGGCCTGGCTACAACAGCAAAGCAGGCCAGCAGCCAAAAGCAACCAGACGACCAACCGACAAACCAATCGACTGTCCCAATGTTCAACCTTTCTACCTTCAGAAATCTTAAGCTCTCTACACAAGCTTAACTGGGAATCACGTTCCAAGTTCCAAGTTAGCGGTGTGTGGTGCACATTGCCCTCTAATGGGCCGCATAACTATTTGCTCGATTGCTAAACTCATTTGTTTGGAATCTGCGAAGATATTCCTTGAAGATGTTGTTGGCAATGCTGGCTGGCTGGCTGGCTGACTGGCTGTTTTACCTTACTTGGTGTGTTTTCTTGGTGCTGATGTTTTTTTCTATTTCTTTGCGCGCTTTGTTAGTGTTTTCCGCGCTCCGTCGGTAACTTTATGAGGAATTGGTGATAAAGTGACTAAAGTAGGCATGAAACCACACCAGCAACACATTAAAATGAATGAAGAGCCAAAAAAGCAGCGTAGCAATTTTGCTTCCTTTAAGGCTGTCGAGGTGCGCTCATCGTAAAATTTTGCTGCAACCAGTAGTTAGCGGCAGTCTATAGCACCAGCATCTGTGGCAAAATGAGTGCAGTATTTCATGTTATTTGTATGGTTTGATTGCTGAATTTTGAAATATTTTATGAGGGAAAACTGAGGAATCTCAAATTATGTGATAAACTTAATCATCATCAACAAATTGTACGGAAATGGAGTTTACAAGAAAATGTTATGATTGTTTCAATTTATTTAAGCAGAGTGTAAGCAATCAGCCAGCTTCGAAATTTGATTTAACTTTGATCTTCGTAATTTTAAACATTCGTTTTGCTTACTCGAATTTATTTGTTAGTATTTTTTCGTCATCCCAACATTGAAAGATAAACATCTTACTTCATTTAAAAATGCTGGTTAGTTAGTTAAGTGAGGAAGGAGCAAGTCGCCTAGTTACTGAGGCCTCAATGGCTTTCTGTAATAAACCTCGTTAAGTTATAGTTCATCCTTAATCGTTAAGTTCGTTAGGAACAGAGCGATGTCCTTGGGTGAACTATCCGTTATTAGATGCGGTTTTAGGTGTAATGCACCTAAGTAACGAAGTCAGGTCCTGATTAAACCGTTACAGTGACACAAGATGTGCTCTGCTGTTTCTTCATCTTCATTACATAATCTGCACAGATCTTCCTGGACTATGCCCATATTTTATAAGTGTTTATTTTCCTTACAATGTCCAGCTAGGAAACCTGTGACAAGTCTGATAGATCTTCCACTTAGAGTCAGGAATTGTTTCGTTCTTTGGAGCGAAGTGGTTGGCATGAATGTTTTAGCCTGTCTGTTACCTTCAGTTTCCCTCCAGTAATGAAGTGCCTCTCTGTTTAGCCACATTTTAATGTTATGGCTCATAGTGCCCCATGGTAATCCGCAGAATAGTCCTATGAAGGAACTTGCAGCCCCTTTCCTGACTAGTTCGTCCTCGATCTCGTTTTGTGAATAGCCGCTATGGCCTGGTATCCAAACGAGATGGACTCTGTTACGGGTAGATACCTTGATAAGCAGCTGTAGGCAATCCATACGAGTTTGGACGTGATTTTATATGCGCCAAGTGCAAATAGAGCTGCTTTACTGTCAGAGTGAAAGTAAATAGTTTTGTTCCTAGTGGGACTGTTTACATACTCTCTAAGACAGATTTCAATGGCATGGACTTCAGCTTGGAAGACTGAATTACTTGTGCCCATGCCATGCCCATCAGTATACCAGGCTTGAAAGTCATCAGTGAACCATGGCCTCTCTTTTTCCCATGTGGTTCTGTTTGTGAAGGAAACTTGGAAGTTTTTGCAGAAGTTGAATTTTGGAAGGCAGAGATCGCATGTTAATAACCTTAGATTCTCGTCCTTAGTTATTTCGTCTAATAGCGCTGAGTGAGTATTACTTGGTGTAATCAAATTGTTGTCAGTGATGAGCCTGACTGTGAAGAGTAGAGCTTCTTTCGTGACAAAAAGATGTAATGGTGGTATACCAAGCAAAGTATCCAAAGCAGCAGTTGGAGCAGTACGCATCGCTCGTGTGATACATACACAAGCTAGTCGTTGCAATTTGCTGAGCTTGACTTGAGCTGTTGTTTTGATCGTTTTACTCCACCATATAGGTACAGCATATAAGACGATAGGTCTCGTGATGAAAGTATACATCCACATGGCTAGTTTGGGACTTAGGCCCTAGTTTTTACCTACAAAGCTTCTGCTGACCCATAATGAGACTCTTGCTTTGTTTACGGTGTTGTTTAGGTGTGGGTTCCATGTGAGTTTATCATCAAGCGTCACACCTAAGTATTTGACTTCTTTTGAGAAGTTTACAGTTTCAGCGAGAATAGTAGGTTCAGTTAGATTTTCCCTGACTCTTTTCCTGGTGAAGACGATGATGTTGGTTTTCTTAGGGTTGACGTTGAGCCCTGTTTCCCTGCTCTAAGAAGTTCTAAGAGTTCATCAACTACAATGGACCACAGTATTGGAGAGAGAACTCCTCCTTGTGGACAACTTTTTGCGGCAAGTATTCTTAGTTCTGCCGTGCCCAAAGTTGATTTCATATTTCTGAGTTTCAGCACGTTATGCACCCAAGTATTTGTTGTTGCATCAATCCTTTACGCTGGATGCATTCGCTTATATGAGCGTATTCGGTGTTGTCAAAAGCACCTTCAATATCTAGGAAGAACCCGATTGCATAGTCTTTGTTCCCTAGTGATTTTCCATTCTTGTTTGTAAGGATCTGAAGAGCATGAGTCGTTGATTTCCCTGGTTGATATGCATATTGTTGCGAATGCAGCAGATGATCTATAAGACAACCCACTCTGATAAGCCGATCAACAATTTTCTCCATAGCTTTTAGGAGAAAGGAGCTGAGGATTATTAGTCTATACGATTTTGGTTTATCCAAAGGTCTCCTGCCCATTTTAGGTATAAATCTCCAGGCTTTGGGGATAGTACCCCATGCGAAGCTCGTCCTAAAAATAGATATTAGGAAAGGTATTAGTAGTACTGGGTTATTTTGCAAGAGTGCGGGATAAATGCCGTCTGCTCCAGCTGCCTTGTATGGTTGGAATGTGCTGAGATCCCATAAAATGCTGGTTACAAAAAGCAGCTAACATTATAAACTATTTTATTATATAAATTATAATAATTCCTTAAATTAAAAAAAATAAAATAAAAACGAAGCAAAAAAAGTAAAAAGTAAAAAAATTATAATATAAACTTAATAATTAAATTCGTCTTCATTTTTATATTGGCTAAGGGGGCTAATAAAGGGAAATAACTATTTCAAAAATATATGAATTAATTATGTTTCAGTAAAAAAGTTGTATTTTAAATTTTCCGGAATGCTTTCCGGAAGTTTTGAAAATGGATAAATTTTTTAGATTTCAATGTGCTATTTCCGAATTTTATGATAAAAACATAAATGTACCAAATGAAACTAGAGAAATTCTCTACTATAAATGCCATGCAATTAGGCGTAGGCAAGTACAGTTAAATATGAGAGGGTATATTCAACCTCAGGGTTATTGACATTCTGATCTGATGTTATTGACCTATTGGTAAAAAATGTACCGCTTATTACTCCCCTTTTCAAAAATATGCTCTACTTGACGTTCGTACATCAAATCTATCGATCTATCGAAAAATTTAACCTCAAAATATTTCCAAAGCCATTTCAATTATTTTGTTTGGTCTTTTTTTTTTTTTTTTGTTAGCTAAATGACCATTTTTCGACCAATGAATCAGTTCAAAATTAAGTATGGTATAATATGATATGGTATAATATGAACTATGTGGCGGCCGTGGCGTAGTGGGTAGAGTGTGTGGCTCATACGCCAGAGAACCCAGGTTCGTATCCCCCATCTGATACAGAAAGTTTTTTCAATTGAATTAATTTTTCTGATCGGCCGTCACCTCTCTGCAGACATGAAAAGCTTCTTGAGGAAATTAGCCGTTCGGAGTCGGCATAAAGCTGGTAGGTCCAGTTCTCGATCATTTATGTTCAAACATTTCACAACATACACAACACAATTGATCATAAGACGCTCGGTCAAAGTTCTTTTAAGGACTTAAATGGCTATTACGTTTTTTTTTTTTCAATATGAAATGGTCTCTCTCAGAAAAAAAAGACCTTTGGTTTTTTTCTTATAGCACAAGAACCAATGATTTCTTCTTAAAAATTCTTTTTATTATACACTTTTTATACATACTACACACGCAAAATTTTAAAATTTTTTTTACTTTTTGATTAAGGTTCTGCATTATGTTTTCTACTCCGTTATGTTTTTTACTCCTCCATTTTTTTATTTATGTCGAAATATTTCGATGTTTTTCGCAGTTCGTTTGAACTTCTGAAGATTCCTTTTCATTAAAGCCAATATCTTTCAATTTGACACTTTTTAGTACCACATTGGCATTGTTGGCTTGTTACCAGTCCATCGTTCTATTGGCGAGGTGAACTTTTGCTAGGTTTGGTCCAAAATTGTACTGAGCCTTGGTGCTGGCATATAGAAGGCAGCAAACGCCGTTGCATACACTTTCTGAAATAAATTTTGATGTTGATGGTGCGATTGTCACAAATTCCATACTTCGATGGTCACATTTGCAATGGCCTGCCAAACCATGTATTTCTTTGGAAATTTGATATGCTTTTGTGTTGTACATTTCGAGAATACTCTACCCTTTTTAACCGCAGTGTAATATTCATGTAACTACTTAAAATTCGCTTTGCAGAACATTTCATTGTCCATGATCTTCTGATCTAGCAGGTACTTAGATTACTTTTTCTACCTGGCCCTGGTTTCCTTGATAAAGTCTCTTTGTATCTTTATCATACGCCAACTTCTTGAGTGATAATTTTTTACGTGGTGTTGGGATTTTTGTTGGGAAATGCCGACATCACCGCCATCCAGGAAATGCAAGGAAAGGGCAAGGCTGCTCTAAAAAGCACACTGCGATATCTACTACAGCTGCCATGCGGAGAGGCGCGAATTTGGATGTGGATTCGTTGTTAGCCGGAAACTACGCCACCTACGCCACCTTGTTTCCCGGTTCACACCTGTGAACGAAAGATTGGCCACGATCCGCATCAAGACAAAATTTTTCTTTATCAGCCTTATTTGAGCGCACGCCTCGAAGGAGGAAAAGGAAGAAGCCGTCAAGAACGCTTTCTACGTTAGTGTTGAGGAAGTTTGCGACCACCTTCCGCTCCGCTCCATGACGTGAAAATAGTTCTCGTCGATTTTAATGCGAAATTTGGAAGGGAAGGCATCTTTGGCCCCACTGTCGGTCAGTTCAGTCTTCTCGAGACCTCCACGAACAACGGTCTAAGACTGATCGACTTCGCCGCGGCGCGAAACATGGTAGTTAGTAGCACCAAATTCAAGCACCTCGACATTCACAACATCGACATCCAGCGTGAGGAACTAGAGGTATAACAGGACAAGAAGGATGCACGAAAATTCTATCAACAGGTTAAGCGTCTAACCAAAGGTTTCAAGCCCGTAGCATCCACTTGTAGAGATGAAAATGGAGATCTGGTTACAGATACGTAGTGTGCGCTGAGATTGTGGAGACAGCACTTCGACGATTGGTGGACGACGATTCCACCAATGCCGCCCATGGAGAGCGCAGTTTAGTGCCACCAATCAACGATAACGGAGTGGAAGTAACACCGCCTAGCCATGAAGAGGTTCGAGTTACTATCCAGCGACTCAAAAACAATAGAACAGCGGGTGCTGACAGCCTGTCAGTTGAATTGTTTAAAACCGGCAACGATGAATTGATAAGGCGCATGCATCAGCTCATTAGCAAAATATGGCTAGCGGAAAGCATGCTCAACGATTGGAATCTCAGCGTACTTTGCCCTATACATAAGAAAGGAGACCCAACAATCTGCGCCAACTATGGAGGTATGAGTCTTATTTCCATCGCATATAAGGTTCTCTCAAGCGTACTGATTAGAGCCGATTACAAAAACACTGATTGGACCTTATCAGTGTGGCTTTTGGCCTGGAAAATCCACCATAGACCAGATTTTCACGCTACGACAAATCCTGGAAAAATCAACGAAAACCAAATTGATACACATTATCACTTTGTCGATTATAAAGCTGCGTTCGATAGCCCGAGAAGGGATTGCCTATACACAACAATGTCTGAGTTCGGTATACCTGCAAAGTTGGTAAGACTTTGCAGGATGACGTTGAGCAACACATGCAGCTCCGTCAAGGTAGGAAATGACCTCTCCGAAACCTTCAATACCGAAAGAGGTTTCAGGCAAGGCGATCCACTATCTTGCGATCTTTACAATATTATTATGGAGGAGATCGTACGAAAGGCCGGTGAGCACCGTATTGGCACCATTTTCTACAAAGGTGTCCATCTCCTTGCGTATTCTGATGATATTGACATTTTTGGCAAAACCAAGAGAGCTGTTACCGCTGCTTCCACTGCTATCGAAAAGGAATCAGCCTAAGTGGATTTGACGATAAACGAAGGTAAAAAAAAGTATATGCTGTCTACAAGCAAGGAACTCCCACGTTTTATCCAGCAGCTATAACTTTGAAATAGTCAAGAAGTTCGTTTACCTTGGCACCACCATTAATACCAACAACGAAATCAGCCTGGAGTTAAAGCGAAGAACAATAATTGCTAATAGGTGCTATTACGGGCTCAGTAAGCACCTAAGTTCCAGAGTCCTCTCTCGATCGACAAAACTAACACTCTACAAGACGCTCGTTCTACCTGTGCTTCTTTATGGTGCTGAGGCATGGGTAGTTTCGCAAACGGACGCTGTTCTTGAGGTGTTCAAAAGAAAAGTTCTTCACAAAATCTTCGGTCCTGTTCGAGTCGGCGATGACTTTCGCATCCGAATGAGCCACGAGCTGTATGAGCTCTATGTTTACATTGAAGACATTAATTTAGCGTTTAGCTGTTCAGCGACAACGCTGGCTGGGTCATGTCCATCGTATGGACGACGAAGCGCCAGCGAAAAAGGTGGTCGTGGCGAGGGTCGTTGGTCCACGACGACGATGGAGACCATGCCACCGATGGATGGGCCAGGCCGAGGAAGCCCTAACCTCACTTTGTGTATCCGATTAGAAGGCGCGCGCAAAGCAGAGGCGTCTGGCGAGAGCTGATGAGATCGGCCGAAACCCGAACACGGGTTGTTATGGCAACCTAAGTAAGTAAGAAAGTTGGAATTTTTTAGGAGGCAGCCATGGTGCAGTGGATAGAGTGCATGGCCTAAATGCCAGAGGACCCTGGTTCCATTACCACCTGACACAGAAAGTTGTTTCAATTGAATTCATTTTTCTGTTAGGCCGACACCTCTCTGTCGACAACCGCAAACCTCATAAAGTAAAATCAGTCATGAAAAGCTTCTTGAGAACATACGGCGTTCGAAGTCGTCATAAAACTTGCAGGCCCAGTTATCGATCATTTGTGTTCAAACATTTCTCAAACACACATAACACAATTGATCATAAGAAGCTCGGTCAAACTCCTTTCAAGGGCTGAAATGGCCATTTCGTTTTTTTTTTCGTTGAGATTTTTAAGGTATTTGCAAATAATTGCTTTTCGTTTCTGTTCTTGTTGAAAAAGCATATTTTCACTTGCTCAATTAGTTCACTAATGTTTATTATTATAAGAATCTGCAATATTTATGCTTTATTTAGGTCCCAAATATGTTGCTAAAGAGCTAATACTTTTTTATTAATAGACTTAAAGGACAGACCTTAGGCAGACCTTAGATCAATCATTAATCATTTTCATAAAAGAAATTGATTTGGTGGAAAGACTTTTACAAGTCAAAATTTCATGAAAGTAAGGTCACACAATCAAAATTAATACAAAAAGTTATCAAGCTATATCAAAAAGTACTAGCTTCTTCAACACCCACATTCAAGCTTTATGTTGTTCCTCTTTAAAAGTTGTATTTCTAGCATAGAAAAGCTCTACACTACATTCTGCCGTATTTTGCACATCAATTCTGTTCTAAACGAGCCAGCCTTCTGTGGCTTTGTTGCCACAAAAGCTTCCTACCAAAACTCCTACCCATCTAAGGCAGAACTTCTAAGAAGTTTCAACATTAAACTCAGCTCTATAGTATTATCTCGAAAAAGATCTTGTTTGCTGCCATACACATGGACAAATGAAAACCAAAAAAAAAAAAAGAAAAACACCACCGACCAAAGCAATTGTTTCGTGAACAATATCGTTGAGTTGAGTGTGCGATACCTGATGTATCGATAACAAGGGCTGATGGTGCGCGATGGTGGCAAAGCTGTAGTTTTTCTCACTCTTATTTCTGTATTTAAAGCTAATAATAGTGTACGAACTCGGGTATGCTGAGAAATGCAAACGCCCTGAAAGATTTAACAGATCAACGTTTTTAGCCAAGAACAAATGATGCTTAATCTTTCGCAAGAATTTCTTGAGAATTCAGGCGAGGTATAATTTGCTTAAACGTAGTTTGTGTAAACATTGTAAAACTAACAACTTACAGAATATTTCTAATAGTTTTGATATTGCAAAATATTTGGGTTATTTATAATATTTAGCTGAGTTTATTTTGAGCTTGTTGCAGTGACAAAAGATGCACTTTTTCTTTTCTATTTTCTCTCTTTCCGAACATAATCAATCACATCTCTTTGCTGTCCATAGTTATTCTACCAACAAACGCAATTTTGCACTTTATTTAACTCCTCCCACGTCTTTAACAGCATAACAAAATAACTTGCCATCTACTCCCTGCCGCTTGGTTTCGTTTCAATACCGCTGCTGCTCTGAATCACTGTGTAGAAATCTCCACAAAGGTGTTAATTTTCCTGACTTAAATATTTTGCTACGTTATTACCACAAGCTCAAGCGTGTCAGTTCACAAAGGTCAGTCAGTCAGACAGTCAGCCAGGCAGCTAGTCGGCCAACCAGGCAAGCTAGTCGAATGGGCAACTTCAGCTTCAGCCTCAACAGCTTGCAGGATACTTGCAGACAAACACAATTGAGCATTTGGCAATGAACGACTCTGATTCTGGGTGACTCTCGTTGAGGCACTCCAAGCAATTTGTACGAATAAAATAGCTACATGCACGAATTAAACAGCTGGATTGGACTGGACTGAAATCAGTTGGCGTATTTTTGGCTTGTGCTCACGTATTGTTTTGTATTGTATTTGCTTTGTTCGCCTTGTTGTGGTTTCTTTTTGCTGACACTGTTTGTTGGTCTGCCTTTGTTCCTACCATCCTGCTCTGCCGACTTTTTATTTGGGGTCAGTTACTTTTGTAGATTTTGATTTTGGACACTTCTTTTGTTTTCCGTTTTGCATTTGTTCACAACTATTATTCTTTATTTATCTTACCTGAATGGTCCTTCCTAAGTTGGGCTGCTGAAAATCTTGCTCACGATCTTTCAACTTTGTTGAAATTGGAACATTTTAATTAGCTTTGTATAGTTTTGATTGGCATTTCTTGGCTGCCTTAATGTTAACACAAATTGAACTGTTGAGCGTGTATTAATCATTTTAGTAGTACCATTAAAATGTATAACTATTTTTTTTAATTCTGCAAAATAATGCATAAATTAATTATACACAGCCGATTTAGACATGGGATATTAGCAGATGGCTAATATGGCTTGAAAATATTTCTTATGAAAAAATAGTGCCAATGAATTGGATGTCGTGTATTGGTCTAAAAGACTAAAGGCAAGGAAAAATGAAGTGAGAGAAGTGACAAAGCGATGCGTCGTATAAGTAAGAAAAACTATTTTGTGAACTTTTATGGTCGTTTTCGATATTTTTGGTAAAAAAAAAAAACGAAGAAAAGAATGAATTTTTAAAAAGTGGGCGTAGCACTTTCCATAAAAAATGGTAAATCTACAATAATGAAAGGCATCCAGTTGAATATTTTTGAAAAAGTTTACAAAGTTCAAAGTTATTTGAACAAGTAGGCGTGACAACTCCCATACAAATGGAATACATTTTAGGCTATAACAAGATAACGAGTGAGGCAACAATAACAAAACTTTATTTTAAAATTGTCATTTATGATTAATAAAATCGTTCACAATTTTATATTTATGAGACAAGTGGGCGTGGCACCTACCATGCAACTGTAATGCATTTTAGGCTGTAACTAGATAACGAGGAATGCGACAATTACCAAACTTTATTTTGAAATTGTCATTTGCGATTACCTAATATAAACGTAAAAAAATTGAGATTGATTTGACAAGTGGGTGTGGCACTTCCCGATAACAAAATTTTATGAATATTTCTCAGATATGATTATTTAAAGTCGTCCCAACTTTAAGCCATATTGGACTAGTGGTAGTGGGCCTTCCATACAACTCGAGTCATGGCTGCTCAAGTAAATTTCTCATGGGGGGATGTCTGTGACCAAAAATATTATTTTTGTTTTATTTCAAGTGATATTTTTAAGAAATGATGGGGTTTTTTATTTACACCGAAGAAGGACGATCCCTGATTTTTCACTCTTGTGGATTTCCTGGGGAATGTTTCCGTCTAAAATTTTATGAATATTTATTTTAAGTAATATTTTTAAAGAAGGTTGCCCTGAAAAAGAGATTACAGTAGACATCAACGCAAATAATGTAAGATGACAGGGTTGCTCACAGAATTTTCTCACAGGTTGTTGCCTTAGATGAAAAAAGTATTTCTGTTGTATGTATTTTAAATAATGTTTTCTTAAAAAAAGACGGGTTCTTTATGGAAAGGGAGGTAAGGCAGTTAACTCCCAAACACTCCATCCTTGTGGGCCTCATTGCACGCAGTAACGATTCCCTCTTTTTCAGGGTCTATAGCTGTGACAGACTCAATGGCTGTCTAGGGCCGTTCCAATATATGTTTTGTTGGACACCAAATCAAACGCAAATATTTCAATTGTTCGCTACAATATTTATTAGATTTTACTGAATAAGTTAGGAAAATATTATGGCTAACAATTTAATGAATGAAATTTAAAACTCGAGATGTAATTCAAAATTCAAAACGTAATTCAATTGACATAGTGAGATACTTCTCATACATATATAAATAGAAATATAATGATAAGATAAGATATCGGCAGGGTATCCGCGGCCATATTGAAGCATATGCGAAGTCTTTAGCCACGACATACATGATGACATTCAGTTTTAAATATATACTAACGAAAGTTTTTCTATTTTGATGACGTCACTTTGTATGGGAGGTAGGCGTGGTTTTCATCCGTCTAATCAAATTTGTAGGTATACCGAACTCAGACATTGTTGCGTAGGCAATCCCTTCTCCGTCCATCGAACGCAGCTTTAAAATCGACAGAGAGATGATGTGTGTGGGTATTTTCCGGGATTTGTCGTAGCGTGAAAATCTGTTCTAGTACGCTTGAGAGAACCTTATATGCGATGGAAATAAGACTGATACCTCTATAACTAGCGCAGATTGTAGGGTCTCCTTTGTTAAGTATAGGACGCAGTACGCTGAGGTTCCATTCTTTCTGCTAGCCATATTTTGCTGATTAGCTGATGCATGCGCCTTATCAATTCATCGCCGCCGGTTTTAAACAATTCAGCTGACAGGCCGTCAGCACCCGCTGCTTTATTGTTTTTTAGTCGTTGGATAGCAACTCGAACCTCTTCATGGCTAGGTGGTGGTACTTCCACTCCGTCATCATTGATTGGTGGCTCTGAACTGTGCTCTTCATAGGCGGCATTGGTGGAATCGTCGCCAGTAAGTAAATTGGAGAAGTGTTGTCTCCACAATCTCAGCACACACTGTGTACCCGTATTCAGATCTCCATTTTCGCCTCTACAAGTGGATGCTCCGGGCTTGAAACCTTGGGTTAAACGCTTAACCTGCTGAGAGAATTTTCGTGCATCGTCGTGTCCAGAGGTTGGTTGGTTGAGCTTAACCGAGAGTTGAGCGGAGTAGGCTTCTGCAGTCCGTTGTAATTGCAGCATAGCGACATATAGCGTTCGTTGCATTCCTGTGCGTATGTTCTTCGCATTGCATAATCGCATGCGAATCTTGGCTGCAACAAGATAGTGGTCGGAGTCAATGTCAACCCCTCGAAATATACGCACATCTAGAACACTAGAGGCATGCCTTCCGTCGATTACAACATAATCAATTTGGTTTCGAGTTTTTTGATCCGGGGACAGTCAGGTGGCTTTGTGAATGTCGAGGTGCTTAAATCTGGTGCTACTAACTACCATGTTTCGCGCCGCGGCGAAGTCGATCAGTCTTAGACCGTTGTTTGTGGAAATCTCATGAAGACTGAGCTGACCGACAGTGGGGTCAAAGATGCCTTCCCTTACGATTTTCTCATTAAAATCGCCGAGGACCATTTTCACGTCATGGACCGAAAGGTGGTAGTATACGTCTTCAAGGCTAGCGTAGAAAGCGTCCTTGACGGATTCGTCCTTTACCTCCGTCGGGGCGAGTGCGCAAATAAGGCTGATAAAGAAAAATGTTGCCTCGCTGCGGATCGTGGCCAATATTTCGTTCACAGGTGTGAGTCGTGGAACAAGGTGGCGTAGTTTCCGGCTAACGACGAATCCACATCCGAATTCGCGCTTCTCCGCAAGGCAGCTGTAGTATATATTGCAGTGTGCTTGTTTACAGCAGCCTTGCCCTTTCCATCGCATTTCCTGGATGGCGGTGATGTCAGCTTTTACTGTTTTGAG
The DNA here is from genome assembly GCA_914767935.1 of Coremacera marginata. Lineage (NCBI taxonomy): Eukaryota > Metazoa > Arthropoda > Insecta > Diptera > Sciomyzidae > Coremacera > Coremacera marginata. The sequence continues at coordinate 50,269,708 of OU612045.1, forward strand.
GGCTTCCACCAGTTGGGTTTTGGCACCTTCCCTATAAAGGGTCCGGACATTCCAGGTGCATACCCGTAAATAATTGTCCGTTTTTCGTTTGCGGTGGTCGACAACGTAATTGGGGTTCTTATCCGAGGCTGGTTTTTTTTTCATTAGGCAGTAGTAATGTGATGCCCAAACCATGCGCACATTCAATGTTTAAGGTCTATAGAGCGACCCGCCGCTCAAACTGGCGAGTGCCAGTTTGTCGTTGCCCAGAGAACACCACGTCTAGGTCTAGGTCTACGTTTAGGACGATTTCGACATGGATAATGCTGGCCTCGCCAGGTTGAGGCGGTCAGACACATCCCGAAACAATGTTTCATTTTCAAACAATTTACACCGAAACAATGTTTCGAAATAGTGACGCTGTACGTTGAAAAAGTAGTTCAATTCTGTTAACTCAATGTACATATCAGCGAAAATATCGTGGCCAACAAGCACCGTCTGACAACAATATTTCGTCCGATAACACTGATACAAATCAGAATTTCGGCGTCAGTGGAACCACTTTGCGACGAATTTTGAAAGATGGTTTGCATTTGCTTCCGTTGAAAGTGCAACTTACCCAAACAATATTGTCGACAGACCGTCCACGTCACTTGGTATACGGCGAAACAGTCGCTCGAATGGTTGACACTAAGCCTGATTTTGAAGCAAATTTTAGTGACCGATGAGGCCCATTTCACATTCTCTGGCACCATTAACAATCCAAATTGCTACATTTGGGGAACAGAGAATCACCACAAGATCTATGAAACACCAATATATGACCAAAAAAACATTAGGCTATTTTTCTTCAGAGAAAGCTAAACAGTCGATGGGAACCGAAATTGTGGATGTCGGTTTGCTGTTCGTCTGGACAGTTACTGCTTTCAGCAGGACGGTGCGCCAAGTCACACTACAAATCGAACAATGCTGTTTCTGCAACGGAAATTCCCTGGACGTGTGATGTCAAAAAATGGCGCCATTGACTGGCCACCCATATCTCCAGATTTTACCCCTCGCATACGCCATCATGTCTCAAACTATTGACTATATTAAAAATACCTCATAACAGTACGTTCAGAAAGTCCATAGGATGACACATAGATGGCGTTACTAGATTTATTTCAATATGATTACGTTCAATATGATTAAATTTCAACCATACGTATAAAAATTTGACAACAGTCTGAGAATTGATTCGTGACTTATAGCATTTTGTGTGCAACTATTTTAAAAACAACAACGAATTGATGCTTCAGAGGAGTGTTTGGCGCTGTTAAACCGCAATAAAATCGAATTCTGACAACGAATGAAACATGGCTTCACTATTACACACCAGAATCCAAAAGACTGTCAGCTGAGTGGACAGCAGTCGACGAACCGAATCCAAAGCGAGCAAAGACCCAACAGTCGGCTTGTTAGGTAATGGCGTCTGTATTTTGGGATGCGAAAGGAATAATATTCAATCACCATCAACAGCGACTATTACTGTGTACTTTTGGATCGATTGAAGGCTGAAATCGCCAAGAAACGGCCACATTTGAAAAAAAAAGTGTTGTTTCACCAAGACAATGCACCGTGTCACAAATCGATGAAAACGATGGCAAAATGGAATGAATTGGGCTTCGAATTGCTGACCCACCCACCGTATTCTCCAGATTTAGCCCCCAGCTACTTTTGCCTGTTTTCAGATCTCAAGAGAATGCTTGCTGGAAAGAAATTCAATTCCAATGATGAAGTAATCGCTGAAACTGAGGCCTATTTTGGCGAGAAAAAGAAATCGTACTAAAAAAGTGGTAACGAAAAGTTGGAAAATCGCTATACTCGTTGTATCGCTCTCGAAGGCAATTATGTTGAATAATAAAATCGAGTTTTATCAAAATTTGTTTTTTTTTCTTACTTATCCTGCGGACTTATTGAATGACCTGCTTTATGGAAATTGATTGGTTTTTTAGATTATTCACATAAAGGATAGGCGCATCCTGTATAATAAACATGATGGATCCCCAGACACGAAAACTTTTTTATTGTTGTAGCTATGTTATAAATAACACATTTTTGTACTGTTAACTTAAATTCTTAAAAAAAATTGCTGTGTAAAAAGACTTCCAGCTTCCCCATCTGGACTTCACAAGACTCCTATATAGTGTATCCGCTATTCTATATTAAACGTATCAGTCGTTTAGCTATAGATGTGCTAGGAATGCCTAAATTGCTATAATAAGGCAATCAAAAATAAAGTACTGCGCTGCTAAACTGAAGACATCTCTTCCACCTAAAGTACTCTGGAATAACTTAAAGAATCTTTGCATTGTAGATAAACAAACATTAAACTGCCAAATTAAACCTGACTATATTAATGAATATTTTCTTTCTAGTCTGAGTGTAAATCAAACTAGCACCTCTACTTCTTCAAATATTTTAGACCCTCCTGCTGAGCAGATATTTCAGTTTTCTGCTGTAGCAGAAGATGAAGTAGCAAAAGCTGTTTTGAAAATTAAATCAAATGCGGTTGGAGAAGACGGCATAAATCTAAAGTTTGTAAAAATTATTTTACCGCATGTTCTTAGCTCACTAACTCACATAATAAACCATTGTCCCACATCATCTTTTCCTTCTTTATGGAAGTCTGCAATAGTAACGCCGGTAGCAAAAAAAAGTGGAGCTTGAGAGACAAAAGACTTTAGGCCTATAAGTATCTTGTCTTCCCTGTCCAAAGTATGTGAATCTCTTATGGCTAACAAAATATCGTCGTTCCTAAGTAGAAATAAACTTTTGTCTCCGTTCCAATCAGGTTTTCGCGCAGGTCACAGTTGCTCTACTGCAATGCTTAAAGTATTGGATGATATCAGGTCCCCTTATGATGATAGCCAACTAACTCTATTGTGGTTGCTCGACTTTTCTAAGGCTTTCGACACTGTAAGCCATTAGCTTTTATGTCAAAAATTAAAATACCTGTTTGGGTTTTGTGACAGCGCTATTCGCCTTGTAAGTAGTTATTTGGCAGATGGAAAACAAAAGGTAAAGGTTGGCACCAATGTTTCTAATTACAGAGCTGTTTGCTGCGGTGTGCCCCAGGGATCGGTTCTTGGTCCTCTGCTGTTCTCCATATTTGTGAATGACATTTTTCGCTGCTGCACCTATTCAACAATGCACGCATAGGCTGATGATGTGCAGATTTATTTGTCTGGCAAAACAAATCTTATGGAAGATCTAGTCTGTAAGCTTAATGAAGATCTTCACAGTATAAGCCTATGGGCTATGAATAATAGTCTCCATCTCAATGTCTTAAAGTCCTATGTGTTGCCTATCTCTAAAGTTAGAATTAACCCTCTGAAGTATTAATGGATAATAACATTGTACAAATTGTTAATAGTGTTGTTAATCTTGGATTTTATGTTAATACTTCTCTCACATGTACAGATCACATCAACGGTGTAGTTCGAAAAATACATTTTTTTTACGAAATCTTAGAATGTCGGCTGAGTACACTCACATTGGTATAAGGCGTAATCTTGTGATTCAGCTAATTGTTCCTATCATATCGTATTCTGATCTTGTATATAGTAAGTTGGACTCACGGCCCCAGCTTAAATTGCAAATCGCTTTTAATCATGCTACACTTTATGTCTATGGGTTACGTAGGTTCGATTATTTAGCTGAGTTAAAAACCTGTATACTTGGATGCGACATATCAACTTACTCTAATATCAGAAATTGCATATTCTTACATAAGCTTATACACTCAAAAACTCCTCTTTACTTATTTGATAAACTACAATTTAGTAGATCGCTTAGAAGCCATGCACTAATTTTGCCAACTTTTAACTTCCTTAACTCCACAAGACTATTTTTTATTAACGCCATTCGGATTTGGAATTCATAACCTAGTCAATTAAAATCGATCCAGTCAATAATGCTTTTCAAAATTTCAATAAAAAGGCATTTTTCATCGTCTAATTCTTAATAAAAGGTCAGTTATCTTTCATCTCTTTCTTATGCTCTATCTCAATCTCTTTCTCATCATTTTGCTTCTTATATGTTTTCTTTTTTTTCACTTTTCTCCTGTTTAGTAATTTAATTTTATTATATCTTTTTAAACCTTTTATTAATTTTAAGTTTAGTTTAAGTTGAAATTCTAAATTAATTAATAATTACTGTAATCAATAATTTGCCATTGATCTTTGTACTTTAGAAGAACTAAGTTCTTAGTGTACTAATACAATAAAGGCACCTATTAATAATAATAATAATAATAATAATAATAATAATAATAATAATAATAATAATAATAATAATAATAATAATAATAATAATAATAATAATAATAATAATAATAATAATAATAATAATAATAATAATAATAATAATAATAATAATAATAATAATAATAATAATAATAATAATAATAATAATAATAATAATAATAATAATAATAATAATAATAATAATAATAATAATAATAATAATAATAATAATAATAATAATAATAATAATAATAATAATAATAATAATAATAATAATAATAATAATAATAATAATAATAATAATAATAATAATAATAATAATAATAATAATAATAATAATAATAATAATAATAATAATAATAATAATAATAATAATAATAATAATAATAATAATAATAATAATAATAATAATAATAATAATAATAATAATAATAATAATAATAATAATAATAATAATAATAATAATAATAATAATAATAATAATAATAATAATAATAATAATAATAATAATAATAATAATAATAATAATAATAATAATAATAATAATAATAATAATAATAATAATAATAATAATAATAATAATAATAATAATAATAATAATAATAATAATAATAATAATAATAATAAAAATAATAATAATAATAATAATAATAATAATTTTACGAACCATTCAAATTTGGTCAAAATGAAGAAAAAATCCAGCAAATCCAAGTTATGATTTAAATGAAAATTATTTCCTAAAAGATTATATAGAAGATCCTAAAATGCTATGATTGAATGTACTTTGGGATTACTAAAGTTCAAAATAATTTTTAAAATTTTTTCATATAAATGGACGGGTGAAGTAAAACAAATGCAGCTCTTTTAAGCACTGCATAAAAGTGGCGAATAAAAAAATTCCTTTTCTTCTTAAATTAACTTTATGCATCAAAGAACTTCTAGACATGAGATTCTTAGACAACGTTTTCAATAAATAGAAATGAGGTCGAAGAATAATTCAATTAAATACACGTTATAAGACAAAATTCGGTAAAAGCGCTACTTTAGATGATTGAACAAGAATTTTGAAGAATGTTTTAAGCTAACTATTAGAATAGGCCTAGATGAATTGAAGTCAGTAGATACAATATGGGGGTTCTGGCTCAGGAGGCGCGGAGGTGCAAGCCGATGACGTCATGCCCGGCACTCAAGTATGAATGGATTTCTGCTTGTGCTGGTGGACGGACAGACAAAAAACCGCAAGTTGTTTTTGCTTTAAGCGTTGATCATGTTCTTATCAGTGTTTGTATGTTTTATGATTTTTTTTCATAACCCTAGCATTAGTTATAGCAATGACTCAAAATTCTGCTGGCTGACTTTAGCTGAAATGATATGACTTGCTATATGAAAATATATGTATTAATATGGGTTGAAGCAATTTAGATACGGCGATGGTTGAAGGGGGGAAATAAATGTTTATAAATTTAATAAAGTTGGTAAGTATTATGGTGTATGTCTTTGCTTTATTTATACTTTTAAATTGGCAAGTTTGGTGTATGTCTTTGCTGTAAGCTTTTAAAAATTGGCAAGTTTGGTGTATGTCTTTGCTTTATTTATACTTTTAAATTGGGAAGTTTGATGTATGTCTTTGCTTTAAACTTTTTAAAATTAACAAGTTTGGGGTATTTCTTTGCTTTAAGCGTTGGTCATAATTTTATACGCTACATTATCGGTAGTGGTAGTCAAGCGAGTTCTTATCAGTGTTTGCATGTTTTGTTTTTTTCTTAACCCTCGCATTAGTTATAGCAATGACTCAAAAAATAAATATATATTTATAAGACTTCTAACGTAGACTGCGTGGTGGCATACTTATCAGAGTTCGCATGAGTAAACGAAATACATAGCAACCAAGAAGAGTCAAGAAGTTTCTAGAAGCTTCGAGATGCAGAAACGTCGAGAACATTTTAGAAGTTGACATCACAAAAAAAAAAAAAAATTTTTTTAAGTCAAAGGTGTTAAGTCTCAAGCTTCATGGTGTGAGAGAGAGAGAGAGAGAGAGAGAGAAAGGGAGAGAGAGAATTTAATAGTAAGAGAGAGAAAGGGAGATAGCAAATAGCGCGATCCTATACAAAGAATACTTCAGAATCAACCTAACCTAAGCCAATGCCAAGAAGAGTCAGGAAGTTTCTAGAAGCTTCGAGATGCAGAAACGTCGAGAACATTTTAGAAGTAGACTTATGTTATTGTATGCCGATGACGTCACCCATACCCATCCTGGTACGGATTTTAATTTTATTTCATTTCAATTTCAATACTAATTTCAAGGTTAAAGTGATAAGAGCCAAGCTTTATAGTAAGCGCACTCATAACCCGCAAGTTCAAGATAAGGCAGCAATGGACAAGTTCAAACATGTTTTTTGTGTTACTTCTAAAATAAATAAACAATTTTTGCGGTCAAGTGCAAGGGCAAAAAAAGAAGATAAGAATTTAAAGTTGATATGTCAAAAACTAAGCTAAGCTAACCTAAGCTAATATAAGCTAAGGCTGCGTTTATAGTGAACGCCCATAATCGGCTGCTTTTTTATAATGGTTCTTGTTGTTGTTGTTCTTACTGTTGCTATTGTTGTTCTTACTTATGTTGTTGTTGTTGTTGTTGTTCTTGTTCTTGTTGTTGTTCTTACTGTTGTTGTTGGTGTTGTTCTTACTCTTGTTGTTGTTGTGGTTGTTGTTGTTGTTGATGAGGCTGTTTTACTAATAAAAATAGGCAATCTAAAGTTACTAAATAAATAGCTAAACTTCTTTATTAAAATATTATTTATATTAATTACACCACATTTTGAGCCCAATTTGGTCACATCTGTTGATAACCAAGATAAGCTATGGAAGCTACGTCCAATTACGGACCATCTCAAGTCAAATATGTTGAAGAACTATCACCCAACACAACATTTATCTTACGATGACAATGGACGACACGGTTGCAAGCAGTTTTTTAAAGGTAAACCAATTGGCCAAACGGTTACATGTTAAATTTTGACATATATCAAGGCAAGAACCCACGTTGTACCAATCCATATGATGAACGATTCGGAAAATGTGCAGCACCACTTATAACTATGATCGACGACTTTCAGATGATTTGAAAGGCCTTATTGAATATTTCATTCATATTGAATTATTGTTTGATTGATTATCGATATTGTGATTGATTGATTGATTATCGATCAGTTTTAGCCGGTAGCTGCTGAACAGTACAGACCATTTTAGCTGGTAGATGTAGAACAGTACAGACCATTTTAGCCGGTAGCTGTAGAACAGTACAGACCAGTTTTAGCAGTTGCTGTTGATCAGTACAGACCAGTTTAGCAGATAACTGCTAAAACTGGTCTGTACTGTTCTACAGCTACCGGCTAAAATGGTCTGTACTGTTCTACAGCTACCGGCTAAAATGGTCTGTACTGTTCTACATCTACCAGCTAAAATGGTCTGTACTGTTCAGCAGCTACCGGCTAAAACTGATCGATAATCAATCAATCAATCACAATATCGATAATCAATCAAACAATAATTCAATATGAATGAAATATTCAATAAGGCCTTTCAAATCATCTGAAAGTCGTCGATCATAGTTATAAGTGGTGCTGCACATTTTCCGAATCGTTCATCATATGGATTGGTACAACGTGGGTTCTTGCCTTGATATATGTCAAAATTTAACATGTAACCGTTTGGCCAATTGGTTTACCTTTAAAAAACTGCTTGCAACCGTGTCGTCCATTGTCATCGTAAGATAAATGTTGTGTTGGGTGATAGTTCTTCAACATATTTGACTTGAGATGGTCCGTAATTGGACGTAGCTTCCATAGCTTATCTTGGTTATCAACAGATGTGACCAAATTGGGCTCAAAATGTGGTGTAATTAATATAAATAATATTTTAATAAAGAAGTTTAGCTATTTATTTAGTAACTTTAGATTGCCTATTTTTATTAGTAAAACAGCCTCATCAACAACAACAACAACCACAACAACAACAAGAGTAAGAACAACACCAACAACAACAGTAAGAACAACAACAAGAACAAGAACAACAACAACAACAACAACATAAGTAAGAACAACAATAGCAACAGTAAGAACAACAACAACAAGAACCATTATAAAAAAGCAGCCGATTATGGGCGTTCACTATAAACGCAGCCTTAGCTTATATTAGCTTAGGTTAGCTTAGCTTAGTTTTTGACATATCAACTTTAAATTCTTATCTTCTTTTTTTGCCCTTGCACTTGACCGCAAAAATTGTTTATTTATTTTAGAAGTAACACAAAAAACATGTTTGAACTTGTCCATTGCTGCCTTATCTTGAACTTGCGGGTTATGAGTGCGCTTACTATAAAGCTTGGCTCTTATCACTTTAACCTTGAAATTAGTATTGAAATTGAAATGAAATAAAATTAAAATCCGTACCAGGATGGGTATGGGTGACGTCATCGGCATACAATAACATAAGTCTACTTCTAAAATGTTCTCGACGTTTCTGCATCTCGAAGCTTCTAGAAACTTCCTGACTCTTCTTGGCATTGGCTTAGGTTAGGTTGATTCTGAAGTATTCTTTGTATAGGATCGCGCTATTTGCTATCTCCCTTTCTCTCTCTTACTATTAAATTCTCTCTCTCCCTTTCTCTCTCTCTCTCTCTCTCTCTCTCACACCATGAAGCTTGAGACTTAACACCTTTGACTTAAAAAAATTTTTTTTTTTTTTTTGTGATGTCAACTTCTAAAATGTTCTCGACGTTTCTGCATCTCGAAGCTTCTAGAAACTTCTTGACTCTTCTTGGTTGCTATGTATTTCGTTTACTCATGCGAACTCTGATAAGTATGCCACCACGCAGTCTACGTTAGAAGTCTTATAAATATATATTTATTTTTTGAGTCATTGCTATAACTAATGCGAGGGTTAAGAAAAAAACAAAACATGCAAACACTGATAAGAACTCGCTTGACTACCACTACCGATAATGTAGCGTATAAAATTATGACCAACGCTTAAAGCAAAGAAATACCCCAAACTTGTTAATTTTAAAAAGTTTAAAGCAAAGACATACATCAAACTTCCCAATTTAAAAGTATAAATAAAGCAAAGACATACACCAAACTTGCCAATTTTTAAAAGCTTACAGCAAAGACATACACCAAACTTGCCAATTTTTAAAAGCTTACAGCAAAGACATACACCAAACTTGCCAATTTAAAAGTATAAATAAAGCAAAGACATACACCATAATACTTACCAACTTTATTAAATTTATAAACATTTATTTCCCCCCTTCAACCATCGCCGTATCTAAATTGCTTCAACCCATATTAATACATATATTTTCATATAGCAAGTCATATCATTTCAGCTAAAGTCAGCCAGCAGAATTTTGAGTCATTGCTATAACTAATGCTAGGGTTATGAAAAAAAATCATAAAACATACAAACACTGATAAGAACATGATCAACGCTTAAAGCAAAAACAACTTGCGGTTTTTTGTCTGTCCGTCCACCAGCACAAGCAGAAATCCATTCATACTTGAGTGCCGGGCATGACGTCATCGGCTTGCACCTCCGCGCCTCCTGAGCCAGAACCCCCATATTGTATCTACTGAAGTCTGTTCGTAAGAAGTTCAAATTAAATTTCTCTTAATTCACTATCAAGCAACAATATCTAAAAAATTATTATACAACTATAATGTACAGAGAATTGTGTACTTTTCCGATATGATTACTAAGAACAGAGTGAGCAGCAAAAGCAACACGCATAAACACTTGATTTCTCTAAAAGATACAGCGTTGTATCATGCATAGAACTAAAAAGAACTAAAAAAAAAAAAAACATCTCAAGCCGAAGTGGAAGAAGAATATAAGAGTTAATTCCAACTGCACTTGCAATCATCAGATTATATACGCCAAGATGCGCAGCACCGATTTCAAAGGAAATCAGAACTAAGAAGAGAACAATAAAGGAACACTACGGAGAATATTAGCTCCACAATGATGAGTAGCTGTGTAATCTTCATAAAGCAAACCACGTGAAACCGCCAAAAACCACCAACAGCACTTAACCAAACAGAAGAGATGAGATGGTTAAACCAACTCTACTTTGCAGGTACGAGGCGAAACAAACAGCAACACCGAACAACCAACAACGATGACGATGACGACGATGACGACGACGATGATGATGATGATGATGATGCCAACAGGAAATCAACGTGCTAAAATGGCCATAATAAAATATAGGAGGAGAGTGAAAAAAAAAATAAACAAAACCCCAACCGAAACGAAGGTGCATTATAACACTTTCACGGCTCGTTGAGCGTTGCCATATCATGCGATCGCTGGGCTTACGCGCGCGATCGTTTTGTAGAGTATATAGCCAGAAGCTTGAGCAAAGACAGCAAAATCCACGCAGGCAACACTCGATGTGTTGTAGTTGGTAGTTTTGTAGGTGCTGGTATTGGCATGAGTACCACCACCACCAACACCAACAACATCATCATCATTATAACCGAAATGTTTTTACACCATCATCATCATCATCTTCTTCTTCATCGAAGCCAGCATCTCATCTCTCGCGAATGGTTTGCTTAAAAAAAAAATGCAGCAGTTGCACGTTTACTCCAGAGATTGCAGAAACCTTTCATTCTCTCGTTTTTGCCCCTACCAAAACCTGGCTTAGTGTTTGGGCAAATGTGCCGGGCTTATTTTGTTGCTAACGCGATTGGTCAACTGCTGATATGGAAACTTGCATAGCTTAGCACAAGCAAAAAACTGCGAAAAATAATCGCAAAAGAAATAAAAAAGTCGCTTACATACTACACGTTGCCATCGTTTACTCTTTCACCGATTCGCACTCGTTGATATCATGAGTTGTCCGTCCGTGTGTCTGTCCAACCATCTGATCCATTTTTTTGCTTTTATTTTAATTTTGTTGCATCTGCATTTTGCTATATGCAGCGCAATGCTGCATCTATCTGGCTTACTGCCCCCTGACAACAAAAACTCAGAAAAGAAAAAAACCAAGCCGAGCCAAACACGCGATTCACTTTAGTGTTGCAGAAAAAAAATCGTTGCCGTTCTTGTATTGTTTGTTTTTGTTGTACGCGCTATAAAAATCTTTGATAGGCAAATCCAGATGAAATAGAATTGAAAAATTCGCGCGAATTTCAATTCACATGAGAATATGTAACACGGGCTAACTTCCGTCACTCCCCTACATTTCTAGCTGGCTAAATTGGCTTATTCAGGGCTTTATTTTGTTGTTGTTGTTGTTGTTGTTGTTGTTGTTGTTATCTTTGCTTTTAGTGTAATTTACAATTTTCTAAAGAGTTGCGAAAACTATTACCCAAAAATAGTGAGTTTTGTCTCTCTCTCTCTACATGAGACAACATGACAACGTAAATTGAATTCAGATGATGCATTCATTGATATTCTTGATTGGGATTTCTTTATTTTTTCATAATCTTTATGTTTCTTAACGCAAAATTGCCTTACCAACTTGTAGTCTGGGTTAAAAGCTATGGGACCTAAGCTATGAGACTAAAACTTCGGCAGGCAGTTCTAAGGTAGCGGCTGATTTTACGAATTTCAGACAAAATTCTGTAGAACATTTTCGCTGAATACTAAATCGTATTTTTGCCAGTTTAAGATAGGCTGATCTTATTGAACGTCTGTTTTTTAATGAAAGATTTGGAAACCTATCAAATCGGTTTAGAAAGAAATGTTAATCATCGACAAATAATAAAGATGCCCAAACAACTCAAAATCATCGATGGTTCGGTTCTCAACTAATGGTACAGTAAAGTAAGGTATCATAACAGTTTTGTTTCTAACAATATTAAGAATGATTTATCAAAATGTTCATATTCAATATCTCCTTCTGATATTCACCATGTTTCGCATGTTATTAATCTACAGTTTTTGAATTTGTTGATTTGTTGTTGATTATACGTATCTAACAGATTGCTTTCAGAATATTAATAGCAGTACTCTTATAGAAACGAAAATGTCACAGCTTGTTTTGAAGTATTTAACTTCCACTTAAAATATATTTGTAACTGCAATATTTCGCGTTCAGTGAGAGAGAAGCACAAGTTACCCTGTGGCATTACTCTGTAATGCGATTCGAAAGTCAATTTGCTCGCATTTGAATGAATGGAACTCCATAAACTGACAAGGAAAGGTTCCCAGGTGGCACTCGCCGATTTGAATGACTTTCGGATATGTGATAGAGGACAAAAATCTAAGGTTGACGTATTTTTTTTATATGTGCTCAATCGATGGTTTATGGTTTTAAAATGGCTTCTTCAAAATCAGCTTAAATTTCGTTTTTTCGCCATAATTTAACTGTTTTTCATAGAAGCATACACACATTTGGTATCAAGCGAAGAAGGCGCACATGATGACATCTAATTTTTAGAAAGAAGTTTTAGTGTTATTTTGTTGTTGAAATTTTTGAACAGTATTTAGTCGATATCATGTACTCGAAATTGTTTCATTTTCACTTATGTTTAATTTCAGCTTATTCTAAAAGTTACCTTTTTTTTGTTTTTTTTTTATTTAACTTTTACTTTTTTATATTAAAATTTTTTTTATTAGAAAATGCACTAATTTTCTTAAACATAAAATATTTTGTTATAGATAACGACCACATTATGAGTATCAAAAATTTGGTTTTTTCTCGAATTTTCCGTATGTGTAGATTTTTGATCCGAAATGTTGATATTTTACAGTGCTTCCATACAAACTGTATGCTTCTTACTTGTTTGCCCGAAGAATGAGAAAAAAAATCATGCGAAATTTAAGGAGATGACTTTTGATGCAAATATCTCCGCTGGTTTTAAATATATTTCACTTAACTCTTTTTTGTCAAAAAGTTCAATAAAATGACTTCATAAAAACTTTTATAAGAGTACCATTTGCTGTGCATTAATATTTTTAATCCTTTTTACCAAAAATGATCCAAAATAATGAATGTTTCTCAAAAAGTTACATGAATATGTTTTTGTTGTAAAAGAATTTAAATCAAATATTGTAATTTAAATTCCCTTTTACATGGCAAAATATTTATTAGCAAAAATTGTTTTAGTTTTACACAAAAATTAATTAGCTGTTTCTGTCATTAAAAAACAATGGTACCACTTTGATTTTTTTGATGAAATTAATTTTTTTAAAAATTTTCCTTTTATATGTTGTTTTAAATATTCTAGTTTAAAAAATTATTTATTAAAAAAAAACTGAATATTTCTTTCCAATCAAAAGTTATTACTAAAAATATATTTTCATATCATGTGGATCTGTATTCACAAAACTCATTATCTGTTAATTATGAAATTCTATATATGTACTTCCCTTGCTCATTTTTATTAAAATCGCCTTGCTTATTTTCGCTTATTTAGGGACATGCCAATTGAGTTTAAACCACATAAGCATTGTGAAATGTCTTTGTACTGACTCAATTCTATAAACTTTTCCAATCATACTCAAAAAGAAGATATCGGTTGGAAAGCTAAAATACATGCAAACAATATTTATTGAGGACAATGCGACTAAGATATAAAATAAAGAGCTGCATGAATACATTTGTTTTGCCTGTAGCAAACTGTACACTTTCGTACTGTACCACATTTTATAGCATCTTTCAAACTTTTGTACAGTACTTTCAAATCAAACACAGGCTGAAGCGAGTACTGTACAACATTTGGTTGGATCTTAACAGAGTGTGTGCAGCATACATAGCTAACTGCAGCAGTTTCTCTTTAAAATACACCAAAAACATACGAGTATACAAATTATACCAAGTAGGTGAAGAACAATTCACTATACAACATTTCGTTGCACTCATTTTAAGCAATTCTCCCTTTAACTGCTTTATTCGCACAGGTGCAGATCTAATTAATTGACAAAGTGTAAGCATTTAAGTGAGCAGTTGGTGTTTGTGAAGTGTTTGTATTAATAAAACTGTGTAGCTTAAAAGCATTTGTAATAATGGATGTGAGTGAAGTAAAATAAATTTATTATAATTATAATTGTTATCAATTACACTATGACGCAAAAAAACACTTTTGCAAAATAACAGGATTCCACGGAAAAGGTTCGATACTATGATTAAGTGTGAGCAAAATATTTGCTGAGTTTTGCGAGTTGGCGCCCATTTCTTTTTTATGGTCCATTTAATATTGTAGATCTTAGTGATTTTGACAAAAAATGGTTCCATCAGTTTTTGTTCAACAGCTCCGTCAAAAATAGAGATATCGATGACAAAACTATAGCTAGCAATATAATAAACAAACAAAACACAAAAAATACTCGTAAAATAATGTTTTGCAATATTGTTTTTTAATTAAATGCCAAAACCATTTTAATTTTTATTTTTTTTGCTTTTTTGGGCTTAATTTGCAGGGAATCGCAATTTTTCCTATACTATCTTCTACAAAATTGTAAAAAAAACTGACCAACTGTGTTTATACTTATGTGATCTGAACGTGTCTACATTTCTTTTAAATCTCAAAAAGATAATTTTTTAGTGAAAAATATCGATTTTTAGGGCTGTTTTCGCAATTTTCGACGGTAACTCCTCAATTAAGCAAATGTTCAACCCAATATCTTCGTACAAATTTTAGGCGAAAGAATAGTTTAGAACACTTGTGAACAAACTTATATTAATAAAACTTAAATAAATTATTTTACTTCTTAGACTTCTTGATTAGACTTCTTGACCTGGTCTTAACTACAGACAGTAACAATGTTGTTGTTAAGAGGGCCTTTCACACTCTAACTACTGTTGATGAATATCATCCACCATTGAGTATTTGGTACGAATCCGACAGACCAAATATAGTAAATTCTAATTCAGCAGATAAGCTTTATGAATTCAATTTTAAAAAGCTGACTTTTTGAAGTTGAATCAGTTGCTTCATGGTAAACTTAATGCAATTTTGGAATATATAAATGGAAATTGCCTTGATGACTCCATACATTTTTTTTATATGGAACTCTTTGCTGTGTTTTCTCAATCCGTACCTTATAGTCTCAAATTTGCGAGGAATTCTGCGTACCCGTGGTACACAAAGGATTTAAAGACTCTTCGCAACAACAGGAATAGGGCATGGAAGAAATACGTCTGTAGCTTAGGCTCAAACGACCTAGAAACTTACAAACGTTTGTTTCTGGAAGTTGAAAATCGCTCAGCTATATCTTGAATATTTAGATAATGTTAAGCTGAGAATATTGACAGATCCAAAAAAATTTTGGGGATTCGTAAACACAAAGAAGAAATCTGATGGATTTCCTTCTTCATTTAGAACTCCTGAGGGATTTACTGACAATCCCGTCAAAATTTGTGGCCCATTCCCCAATCTTTTTAAAGAATCATTCTGTTCAGATTCTTTTACTCCTGATGGAGAGTACTTTGAATATATGAATTCCGAACCCAGAGTATCTTTGGAACATATATCCTTCACTCCAGAGGATATTTTAATGTATATTAGATCGATCGATGAGGAGTTTGGTGCTGGACCTGACGGTGTTCCTGCCGCAGTGTTAACACAATGCGGTTCCGTTTTGAGTCAACCACTTTCTTTATTATTCAATAAATCTATTAACGAAAGTTATTTTCCACTTTTTTGGAAAAAATCATTTATAAGTCCTATTTTCAAAAAGGGTTGCAGGAACGATGTTAGTAACTATAGGCCTATCGCTAAGCTCTCATCGATTCCAAAACTTTTTGAGCGGTTGGTGTATGATCGGGTGAAAATTCACTGTGGGGAAGTCATAACAACTCGTCAGCATGGTTTTGTGAATGGCAGATCCACTGTGTCTAATCTTCTCGATTTTACAACATTCTGCTTAAATTCTATTGATTCTGGTAACCAGGTCGATTGAGTTTACACTGACTTTAGTAAGGCATTTGATAAGCTACCACACAATCTAATCTTATTTAAACTTGAGTTAATGGGATTTCCACAATGTTTTGTGAACTGGATTAAATCGTATTTGGTAGAGCGATCTTATCAAATACGTTTCCGAGGCGCATTGTCTTCTGAATTTATTGCTGGATCAGGTGTTCCTCAGGGTAGTCACCTTGGTCCTCTTCTGTTTATTTTAGCTATCAATGATGTAACTCACGTCATTGAACACTCTCATCTGCTTATTTATGCCGATGATATGAAAATATACAGAACGATTAATTCTAGAGATAATTCAGATCTACTCCAGTCTGATCTAAAATCCTTTGAAGTTTGGTGTTCTAAAAATAATATGTTTTTAAATTCAGATAAATGCCAAACTATGACCTTTTCGCGAAAAAGGAATAATTTTATATTTGATTATAAGATTAAAGATACTACCTTGAGTCGTGTAGACACCGTCAAAGACCTAGGTATATGCATGGATTCTAAGCTGTCGTTTAACATTCATATTGATAATATTTGTAAAAAAGCATCTTCAATGCTTGGTTTTGTAAAACGCTGGGCCAAAGAATTTAATAGCATGATTACAACTACAACGTTGTATTGATGCATGTTGATCGAATAGAAAGAATCCAAAAACGTTTTGTTCAGTTTGCTCTAAGGGGCTTAAGTGGAACTGACATATTAGACCTTCCTCCTTATGAGGATCGTTTAAAACTATTAAAAATGCAGTCTTTAGGTGATCGAAGGAAATCGGCAGATATCGTATATTTACACCAGCTCATAACAGGTGTATTCGATTCTTCAGAACTTCTTTCTCACATAAATTTTAACACTAACCGTAGAAGCAGTAGAAACGCTAACAACTTAATTTATTTGCCATTTAGTAGAACAAATTATATGGCTACTGCTCCTTTAAGTCGCATGAGTTCCTTTGTTAACAATTGTAGCGTTTTTGATGTTAATTTGTCAAAAGGTCAACTCAAAAGTAGATTAAAATTAGTTGTGTAAATAGATCTATGTATACGCATGGTTAGTTGTTACGTCTTGTGTTGTCCCTGAGCCCAACCCATTTATTGGTGGGTAAATTTTTCCCACATTAACTTGTTTGTGGTCACGGGTATCCATAACATTGATATTTTCAATGATTACTGGGTAGTGGCTTTAGATGGGTTAATGCTGAGGAAGTGCGATATAGCTGTAGTAGCTGAACTCTATTGTTATTGCATGTATTTTACGCGTATGGTTTGTGTTTGTGTTTGCTTATTAGACTGTTAGCTATAATTTTGCCAAAGGCAGTAAGCCGATATCTCTATTTTTGAACTGAACTAAAAAATTCAAGACACTTACTGTGTGGAATTCCGTTTTTTATGAAAATATATTTTGTTCACTGTTGCACAGTGTTCTGAAACAAAATAGATTGGATCAGAATGCATATAAAGTGATGATATTTTTATACCCCACGCAGACGTAGGGGTATATTTGTTATGTTTCAACGTTCGTAACGCACAGAAGGAGGCGTGGTCGGTATAGAAAAGTATATTTATTCTTGATCAGCATCACCACCTATCTGCCCGTTTGTTCGTCTATCAGACGATAACACGATAATAGCCGTAGTTTTAGAGCTATAGTTATTTGGTATGTCAGCTTTTCTTTTCAAATGTGAGATCAAGTTGGAAAATTAGCTAACAATAACCACATCTGTCTCCTTATCCGTGGTTCTGCTGGTCGACACGATTAAAGCCTTAGTTTTACAATTAGCGTAAAGATATTTGATGAAAAGCTATGGTAAGGGAACTACATAGTTTT
Source organism: Coremacera marginata (assembly GCA_914767935.1). Classification (NCBI taxonomy): domain Eukaryota; kingdom Metazoa; phylum Arthropoda; class Insecta; order Diptera; family Sciomyzidae; genus Coremacera; species Coremacera marginata. Next base: position 50,287,715 of record OU612045.1, read on the forward strand.
TAAATTCAAACAGCCGCCACCACCGCCCAGCACCGAATTCGTAAAAATTTAAAAATGAAGATGGCAAGCCTATGGTAAAAAATTGACATAGTTTTTGAAATTCTGACATCGAATTCCGAGTCAGTGACGCATTTTTACCTAGTGTTCGCCCACAGACTTTTTAAAAATAGATAATTAAGGTGACAACATAATTTTTTTAGGCTATAACCTTCGCATCATAATTATTATCAATTCCTAAAAACAAAAAAATCAACTCAATTGGTTGGAAATTACGGGCAGCAGAGGGAAACAAACGCTTTTTTCCCACTTTGTTTTATATGTATGCATTTTTCACACTTTTTTAATTAATATTATTTACATTAATTAGTTAAATTAATTAATAGATAATGCATAAAGGTTTTATTTAATACACGCATCCATTTTTCACTTGTATAATTGTAAGAACATGCAAACAAGCGCACATCAACATGTTGTCAACAGCGCAAAACCTTCCCAATAAACAAAATGATTCACTAATGTTATCGTTTACGAATCGTTTTCTCGTGCATTTCATTCATTAGCAATTATTAGTTGCGATTCATTTATAATATCGCGAGCGGGAGAAATTCCTCCTTCGTTAATGAATCGTCAAAACCGAAAAGCAATTCGTTAACGAGTCGCCAAAACTATTATAAGCAATTCGTTAACGAGTCGCCAAATCTATAAAAAGCAATTCTTTAACGAGTTTCCAAAACTAAAAGAAGCAATTCGATAACGAATTATATAAATCATATAAAAAATATGAAATAATATATAAAAAAAAAAAACATAAAAGCTAATCTCAAGCTTACCACGTCAAGAATCGAAACCACGTCTCCTGAATGCTAGTCCGGCACCTTACACACTCAGCTATTTTAGATGCTGAATATATCTTGCTTAATTTGCTTGTTAATAAAAGCCAGCATTCGCGGACACGGGTTCGAACCCCAACTTGGTAAAAAAAAAATTTTCTTTTATTGTTGTTTTTTTCTTGTTATTTAGGTATTTTTTTTTAAAGATTTGGCTTTTCAAAAGTTCGAAATTATTTTTTTTATCATTTTTTGACCAACTTTTTTCCGGATTCGTTATACATTCGTCAAAACCGAAAAAAGCAATTCGTTAACGAGTCCCCAAAACTATGAAAAAGCAATTCGTTAACGAGTCGCCAAAACTAAAAAAAGCAATTCGTTAACGAGTCTTCAAAAACTATAAAAAGCAAAATATTAAAATATTAAAAGCAATTTGTTAACGAGTCGACAAAACTATAAAAAGCAATTCTTTAACGAGTTTCCAAAATTAAAAGAAGCAATTCGATAACGATACATATAAATCATATAAAAAATAAGAAATAGTATCTAAAAAAAAAGCTAATTTCAAGTTTACCACGTCAAGAATCGAAACCACGTCTCCTGAATGCTAGTCCGGCACCTTACACACTCAGCTATTTTAGATGCTGAATATATCTTGCTTAATTTGCTTGTTAATAAAAGCCAGCATTCGCGGACACAGGTTCGAACCCCAACTTGGTCTAAAAAAATTTTCTTTTTTTGTTGTTTTTTCTTGTTATTTAGGTATTTTTTTTAAAGATTTGGCTTTTCAAAAGTTCGAAATTATTTTTTTTATCATTTTTTGACCAACTTTTTTTCGGCTTCGTTATACATTCGTCAAAACCGAAAAAAGCAATTCGTTAACGAGTCGCCAAAACTAAAAAAGCAATTCGTTGACGAGTCTTCAAAAACTATAAAAAGCAAAATATTAAAATATAAAAAGCAATTTGTTAACGAGTCGCCAAAACAACAAAAAGCAATTTGTTAACGAGAACTTATTCATATGAAAATCTTGAACAAATTATAAGTGGAAATTATTTATATAAAGAATAAGCACGAAATACCATAACAGAAGAAAAATTTTTCACAAAATTTTTTCATATAAAAATTTATGAAAATTTATATTTAAGTCTTTTTTCACTTAAAATTAAAAAAAGAACATAAAATTTAAAAAACAAATATTCGCTTAAATGACGTATTAAGAATAGAAAGTTAGTAAAAAATTCTTTTTTTTTTTAAATTTGTATATTGAAAAGACGGAAAAAATTGTTTTTTTTTTTTTTTTTGTTTCAAAACATCTTAAATGGAGTTTAGGAAAGTCATGATTTCAATCGGTTCTTTCTTTAATCATCAAGCCAACCTCTGATGAAGTCAGTATGAAACTATTTGAAAACTTTAAAAAAAACGATTCACAAGCGATTCGTTATCGAATCACCCCTCGCCACAATGTTTATTGGGTTCTGCTTATACATGATGTGTTTCTGTTATATCCTGTGTACTTGGTATACGAGCACAAGTATTCGAACGAATTTCATATTGAAAACACATTTGTTTTGAGTACAGTATTTGAATGTTTTGCTTTTGTTTTGTAGTATATTCAATCGTAGTTGGTTGTTGACTATGATAGAATGTAAGTATACGTGTTTCAAGCAAATGTTTTGTAGAGGCGTACGGATGTATTCGTGCTGATGTCTAATATAAATCTAGTAAGGATGGAGCTTCGGCAGGATACCGAAGCTAAAATACCCCCCGCTACCATATTGGAGTATATTCGATGTCTTTAGTCCACGACATACACGATGAAATTCAGTTTTATATATTATTATTATTATTTATTTTAATACTAAGCACATATGGCTTTATAGCAATTAATATTCGACAAAATAAATATGATACAATTAATTTATGTACAATGTAATTTTATAAAAATGTAAAATTGTCAGGATTTCAGGTATATACAGATGCAATCCGGTTAGCTTCTTAGTAGTAAATAGAAGAATTGAGTAGAGCGGTGCTCCCATATGCCAGGCTAGACGGACGAGGTCGAGCTCATGCATGTGCTAGGCAAGACAGACGAGGTCTTGCTCTGGATAATCAAAATATATCTATAGCGTGTATATATATATTAATATGGATTAGAGCACAGCTCACACATGCAAAGCTAGACGTACGACGTCAAACCGGCATATGCCAGGCGAGACGGACGTGGTCTCGCTCTGGATAATCATATTAAACTACACAGCTAGATTGTATAAGTTGTTACCAAACATCACAGGAAAATATTAAGTATCCTTGGAAAGCATGATCCAGATTAGTGGCGATACTGTAGATAATCTAAAATAATAAATTTAATTAAGTAAACGGATTCATTTAAAGAAATTGCATCTGAAACAAACTTAAAGTCACCACAAGCGCTTCTAAGTGGCTCGTTTTGCAAGTAATTAGTTCTACAAAAGTTCATGTAAAGTAACTCAAAAGATATTCTAGGTCGGGGAGGAATATTAAAGTAAATTTTGCTCAGTAAGTATTGACTGTCTACGTATCCATGTAAAAGTTTGAAAATCCAAGTAGCATTTAGCATAATTCTCCGATTATTTAAAGTAGGAAGATTTAAAAGTTGCAGACGATATTCATAAGGTGGTAGGTGATAATTAAAATTGCAGTAAAGATGGCTTAAGCAGAACAAAAGGAACTTTTTCTGAATTGATTCTATGTCGTCAATGTAACAACTATATCGAGGGCACCAAACAATTGAAGCATACTCTAAAATAGGTCGCACTAGAGAGGTAAATAAGGTTTTTGTTATATAGGGATCATTAAACTCTTTTGCCCATCGTTTAATAAAACCTAAAGTACTATTTGCTCGATTTATAATTTTATTAATAGAATATGAAAGCGAAGTTTAGTATCCATAGTTACTCCAAGATCATGAAAGACATCTAAGGACTCTAATGTATGGTCACAAATTTTATAAATACATGTGACAGGAGATTTTCGAGTGAAAGTCATGTGCTTGCATTTCTTCATGTTAAGATTCATACGATTCACGTTGCACCAGCTATAAAGACGGTCTATGTCAGCTTGCAAGAGCCGACATCATTAGCATTTTTGAAAGGAAGAAATAGTTTCACGTCATCTGCGTACATTAAAATACTCGAATTCTTTATGACAGATGGCAAATCATTTATAAACAGTAAAAAAATAAGAGGCCCGAGGTGGCTTCCTTGAGGTACACCAGAAGTGACAGGAAACTCATGAGATTTTACAAGTTTAAAAAGAACACGTTGTGTTCTATTGCATAAATAAGATTCAATCCATCTTACAAGTGTTGTGGGAAATCCAGCAAGAGATATCTTTAAGACTAAGAGCTTATGATTAACAACATCAAAAGCTTTACTAAAATCTGTGTATATAACATGAGTCTGTAAACCTTTTCCAAAATTCTCAATGGTTTTGGAAGTAAATTCGAGAAGGTTTGTAACCGTAGATTTTCCTGAAACGAATCCATGTTGGAGTGGAGACAATATAGATTTAACACTATGTGATAATTGTGAAGTAATGATTGCCTCGAAAAGCTTCGGCAAAGCGCTTAATTTTGCAATTCCACGATAGTTATCGATTAAAGACCTGTTACCAGACTTGTGCAATGGAATTATAAAAGACGACTTCCAGGAAAACTGGAAAATAGCAAGATTTTAATGAAGACGAAAAAAGCAAAGTGATTGGAGTTACTAATTCATCACAGCAATATTTTAGTATACATGACGGTATATTGTCGGGACCACTTTTATATGACGTTTTAAGAGCTTTTAAGTATGATAAAACCGTGCTAGTATCAATTATTGGGAGACAAATATCCCCAGATTGAACACTGAATGGATAGCTTAGATTATCATAGAATGAAGATGAATAGGTCGCTTTGAAAAAGTCAGCGAAAAGTTTGCAAATGATATTCTCGCTATCTGATTCAACAGTTTTATATTTCATAAAAGAAGGATAGGAATCAATCTTGCGTTTTGTGTTGACAAAGTTCCAGAATGATTTAGCATCAGATTTGATGTTTAATTTTACCTTCATTAAATAAATATCGTAAGATTGCTTGCATAATTGACGATACTTGTACTTAATTGAGGTATAAGAACCAAAATCTGTAATGCTATGAGTTTTTTTAAAATTTTTTATAATGCATGGATTTTAAGTTTCTTAATTTTCTCAGTTCTTCAGTAAACCATACAGGACCAGATGCTAAACGGACTTTTCTCTGTGGTACTGATGATAGAAAACAATCATTGAGAGTTCTATTAAAAGCTGAGACAGCCGAATCAAGGTTTTCTGGCAATGTTTGTGTATTAACGATATTTAGTACGGATGTCCAGTTAATATTAGATATATTGTTTTTTAACAAAACATAATTGGTTCTTTTAAAATTTAACTCAGCTTGAGGTTGAGCAATACGATTCTTTACAGATTGTTTAGGAAAATTAAGAGCAATTTCTAAAGTTGGATGGTACGGATCTTCAGGGAGCACGAGTGGATCTGTCCTGGAAACTGAAATAATATTGCTGTCGTCAAAATATAAAAGATCTAACAAACGGCTATTCTTGTTAAAGTGGCTGTTAAATTGAAAAAGTCCTTGACTTGAAAGCTCATTTAAAAATTAATTAGCAGATGAGCATTCAGACGAAGGCAATAATATTGCAGGGTTTTCGGTGCAGCAGTTCCAAGCGACACTTGGAAAATTAAAGTCACCCGTTATTGGAATGTGATCATGAGGCTGAAGTTTTAAACACACTTTATTTATCGAGACCAAATGTTTGAAATATACCTCTACGTTGGAAACAGGAGGAATATATGAACAAGTTCGAACGCACCATGCTTTACAAGAACGCAACAAAATTCAATATCGGATGCCTCAGGAATTATTATTTCTTTTGAGAAATAAGAAGATTTAACGGCAATTAAAACTCCACCGCCATTAAAAGAATTACCAGCAATAGCGTTTCTATCTTTACGGCAAATATTGAAATTATTAGATAGAATTTCAGTATTTAGGGTGTTAGGCTTAAGCCAAGTTTCACTGAAAACAATTATGTCAAAAAGTAGGTTGTGGCTTAAAATATGTAAATATTTTAACTTTGTATTCAAACCTCGAACGTTTAGGTATAAGATAAGGAATGCAAGGCAACAATCTAGTTTTTTTGTTTAGTAGTGCGAACGGGTAAAGAAGCCAGTGTAGTTTTAGGTTGTGATCTAGGGATATATTCGTGGATCAACGTGTTTTCAGGCCAAAAACCTTGATCTAATACCGTATTAAAAAGAGATCCCCAGGAAATTTATTTTAAGAGAAGTTACAGTGCGCTCATATGAAAACTTGAATTTGTAAACCGAAATATTCCTGTTAACAAGAGTCAATTTAGAGTTTATATGATATAAAACGTCTTCTTCGTATGTATCAAGAGCAAAACGAGACACAAATATAGATCTGTAAGGCTGAACAACCAGAAGTTCTTTGCAAGACGGCAGATTAATACTTTTTTTAATATTTGTTTTGGTATAGCACCAGTTAAAACCGAGCTCATAAAGGAAGTTGAAGGAATAGTATTAGTAGCAGTACAGGCTTCAGCATAAGTTTTTTTTTTACCAAAATTACCCGGAGATTCATCACTTACGACTATAGTTGGTACTACCTCAGAAGACTCAACCGGATCTAAATTCAGATCAAAGATTAACGAAAGTTTTCCTATTTTGAACTTAACTTTGTATGGGAGGTAGGCGTGGTCTTGATCCGATTTTGCTAAATATCATAGAGATGGTTCATATTATATATCAAAGCTTATGCGCAAAATTTCAAGACATTTCTTTAATTTTTGTGGATTTTTAAGAGATTTTACGTTTAAAATAAAGCCACTTTGTTTGGGAAGTGGGCGTGGTTTTCATCCGATTTTACTATATATCATAAAGATGGCTTATATTAAATATCAAAGCTTATCTGCAAAATTTTAAAACATTTCTTAAATTTTTTGCAGAATCTTAAGAGATTTTACGTTTAAAATAAAGCCACTTTGTATGGGAGGTAGGCGTGGTTTTCATCCGATTTTTTCAAATTTCATAGCCATGATTAAAGCTTATTTGCCAAATTTCAAGGCATTTCTTTAATTTTTGTGGATTTTAAAGACATTTTAAGGTTATTATAAAGTCACTTTGTATGGGAGGTAGGCGTGGTTTTCATCCGATTTGGCCCGTTTTCTAACTTGATCTTCCTTTTTTAAAAATAAACTTATATTTTGAATTTCATCGCGTTAGCTTTAAAATTTCGACTGTAATCGTGTCGACAGACGGACAGACAAACGGAAATCGACTCAGGAGGTGATGCTGATCAAAAATATATATATTTTTCTATACCTGCCAGGCCTCCTTCTTGGCGTTACAAACGGTATGACAAAGTTAATATACCCCTTACGCAGTACGCGTTGGTGTATAAAAGTATTCAACCATGTTTTATTCCAACAAAAAAAACGCTATTTACTTTTTTAAAAATAACATTTAACAAAATAACAAAAATTAATAAAACTTGATAAATTCGTGTTAAAATTATTAACTGTTAAGAAAATCAAATTTTTGTGATGATTAAATGTAAACTATCAAAAAACATGACAAATAAGTTCAACAGTTAAATAAAAATGAACGTCAAATCCGTTAATACATTAAATTGGTTTTTTTTTTTTATTAAAAATCAATATAAAAACATTGTAAAACGTGATAAACATCAGTATTAAATTGAAACATTCTATGGAAAAAAAAGAGATTTCATCATGTTTGCATGCCAATTTAAGCATTTTTTTTTTTATCAGATCGGCTCAACTGTCGTCATGTTGCAAAACGTATCAAATTTAAACGTATCAGTAACAAAAACAAAAAAAAAAAAGTGCAAAAGATGAGATGCAAAACGGGCAGTCGACATAAAGTGAATCACAAAAATGCTACAAATAATGAATAAAACCACAAAATGGACAAAAAGATGCATTTAGATGACACACTGATTGCTTTTGTGATGTGATAAATGATTGCAACGAATGCAAGCGACAAGCAGTCGGCGTTGATGTTGCTGTATTTGTTGCCATGCATTGCAACGTCTGGGTTGCAGGTAAAAAAAACTTAAAGTAGCGACAACTGTAAAAGCACAAAACAGGATATATTTTTTTTTCTAGCTACCACACGCAAGTTTTGTCAAGTTTAAAAAACTATGTGTCGCGCATACATTTTGAGCGAGATCATCACTCATTGTCAAAAATGATGGCTACGCGATTCCGGCACTTTTTAAATTAAGTTATGTTCACGGAATATATGATGGTATTTATAATAAAAAGTCTGGCAAAATACTTTAGTAAAACAGGAAAATTTTAAGTTGCTAATTTTTACTCCAAGCTTAAACTCTAAAAACTTGTTCAACACATAAATTGAAAAAGTAGTAGGTGAAATGCAGTAAGTTAAAAAGTAGTATAGAAAACAGTCGGAATTTTCAAAAAATGATTTATAAAGTTTACCTAAAATTAATCTTTTAGAAACGAATTTTTGAAAATGCAGTACAAATAGCATTTTTTTTTTAAGCCATAAACTATGAAGTTTCTTAGCATTTCTTCAATTTGTAGAAAATATGTATTAAATATGTTTTTCCTCTCTATAATATTTGAATATTTTTGAAAACAACATAAATCTTTTTATATATGAAAAATTTTTGTTCATTATTTTAAGTTTTTTACTAACAACGCCCACAAAATTTATTTTTTGCCGATAAGAATCCAAAGATAATTATAAAAAAACACAAAAAAATAAAAAACATCACATACATTTTTTTTTTTGTTCTCCCTCTCATTTACTCACTTTATCTTTATATATTTTTATTATACTTTATTTAGCGATAATTTACTCCTTGTTGTTATTGCTTATTTTACTGATTACGCCGTGGTTTATTTTCCTTCTTATATTTTAATAAATGACAATCATGGCGTCGTGGTGCTTTTTAGTGGAAAGAGCCTCTGGCATTGGTGCAAAATACTTGCTTTATTTGCGTAGCGATATCTACAAAAGATAATGTGGTGTTTTTTTTTCAAAACAATGTTTAATATTTTTTGATTGCTTTTTATTTTATTGCATAGCGTTTTTTTAGCAATTATTTTCTAAATTTTTTTATTTAATTATATTTTTTGTTTTGTTTTAATTTAGAAACAGCAAAATAAAGAATTAATATTATTTATATTGCTTACAGCATAATGCACAGCATAATGCTTATAAGCGAAGTTTTGTATAATTTAGAACAAAACTTATTTGTTAAAAATCCTTATTTGAACGTGTAACTATCACAGCATAGAAATCACAATTCTACTTTAATTTGAAAGCCAAAAACATTCTTATTTTGCTTAAGCTTTTATTAACCCTATAGCTTAGTAGCAAGTTTGAAATAATGGCAAAAAGGCACCAGAATATTTGTTTCCGGTAAATATAAGTGCTTGAAATGCAAATCCGCTGAATGACTGTCAATTCGATTGACATATTAGATGTTAGGTAAAAAATTTAAAAAACTAATTTTTTAAAATTAAAGATACTTCTCATGAAACTATTGACTTTGAGTCAAAAAGTACGGAAAATGAAAATATTTATTATCGACCCAAAAAAATTTACTAATTTTTAACTAATCAAAATATAGTTTTTTCCTATTTTTTATTTTGATGATTTGCGAGCAATAATTTATTTTTTAAAAAAGCACTAAAAAACACCAAAAAATAAATTAAGGAAGTTTGAACGATGAAACTCCTCTGAGCTAACAATTTATGCTAGAAAAAATGAAAACGTCAAAACTACACTGAAAAAACAATGGCTGCCTCAGGGCAGCCTTGCTAGGTAGAGGTTTAGCCTTAAACATTTCAATAATGATTAGAATAAAAATTCATAAAATTGGTAAGAAATGGTTTCGGTCTTCGGTAGAGTCGGAGATAAAATACACCCGCAACCGTATTTAGGTATAATCGAAGTCCTTAGACGTCTATAAAATGTTTGTGTATATTTTGCAACAAATATTTGTCCCATATGTTTAATTTTTTAAACCCTCAGCTGTCGCCTGGAGTAGTTCGTTACCATGGGCTTTACTGTCAATTCAAATTATTTAAATTTCTTAGGCTTAGTTTTCTTTCTTGATAAAAATTTGAGGTTAAAAAATGCAATAGCATTAGACATGAGCATAGCGAGGGTAGGGCAGGGAGGGGCAGTTGCCCTCCTGAACATTAGAAAAATAAAAATTTTAGTATTTAATTAAGAAATTCAAAATATTTTTTCTTATAATTAAAAAGCAGAGAATTTATTAATGTATATTAAGGCATAATCTATTTTTTATTACAAACTTACAGCCAACCTTTTTATTTTATGAAGAAAATTATTTTGTCCCTCCCTGAACAAAGTCCAATAACGCCCATGCCTATAAAGTTCAGCTATTACATCTTTTTCGTACTCTCCATGAATCCATTCAAGAGTCAATATAGCAGTATCTTTTATATTATAATCAAAAATAAAATGATTCCTTTTACGCGAAGTGGTCATAGTTTGGCATTTATTTGAATTCTGAAATACCACCTTGTTCAAAAAGAAAGGTTTATTTACACTGTGAACCGGACTTAACTATCCGATTCGAAAATTTTTTTTAGTAGGTTGCCATATGTGTCTATGACAAGGCTGCCAAATATCAGCGTCTCTCGTTGTCATTTGGTAGAGTGACAGTGTTTTGTTTACAACAAATTTTTTCGTGTCTTCGATTTTTACTATGGAAGAAAAAATTGAGCAACGAGCTTGTATCAAATTTTGTGTGAAAAATAGTTTCAACTGCGCCGATACGCGTAAAATGTTGGTGCAATGTTAAGGTGACTCTGCTCTATCGCACAGAAGGCAAACAAGTGGTTTAACCGATTTGTGAGTGGCTATGACGAAGTAGAAGACGACCCTCGTACCGCGCGGCTATCGTGTTTGACTACAGAAGAAAACGTTGAAAAAATCAAAGAAATGTTGGTCAAAAATCGCAAATTGACGATTAGAGAGATAGCAGAGGACGTCGGCATTTCAATTGGATCCGTTCAGAACATTTTGAAGAATGAATTGGGCTTGAGACGTGTCGCTGCGAAGTTGGTACCGAAAGAACTCAATTTCATGCAAAAAATAGACAGAGTTGCTATCGCGAAAGACATGCTGGAAATGATCGAAAACGACGAATCATTCATCGAATCCATCATTATTGGTGATAAGACATGGGTATACGAGTATGACGGTCATCGAGTATGGTCATACGGTCAATAAACAGTATTATTTGGTCGTTATGAGACGTTTACGTGAAGCAATTCGCCAAAAAAGACCGCAGTTGTGGCAAAACAAATCATGGATTTTGCACCACGATAATGCACCATCGCACAATGCTCATATTTTTCGTGACTTTTTGGCCAAAAACAACACGATAACCATCCAGCAGCCGGCAAATTCACCGGACCTGGCTCGAGGAACGCGTTTCACCAGCAAAGAAGAGGTCATTGAAAAATCGGTGAACGCTCTGAAGGCCATACCAAAAACCGTGTTCCAGAAAAGTTACCGTGACTGGATCAAGCGCTGTCATAAGTGCTTTGCAGCCGACGGGGACTACTCTGAAGGCGAAAATATTGATTAGGATGAATAAACTTGCACTTTAATTTTTTTCAATAAATGAACCTTTCTTTTTGTACAAGGTGGTATACGGCCCGCTTAAAAAGTTTTGGAATCGATGAGGTTTATAATTGTTGACATCATTCCTGCGATCTTTTTTATAAATACAGCTTATTAATAAAATTTTCCAAAAAACTGAAAAATAATTTTCGTTAATTGATTTATTGAATAAAAAAAAAGTGGTTAACTAAAAACGGGACTACATTGTGTTAACACTGCACAAGGAATTTCGTCGGGTCCAACGTCAAAGCCCTCCTCGATCGATCCAATATACTTTAAAATATCCTCTGATGTGAAGGATATAGAATCCAAAGAAACTCTTGGTGTGGAATACATATATTCAAAGTACTCTCCGTCAGGACTAAATGAATCTGAACAGAATGGTTCTTTAAAAAGATTGGCCACACCTTATGACGGGCTCTTCAGTAAATCCATCAAGAGCTCTGAATGTAGAAGGGAATTCCCCGGATTTCTTCTTAGTGTTTAAGAGTCCCCAAAAATTTCTTGTATCAGACAATATTCTCAGCTTAATAATATTTAACTCTTTGCGACCGTATGTCTGCTCTCAGCCACCAAAGCTTTATTCTCATGTTCTCGAAAACTATTGCTTCATATATGAGACTTCTGTGAAAGATACCACGCGATGAAGAACTATTAAATATAATTTTTACATCATATTAAACATATTATTATGTTACACATATCTAAAGTTTTAGAAATAATTAATAAATTGTATTTTTCCTTCGTAATCTCCATATTGTGTATTACTGTTCTTTCAACGAAAATTAATTCTGACCAGTATGAAACCCATATATAAAATTAGAACAATCGAAAAGGGTTAAGTATTCGTGATATAATGTAACTGAGCGATTTTCAAATAAACAATCACTTTCAAGTCTCTAATTCATTTGAGTCTAGGCTACAGACATATTTCTTCCCTGCTCTATTCCTGTTGTTGCGAAGAATCTTTAAATCCTTATCGTTAAAGGGAGTTAGGATTAATGGACCATCAGAACTTTGAAGATTTTTCTATTGACGTCACTTTGTATGGAAGTTAGGGGTAGTTTTCATTCGTTTTTGTCAAGTAAAAACTCCGAGACCATATTGAAAATGAAATTATCTGTGCAAAATTTTAAGTCTTCACATAACCACTTTGAATGAGATGTAGGTAGGTTTTTCATTTTAAAATTTATTATATCACGTTATTTAAATGCTTGAACAATTTGACGAACTTAATTTATAGTCACAACTGAATGTTAAAGCAAAAAAAGCAAGAATAAGTAGCATTTTCTCCATTATGATATTTTTAATGAGTTATTTTAATAAGAAAATCTAAAATAGAAGAATAAGAATCTCTTCTTAATTCCAAATCCAAAACTTTGGAGAATGAAAATAAAAGATTTGCTTATTCAAGTTGAGTGTTAAATAAGCCTTGAGTAAAGTTTTACACAAGGAATTTATGTAGGGAGGAAGATTTAAACATCTTTGAATAATCCTTGAAATAAGTTTTATGCAAAATATATCCAAGGAGTAAAGGCGTATTAAATTAACTCCATTATTCAAGAGCTTATATACAGTTTTATATATGTTTTATGCACCATAAGCGAATGAATAAAGTTTTATGTAAGGTTTTTATTCAAAGCTTATTCAGGAAATCTGAAACTGTGAAGATCACATTTTTATTTAAATATTACGTGTATGTCTGCAAGTATATTTAATTTATTTTTTTATTTTTGTTTAGGAACAGAAATTTTGTACATTTTAAAATTTTTTGTATATTTACCTTGGTCACCCAGCGTGGATTGAGCTCGGAACCTCTGTATCGATAGTCCCACGCACTGTCCACTCAAGATTTTGCTTGAATAACGTTGAAACTTAATTAAAACATTTTTATATAAGCACTTAATTTGCCATTCGTGAATTGCTACGGTAGCCTTGCGGTCTAAGCAAAAAGATTATCAGTCAAAAGTTCCGTGGTTCGACGCCGGATACAGGCGTATTTTTGTTTTTATTATTGAAATAAAATACATGTAATGACAAGAAAGTGTGATGATAGAGATTTACTTTTATAAGAATATTCTTGAATACTTCCTAAAATGTCTCATTGAATAAAGCTTCATATATGAAATTATACAAGAAAATTAAATTTTTAATCTAATTTTTTTATACAAGGCTTTTTCAAATTGAGTGAAATTTCAAGTATTTCAAATATTTGGGTGAAATTGTTATCTGAGGTTGGCACTATGAATGAGAAACCTTATAAAATAACTCAATTATGTGGACTTAGTTGACCCGATGTTTTGTGTTATTGAGCCCAATTCGTTTTAAATCATCTTTGAAAGATGTCACATTTCACATGTTCGGCAGTCATTTTTTCCTAGTAAGCAAAATAAGTGTTCATTTAATAAAATGCAAGCACTTTGGCAACTCTTCCTACACTACTGTACCGCAAAAGAATTCAATTTAGCCATTTAGGCGTCTTTTGCATTTCTAATCGTAGATTTTCCAAGACGCTTGCAATCATGATTTCATTCCCTGCTGCTGCAACGAGTGCAACTTAAGGCGTTTAAATAGTCTCAGTTTGGGCTCGTTTCTCCTGGTGCCACCATATAACCATAAACTGGTTTGTGCTCTATCTGTGGTTGTGATGCACTCGTCCTCAACGTTGTCGTCGTTGTTGTTGTTGTTACTGCTGCCTCTGCTGCTGCTTGTGCTGCAGTGTTGCAAAGTTATCGCGGCAGCAAATCAGAATACGAATAAAGTGCATTTTTTGTGCTTTTTGTTGCGTTTTTGTGTCTCTTCCCCACGAAGCTATCTACAAAGTCGCGTATATGTGAGACTGTGAATTTGAGTATGTGTGCTCGATGCGGTGTATCGTGATTTTATTCGTGCTATCGATGTTGACTATGGGGAGAAAGTGTTCCCGCCTACATGCAGCATAAATGATGATGATGACAATGGTGATGGTTATGCGAAGGATGCCATCTTTAAGAAAACTTGTGACTATTGAGTGGAGGCTCTTTTTCCATTTACAATAAGGGTGCATTTCCGGCGGAAATGTAAAAAGTTATCATATCATATTGTAAGAAAATAGATCCTAGCAAAGTGCTTTATGTTCAAATCAATAGTTGAGGCGTGAATTATACAGGGGGTACTTTTAAGCAGTTGAATTTTTTGAGAAGTAGTATTTTTATGCGTTCTTTATTAAAAGAAAAAAAATCCGGTAAAAAAGCCTTAGATAATCATAACAATTTATAAACAAACTGTAAAACTTTCACGCTCAATTATTTATTTTCGGTATTTTTTGCGAATTCCCGTATCCGTTTCATATCAAGAGTCAACTTTGAGATATCAAAAAATTCCATTAATATATCATTACTGAATTTTAACATTCCCACCTTTTAGCATATTAATGAATATTTAGATTAACCGATAATGATCGAAATCCATGTCGACTGAATATTTTGTTCCTTTACTTCTTTTGTCTTTATTAATTTATTTTTGACATAAAACCGGTTCAAATTTTTTGCCTCGCTATTAACCGCTTTTTAATTGAATTAATTTTCAGATTTTTATTAGTTTCATTTTTATTGTTCAAAATATAATGCCATCGACTTAAAACTGGTTTACATTTTATTTGATTCTGGTACACATGAATGTGCCAAATTTGTCGAAATGTTTAAATTGTTATGCCTTTCAAAGTGATAAACGAGATCTTTAGATAACTTAGTTTAAGATACAAAAGAATTTTAAAATTTAATGTGACAATTTTGGCATTTAAATAATCAAATAATCGAAAATGAATAAAAGACTTGTTTTAGCCAAGAAAGTTTTTGCTTAAGAAACAGGCATAGTAAAAACGTGTATCTATAGATAGATATAAAGCAAACTGTTGTTTTGAAAAAAGTGTGTGCTTTAACTTTAAAACTTGATTAAAATTTCATGTAATAAAAGAGTATTAAAAGTGTGCTGTTTTGTTTTTATTTAATGCAGTTCTATAATAATACATTGTTTCATTTCATTAGAATCAAGTTACCGCTATTCTGTGAGTCTAAGAAAATTAATCACAAAAACTGCTTAAATGCTATAGTATTGAGGTGATACCTTCATCTCGATATTATTACAACTTAAAACTTACTCCAAATACAAAAACTAATTATAAATAGTGCAGTAATATTTCAACTTTTGGCTTAGTATTTTCAATTTTCAATGCTTTATTTAGCATAATTAGACCAACAATTTTTATCGTGACACCTCTCATCTATCTATGAATCCTTTCTTTAGAAGAGAGCTTTAATCAAAGGCAGAGCATTTATGAAAATTTAAAAAAACAATTTTTTTCTTGTGATTTTGAAAATTGGGGGCATTGGAATCTTTTTAAGGGGGAGCTTCATAGATAAAAGGAACTTACCGGTGCAAAAATTGTTTATCTTGTTACATGCAGGACCTAAAGTAGCTACGACCATACCTGGCTATCTATCTTATATCAACCTTATCTATCTATATCTTTACTATTATATAAAATTGAAGTGCTAATTTTTGTTTACATGTAAACTTTATAAGTACTGGGCCGATTTTTATGAAATCAGTTTTAAAATATCATATTTGTGCTACAGCGTTATTGTGTATGGCGGTATTTTCAGTTCGAAACTTTAATAATAAGTATGTTTAATTAAAGTGTTCAACCCAAGCAACAATTCTTAAGAGTTGAGCACTGGACGAAAAATTTTAGTTTTTAATCACGTCCTCTAACTATCTTCAGTAAGAGCAATACGCTTACAGATTATTTACAGCAAAACTAGTTGCCTATAAGTCTTCTGTTCTCTTTCACATTATCTCATTGTAGCTTAAAAGAGTTGTGTTATAAGAGCATTACTGCGAAGACGCTGCATCTTACAAGTCATTTCTTACAGACTTCTACAATACTTCAGCTATCAGAGCCAAACTCTGAAGAGTTTTAGCTTTATAGATTAAGTCCATGAAGCAACAAACACAGATGGCGCAGACATTTTTTCAAAACAGCTGTTTACTGCGCACCTGCGTCATCAAAGACCCCAGCTACTTGTTCGTTATAAGAAATGTATGAGATTTGTGATGGAAAATTTGAAAAGTGGGAATAAACTAAGAAATATTGAATCAATTAATTTTATTTTTAATAAATCATATAGAAAATGCGTTTGTTTTTTAGTGCAGCATTTATGTTCATGCGATTAAATGTAACTTCTTTACTAACGGAGCTGCTATTTTTGGAAAGCCCCATTCAAAAAGCATAAGTCTTACCTCAAATTAGACTCGATACCCTCATTTTTTAATTAAATTAATTTTTGAGAGTATTAACAGCCTTGCAACTCACCATAGCTTGATAGAACTCCTTGTCACACAATTATTTTTCAAAGTCCGTCTTCCACGTGGACATCATAATAATAATGTTTTATAATTTATTTATTATTTTGAGAATAATTAATTTATTTTGCGTACAAACGTGATGATGATTCAGTAAAAATGACAGAACTGCTTTAAACAACGAAGTCCCTCTATAAAACTTGTACTTGCAAGCTGACGACGTCGTGAGTCAGAGAACCTCGATAAAATGCTTCGCAAAGGTTTCCTCGAAGCAACCGACACAAGCTTACAACTCGGAAATGGGTTATCCTCGTTAAAGTTTTATTTGTTTTATGTTAAAGTTTTATATTGTCACGGCGACAAAAAACTTTTCCATTGCTTTAAACAGGCAGCGTTGGACGGAAAGTTAAAAAAACTTATTTTGCACGGTTTTAGTTTATTGCTATTATTGCAATTTACTGCGCACCTCATTTTAATTATTTATTTTAATTTAAATATATTATTTTTATCCACTTCAATGTCATTTGCTTTTAAAACAAAACGCGATGGTCTTTGTCTACGTCACGCAAACAGCTGATAAATATAAACAAACTAACGGACCTGCGCAGTGCCAAATCTATTTTCTTTGATTCATGGATTAAGTCTTATAGACATCTCAAAGGCTTTTATTTAAAGATGTCTGATCTGATCTGAGCAACGGTCTGACTAGAAGAGTATCACTCTAGTTATAAGAGAAACAGTTTAACTAGAAGAGTGTTACTCTGATAATAAGATGTTGGTTCTTATAATCGGGCAATTACCCTAAACAAAAGATTTGACTGTATTATGCTCTTAACCCTTTCTTGTAAATGTATCATTTTTCAAAAGAAATGGGTTTTTATATAATTTGCTTCAATTTCAGGGTACCTATATGATCAAAGAACAGAATTATGTACAAATTATGTTCAATGAATTTAGTTCATTCATAAGAAAAATATTCCGAAAGAACAGAACAATTTCTAACTGCAATTTACGTATTCACTTCCATTCATAAGATGTTATAATTTCCAGGAAGAAAATGTGCTAACTTTTCATAGTAAAAAATTACCAATCCCATTAAGAATATGTGTTTAGAATACACGTGCGCACTCAATCGATTTGTTCATCTACATCACTGAAATTGTTTATGCCCTGTGACGTATTTAGAATAGTCTAATAAGAAATAAGTCATGGAATTTGTTCTCATGGACTAATTTCAAGTTAGCCCAGCCTGTTGTAAAATTCATACAAATAGGATAGTGTATTGTGCAAATTGTGTGGCTCTGTGTCTTCAGAATTGTGCATTTTGAAAATTGTTGTTGTTTTTACTCATGTACTAATATCAAGTAAGCCTAAACTGGGAGTAGAAGCGATTTTATTTACAATACAAAGAGTTTCACTTCTTGTTTGTAAATGTAATGCGGGAAGTTGAGAATTACTATAATTATTGATAAATGCGATGGTTGTATAAATATTTTGTATTGTTTTTAAATATAGAGTAGGTCATTGACGAATTTTATAAATGGATAAATAAAATAAAAATAAAAATTGATATGTTAAATTTATAAATTTTACTAGGAATTCTAGGGCGAGCTTAGCCCACTAAAATTCTGATTCGAGTCGACATACAGTCAAAACCGAGACAGAACTATTTTTTGTTACATAAATCAACCTTTTGAGGAAGATTTTTCATGTTCTTTATAGCGCAAATTAATTGATAACTCTCAACACAAAGTAATGAAATTAGTTCGGTAAACCTTGCACTAATGTAATGAAAGGGTTAATTCTGCTTGGCATAAATGAATGCTTTTTAAAAATGGTGGCCCTACAAAATTTCGCTTTCACTCATCTCGTAGAGTATACAACTCTTCTATGTGACTTACTTAAGTATAAATTAAGGTTTTCGAAATAAAAACACTTGATTTAATTGGCACTATGTGCCAGTGTAATAACTTTATTAGATGCTCTTCTTAGACTAACTTAAACAACTCCAAATAAACTTATTATATCTTCCTATACTTGTCGCTTCAGCTGCGCTTTTGTCGTTGATATTGTTGTTGGACTTTTAGCTGCACCTTAGTGGTTGTTGCTATTGTTCTTGTATTGCCTGCACTGCTATTGTTGTTGTTGTTGTTGTACCGGTTGAATCTGCTGTTGCAGCGCTGCCGTTATTTTTGGCTTGCTGCTGTTATATTTTGTTGGCTCAGCATTTGGCTTATGTGGGAATGGAATATGCGGCAAAATTGACAAATTGTCACGTACCATCCTCGTATTACAACTGGAGCGGATACGTGTGTTAACTTCTCCCCCCGTTAAGAGGAGCCGTCCCCGGTTTCTTTTAAAACTCTTTCTAAGGCTATGACGTTGTTAATCTTCTTGCGACGTTTTGTGATTAACAAAACTATAACAATGATTACGACTGTTACTATCGAAGAAATGAAAATTAGTAGCCATTGCGTAGATTGTTGATGGATTAGTTCTTTCAGGCTGGCAATATGGCCAATGTTTTTTATATTAACTTCATGCAAGTACGGAAGTGATAACAGCGTAACATGTTCCGTGATATTGACAAATTTAACTGATGCGGGTTGAGGGTGTGAATGACTGATTTTCTTCCAATTCGTAAAAGTTGTACCGTTTATGGTTATTTCACTTTCGAAAGTTACAAGAAGGGTTCCATGCATCAAGATTGCTGAGTTATTTCCTTCCTGTATCTCAGCTGTCTGATCATTCACAATTACTAGTCCATCATCGATCTCTTCAACTGGTGTTATATGGTACGCCGAAGTGGTCTTGCAGGTTGCGAAATTATTGTTCAGTAATTGTCGCACGCAGGAGTTTCCTTTTAGAGGTTGGCAGAATGTGATTGTGGCTGCATCTCTGCAATTTCCGAGAGGTTCATGTAATATTTTGCAGTTGGCAACGGTATTTGTCTCTAACATTAGGATCTTATGTTTACTTATTACAGGCAATATCTTAATTTTACTACATATTTCTTCAATTTTTGGATACTTGATTACGAAATGGATACTATTGCTATCTTGGAATATTTTCTGTTTTGAAATACTTAAAATATCACTTATACTAATATTTGCAAAGTGTTCCGCGATTAACAAATTTTGTATTTCAGTACTATCTAGTATAATAGGATTTATTACATTAACTTTTCCAAGAATGACCGAATAGATGGTATCCTCAATACTCGTTATTATGGCCTTGTTTCTGGCTATAGCTAGTTCGAATAGGTGTCCGGTATCTATTTCTTTTTTTATTGTAACATTGAGAAGCTTGTTTACCGTCTTTGTTAATTGGTTAATTCTAATCTGCATTTCGGTATTTATAAGGACCTGTCTTTCATTAGCCTCTATTAAAGCTTCCTCCTTAGTGGCCACCTGATTAAAATCATCGAAATCTGGGGTGCCAGCAATGTATTTTAGTGCCGTTCCCAAAAAATTGATGCTTCGCGATTGTCGATGGTGGATTCTGAGCGCGCTAAGTAGGTTAAAGATCTGATCCACATCTGCTTTAAGTAATTTTCTCATGTGCGACTGTGGGAAGTGGTCGAGTAAGTTTTCGGTATCATGGGCTATGGTTTCATAATCGGTCAGGTTTGTTCTATGCAGTAGGAACCCGTAGCTATTGTAAACAGCCACTGCTCCATCGGTTATCGGAATGTAGTGTGAATCGGTGTAATTCAAAAATTTGGCTCGTTTCGCTTGAGCGATTGCCAGTATAAAAAGCCTGAAAATACAAGAATATTACCTTATATTACTTTTATGGACCTCTTTACCCTCAATCAATAAAGTAGTTCCTAAGTCTTTTTCAACTACTTTTTCGATATAGAGCTTTGTAAATTTGTTCCCTATTCTTCTATTCGTTTTAACATAAACCTTTTCCCCTGGTTCGAACTGTCTAGTTTTTTTCCCAGAATTGAGTCTCTGCAATTCTGCGTGTTGCGCTTTAGCTATTCTTGATTCGATTTCTTTTCGCAGAGCTTCGGGCATAGAATGGA
Organism: Coremacera marginata; assembly: GCA_914767935.1. Taxonomy (NCBI): domain Eukaryota; kingdom Metazoa; phylum Arthropoda; class Insecta; order Diptera; family Sciomyzidae; genus Coremacera; species Coremacera marginata. The sequence continues at coordinate 50,308,667 of OU612045.1, forward strand.
CAATATCTATCGGTCGTTTATTTGTGGTAGAATGAATTGTCCTGTTGTATTTCGCAGTGGCGAGTAGAATTAAGTCAATCGTGTCGTTTATACCTTGTGTTAATTTTGTACATCTGGCTATTTCTGAAAGCGTACTGTGGAATCGCTCAACCTGTCCGTTCGTAGTGCTATGATGTGGAGGTGTTGTAAATATGTTTATCCCAAAATGGTCTCTTACTAGCGAGCTAATTGTATGTGAATGAAAAGATTTTTCATTATCACAGACAATTGTCTTGGTGTCCTTGAAAAAATTTAAAATTTGTAGTATGGGTTCTTTAATGTCAACTATTGATCTGGAATTTATTGCCGAAACTATGGCAAATTTTGAGAATTTATCAACACAAGTTAGAAAGTGTTGATTGTCAGTAGAGTAGATGTCGATGTGCAAAATTTCACCAGGCCTTTGAGGTAAGGGTGTTTTGCCAATCTCCGGGTTCGGAGGGTGACGCTGATACTTTGCCTCCCTACAGATTCTACAATTTGAAGTTATTTCTTTTAGGCTCTTACGCATGTCAGGGAAATAGTAATCGTCCAGAACTTGTTTAAGGTTTTCTTGCACCGAACGATGGGCTCTATTGTGCTCCGCTTGCAAGATTTCCCTTTGGTCATTTTTATTAAAAATGTCTGTCACCTGCTTTGCTGCACGTAGGAATTTAACAGCAGGGAACATTGAGATAACTTTATCCTGAATCTTGGCCAAGGTAGGTAGGTCACACAATACTCCGTTGACTACGTTGGGATTGACGCATGACCTAAAAGTCTTCAGAAGATTATCTATATTGGAAAAAACAATACGATGTCTAACTTGGGATTTGAAAAGTATTTTTGACGTAGTTGTTTCAGTATTTCCTTCTTCTAGGATAAGCTGATTTCTGAAACAGTTTATGGGATTCTCAACAGTGGGAATTGTTTTTGTCAGTGACTCCTCACTGTGGACCGTGTTTGATGAATTGCTAGAGTTTCCTAAAGCATTGATATGTTGCCTCGACAAGGCGTCGGCTACAACGTTCGCCCTACCAGGTTTATAAAAGAATTTGGGTGAAAATTCCTCAACAAACGCTCTCCACCTTTTCAACTTTGAGTTAGGATTTTTATCTGATATAGCGAACGTGAGAGGCTGATGGTCAGTAAAAATACTCAACTGCTTAACACCATAAAGATAATTTCTGAGCTTTTGTAAAGCCCAAACTATTGCGAGCAGTTCACGTTCATTAGTTGCGTAATTCTCTTCAGTCGAAGAGAGAGTCCTGGAAATCATGGTTATAGGCCGTCCCTCTTGAGAGAGAACTGCTCCTAAAGCATGTGACGATGCATCTGTGGTTAGTTCGAATGGCTTTTCGTAATCAGGATAAAGTAGAAGTACGTCCTCTGACGCCAGTATTTCCTTTATTTTGCTAAAGGCTTTTTGTGCTTCTTGATCGAAATCTATCCGAACGTTTTTTGATTGGTTAGCACCAATATTTCCATTTTCGCCTCGCAAGTATCTTGTTAGCGGTTTAGCAATTAACGCATAGTCCCTGATAAATCGTCTGTAGTAACCAGACAATCCAAGAAATGATCTTAAGCCTCGGAGTGTCTTAGGAACCTCGTAATTAATGATATCCTTTACTTTGTCCGGACAGGTTTTCAGCCCGTTCTTGGAAACAACGAAGCCAAGGAATTCCACCTCTTCTTTGAAGAATTTTGTTTTTTCTAGTGAAATCCTCATGTTAGCTTCAAAAAGTTTCTTCAAGACACGCCTTATATCCTTCGTATGTTGTTCATAGCTAGAGGAGAATATAATTACGTCATCTATGTAAACGTGACAACTTTTGCCTATCTCGTCCCTAAGAATGTCGTCAATTGCTCGCTGAAAAATGCTTGGAGCATTTTTCAATCCAAATGGAAGTCTACAGAACTCGTACTTGCCGTTATTGACAGAAAAAGCTGTCTTTTCTCTGTCACGCTCAGCGAGATTTATCTGGTGGAAGCCAGACTTGAGATCTAGAGTAGTAAAGTAGGAAGATTTCCCTAAATTTGAGAGAATAACCGAGGTGTCCGGAATCGGGTACCTGTCGCTTGTTGTTTTTTCATTGAGTTTCCTAAAGTCAATGACCAAACGCATTTTACGCCCTCCTGTCTCAGTGGTTCCTTTCTTGCCTACGACCCATATTGGATTGTTATACGGAGAGCGAGAAGGCCTAATGATACCGTCTCGTAGTAGTTCGGAAATTTCCTTATTCACAAACTCGGATGCGGCTATTGGGTAAGGATAGGACTTGGAGTAAACTGGTTGGTCATCGTTTGTTCGGATTGTCGCTACGATATTGGTATTATAGGGCAAGGCTTCATTTGGATCTGCAAAAACTCCTGCCTGTTCTTTGATAATGAGAGAGACTTGTTTTTTGTGATTTGGGTTTGATAAAATATTGTTCACCTCGCGGCAAAAAAAATTCAAGAGGGCTTCCCGTTTATTATTGTAGCAAATCATTCCTTTTTTCATATCAAGAGTCGCACCAATTTCCTTGAGAAAATCGAAACCGATAATGCCATCGAATGTTTGGAGTGACGGAAGAATAAAAAACTGAGCGTTTGTGTCGAAAATATTCATGGTGCACTTTCTTTGGATTTTTTCGGTACCGTGAATTGATTTAACTAGGAATGGATTTTCAATATGCTTGACACCTTTGAGGGTTTCTAAATTTGTAATGTAATTCTTTGCGGCACCCGTATCTATTAAGAATTTTAATTTCCTCCCTGCCAGTGTTCTGGTGACGTAGGGCAGGAGGGATCCTGTTCTAAAAAATTAATCTCGTCCGTTGCCTCAATCTCCTCGTCCTCTGGGATATCGCCGTCGTCGTCTCCATCTTCGTCCTCGTAATCCCCGGGGAAGTAGAGGTTTTTGGCAACATAAAACCCGGGTGTGTCCCGGTCATCGCGTCCGCGCTGCCTCAAATGGTTCACACGTTGTAGCTTATTGGCTGGCAATCTATCGCTCTCAATAGGTCTTTTCGCTGGTCGGATAGCTTGAGGATTAGGGCTTAGGAAGGGATTTCTGTTGAAGTTTGGCGCAGTGTTGCGGAACAGTCCCTCTGGCTTATTGTGCCTAAAGCGGGATGACGTTGGGTCTGTGTCCATAGGCACTGGTCGAGGATACGCGTTCGTTACTCTTCGATAGTGGGGTGAATTATGAGGGCCATAATTATTAAGTTTTGTGAAAGTACCCACTTGGTTTCGATTTGGGCTTATAAATGCCTGTGCGAAAAGGGATCGTGCATGGTTTGATTCAAGCTCTTGGGCAAGAGCTAGAGCTGTTGGCATGTCTGTCGGTCTGGAGGAGAAAAGAATGTCACAGAGGGGTTTGTTAAGTCCCGAGATGAACACTCGAAGGGCGTCTTGTCGGTACTTATTATTAAGGGAGTTTATTAGTTCCGTATTACCGTAATGTGTCATAATATTTTTGTTTACTATTAATGACAGTTTCCGTTCCACGTCGTCGTAGAACTGGGAGATTGTGCGTTGCCCTTGCCTTAAGGTAGACATTTCCTGCTCTACCAGGTAGATGGGCCTCTTGTCGGCGTAAGTGAAGTCTAGACGAGCGATTATGGCGTGAAAATTTAAAATGGTATTGAAGGATGACAAAACCATATTTGCCGAGCCCACCACCTTATTTCTCAAAATGGCAACCGCCTGGTAGTGCTTGGAACTACCGTCAAATTCCTCAAAAAGTTTATACGCAGCATGGGCAGCCTGCCTCCATGATACGTAGGTGGCTCTATCGCCACCGAACTCCGGTAGTGATTTTATAAGATCGAGTGATTCCTCACATCTGACGGTCGGGTCAATTGTTACTGGTTCGTATTGCGTAACGGTGGTCGGTGTTTCTAGGGTTTTTAATCTAGCGGTCAACTCGTCGACGGAACCCTGGAATTCTCGTCTTGTTTGTTCCGTTGCAGCCCTTATTGCGGCATTAACGATGGCTTGAAGAGCTTGAGGATCCATCTCAATCGTTACAACTTTCTTTATTACTAACTATTTGTTATCTTTATTTTCAGATTCTAGGTTTTCTTCAACAGTTAATTGACTGAGATTTAGTAAAAGTACAAGGGTTTTTTCTTCAAAAAAAACTTTTTAATTAATTTAAAATTTTTCTAATTAATTCAAAGACATACAAAACATCTGGAAGAACTCAATTCTTAAGTAAACATTCACTTACATATAAAATATTCTACTCATCATTTCTTAAAATCTCGATTGCTTCGGTGGGTGCAACAAATACGGGATATTCTCTGCAGCTGCGGCAGTAATTGACTCCTTCGTGAATTAACGAACGTTTTTCCTTTCTCGTTTCAGGTAGGTACTGGAAGGTTTTTTCCAATTCAGTTCTTTTCAGAAAAATTTTAGATATTTTTCACTTGTTTTTTCCAGTATTGAAAAATTAAGATTTTTTCACTTCAGTTTTATTTTTCAGAAGATTTTAGATTTTTTTACTTCAGTTTTTTAGTATAGAAAAATTTAGATTTTTTCACTTCAGTTTAATTTTTCATTAGATTTTAGAATTTTTTACTTCAATTTTTTCAGTATAGAAAAATTTAGATTTTTTCACTTCAGTTTTTTCAAAAAAGAAAAATTTAGATTTTTCCACTTCAGTTTTTTCAAAAAAGAAAAATTTAGATTTTTCCACTTCAGTTCGTTTTTCAGGAGATTTTGGATTTTTTCCACTTCAGTTTTTTCAATATAAAAAATTTTACGTTGTTTTTTTCCAATTTAGAAAATTTTTACGCTGTTTTTTTCAATATAGAAAATTTTTAACGCTGTTTTTTTCAATATAGAAAATTTTTAACGCTGTTTTTTTTTTCAATATAGAAAATTTTTAACGCGAGTTCGAGCTCACTGGCCACTTTCAATTTTCCTTTTTATAAAGAATTTTTTTAGTGGCCCCACGTTGGGCGCCAATTAAGGTTTTCGAAATAAAAACACTTGATTTAATTGGCACTATGTGCCAGTGTAATAACTTTATTAGATGCTCTTCTTAGACTAACTTAAACAACTCCAAATAAACTTATTATATCTTCCTATACTTGTCGCTTCAGCTGCGCTTTTGTCGTTGATATTGTTGTTGGACTTTTAGCTGCACCTTAGTGGTTGTTGCTATTGTTCTTGTATTGCCTGCACTGCTATTGTTGTTGTTGTTGTTGTACCGGTTGAATCTGCTGTTGCAGCGCTGCCGTTATTTTTGGCTTGCTGCTGTTATATTTTGTTGGCTCAGCATTTGGCTTATGTGGGAATGGAATATGCGGCAAAATTGACAAATTGTCACGTACCATCCTCGTATTACAACTGGAGCGGATACGTGTGTTAACTTATATTACTTTTGTAGTAGGAGCTGTACTCTTGTATGGAGACATCAATTCTTAAAACTGCCTTTTAGTGCATTTATTGAGAGTATAGTATAATTTGTTAATTAAATAAAACTTTTAATGCTGGTTTTTGCGAAAGGGCACAGCTTCTAACTATGCGTTTATATGATAAAATATTACACCACGCATGTACAATATTATATATATTATAATTTCCTACGAAACATAATAAAAAATGCTACATCAAATTTTGTTATATTATAATAGTGTTGGTAGTATTGTTTATATACATAAATTCTTATAAAACTCTCTTATGACAAAAAAAAACTCTCATATACATCTTAATTTTCTTAAAAGTATATATCTGCAAGATATCTGTAAGTCTTATCTAAGACAATGTTTCTTAGAGTGTTGATCTTGTTTCAGGGCTGTAAGAGGCCGATATAAGGGCGTTCTGAAAATTACAACTCACACTTACATAGTGCCAAAATGAGCTTAGAAGAGTTTTACAAGTATCTTACAGATATCGTTTAGAGTTAATCGTAAGTGTATCAATCTTAATAATTTGTCTTCAAGAATTCTTTAGTATAAAATAAAGATAATAATTGTTGGTTGGGAAGTTTTAAAGAAATCATCTTCGATGTCACGACTTGCTTGATCGCAAGGTTGATTTATAAGGTTGTCGCAAGGGAGAGAGCGAGTACCCATAATTGTCAAATCGAAGTTGACAGCTCATAGAAAATCTGCAAGTGCTCTCTTTTATCACCCATTCTTCTTTCGTAGTCATTCGCAAAATTGGCTGGTTTTGACAATTATGGGTACTGCGGAGAGAGTGCGATCAGCCCTGCGACAACCTTATAAATCAACCTTGCTTGATCGTTTTCTTTTTACGCATTTGTGTTGTGAGAGTTTCAATAAACTCCATGTTGCTCTCTACTCTTCTCTTTTTCTGCTCAGCTAGCACAGCACAACATAAAAAATAGATGAGCCTCTCGCAAGGCGAAAAGTGAGATACAAATTAATGCAGTGCTGAGCTGCAAAACAAAACAAAACCAAAGAACAAATTTTTTTATGCAAACAGACATGCCTCTCTCAAATAGAAACAAAGAAAAATAAATCACCAAGTGCCAAACGCATAAAAATACAAAGCATCCGAAAGCTTAACGAAGCACATATTGCTGCTTTTACTGTGCTGCAATAAAAAAAGAGAAATGAAATGGAAAGCAATAATGGCTGTGTTCAGCAGGTTTAATATATTGTGTCTCTGATCAGTTTTTAGTAGTGCGCGACCGAAAACGAAATTTTGGCCGAAACGGAAATTCGTCCTTTTTTGTAATATTCGGTCGAAACCGAAACTGAAGTCTATATGAAAAATTTTTAAAAAACATTTTTTTTGTATAAAATTTTTTATTAAAAGTGAACAAAAGCATTACAATTCAAACAGAAGAATAATATAAGATAAATATTCTTTGAATATTAAAGGTCAACTTTGAGAGAGATTATTTTTAATTACATTTTAAGAAACATTTTTGTATTAAAAGTTGAATAATGTAATATTATAAGCTAAAAATAAGAGCTTGTCTGCATTTTCGTCATGTAAACTATTTCGTCTGTCAGAGTATATTTGCTCTGCTGCACTGAAAAATTGCTCACTGACGACACTGGAACTGCCACATTTTTAAATAAGAAAAATGGGCTATGGTGTCAGTTCTCGTAAATATTGGAATTCCTTAGAATTAAGTGGTCGTTTAAAAAAGTCTAAAGTTGTTTTTTGCCACTCGATCGGACAATTGCATATGTACTTGTAAGCGTGGATGACATTTTTGAATCGTGTGACGAACAAAAAAAAACGAAGCCCTTGAAAGAACTTTGGCCGAGTTTCTTATGATCAATTCTGTTGTGTGTGTTGTCAAATGTTTGAACAAAAATGATCGAGATCTGGACCTACATATTTTATGCCGACTCCGAACGGCTTATGTTCTCAAAAGCTTTTCATGGCAGTTTTTACTCTCTAAGGTTTGCCATTGTCAGCAGAGAGGTGACGGCCGAACAGATATATTAATTTAATTGAAAAACTTTCTGTGCCAGGTGGGACTCGAACCAGGGTTCTCTGGCGTATGGGCCACACACTCTACCCACTGCTCCACGGATGCTGCGAACCTTGTGACTCCCAAAGAAAATTAGTGCTGCTTCCTTTGTAAGACAAAGACGAAGGCTTCATGTTACACTCACTTTCAACGTTGACAAATTCCACATCATCGTTCGAATCGGAAAATATTTAAATGTATTCATCGATTAAGCTCACAGCTTTTGAAATAATTTTTAGAAAAATATTTGCGCTTCAAGCGTGGATCGGGTAATATAGAAACTAAAAGTTCAGAACGTGTTTTTATGTTTTTGAATCGATTGTTTATTGACCTGTTTAAACGCTCTTTAAGTACCTTAATTTCTTAAGAACCATATGTCAAAAAGGGTGTCTATGTTACTAGTTTCCGACCGAATATTTAGTTTCAGTTTCGACCATATTGATGCCAAATAGCCGAAACTGGCTAAAAGGGCCGAAACCGAATATTAGTTCCTGCTGAACGCGTTTCGCGCGATATGATAAATTTTCTCTGAACACTATTGTTTTTAAGCTGAACAGGTAGTGAACGAATTGTGCTTTCTCGTTTTATTTTGCGTTAATTATTTAATTTGTTATAAAAGCACACTAAATAAAAAAATGGCAATATGCGTCTGCGGAAAATTCCTCTAAAACCAATTGTCTAATTACTGCCCCTATCACCGTCCGAGAGTCGATTTTTCTACTTGAGTTGACTCAATTGACGAATTTTAATTTGTCTTTTTAGAGAGAGTCTCAGACGAATTGTTTGAAAAGTAATAGTTTCAAGAGGGATTGCATTACATGAATTTTAACAAGACGAATTCTAAACAAACAAATTTTGCTGCAAATTCAAAATGAGTGTTCTTGATATTTAATCCCCCCTATCCCCACAAGATTTTTTCCAGATCCGCCTCTGTAGCGTGCTTAGGATTTTTTTTTTTTTATGTGAAGTTTTGCGCTCTATCTCTCTCTCTCCACACTTATTCAAGGAGTTACAACAACGTGTTAGCGCTATTTATTGAGCCGAGAACCACTGTGGCCGGCTAGTACGCATATAAATATTTGCGCTGCTAAAAATATTTTAGCCTGCAGACAGCAGTTAGGGTCATGTCGCATAGTGTCAGATTACGTAGTCGTAGGGTCACTAAACTTAATATCCACAAGGCCATTGGAGATAAATCGATGAAATTTTGGGCTCTATAAAATAAGGCCCCAAACTACAAACCATTTTGATACAAAACAACAACACTAATAATTGAGGTGTCATTTCCTATTTTGAGGCTTATTGTATATTTTGAAAAGATTGAGCTTAATATTATGGAAATATTATAGAAACCATTATGAAATAAAGCCCCATTTTTTAAAAATATACAATAAGTCTCAAAATAGGAAATAACACCCCCATTATTCGTGCCATTTTATTTATGAATAATAAAAAATAATAATTTATGAAATTATTTCATTATGAAATAAAGCCCCAAAAGTAAAATTGAGTATGGTTCCTAAATTTTTTTTTATGAAATAATATTTTATTTTTTGTACTTTATTTCATTTATAAATTTGGGCCTTATTTCGTTGCACCTCAAAAATTTCTGAATTCATTGGGGTCTTACTTAATATGAGCAATGTTACGTTATTTATGAACAGCTCCTTATGCAATGCATCACAAAATCTTCAGATCTTAACACCACTGCAAGTCTTGGTAATATCGCTAAATACCGAATTTATCGCCAAAATGCGTCGGCGCTTTAGAGAAGTTACAGCGAATACGTATTTGCTACGCAATATTAAGTAAATTACATATATTGAATTTAGTTAGAAAAATTCTAGTTCCGATTCTTTAAAAGTCTAAACTCACGAAACTACACCCAGAAAAAAACTTATGTTAAATTGAAAAAAACCTAGTATAATTTATAAGATGGCTTTGGCAGTTTTCAGCCTCCCATTTACTTAATTAAAACGCCTAAGTTTTACATGCTGACTTGCCAATTTTTATTGGGGTGATAAATTAACCAAGTATTTGGTAATTTATGCACTAGCCGCCTCTCGTTCTGTGATTTGCTTTGCTTGACTACTTGCTCAACTACACCGTTTTTCTTAGGAATTCATGACTTCTCGGCTTCTCTTCGCTGCTTGCGTTTATTATAACAATACCATTAAATTAAATTAAATATTTTATATAAAATGTTAACCTTGACATGCCGTGGAGATTTGAACCCATACCCACTGATACCACCGATTAAAAAGTCACTACACTACGCATCGAGCCAAACTCCTTCGTTACGCAGAATGATTGGTTCAATATTAATTACAACTGAAGCTATCTATTAATAGATTTTTGTTGTATGGCTATCAACAGAATACTGTGACATACTGCTTCTGTTAATACAGCATCTGTTAACATAGCTGCAGCTTGATCGATGGGTAGAGCGATTGACTGGCACCAAAAATTCCAAGTTCAATTCTGCACGGCAGGAACAGAAATATTTTTTTTTTCTTTTTGTTGATGAAATGTAATAAAATTTACTGGTGTGAATATTAACGTGTGTTTTTAATTTATGTTATTTTTGAATTTAAAAGTTATTTTATAACAAAAAAAACATTAAATTATCAAATCTATCCTTCTCTCGTGTGTCTAACGACCCACCTGTTTTTTTTTTTTTGTGTGCAGAAAATAGCTCAAAAATATGTTTAAGCCATCTATGCCAGTTTTTTTTTTAATTTGTCTGTTTAGATTTTGGGCTTAGGTGAATCAAATATTTTTTTTTGGTAGGGTATCGAAGTATGTGCTTTCAATTCTTTGAATAAGCATACGTTTATAATTCCCATACAATTCTCTTTACCCAAGCCGACTTAGGTGTTTTAACTATTGCTTTTTTTCTTGGTGTAGTGATAATATCAAAACGTTGTTTGTTTTAGTCATGGTATTACGGTTTTAAAAAAATTTAATGTATGAGGCTGTGACAAGTTGTTACAACATTCAATGGTGAGAGGATTTGGTTTTGATAGCCGAATTGTGGCCGCTGTGACAAAGTTTTTAGCAGATGTCTCCCGATTAGCTGATATCTTATAAAATTTAATTTTTACTTAGTGCGTGTTTTTCCAATTCCACTTCGTTTTATAAAATTAAAAATAATAATAATTTAAGATTTTTCACTTTTTTTTTTAACAAGCAATCTGCGTTGCCAAAACTAAAATGGAGTTATTTGTAATTTTAGTAACCGCATCGAAAGCGTGAAAATAGTATTGAGGGTATTATAGCCGAATTAAAGTTACAATCGAAAAAAAGAAGCTGTAGTAGCCACAATAATGAATGTATCACAACTGTAGCCACATCTGTTATTTTCGAAAAACTCTGAGTAATTATTCGGGAGAATTTTTTTTGTGTTCATTACAACAACAATTACGGTTATTAAAGTTCTCATAAGGTTTTCACAATTAACTTTCGGCCAAGGCAACTTCTTTTCGTATATAATAGCTGTAGTATGGTTATTGTAGCCTCAACTTTTCCATGGCAGCCCTATACGAAAATCTTGTCCACATATCGAGTATATACAGGCTGGTCTATTAAGTGTTTGAAATTTAAATTATTGGATTTTTTGAGTGGGGCATCTCTAAAGTCATTCGTATTTTGACAGAAAGTTAGTTCTGTATCTCAGATTAACAACGTTGGAAAATAATAAAAATGCAAGTGCAAAATGGGGAATTTTCTACCGAAACTGCAAAAAAAAATTTCGTTCCAGGTTCGTTAGAAATGAAGCGTCTTTCACACAATTCGGGAATCATTTTGTGAGACGAGTGCCAAAAATTGGATATTGATTGGATTTTCCTTATTGGATGTTCTTGTACAGTACCACCAAAACATTGCCACTTCAATGTTGAGTGTGCAAGAACAGCCAAGCAAGATCTATTCGCCATCGAACTCAGAAATTGAACTGATGACGAAGAAATTGATCAGTGCGACAACTGATGACTTGCGTTGCAACAATCGAAATTTTGCGTGGGAAGTTTGAAAATCGCGTTATTAGCCGTTTTGGTGTGGGGTCCAACAATTTGACCCTGATGGAATTTGATTTGTGGGGAGCTGTTAAAGATAAATATTACGCTAAGCATCCAGTAACGATTGAGGCACTTGAGGACCTCTGTTTTTATTTTTATTGGAAGTATATTTCATTTTAATGAAACTCTGTAACCTGTATATAATAGATTGACTTTTAAATATAAATAAAGTAGCTTTCTAAAAAACATATACAATAAAGTTTTAAGTGATTTTTTTTAAAAATGCTTCACAGTTGTAAATATTTTGCCCGATACTGTATAATAAGAAAGAATTTTAATAGATAGAAGTTTAATAGATGAAAGCTTTCAAATTCAAGCTTTTAAGTTTTTCATATATTGAAAATATTCTCATGTCTTTAAATTATAACCAAGTTTCCATTTTTCGTTAGACAATCAAAGTGCAACTTTTAAAAATTAAGCTTTTATATTGGTAAGCTTTTTAATCTTTATCTTAAAAGCACGCAAAAATTAAAAATAGCTTTGGAAACTTGTTATCTATAACTAACTAAAAAAAAAAGAAAATTAATAGAGTAGAAATGCGCCAAAATATGTGATCTACTTGTTTGTGCAATAGATCAGCCGAAATTCTGCCCCAATCAACTCTTAAACAAGAAAAAAAAACACAACCTATGTCAACTTAACGGTATGCAACATGTTGTTGTATTGCAATCTGGTTGCAACCAGATTCAGCCATCCGCAGCCTCTCTGCCTTTCTTCCTTCCGAATACCCTTCGCTTCTAGTGCTGCTGATGCTTCCGGCAACATGTTTCTATCTCTCGCGGGCCAAAAAAAAAATAAATAAAATAAAAAGAAAACAAAATAAAAAAAGTTGCGCTGTGATTGGTTTATAGCGCTTGGAATGGCGCCGCCCCTATCTGACTTTTTTCCCGACTACAACCACTTATCTTGTATTATCTTAAATTTTTTTCATGCCCCCCTCCATACAACACCAATACAACTACAACATCAACAATTGCTGTCGCATAGTTGCTCAGCTGGTTTTGTTTGGAATAGTTGTTGTTTTGTTGAGGTTGTTGTTTGGCCACTTTTTCTTGCTGTTCTCTGACATGAGGAATGGCGTTGGTTGTTGATGTATTGGTGAGTGAGCACCTACCTTAAACTTATTTATATTGCCTACCTTTTGTTTATTTTTGAGCGGTCCGTCGTTCTTTTATTGCCGTCGGATCTTTTTTTTTTTTGATCTGTTGTTGTTATTGATTGGTTGTTGAGAGTTATTGATACCTCTTTATAAAGTTGTTTTTGAAGTTGTGCCTCGAGCTGAGATGATATATTATTATATCCTTGCCTTGTAATTAATTCGTATGGTCTTTGACAATAAAACAGAAAAAATCAAATATTATTATCAAGTTTAGATATTTTATAAATAGGAAAATAGTATACCGAAATGCAAAATATTTTTGGTGCACATTTTACGGTTCAAATTACCAAAAATCTTTGTAATTACGATCTTAAGAATTTACGTATGGTTATGTTAAAAAACTTGGAATTTTCAACAACCGTTTTAAAATGGTTTTTACCATTTGCAGCGGAGATATCGTTCAATATTTCATTTTCAATATTTATTTATACCTTACTAAACATCGAAAACAAAAACCCCAAAAATAGTAGGGCTAAAACGGACAACGCAATTAAGGAGATCTTTATGTTACATAAGCGATTTTAAAGGCGTTGTTGGAAAGAATACTACAAAAGAATGGCCAGAGATATGGATATAAAGTTTTTTTTTATTGATTTTAACAATTAATAAGGTGTATAGAAACATTTTTTTTTTATTTTTGTGACGTCATTTGTATGTATGTGACGTTATCATGAAGGGATGCGAGAACAGTAGGACCATTTTGCTTGCAAATCAATAACATGATCTGTAACCTTCTGAAAAAAAAATATTTATTTGTAAAGAAAACACTTACGCCGAGGTAGTGACTTTTTTATAAGAATATAACGAATTCTTAAAGTTGATTGTTTAAAAAAAGGGTGTTTGAAAAATGTATTTTCATTTTATACTCATTTAAAAAAAATGGGGCGAAGTCACTCCCACAGAAATTACTTAAATAAATATGCATATAAATTTTTATGTGCGAGCAAATTTCAAAAAACTCATTTTGAGAAAAACGTGTTGAAAGTTTTACAACGAATTTTTTTTTTTTATCTTACTCCTTTAGAATCGATTTTATATAGCGAGTGAAATCAAGTGTTGAACAAAAACTCAAGCGTTGCGTTTTCTGTCATTCGTCTAGTGACAGTTGTGGTGCTCTGCTCTCAGCTACGAAATACCAACAAAATATTCACAGCTGCAATCTGCTATTATATTAAATTGAATTGCAATTTTTTGTAAAACTCCAAAAGTACTGGGCCGATTTTTATGAAATAAGTTTTAGAATATTATATTTGTGCTACAGCACATGTTTCTTGCGAAATTTTAACAGTATTTTTAATTAGAATGTAAAGATTTGCGATGCCACGCATTGCTTGGTCGTTTCTTTTCACCTGCTTGTGTTTGCGAGAATTTCAATAAACTTCATGTTGCTCTCTACTCTTCTTTTTTATGCTCTTTTTGGAAAAATTCCGTGTTTTTTCCGTAATTTTTTGGGAACAACAAATCCACAGAAATCCGTATACTTGTTTTTAATCTGTTTTAATTGCTTTATCACTTTTTAACTACCTTTTTAACATTAACCTAACTATATGCAAAAAGAGTAGAGATCCAACCTTTATAACCAAAAACCGTAAGGAGGTCTTAGATACTTGCCTCCGACTCCTTCTCGAACAAAATATGTACCTGGAAGGTTTCGAAGGAGCATTCCTTTTCTGACCGCAGATATATTGAGTTTCGGTGGAAGGACTCGAATCCTCCTCTTTCCTGTAAAATCACTAACCTTAAGAAAATAAACTGGGGTTATTACACTAGATTAATTGCTAAAAACCTAGCTCCCAAGCCAACCTGTAATCCAACAAACCGAGAGCAGCTAAATGACCTAGAGTCAACCACTTTACCAAGCAATGCTCCGACGCACTGAAGAAGGCTTGTCCTAGCAGAACGCGCAAAGAATCAGATAAACCACCTTGGTGGTTCCGGGAACTGGAGGTACTTTGTAAAGAGTGCCAGACAGCTAAAAGTCCAAAGTAAGTACTTATAAAAGTACTCTAAGTACTTATAAAGCGACTATAAGAAAGGCCAAACGAACCTCGTGGACAACTTTTTTCTGCATCAATATATAGAATCAACGTCGGAAGCATCTCGACTATGAAAGAATCTATCCAAATTCCCCACATCGCCAAGCTATATACAAAAAGATGACGGCTCTTGGACAGATTCAAGCCTTGAATCTCTCAACTTCCTCATTGATACTCACTTTCCCGGCAGTACAACCGACATGCCGAGTGCCTCAACAACGCCAATAGGGGCCCCATCTCAGCTGCTGCACTCCATTGTGGGCAAAAGAAAGATAACATGGGCAACGACCACATTCCAGCCCTATAAATCTGCAGGTCCTAATGGAATTGTGCCGACCCAGCTTCAACATACCCTCCAGCACATAATGCCCTGACTTCAGACCATAATCTCCAGTTGATAACAACTAAACCACACACCCATCGGTTGGAGAGAGGTTAATTTAGTCTTCATACCTAAGGACTTCAGGCCAATCAGCCTATCTTCTTTTATGTTAAAAACTCTTAAAAAACTTATTGAAGGTTATCTGAGGCAAACTATTCACCCCTCGAAACTTTCAATTGCTCAATATGCGTACAGCAAGGGTAACTCCACAGACACTGCCCTCCACTCCTTAGTCTCGACTATTGAAAGGTCACTCTCAGTTAAGGAATATACGCTAGTGGCATTCCTGGACATAGAGGGTGCATTCAATAACGTTCTTCCGAGCGCCATCACCCTGACACTGACGGATTTAGGAGTCGAGGCATCCGTAGCTTCGATCATCACTCGAACAGGACCGAAGATTTTGCGAAGAACTTTTCTCTCGAACACCCCCAGAGCAGCTGCGTCAGTTTGCGAAACTACCCATGCCTCAGTGCCATAAAGAAGCACAGGTAGAACGAGCGTCTTGTAGAGTGTTAGTTTTGTCAATCGAGAGGAGGCTCTGGAACTTAGTTGCTTACTGAGTCCGTAGTTGCACCTATTAGCAATTATTATTATTCGCTTTATCTCCAGGCTGACTTCGTTGTTGTTATTAATGGCGGTGCCAAGGCATACAAACTCCTTGACTACTTCAAAGTTATAGCTGCCGGATGAAACGTGGGAGTCTAGACACCAAGCTCCCTTGTTCGTAGACAGCATATACTTTGTTTTACCCTCATTTATCGTCAAACCAACTTTGGCTGATTCCTTTTCGATAGCGGTGATAGCAGCGGTAACATTTCTCTTGGTTCTGCCGACAATATCAATATCATCAGCGTACGCAAGAAGCTGGACACCTTTGTGAAAATTGTGCCATTACGATGCACACCGGCCTTTCGTACGATCCCCTCCATGATGATGTTGAAGAGATCACAAGACAGTGGATCGCCTTGTCTGAAACCTCTTTCGGTATTAAAGGTTTCGGAGAGGTAATTTCCCTGTAGGAAAATCAACTAATTTAAAAGTAGTTGATAAAGTAGTTTTTTGTCAACCACAACTAGTTGAAATTCTGACTTTTTTCCATAGAACGAACTAACTTATTTTGTATGGTGATGTCCGCTAAATAAGTCAATTGACTGTCGTCTGCATATATTTTCAACTACTTGTTAAATTAGTTACATTTAAATTATTTTTTTAATTGCTTTAAAATAACCAATTAAAAACTATTACTGATGGCCAAAAGTTAATAATATTTGATGAAATAACATGGTTAAATATATATAAGCTTGTAATCTAATAAAAGTTTTCAATTAAAACATGCCAACATCAGAGTAGTTGCCGCCTTAATATAATTCAAAGTAGTTCATATACTGGTTTATTTTAAACTAGTTTTTTAACTAGTTGTTTTTAAAAACAAGTTAGTTTGTTCCTATAGGGTTCCCACCTTGACGGAGCTGTATGTGTTGTTCAAAATCTAATCAACTTTGCAGGAAGAAAAAAAACAATAGGTAAATATCTAAATCGGGTTGGGTAAGGAGAATTGTATGGGAATTATAATAAACTTATGCTCATTCACCTAAGCAATGTATTGTTTAATATTGTTTAATACATTGCTTTGAAAGCACATACTTCGATACCCCAAAACCAAATATTCGATTCACATATGTTAACAGATGCTGTATATAACAGCTGCAGTATGTCGCAGTATTCTGTTGATAGCTGCAGCATAGCTTCAGTTGTAATTAATATTGAATAAATCACTC
Source organism: Coremacera marginata (assembly GCA_914767935.1). Taxonomy (NCBI): domain Eukaryota; kingdom Metazoa; phylum Arthropoda; class Insecta; order Diptera; family Sciomyzidae; genus Coremacera; species Coremacera marginata. The sequence goes on from OU612045.1 coordinate 50,325,566, forward strand.
TGCGTAACGAATGAGTTTGGATCAATGTCTTCATACACAGTGGTATCGGTTGGTGTGGGTTCGAATTTCAGCGGCAAGCGAAAATTTAATTTTATATTCTTGTCATAATATACGTCAAGCAGGAATAAAAGCCTAGAAGTCATTAATTTCTAAGAAAAAAACGGTGTTTTGATAAAAGAAAAATTTGTGTTGTTGCCGATTTCAGTCAAGCAAATCACAGAACGAGAGGCGGCGCTTCAAAAAAAAAGGAAAATAAAAAAAAACCAAAACCCGACAAAAAAGTTATATTTTTGCTATGAATTTTTTTTTTTTAAAGTAGTGTATAAAAAAATTACCAAATACTTGGTTAATTTATCGCCCCACAAAAATTGGCAAGTCAACATGTAAAACTTAGGCGTTTTGATAAAGTACTTGGGTGGCTGAAAACTGCCAAAGCCATCTTATAAATTATACTAGATTTTTTTCAATTTAACATAAGCTTTTTTCTCGGTGTACCCCGTACCTAAAAGAATTTCGAGTGCGTTCAAATGAATCGAAATTAGATAAATAAATAAATTGCATTTACTAAAATATTTTACTCGAGGGAGAACAAACAGAATAAAAAAGGATTGATTTACGAAATTTTGACTTAAAAAAATGCAAATTATTCCAAAAAAGTAGCAACTTAATATTTCTGTTATATCAAAAGCTTTTACATAAATAATCCTTTAGCTAAGATAAGGCTAAAAAAATTGTGTTTATATACCAACAACAGAAGTTTATGTTCAAAACTTGAATAGCTAAAAAATATGACCGAAATCGTCTTGAATCTATATGCAACATAAAATCTACACAGAAAATAAAAAATAGTGATGGTTTTAATCCTTGAAATTTTATCAATAAGAAACTTTTTATGTTTGAGAATAAAAATTTTAGAGATGATAGTAAAACTTAAGCGTCTTCAACACTTATGAACTCACTGTATATAGCAATAAGAAAATATTTTTTTAAGAATGATTAAAATCTTTATTTATCTATCAATCCATAAATTTTGCTTTTTAACAACTCAATCAGGGCACTTTTAAGCTATTAAAAAGCAAACCTTCACAAACTGCACACAGATTCATACTCAAACACTTTGCATTAAATTGGTAAAAAAAAGAAAAAAGTTCAAAGAAATGATAACAAATCGCAGTCATGACTGTGTTGAAAATGCGATCGAGAGCAACCACTAGCTACCACTTACCACTCGGCTCAATCAGTATAAAATGAGAAATAAACGTGCATCGACAAAGATAACTCATATCAATATCCAGCCAGCAATGTTCCAGCGACGCCAAATTGATTGAGCGAGCGCGCGACGAATGAATGAGTGAGTGAGTGGCTGAGTGCCTGAGTGGCTGAAAGTAAGTGCACCAGAGCAAATTGACTTGGTGTGGAAGACCAAGCAAACCAGAGCATCAAGCAGACAAGGTAGCGCAACCAACCCATCCCATCCCCATGGTATGCAAATGAAATTGACTCCTATTCCATTACCTTCAGTTGAGCGCCAGACGCCATTCGTATGATAACGATAATAAGCAGCGCCGACAACAGCGGCGTCTGCAACACTGCAGCATGCCTTTAGAGACACTGTCTGTCTGCTCATCGAATACCAAACAAATCTACTGTGATAACGCAATGGAATCCATAAGCAGCGTAGCGATGACGATGGCGCTGAAGTTAGTCGCAGAGCAGCCAACAAAGCTCAGCCAGCTAGGGAATTCCTGGCAATGTGGTAACTTTATAGCCACCAGCACCATCACCACCAACACCAACACCATTACCAACATCTTTTACATGAAATACTCATTTCCACACCACAACAACAACAACACTAGCAAGCAACATGGGTGACAACAACAATAATGTAAGCAACAAAATTTGCTGTCGCTGCTATTGTTGTTGTTAAGAGGACCTCTTTGCAAGCTGCGATAAGAACTTAAGTAATGCCAGCGATTGTCTTGGCTGATAACAACTTGAGAGATGCTGAAAACAATTCAACATTAACAGACTCATCATCACGGCAGCAACAACAGCAGCAGCAGCAGCAGCAGCAGCAGCTAAGAGAGCAGCAACACATCGTCATTCTTGCTTTGTTGCTGCTCTAAATTGTTGATATGAAAACGCCGGTTTTTTTTTTTTTTTTTAATGCACAACAAAACAAAATGTTGCGGGTTCGGGTTTGAAGCTCACGGCATGGTTTTCATAGCTTCTTGAATAAAAGTGGGTGTTTTTGTTAGGTTGGGTGATTGGCTGGTTGGTGTGCTAACTGGTTGACTAGGGTGCCAATGTGGGCAATCGTGATTCCGAATTCACTGAACAAATGCGAATTAGTTGTTGAGAGTTGATTTCAAAGACGTTGCGTTGGGTGAAAAATGAAGTTCAACGTTGACAAAGTTGTGTGATAAATTGTTAAGGCACGAATGAGAATGTAACACGGCAAAGGGGTTAAATTTTTTAGAATGATTAAAAACCATAACTGCTAGCTAGAGTTGGCTGAGGTGGGAGGGAATCTTATGATTTATCATGCGTAGATGTAGCTAAAAAGGAGTCACTTATGAATGGGTTAGAATGGATTAACAGCTCGCAATGCCGAACTATGATTTTACAGTGATCCCAAATGGTGCTTGTAGCCAACAAAAATGTATCAAGAGTTTTATTAAAAATAAAAGTCTTTACTTTTTTTTAATTTTATGATAAGCTTTCATTATAAATCGGTTCATAAATTACGTAACACGTTTAGAGTCGGAGGAGGCGGTCGAGCATTTGTGATGAAGTGTGACATGGGGGGAGGGGAGGTCGTATGTTGCGTTACAGCAACATTTTTAAAACAGTTTTATTAAAATTTAATTTTATTGCAAATTTTGCTTTAATTTTTTATCAATAAAACAACGAACCTAACAAAAAAATTATCACAAATCTAAAAAAGAGAGCTAAAACTATGTTTAAGCCGAGCAAATTTATAAAAGGCATTTGAGCAAGTTAGAGCAGCAAGCGGAGCTTAAGTACAAGTACGTTTTTTTGCTGAACTGAAGTGATAATTCTTACTCTAAAGCAATCATCGAAGAGAGCTGTTATTACTTCACCTTCAAAGCGAACATCAAAGTGTTATAGAAAAACTAATACAAACATAACAATTTTCACAATTGTTGAATATTGAAATTATAACGTAACGCCACTGGTTGGTGTTCTTCAGAAATGGTAAAATTTTTCATCAAATTTTTGATCAGTCACAATAGAACAACGTGAAATTTTCATAATAATAAAACTTAAAATAAATATAACGTGTTTATTGCACGTCTTTTTGCATAACAAACTGCCAAATTATAAAAAAAAAACCAAAAAACTTAAAAGAAATAAAAGTGTGTCGTTACGTTGGAGGGGGAGAGGGGGAGGCGGGGGTTGGAGACTTTGTGACGTAGCTATTTCACACTTCTTAGTGAGTCTAAAATTTACCAAAAACACGTTACGTAATTTATGAACAGCTCCTAACTGCGGGGCGGACATGAGCAGCAAATTAAATAAACTTTTGTTGACCTCAAATTATATCACTTTGAATTTTAGTTTTTACTGTTACATGGTTAAATAATACCTTCAATAACGAGAAAGTTCCTGACAGTCATTGCACTGTACAGTAATGATCAAGACTAGTCCTCAGCTGTGTCTACTCCTCAGAGTGACCTCATAGATACCCCTTCACATAAAATTTTCGAACACCGAATACTCCATGCTTGTGTAGGAAACAGTCTCTGTAAGTACATTGGTGTCATTAACATTCCCCCTGGCTCAAGTCAATTGACATACAAAGAGTTGTGTGAAATAATTTTCTTCTTCAAATCCGCCCTAAAGAAGGAAGACATATTCTGTATTTTTGATGACTTTAACCATCCAAATATATATTTTGTCATCGACGAAAGGGGCATCTATGTTGCCATACTGAATAATTTGCTGTAAGACCAACTGAGTTAACTTTCATCGGTTCGTTTCGGCACATATTCTACACTCAGAAAAATCTGCTACTCTTAAATTAAGAAACCATACACGCAAAGAAATTTTTTGCTTACAGCAACTGAAAAATTCACCAACTATACTTCGTTTCCGACCTGCAGTTGCCGCAAACGAATATTCAATTATCTCTAACGAAAAAATAAACGAAAAACATCAAAAAAATAACAAAAAAGAAACATTTTTTACCTCATAAATTTACGAAAGCCGACAACAACGAAAACCTTATTTGACTTGAAATTTTTCATTATTTTTGTAGCCAAAAAAAAAAAAAAATATTTTTTAATTTAAAATGTTCGTTTATGAGAAAAGAAGTTCGTTTCCTAAAAACGGAGTTTTAAGTTACAACAAACAAATTCTTCATTTGCCGCAATTGAAAAATCGCGTGCTTTTATGGCAGACAAAATTCATTTCCTGCAATTAAATAGCCCGTTTCCCGCAACTGTTTCCGTTTCTCGTAACTGTTGAAGCGATTGCCAAAAAGATACCTCTACCAGAAGAGTGATCATCTGTATTAAGTCCGTCATTCGTATGAATGAAATTGAATTATAACTTATTATATAGTAGATTTAACACAAGCATTGAACATGTATTTTTGGCATAGCTGTTATATAATGATTACTAATCGTAATAATTAGTCATTTAATTATTTTATTTAAAATGGTGAAATAATTGATTAAGTACGATCCTTTTTTTGCTTGGCTCAGTAATCAAATGATTACGAATACAAAGAATCAAATTATAATCGCGATTACTTGAGATTACGAAAATAATCAAAAAGAATCAAATGTAACCAAAAAAAATAATCCGACTTCTTTTAGAGATTCTTTTAGACTATTTTTAATTATTTACTAACTTATACCCGGCGCGTTTCGCTGTGCTCAGCGCTTATCCCCTAAAAGAGGGCGTAGCTTTAGTGAAGCCATGCTTTTATAGTTAGTTCGTACCGCGTTTTATTGATGTGTGATTTATTTCGAAAGCTATACCGAAAATTTTGGGTGTGGAAAAAGTACCACGCCTCTCGTCCAACACCCAAAAAATGTTAGCTGTGGAACGGATTGTGAAAATTGAGGTCGAATACTGAATTCCGAGGCTGTGTGACCTATAATTCCGAAACTGTTGGATATCGGAAATTTATTTAAGGTGCCTTTTACGATCGGCACCAAACTTCACAGGAACCCTCTCAACGCTTTGGTATAAAAATTGGCTTAGTGGTTTCGAAGTCTTTACGTGATATACACATATACCCACACATGTATATACATTAAGTCGCCTCACGCTCTTTAGGAAAAAAAATTGTTCACGGCTTATGTTATGATGATCACCAAAATACCGGTGCAGATTGGAAGAGCTTTTTTGTTACTATTATTTTTGACCGTTTGTTATTTTTAACTACCACACCAGTAAATATTTTTATAAAAAACTCGATTTTTATAGCATATTTCAAACCATTCTGTGGCAGACTGGTTGAGGTGCATGGCTTGTATGCCATAGAACTCAGGCTCGAATTCCACCTGACACAGAAAGATATTTCAATTGAATTAATTTTTGTGTTCGGCCGTCATCTCTATGCAGACATTGGCAAACCTCAGAGAGTAAAAACTGGCATGAAAAGCTTCTTGAGAACATAAGCCGTTCGGAGTCGGCGTAAAACTTGTAGATCCAGTTCTCGATCATTTGTGTTCAAACATTTCACAATACGCACGCATAAGAAGCTCGGTCAAATTTTTTTCAAGGGCTGAAATGGCCATTTGGTTTTTGTTTTTTTTTTTTTTATTTCAAACTATTCCAGTTCACGGATGGCTATCGCTACAGTCGAAATATTTGGGGAATCATCATAACATAAAGCATTATTTTGAAGAACCGACCCGAACACCTTTTTTTTATGAGAAGCCTTAGTATATATACATACATTTTCTACAGATAGATAGATGAGCCGAAAAAGTAGGTATGCTAACATTTATTTATATATAGTGACCGCCACTTGGTCCCATTGCACCTACATACCAAGTTTCACTATCAAAACGTGTACAACTCAGGAATAAGCATGATTTCGATAAAGTGGGCGTAGATATAGTGCTGCCATGCCCATTTTTTGTACATTGGCAGAGAATAATCATATAAACTAAATTATCAAATCTTAGTCTTCTACGGCAAAAGCCGTCTGATATAAAGCATTTTTAATGATTTGGGGGCTGTGAAAGTGGGCGTGACAACGTTTATATTTACATAGTGACTGTGACTTGTTTCCATAGCATCTGCATACCACGATTCACTGTCAATACTTGAACATCTTAGGAATTAAAATGATTGCTGAAAAGTGGCCGTAGATATAGTGCGGCCACGCCCATTGTTTGTACAGTCACCGAAAGTAACCATCTGAATAAAACCACCAAATTGTAGTGTTATATGATTAAAACCGTATGATATATAGCATTTTTTTTTTTGGCTTGTGGGCGATAGAGCCAATTTGGGTTGTATGGGAGGTACCACGCCCCCTTGTCCAATCAACACCAAACTTCACAGGAACACTTCCAGAATGTTGCTTCAGTATCCCTAAAAAATAAAAAAGTTGGCTGTACTTAAAAAATTATACTTATAAGAAAACAATGCTATTATCTTCTGCATAACTAACAGTAATGTCATTATTTATAATTTTTTTCTTATATCTATAATTTTTTTAGTACAGCCAACTTTTTTATTTTTTAAGATATGTTTATGTTTTTGGTGTCATTGAATAGAAAATTAAATAAGTTATAAAATGAATCTAAAAAAAAGTTTAATTTATTACGCAACATTCTGAGAAATTTGCACTCAAAGTTGAAATTTGGTAGTTTCAATCGATTGATTTCATCTTCATACAATCACAGCTCGGTAACGGTTAAGCTGGTGGGGTTTGTTGATATACCGTTGGAAAGATGATTTCATTGCCTTTTTACTTGATTACTAATCGTAATCGCAATTTAAATGCTATGATTTTTGGAAATTTATTGGCTGAGGAAGATACAAAGAATTATTAGGTAGAGGCGGCAGCCGGTGTAAATGAAATGCATACACCAGCTCACTTAGACCAGATAGGTCCATTGTGAAAAGAATTATTAATTAATCCTGAAATTATCTTCGCTTCATTACTTGTATAGCCTTAATCATCCTCATCATTGTTTTTAATACCTAATCCACATACGTTATATTAAATGACGAAATGAAATAAGTTGGGAGGGTTTTTTTGCCGCATACAATATACACTGGTGGCCATATCTAAAGCAACCAGAATAAAATATCGATATTAGACAAAAAAAATTGGTATATATTACACAAAGACGGTAATTTTTAAAATTTTTATAAATGATATTTTATGTATTTCAAATTAAAAAAAAAATAAAAATATTAATTCATTACAAAATTTTTTTACAAACGATTTTACAAATTTTACAAATTGACTCGATTTTTGGGTGGTCATAACTAAAGCAACTTTCACAGTCGAACTTAAAATTATACAATAATGTTAATAATCGATAGCATAACCCTTATTTTTGATAACTTCTGCACACCTACGAGGCATAGAATCTATAAGTCGTTCAATTTGATCCTTACAAATATTGTTCCATGCATCCTGGATACGGCTGAAAATGTTGTGTTTATTAGTCTCAGAATCCCTTTTAATCTTGCGATCTACGATGCTCCACAAGTTCTCGATCGGGTTCAGATCAGGGATGATATTTGGGGGCTTTTAGGGCTTTTTTGGGCCCTTTTTCATTTCAAAAGCCCCGAGGCCCTTCTTATTCATTTTAGGCCCTTTTCGAAAATTCTACCGAAAAAATAATCGGAATTTTTTAAAAGAAAAGTTTCCTGGTTAATTGAAATCACATCAATATGCCAATGGAAAATCAAATGGAAATATGTAAAATTCCCCAAACGAAAAGAATAAAAAAATTTTACACAATAAAAACGAAAAAATTTTTAAAATTTTTTTGGAAAATTGTTCCAAAATGCAATTCAGCGGCGTTGTAGTGCTTCACAAATATAAAATTAAACAACCAATATCCGCTGCCACAAAGTGTTTTGCTTCTAAATTGAAAATATTGTTGCTTGTATAGACGACAACGAATAAATGATTATAAGGCTTCCAGAACTTACGCCCGAAAAAATGGCAAAACGCCCGAAATTTTGGAAGCATTAAATTTCGGAAAAAATACCCGAATTTGAAATGGCAATTGAGCCCGAAACAAAGAAATAATGCGCGAATGGTTTGGAAATAAAGCCCGAAAGAAAATGAAAATTACTACCGACATTTTCAGCAGTTTTTCGGTCTTTATTTCCAAATTTTTAGGGTATTATATTCCGAGATTTAATATAAGATTATCAAAGTATAAGATTACAGATTTGAGTAGTAAATTAATATTCCCCTGTAAAAATATCTGCAAAATTTTCTTCATTTTATTTGTTTTTTGATGTAATTCATGAACAAAGGGTCAATGGACATTATGCACGGATAAGGTCCAGATGGTGTTTTTTTTTATGATAAAATGATTTGCTCTTTTACGGAATAATGTTTTTTTACCTTCCGTTCAAGGACGAACCATTTAATCATAACGAATTTAAAATTTCTTAACTTTTCGGTAAACAAAAATTTGGGCGTTTTTCCATATTTTAATTTGGCAAAAATGCCCGATTTTTTTCGGTCCTAAATTCCAAGCTTATTTTTCGGGCCTTTCTTTATTTTCAAATATTTGCAAAAAAGATCCTAATTTTATTGGTACAAACACCCAAAAAAATGAGATAATCGCTAGAAATTTCGGTCATTGTTTTTCGACGAATTAATGCCCGATTTTGTGAATTTTTTTTCGTCCGTAATTTCTGGAAGCCAATTGTAAGCTACCTTTGATTTATTTTGTAAATAGAAATATCTGGAGAAAGAAAAAAAAAATTATCTCTTAGTGATCATGAAAAGATATGACAACCGCGGGGGGAGAGGGGTGACGGATAGCCCTCGACCGAGTTCAGTTAATTATTTGAAATTTTTAAAAACATGATCGAGTGATAAAAATAAAAAAAGAGTTATAATTACCATTTCACTAGTAGTCAATGTGAACTATCAGTTAAAGACAAAAAGCTAAATTGCATCCAAAAAAGTAGGTGTTTTTTGTATGAAAAACCCCTCAAAAGCAAAAAGCGAAATTTCGTTAAAAAATGTGCAACATTGTCCAATTTTTTTCGATTATTTTTCGTTTGAATTTCCCATTCATTTTTTATTTCATTCACCCTGATTTTGTATGGAAAAATGTTGGGTAATTTTTCATTTCATTTCTTATGTTATTTTTTATTGTTTGTATTTTATGTAAAGGCGATATTTCCTATCGCCTTTTAAATTGTTCTCAGTAAAACAAGTTCTGTTATATACAGTCATTGCCCCATTAATAGCATACTTTTAAGTAATTTCAACAAGTTTAGTTGAAAGATTAGATGAAAAGAGTGAACCTTAGTCCCGCTTCATGAATTAGACTTCTTGCAAGACTTAACGGAGAGTCTGCATTAAACTGCATATTCATTTCTGACATTCTACGACTATTTCAAGATTGAAATCCGGGTGTGGTTTTTGTGGAAAAGCTTTGCAATTTTTATTTTTTTTTTTTTTATCAAATTTAGGATTGACTTTTCAGAATAATTTTTTTGTTAAAAATTTTCTTGTAGAACCACTTTATCTATATATTATTTTTTGCGTCTTTTTAACTTTTACAAACAAAGCGTGAAATGAAATCTTTTTGATAGAATAACCTTAAACTATTCACTTTCATCCAAAATTTTTGATTTAAGATGGAACTGATTTCATTAAATCATTTAAATTAAAATGTGCTGTTTTTTGATTAACCAAGTATTTCCATATTTAGGCTAAAACAGCTGAACCGAAATAAAACACACGAAAAAGTTTGATTTTCCAGAACTGTTAGTTGGAAATGAATTATTTTTTTCCATTACAATAACTAATCTTTTTAAAGAAAATGCGAAATGAAATTGACTTGTTGAGATAATTAAAAAGCGTGCTATTTGTGTAACAATGGCCGTATATCCATATTGAAACTCTTCAATATTGAGCAGAGACTGTAAATAATAATTATTTTCAAATTTTTGGTAACCAAAAAAGCAGTGTGAAAAAATTGTTGTGCCGCCGATTGGAAGGTACTATTAGACTCCTCGCACATTGTAGAACATGTTTTCATATTGATTTTTAAATTATTAATTTTTATTTTTTTGAGCAAAAAAAAAATTAAAAAACATAAAAAATAAAAAAAAAAAAATTTAATTTTGAGCAAAAAATAATAATTATTTCTGATTTATATTTTTTAAGGCAAAAATAAAAAGCAAAATGTGGATCTAAGCTTAAAACTTACCAGCTATTTAGTGCTCAAAAAAATATCGGTCAGATTTTTCTTTTTATATTAAGACTTGCCAGTTATTTAGTGCTCAAAAATTTACAGGTCAGATTTTGCCTTAAAAAATCAAGAAGCAGAAATAGTTATTATTTTTTGCTCAAAATTTTAAAAGTCAAAATATAATAATTATTATTTTTTGCTTTTTATTATAAAATGCATAATTGGTACGATCTCTGATATTGAGATACAATTTTTTAAATCTAAAAGCCCTATTAATGTCAAATTGGCCCTATTTTTATATGAATTTTGGCCCTTTTACAGTAAAGCCAATATCATCCCTGGTTCAGATCAGGAGACTGAGCTGGCCATGCGAGAGTTTTTATGTTTGTGTCATTCAACCAATCTTTAACGAATTTCGACGTATTCTTCGGGTCGTTATCATGTTGGAAGACCCAAATAATAGGCATATTCTCTTCTGCATAAGGAAGCATTACATTTTCCAACACATTTTTGTAAACGAAACGATCCATTGTTGTTATTATTTGGTGAATTGGTCCAACTCCAGCATACGAAAAGCAGCCCCACACCATGGTAGAACCTCCACCATGTGTAACTGTCCCTTTGCAATACTGTGGTTTGATTCGTTCGTTTTTCGGTCTCCTTACTGTAAAATTTTTGTTATCTGAGCCCTTGATATTGAACTTTGACTCATCTGAGAACAAAATATTTCTCCACTGAGCAGCATACCAACTGATATGTGCTCTCGCGAAAGCTAGCCTGGCCTTGCGATTTTTTTTGGAAATAAATGGCTTCTTTGATGGCTTTCGAGCGAGTAGACCAGCTTCCACCGCTCGTCTCCGTACAGATCTTGCGCTAATATCCAAAGATAACTGTCTCACCAACTCAGTTGAGGTTACAAAAGGCTTTTTTTTTATTTCTCGAACAATTCTTTTGTCAACGCGTTGTGTTGTTTTTCGTGGCCTCCCTCCAGCATGTATTGTCACTACAGAACCAGTTGCAAGAAATCTGCTAATTATTCGAGAAATCACTGATTTTTGTATTGAAAATTTCTGCGAAATATTTTTTTGGGATAAACCCTTTTTATAATCATTTATAATTTGTTCTTTAACCGTATTACAATACTTGTTTCTAGCCATTTTGAAAATTTTTTTTAATTGTCTCTAACCCGAAAATATTCACGTGTTATGTCTTGAGAAATTCTCAAAAATAATTTTTAACAAACGAATTAAATGCACAAAGTATAACACAAAATAAATAACGGTACTCCAAATAAGAATTGTTGATAACATAGTTTGTACAGTCAAGTTGCTTTAGTTATGACAACCCAAAAATCCAGTCAATTTCGTTTTTCGTTTGTAAAAAAATTTTGTAATGAATTAATATTTTTATTTTTTTTTTAATTTGAAATACATAAAATATCATTTAAAAAAATTTTACAAATTACCGCCATTGTGTAATATATACCACTTTTTTTTTGTCTAATATCGATATTTTATTCTGGTTGCTTTAGATTTGGCCACCAGTGTATTTCCTTATATTTAGGACATTAAAAATCATTTTAACCAACTAGTGCTGAACATTTTTGCGATTGGGTTTGAATTTCGGATAGTTTTTATCATTTTTATCTTTTACGAACTGAATCTGATATTTTGCAGTTTATATGCACAATACTTGAGTTAATACAATAAAATTATAAACCATTATAAATACTTATAATATTCGCATATGTAATTTTATATCCAATAAAAACTATGCAGCATCTGAATGGAAATGTATGCAGATACATTTTGTTTTTTTTTTTTTGCAATATCTGTATCTGCATCCACAACAATATTGCGCGGCAGAATATTGCAACTGTTGCAAACGAAGTTAATTATACAGAACACATTCAAACTCACCACCATCAACTGCTACCCCCACCCACTAACTATAGTGAATGCAGCGCTTTCAACACTCTTGCAAAATTGATTGCATAATGAAGCTTTTTTGCATCGGCCTTTTCTATTGTTTTTTTTTCAATTGTGCAGTTATTGTTGCGCCAAAATGTGCAGCAGCCATTTCATCATTCATTCTTTCATTCATTTTTAGATTCATTCAATATTCACCACTCTTGGTTGCTGCTGTTGATTACGGGTTGTGTGGGATGAAAGTAGCTCTTTTTGACTGTTTCGCGCATCGTTGTTGATTGCGGCTGCTGATGATGTGGTTGCTGCGCACAGAGAAAATGATTTTGCAAATTTTTTTATTGCATTTTTCAGACACTTCAAACTTTTGTTCTTATTGTGGTTTTGTCCTTTTTTTTTTTGTTCATTGCTGCCATTTTATCACAATTTTAAAGTTTTCACATCAATGAGTTTAATTGCAGCATGAGTGGCGGTTATAATTGTTCTTTTTATTTATTCTTTAACGTCACTTTTGCTTTATTTTATATTGATAAATAAGCAACTTCTCCCTTTTATGTTGACTCATGCTGCATGTTTTGTGCTTCGTTTTTGCAAGCTGGTCACCTTTAAATGGTTGCATGCGCTACTTTATTTATTAAATAATGCAACGCAGAGCTGTAATTTGCTATTTTACACTTGTTCATATATTTTATGCATATATATTTATATATATATATATTAATATTTTGTTTCCATTATAGCGGCGCGTTACTTTGTTGCCACCTTATTTTAGGTTTTCTAAATTGAAATTTGATTCAATTGAAATTCAATTTAGATAAAAATCTCTAATTACGAATTGCGCAAAAACCAAACCTTTGATTGTTGTTTGTTTGCTTTGCGTCTGTTTTTATTTTATTTAAGTTTTTTTTATTTATTAAATAATCATTATATTGATATTATTGAGCGCATTGGTACTCGCAGTTGGAATTTTAAGAGGTGCTTGGAACCCACTCACAAGAGTAGCATGTAATTTATAAATTTAAATATTGATAAGCGACCTCGTTACTTTCTCCCCTTAGATTCAATATTTGAATCACCGCTGCGTTTACTTTTGTTTTAGTACTAGATACAAATTTGCTTCGGCGCATTGCAAATTGAATTTGCTCACATTCTGTTTAAACGAATTTCTGTTAAATTTAAATATTTATTTATAGAAAAACATGGGAATTTATTTCTATCGCATGACTACAATAGTTGTATAGAATAGATTTTGTTATAACTAATAACACTGTTTTACACGAAAACTGTACAAAACCTCCAACATAAAAATTTCATTAAATGGTTATATATGATCGCTTTCTGCATTTACAAAATTTTTGTATCACTTCGAATTTTTCGTCAAGGAGCTCATAAATGAGTCCCTTAAACAATTCATACTTTACCTTAATTGGCTTATCATAATTTTGCTTCTGCTCAATTGAATTTAAAAACCTTTATATTATAACAAGGTTAAGACTTCCAGTTAACAAAGGTTTTCATTTTTGAACTCATTAGAAAAAAACTAAATCGGTTAACTAATAATAAAGTTATTGATGAAAGCACGATTTAACATATTTTCAGATATTGTTTATTTAATAATAACGATTTAGAAATATTAGTGTTAATAATGATAATATGATTCAACATTGTTTTATTTTTTTTTGTTACATGTTATAAATATAGTTTTACAATATATTTTAATTTACTAGTTTCTTGTGTAAAAATTGTTCGACGAACTTTTCCTCTTATATCAATAATCGTGGGTTTCGCATTGAATATACTAACAATATTCCAATAGCATGTGAACTTGTAAACGTAAACGTAACTTGTTTCTATTTTTTAAATTTTCTGGTAGAATCTTTCACCATGCTCGTCACTGAATTGATCCAAGTTTTGTGGGCGGGAAATTGAAATGTGAATGCAAATAATGTACTTTTCTGGACAAAAACCATAAGCAATTCCTTCGCAATTTCTGAAGATTTCCATAAACTGCATCGAAATAGTCATAAACTTGAAAAAGGACATCTTTTAAGCCTAAATAACATATTGTGATACATTCAAGCATCAGGCGTGGATCCACGGGGGGGGAGGAAAAGGGGGAAATTCCCCCGCCCCCAAAATCTCATAAATTTCATCAAAAAACTGAAATATGCATGTGTAACCAAGATAAAGCAAAATCAAATGGTACGTTTAAGGCTTAATCTACCCGTGCGCAATAGCCTTTAGAATTGCTAAATAATTAGTGTAGATGCTGGCCAATTGAAACAATTAATAGAAGATATTATTGGAAGATTTGCTAACTTGCTCGGAGAAAAAAGAGAAATGCTGGTTTTGAGATTAAAAGGTGAGCTTTGTCATTGGCAACAAAAATGGAAGGATCTAATATTATCTGGTGCTGGTAAACTACCTGGTTCTGCTTTTGAAGCTCTCCAATGCTGTGATAAGGACATTTATCCAACAATACAGAAGCTCCTCCAAACTTTCTACACATTACCAGTGACCAATTCAAGCGCTGAACGTTCTTTTTCATCATTACGATGCATCAAAACCTGGCTCCGAACTACAATGCTTGAAAAAAGATTAGTTGGTTTAGCGTTGCTTCATATTCACTACGACATAGTTTTGAATCCAGAGGATGTAGTCGAAAGATTTTCCAAAATTGGTAAACATAGAATTTTACTATAAATTTTTACAAATAATTAATAAGTTATAATTATTTTTAAATATGAATTAAATCATATCTAAATTGATGTTAAAAATAGTAGAAAATATGCATTATTTTACTTCAAATAAAAGTTTTAAAAAAATATATCTATGTGAAAATTATTAAAAAATGTCCCCCCCCAAAATTCTTCTCTGGATCCGCCCCTGCAAGCATACAAGTATATTAAGAGAAATCTCATTTCTACTTTTGGTGGAACCATCAATAAAAAGTCTCTATTCATGGGCATTATTTTGTTATTATAAAATATATATTTATTATATTTCATACTCCAGACGAAATTTAGCGAATATTGAATTCACATCGTTGCAATAAAATAAATAAATAACTGCACTCAGCGTCCCCAGTGAATGACTGAAACGCATTCATTTGTTTAGTTCTTCAAAATTTAATGTTAACATCATTTTGTAGAAAGTTCCACTGTTGCATTCTGGATCCTTATAAGTAATTCTGTTTGGCATTTTATCAATTGCAAATCGCGACTATGTAAACACACTACATATAAAGAAATTTATATTTTATCCCATTTATCGCTCATTTTAATGAAGTCATTATTAAAAAATCTTAAAAATATTTTACAGTGACGCTTGGGCTAATCGCTTTACGAATGCCATAGATAAAAAAAATATTAAACTCTTTGACAACTGATACGAAAATTTACAAAAATGTCTATCGTGAGGCTATAAAATTGCGCTAATGTTCTGAGGCTAGAAACTCAGCCACTTCAGTAGCTAAGATGTGGTGACCACATTCAGCTTCTTTTTGTAAATATATTGCTGGTACCGCTTACTGCTTCAAATTAGAAGCGTTTTAATTTCAGTCGCTTGACGTAGCATATTTCTCTGAGGATTGGTTATACAAAAAAACTATATAAAAATATTGTTGTTCATTGTTGTAATCGTCCATAACTAAATTATTTGATTACCAATTTCAGTTTTTTAGCAAGCAATTGAAATCGAATACCCTGGTTTTTATAGATAATTAGATATGTTTTTTCTGTCTCTTGTAATGTAAGAGGCTATAACTTTGTAAAAAATTAAACGATTTAAAACATTTAAGCAAAAATGAAACACGACATTATCCTTTTTTATTATCCGTAATAAAAAATTAAATTTTGGTCAACAGAAGCAAAGTTATGATACACTAAGTAAGGCAACGTACGAAAGTTTGAAGTGACTTCTTAAAATGCCAATTGGCCAAAAAATAGAAGTGATGAAAACATTCTGAAGTCATCATATGGATCGGCAAAATGTAAAACATTGGTAAAACTCTGGTACATTAAAAAATATTTTTTTTTTGTAGAACAGTGTAATAAAAAGGAAATTATTGATACTGTGTCCGGTCTGTAGCGAGTATTTTCCATGGGTGGTTTGGATAAAAAATCTGCAAGTATCAGTAAAAAATCAATAACAGGGGAATTCTTTCAAGCAAAATCGTTTATTTTTAAAAATATTTTTGAATGTAAAAATAAAATTATTCTAAATGTGTTTAAAAAATCTGAAGTGAGATTAACAGGGTTTTTGAAAGTCTCAGGAAATGCATTACTGCATTCAATAGCATTACTGTTTATTTTGGCCATGATCTGTGTGCAAATAATGATACGAGATATAAGGTAGTCCTTGCAGTTATTTCCGTGATCATAGCTTGTCAAAAATAGCATAAAGTAGATAACGAAAAAAGTAAAAACCAAACTTCAATGTAAAATTATACATTAGAGAAAATAGCGAGCTGTCAGAGCTACCTCGCTTCTTGTATCATGGGTGCGAATCAGCTGCTAGTTTTTCCATCAAAGTCTCTGACTTGGGTGCGAATCAGTAATAGTTATTCCACTAGCGCCTCTAACTTCAGTGCGAATAAGTTGCTTGGCTATATGTGGTTTTATATAATTTTGTTTTTTTTCGAAGAGTTTGTTCTTTGGGAGAGTTTGGGTAACTTATGGAGTCTTAAGAGGCATATACATATAGTTTTTTTTTTAGAATATATATAAACTATATTTTATTTTAAGGAATTAATTTATATTTTATCTTCTTCTTACAGGTAAGCTTGCTCTTTGGCTTCAACGCTTTTGACTCATTACAATTTGTTGAATGTGCCAATTCAACTCAGCTTTTAAAACGGTAGGTGTTTTTTTTTTTTTTATTCAAAACATGTGTGTTATAGACTGACTCATTCATACAAATTAATGAAAAAATTTTACCTATAAAATTGACCTAATTTAAATGTTATAATTTTCGAAGCATAATAAATGCTTATATTCTTTACAACACAAGTGAATTAAAAAAAAAATAGTTTTATTTTCGAACATGGTTTTACAAATTGTTACCGGTTGGCAACTCTAACAGCCAGTGTCGGATCTAGAAACTGCCCATGGGGGTCTAAATCATCAGAACGAATTTCAAAAACTTTTTTGGTTACGAATAGAAATATCTATCACTTGAAGGCAGTGCATTTTAATGGAAAAGATCGCACTCTATCTACAAAACAGGCACAACAAAAATTTACTTTACAAATTTTTACTTTTTAGTGTTAAACTTTCCATAGTGATTATCTTCATCACCTATAAAAACTGTTCACTCATCTTCTTACTCTTTTATTAACAAAAAACTTCATTTTGTATTCTTGTTTTGTATGGTGGCTTTTTGTTTCTCCTGAAATTTTTAAAACTTAGAGTTGTTTTTTTTGAAGATAGGGTGCGATATATTTTGTATCGAATATTGAAAAAAAAATAACAGTTCTAAGCTACGAAGTTCCATAAAAAAAATTTTTTTTCAATAAATGCAGAATAAGGTGTTTGTATCAATAATAAGATATATTATCTCGAAATAGATTTTTAAGATAATGTCTAATAATAATAAGATTTTATCAATAATAAGATCGTGAGTATTTTTTGAAAGTTAAAGATATGATTATACGTATGAATTTAATAAATCAACGAAAATTAAAATAGTGATTTTTCATTTATCACATGAATAGAGAATGAAATGCCAAATTTGTATGAAATTCCAAATGCAATTTAAATTTGTAGAGGAATGCACCGTGTTGTTTTTTAAATACAACTATTTAATGACTAGAGAAAAGGTTCTCAAAGTATTTTTGTGGCGGCCGGGGCACAGAGATTAAAGTGCGTGGCCCATACGCCATAGAACACTGGTCCAATTACCACCTGACACAGAAATTTTTTTTACTTGAATTAATTTTTCTGTTCGGCCGTCACCTCTATGCAGACAATGATAAACCTCAGAGAGTAACAACTGTCATGAAAAGCTTTTTGAGAACATAAGCCGTTCGGAGTCGACATAAAACTGGTAGGTCCAGTTCTCGATCATTTGTGTTCAAACATTTCACAACACACACAACACAATTGATCATAAGAAGCTCGGTTAAAGTCCTTTAAAGGGCTGAAATGGCCATTTCGTTTTTATTGGTATTTTTATGGGATGCTGTTATATATATCTGCACCACCCAATTGTTTCTTTATTTTAAATTTTTCAATTTTGCTCCATATAGTTATTTCAATATATTTGGCTATTATCATAATCTTCATAACATTTTGACGAAATTAAAAGAAAGCTGTGTTTTTCTATAAATGGTTTGAGTAATCCAAGATGTTTCGCTCTCTATGGTATTAATCCTTAAAATGAACCAATTTAGACATTTTTTAGATAGAAAAAATGTTTATACCCAAAAGAGAAAGTACCACATATTAACATATGTATTAGGCATTAAAAAAATAATTTTCAATACGAAAATTAAGGCAAAAATTTTAACATTTTGCAAAAGCAGTTCGTATTTCTCTTCTAAACCCAAAACAGAAGCTGCACTTTAAATTTATTTGAAGTCAATCGAATGAAAATTGTTTGAGTTAAGCCAATTTGGAAAAAGTATTTTTAAAAGCTGCCCTATCACGTCAAATTTTGTAAAATTTATGATTTGGTCAATGACATTTTTGTAACTAAAAACATGTGATATATCTTGTTACGTGAATAAGCACTTTTTTAATCCAAAAAAAAAAAAAATATTAAAAAATTTTTATTCATTTTCAGGGTAGAATTTATACAAATATAATAATTAAAAAATATAATATAATTTTAATAATATAAATGTTATTTATTTAATATCTTACTATATAAAAGACAAGCATAATGCCTTTGGATTTTCATTCCAACCAACGACGGGTTGGATGCATTTACACTCAAATTGTGATTATTACAGTGCTTTTACAACACATACTGTCCTGAAAAATGGCAGCCTGAAATCATGCTTGCCTTTTATGTGTGTGCATACTTTCAGGCTGAACATTTTTCAGGACAGATAGAGGCATCAGCTTCAAAAGGCCTAGTCTGTGTTTGTACGGTGTCAGATTACTAAAGTCGCGAGGGTCATAAGAGTCTCTTAGTGCAAAAAGCAGAAATTTTTTTTGAATAGATTAGAATCTAACTAATGTACTATATAAAGCCTTAATTCCATACACACATTCACCCCATTTTCATTATTAGTTTACAAAAACGTCTCGAACTTTTTTTGGGATAACTTAAATTTTTTTATGGTCATGTAATAGGTAAAAATTTAGCAGATTTTACACCATAGCAGATCTAAAATAAGTTTTCAATTCTTTCAATACAGAAAAATTTCTTTCAGCACTCGCCTAAGTCACTGAAACAGCTGTTTTGGTTTTGAAAAGTATCAATATGTTTTAAAATATTTTATTAGTAATGTACATAATCATTTAAGAGTTATTTCATAACCTTATTTTAAAAGTATAAAACTGTAATTTTATCACTCAAGACTTTAATGAGATATAACGATTTTAATATTGATTTATAGATAGAAGGATTAAGCCATAATTTAAAATTTTGGAATATATTAAACAAAAAAAAAATGGTGCATTTTCCTTAAAAATATGTAGTATGAATGTTCATGTGTGAATGATTTTTTTTTTTATTTACGAAGCGTTTATTAAAAAAATGCATTAAAAATTATAATTGTTATTTCTAACAAAGTATGAAAATGTCAAAAATGTTTTGATATATAAAAAGGTGTTCCCAAGTAACCTAGTTTCTAAAATAAAACTTGAGTAAAGCTTTATATAAGGAATTTATGTGGGGAAGAGATCTTACACATCCTTGAATAATCCATGAAACAAGGCCTATGCAAGGAGAAAAAGCGTATGAAATTAATTCCTTTACTCAAGAACTTATATAAAGTTTAAGATATGTTTTATACACACTCAAAGAAAAACATCATAAAGCAAAGAAAACTAAGTAAAAGTTATATTAAAATTTTACTTGTTTTAGCGCCAAAGAAATTTTTTATAACAAAGTGAAATATTTCTATGAGAGAACAAATAAAATTATTTTTCAGACAAACAAGAGTATTTTAGAATCAAGAAAATGTACCTAAAAATTTAATATATCAAAATTATTTAATTGTGCTCATTTAAATTTGGCATATTTGTGGATATTTATTAACAAGGAGTTTATTATAATTATTATTATTTATATTCAATTTGAAAGTTACTACCACGAGAATTGAACCTGCGCAGCTCGCGTGCTAGTCTGTGGGTTTTCCTACACACCAACTCAGTTATTATCGAACAGCGGCATAGTTTACTTTAAAAAAAAACTTTGTCGAAAGAGCGTTTCTTCTTACATTCAATAACATGAGAAAACACATGCAAAATAATTATGTTGCTACCGCGCACAGTATTGACGAATAAGGCTGTTTTTTTTATTTAAATTAAAAAAACCCAGCCGAAAAAAAATAAAAAACAATTTCTGCCTCCACGAGGTTTGAACTCACGACCGACAATGTCAATTTCTATGACCTTGTATGTTGTAGGCTATAGAACTGTTGTCGATAAGTAAGCAACAGATCAATAAGAAAAACATATCTTTTTAAGAAAATATGATTTTTAAATTGAAATTATTAGTTTCTTAAGACAAAGGTTAATAGCACTGTACAACACGGGGAAAAAACCGTGGGCTTTCATGACTTTTTATGCTTTAAAGGTCGCTGAAACCGAATATGAATTCAGTTTTTTCGGTTCATGTAAGGTTCTCCCTGGCGGCGGGTCTAGGGTAAACCCTAAGCCTCTACAATTAATGAAATCAATATTTCCCCTTTTGTGAAGGGCAGGAGAGAGTTAAAATGTATGACCGACCGCCATTATTTTTTTAAGAGGAAAATGTTTTCCTTAGAGCCCATCCTCTTGGACCCCTCCTGAGGGGGGATCCCATACAATAAACCCGAACCCCCTATAGGAAATGAAACCTCTTTGGGGAGGTTAGGAGAGGGTTAATATGTACGACCGACCTCCAGTACTTTTTCAAGTGTAACATTTTTTCCTTTGGGACATATCCACTCCGACCCCTCCTTAGGAGGGCTCCCATACAAAGTACCTTACTCTTAATGAAATAACATTGTATGGGAGCACCCACCCCTAAGGAGGGGTCGGAGGGCATAGGGCTCAAAGAAAGAAATGTTACACTTGAAAAAGTACTGGAGGTTGGTCGCACATATTAACCCTCTCCTACCCTTCCCACGAGGGGAAATATTGATTTCATTAACAGCAGGGTGCATTGTACGGGAGCCCCCTAAAGAGGGGTCGGAGGGGATAGGTCCCAAGGAAAAAAATGTTACACTTGAAAAAATACTGGAAGTCGGTCGTACATATTAACCCTCTCCTACCCTCCCCAAAGAGGTAAATATTGATTTCATTTACTGTAGGGGGTTAGGGTTCATTGTATGGGAGCCCCCCTCAGGAGGGGTCAAAGAGGATAGGTCCTAAGGAAAACATTTTCCTCTTGGAAAAATAATGGGGGTCGGTCATATATTTTAACCCTCTCGTGCCCTTCCGAAAAGGGGAAATATTGATTGCATTAATTGTCCAGGGAGAACCTGATGTGACTCAAAAAAACTGGATTCATATTCGGTTTCAGCTACCTCGAAAGCATAAAAAAAGTCATGAAACCTTACGGGGGGTTTTTTTTTTTGGAAAATTGTTCTACAGTGTAGTTTTTGTTTTAAATATAAATTAAATTAAAACTAAAGGAAATTTTAAATTTTCAAGACAAAAACTGAAATTTTTTTAATATGAAAATTAATTTTTTTTCCAATTATAAGTTTTTTTCAAGGCTTTTTCAGAAACTCGGGAACTGTTAATTACATTTTTTCATTATAGAACAGAAATTTTGTGCAATTTAAAGAATTTTTGTATATTTACAATGTTCACCCATCGAGGATAGAATTCCAAACCTTTTTATTGGCAGCAGCACACGCTATCAATTCGTCTATGTAAAAATTTGCTAGAATAACGTTAAAACTTAATTACTAAATCATTTCATATAAGAACTTGATTTGTCGGTCATAAATTGCTTCGGTAGTCCTACGGTTTGAGCAAACAGATTATTAATCAAGAGTTTCATGGCTTAGCGCCGGACAGACTAGTGTTTTTTTTTATTTTTTTTTTTTTTCTATACTGAAATAAAAAAAGTGATAACAAATTTTTTTTTTATGATAAAGAATTACTTGAGTAAAAATCTTTATGAATACGTCCTAAAAATTTATCTTTGAATGTATACTTAAATAAAACATTATTTAAGGAATCATACTTGAGTGAAAACCTTCTTGAATACTTCCTTAAAATGTGTCCTTGAATAAAGTTTTATGTATAGAGTTATGCTTGAATAGAAATCTTCTTGAATACTTCCTAAAATTATTCAAGAAAATGGAATATTCAAGGCCTTTACAAGGCTCTTTCAAGCAAAGCTTGAATAATTACTTTTATGCTGAGCTGGAATAACTTCAAAAATTTAGGTGAAATTGTTATATGGGTTATTAATTACTTTTCAAATGATACAATTACTGATAAAATTAAAATATTTTAGAAATTTTCAGCAATATCAAATAATTTAATTTAATATTTTAGTCCGTTTAACATGTAACGAAAATAATATGATCAATTTAAAGAAAAGTCTAGCTTTTTTAGAAAATTTCTTTCTAAAACTTTTTCGTTGCAAGCAAATTTCGAGCCTGTGAGGCAGGCTTTAGCCCCCATAGCCCTACTGGAACCGCGCCTGCTAACAGCACACTTTTGACAATATCGCAGTATTTTATAGTGATGCAGCACAATGCTTGTGCACTGTGCACATTAGTGTGTATGTGTGTGTGTGTTAGAGCAAATTTAGCGAAAACTTAGACAAATCGTTGTTGTTGTCTTGATTCTTGTATCTTTTTTTTTTTTACTTAGCGACCGCCAGCAAGCACGAGCTCATTATCTGCCGAAAGTTCAGTGAACATTCAGGCGCCCAGAGCCGCCCACGTTTATGGCATATGTGAGCGAGAAACTGAGCGAACTGAGTGTGTATGTGTGTGTGTGTATGTTGGGTGCAAAAACTTTAAAGTAATGAAGTTCTTTTTCCGGCGCTTTCTTGAGCTGCATGAAACATTATCAGCTCATTGCAAGCATTTTGTATCCTTGAGTGAAGAAAATCTAAAATCACGTTGCATTTTTACACACACCAACACAAATACATTCGTGCGATAATAAATGCGATACATGCACATGCAGCCATGCGAATGCACACACATTTGTTACATTATCATGTGTTGTGGGTATGTGTGGGTTTATTTTTTTACGCGCCAAAAATCAAAACATGTTTCTAATGGGTGGTTGAGTGGGGGGGGATGCTATGGCACACAATGATTGGCTTGTGGTTAGCCTTCAGCAAGTGTTTCTCAAGTGAGACGTCTTTATTGCGCTGTTTGTGTGATAGTTTGAGCGTGTGGGTGTGTGTGTGTGTGTGTGAGAGAGAATGTGTTTAAATGCAATATTCAAGTCATTGCAACGTTTTGTTATCGTGCAAAAATTTTTGTTTCCTTTTCTTTGCCTGCTTCCTACCAACACCCAAAATCGCCTCACCCCTTGAAACCATAACCCGCCTTAATCTCTTATCTGGATTCACATTAAAATGTATCCTTTTGCTTGCAACATTCACACACACAGACACACATATATATTAACAGGCAACTATAGAGCATTTTACAACGCACACACACACATGCATATGTATATAAAAATAATAATGATGATGTATGAGTATGTGTGGGATATTTTTACAAAGGATTTTATCTTAAGTTTTACATTTCATAAAATTTTTGGTAATAAATGCTTCGAGATAAACTGCAAGGACATTAAATGGTACTTTTTTCTAAATAATGCTAAAAATATGCAAATTTTTATTTAGGAGATACAAATATCAACTGTTTTAAAAGCTTAAAAGCCTTACAAGTACTTAAAAGCCTTACAAGTAGATTTTGAAAATTTTTAAGATTTAATTTTCAGAATTAACTTTGACTTTATACTACAGTGATGTAAGAAAATTTTTATAGATTTCGCTGATATATGAGATATAATAAAAATAAATGCATTATTTTTCCAAAAGACGGCTTTATTAACATGTATCTCGCATTCTATAAGTGCGATCAGGTTACGCTAAATCGTATCATTCATTAAATATGCTAAATAAGGCCTCCAATTTCATGCAAAAATAATGGATTACTTTTTACTACACCTGATATTTATTCTTCTTTTCAAAAATAATTCTTCAAAACCTTAACCGCGTCTTTCCCCTTCCTTCTCATATACTTATAATCAATCTTAACGGCTATTAAATACAGCCACCTTAAAAGCTATCCGCCCCCAGCCGCAGCGATTATCGTGACCAACTCATCTTCATCATCAGTTGAGCTGAACCGTGTGAGTGTGTGTGTGTGCGTGTTTGAAAAAGTTCTTATAAATGGAATAGCACAGCGATAACAAATGCTGATAAATAGTTTTAGTTTTTAGTTCTATGAATACAGCGACGCAATGCAATGAAATGAAATGGATTTTTAATAAATCATCATTATAATGAAATGAATTTTCATGCTTTCCCCCCCTTTTTGAATGTAGATGCGGTGATACACTCAGATATAGTGTCTGTGTACGTGTTCTTTGTTGTTGCCACACTGATAAATTGCATTGCATTATTAAGCTATGCGAAAAGCTGAGACCAAGGACAGCTCGGTTAAGAGCGGTCAACTTGTTTGCAACTAAATAAATTAGATTTCTATGTTTTTAAGCATTCCACACACATTTTTACACTCGCTGCTTACTGGTGCGTTTTGTGACGCAACACAGTTAATGACCGCCACAATGCTTGGTCAACAGCATATATGAAAAGTGTTTATATTTTCTTGGTTTTTGCTTTTATAGTTAGTTTTCATGCTAATATTCTGTGAATTTTTATGTCATGTGCTTGTGCATTAAAAAAAAAAAACAGACTTTTATCAAGCCAGCTATGAACTTTTTGGAAGTAAACAAGATTTTCCTTTATTCAAGGGAATACTACCTTTATTGTAGGAAAATTTCCCACTAGGAAAGAAAACGAGTTTTGACTTTAAGTTAGTTTTACTTTCTCCCCAACGATAATATGAGTAAGCCGAATCATAGTCCATTCGTTTGTTTTCGGTTTTTTTGAGATAACAAATTCATGTTCAGGTATTGGCAGCATTCAAATGTACCCACCCGGCACGTATCTCGTTTGTAACGAAAGTTCGTTTGCTACAAACTTTTATCGAAGAAAATATCGTATTTTTGTCTAAATGTCAAAAGCCGTAAGTTATTACAGACCAGCGTTATCGCTTTAGTTCTAATAAAAGTATGTCTGAAAATACTAAAAAACATATGTGAAAGTATCCACCTTACAGTAAAATAGAAGTAAAAAAATATAATTATCTTCCTGTTTGCTTCGAAGTGTCAATCGCTCTGGAATCGTAAGTGAACCTTTGCTTACGAAGTAAACGTTACGTCCACTAAACGTATATTTTTCGTATAATAATCAAATTCGATAATTATCATCGCTAACTATTGGTAAATTTTTCAATTTTCGATATCGAAGTCGAATTTTGTGAAATTATTTTTTATACATGTGATAGCAATAGAGTTCAGCTACTACAAGCAGGGCTGCCAACTTTTATTAGGTACTAGCTGAATACCCGGCTTAACTCGGGAGTTGATATAAATAATTTTCGATTTCATTCGTCAATTTGAAAAAACTTTCCACAATATTTAGAAGGAATTTTGTGTGCTTCTTTCAAACCGGTAACTTCGGCGATATGAACAAAATGTAGCTTAAACATCTGAAAATTATGAGAAAAAGTTGGCGAAATCGTGATTTATGTGTGCGAGCTGGCGATCGCTTTCAAAAATATATTTTCAAGTTTTATATTGTATTCGATAGTTGCACATTTTTGAAAAAAATCAGAGCAAAAACGAATTCTTGGCAATTCGCGAGTAAACTGGACAAAAATTAAATAAGCATTGAAAATAGAAATTGAAATGTCAAAACAACACCAACTTATGACGCAACTGACTTTCGCATGTGTTAATGCGTACTCAAATACCACAGAATTCGGCATCAGCTGTCCTGATTTGCGAAAAAAGAAAGTGGTATAGTAATACACATAAAGAAGAAAAGAAGACATTTATCACTCTTCGCGCTTTCCTACACCTTACTGTATTTTGTAGTACAGCGCCCTCTGGGGTTCAAGATATAGCAAAATACTCACCGCACCCGAAAACCACTTATAATAATCATACTTATCGGATGAGTTGTTTTGAGTTTTTTGCGGTATTTGTACAACAGCGCCCTATGGTTTAAGAGATAGAATAAAAAAATAACGCCAAAGCCCTTTCCATACTCGATATCAAATCCTATATATCCGAAATACAAATTTTTGTCTAAATGGCATGAGCGGTTTTTGAGTGTTTCACGATTTCTTAAGTGATTTGTACTACAGCACCATCTGGTGTTTAAGATAGCGCAGAAAAAAAAGTCCAAAATACCCACCGTATCCGAAAACTCCAATGTAAAAATTTTCACGCAAATCGAATGTACAGCCAGGAGTTTTTCGACATTCAAATTGCAGTCCAAAACATTTGTACTGCAGTACCCTCTGATGTTCAAAACAGAACAAAATAGATAAGTCATAAAAACTACCGTACCCGAAAACCCCTAAATACAAATTATCATGCAAATCGGATGAATAGTTTCGGAGATAAACTATAATAACAAAATTCGTAGAACCCGATCACAGCGCCACCTACCGGGTCCAATTGTTAATCTGAACCATCCAAGGATCCACTTAAACACACACAAAAATTTTCATCAAAATCGGTGCAGCCGTGTAGGAACAGTTTAATAACATGCACACGTACAAATTGTACAGCAGCGCCCTCTAGTTTTCGAAACAGAGCGAAAGAACTAAGGCCAAAGCAGTTGCCGTACACGAAAATCCTTTAATAAAATTTTTCATCCAAGCGAATGAGCGACTTTCTACTTTTTCACGATTTCTTAAGAAATTTGTACTACAGCGCCGTCTGATGTTCAAGATAGAACAGAGTAGATAAGTCATGAAAACTCACCGTATCCGAAAACCTCTATATACAAACTTTCATGTAAATCGGATGAACGGTTTCGGAGATAAGCTATAAAAACAAAATGCAGCGCCACCTACCGGGTCCAATTGTGAATCTGAACCATCAAGAATCTGAACTCACACCGTTAAGGAACAGTTTAATAACATGCACAAGTACAAATTGTATAACAGCGCCCTCTTGTTTCGAGAAAGAGCAAAAAAGAGCAAAAAAGAGCAAAAAAAAAGAAAAAAGACCAAAAACCTTGCCGTACTCGAAAATCGCTATTTTCAAATTTTTATCCAAATCGGATGAGCAGTTTTGGAGTTTTTCACGATTTCCTAAGATTTTTACTAAAGCGCCCTCTGGTGTTCAAGATAGCCCAAAAAAGATAAGTTCAAAACACTCACCGTATCAGAAAACCCCTATTTTCCAATTTTCATAAATACCGGATGCTTGTTTTAGGAGTTTTTCGACGTTTTTTAAAATATTTGTACTACAGCTCCCTCTGGTGGTGAAGATAATGCCTAGTTTATAAGTCATGAAATCTCACCGTTTCGGAAAATTTCTATATACCAACTTTCAAGCAAATCGGATAAGCGACTTAGGAGTTTTTTGACGTTTTTTAAAATATTTGTACTGCAGCGCCCTCTGGTGTTCAAGATAGAACAACGTATATAAGCCATAAAAACTCACCGTTTCCGAAAACATCTATATACTAACTTTCATGCAAATTGGATGAACGGCTTAGGAGTTTTTTGATGTTTTTTAAAATATTTGTACTACAGCGCCCTCTGGTGTTCGAGATAGAACAGAGCAGATAAGTCAAAAAAACTCACCTTATCCGATTATAATGGAAAAATCACTTCCATGTAATAAGAAATAACAAGAAAAACAAAAGAAGAACCACTGCTTTTGCTTCAAATATCGTTACCTTTGTTGTTAAAACATGTTTTTAAGGGCATCACAATCCAAACCCTGTTAATTTCTATTAAACTGCATACTTAACTTTTCATTCATAAGTGTTGCGTAAATCCAAAATTGTTTGCTATTAATTCTATTACTAACCTTTAAAAAAAATATATAAACTTAAAAGCTTGGCATGTTTATGCCTTCAATTAATAGTATATATAAATTTACATCTGACAACTGCACCCACTTTAAATTATACCATGACTTTGACTAGCATATCTGACGTCACAACAATGACTATCATGAACAAGGCTATGGAATTATTAGGTTGCGAACATAGTAAGCGGTTATTGTTGAGCCGAGCCGGAAAACACATTGGAACAACAAAGAAACCAAGTCATGCATCTCTTTTGCTCCAATGTGTTTTTCGGCTCGGCTCAGCAATAAGCGTTCTCTACCTTAGGTTAGATGCTGATAGACGACTGTCATATATAGAGCCGACTTCGCTAAAGTTGTTTTTTATCGCGTTTGCTGCATGCATTTGTTGTTGCTTAAGCGAACTGACGCTTTTGTAAAGTTTTAAATTCACTCCCCTTAATATCTTCGCTAAAGAAGCTAATGTTTAAAAAAAAAAATATACAAAATGGTCACGAATACTGAATACTGAAAAAGTTCATTCAAACTGCATCAAAAAATTTCAAACCTTTGCCGTTGAACCAAAAAGAATGTTGATTTTCATGCATACTTTGGGTATTTTTGATGTTATTTTCACTAAAACTCGAATAACTTCAATATATTTTATGCTATCCTTGTTTCGAGGATATCGTTGGAAGGTTGGAATTTTTGCATTTTAGTTTTTATCTATATTTTTTTTTTATTAATTGTAGATTACATTATTTTAGAGCGAACATTTATATTTGATTACAGCTGATTCCAAAAATGTTAATATTTAATCGATAAAAAGAATTTGCGTACTCAAATCTTCCAATTCCATTAGTTTAATTTTTTGTTTTTATGTTTCAGATCAAAATTAAGGCTAGGATATTTTAGGCCATTGATAAAAATTATAATTTCCATTTTTTTCTAAAAATACGGACTTTTCTCAACGGATTGTACTGAGAAATTTCAAAAACATAAAAAATATTTCTGCAATGTGTTATTATTGCTTATATTTGCTACCCTATACGGCAGTTTTAGTTTTTTTGTTTTAAATTACAGACATCTATAAACAGAAGAGACAAAAAATTGCACGTGTGCTAACGCTTTAAAATTTTTCATTCAAGATGAATTTTAAATTTACACTTAATTTAGTAATTTACAAAAATAAAAAGTAAGAAAATTTCCATTTTTAAGATAGCAAGTAAGGGTTCACCTTTTCATTTTTTACACTCTTGAATATTGACGATTGATGAACAAATTTGCATTAAAAATTTCCAAAAGATCTTGAGCTTACTTCTTCAAAAAATGAAATTCCCTTTTCTTATTCCGGACGAAAAAATACTCACGATAGACTTGAATATTTTTGCAAAACCTTCTGAACCCTCTAGCGCCCTTTTCTGCGTTATTTTTTACCTTTTTAATTATATAATTAAAATTTCAAAATTTAGGATACGTCACGACCTAACTTTAAAAGCAAAAAATTTTCTAGCAAAATAATTTTAAAGTTCGGTCAACTATTTGCTGAGATCTGATCGCAATAACATTCTGCAAATAAGTTGCACCAACAAAAAATCAACCACTAGAACAATTTCCTGAATAAGTGGTGCAATAAGAAACTACCAACAACAAAAAGCATATAAAAAAACAACAATGCGCACAAGTTCACATTTTTGAAGACACTCAATTCGGCGAATAACAACAAACATAAAATTATTGAAGTTGTTCAACAGTTTTCGTTTGAGCCTACAAATTTTAATTTAGTTAAATTTTTTAAATTTATTGAATAACGATTTGTAACGATCTTATATAAGAAAGGAACAACTGTTCAGTGAAGAAAATTTTAAAATCGGCCAACCAATTGCTAGCATCTTATCCTATTAATGTTCTGAAAATACAACAAAAAAGCAACAATACACAAAAAAAAAACAACGCTGGCAGAACTTGCGTCAGTTCACAAGTTAAATTTCCTGTAGGAAAATCAACTAATTTAAAAGTAGTTGATAAAGTAGTTTTTTGTCAACCACAACTAGTTGAAATTCTGACTTTTTTCCATAGAACGAACTAACATATTTTGTTTGGTGATGTCCGCTAAATAAGTCAATTGACTTTCGTCTGCATATATTTTCAACTACTTGTTAAATTAGTTCTATTTAAATTATTTTTTTAATTACTGTAAAATACTATTACTGATGGCCTAAAGTTAAAAATATTTGATGAAATAACATGGTTAAATATAAATAAACTTGTAATCTAATAAAAATTTGCAATTAAAGCATGTCAAAATCAGAGTAGTTGCCGCCTTAATATAATTCAAAGTAGTTCATATACTGCTTTATTTTAAACAAGTTTTTTAATTAGTTGTTTTTAAAAACAAGTTAGTTTGTTCCTATAGGGTTTATTTAGAACACTAAAACTAACAAAAAATGTTTGAAGTTGTTCTAAATATTATGTGCATTTAATTAAAATTTTTTGTGTCAATAAAATCTGGTCTTCGTCGTGTCCTAGTTTTAGAAACAAAGCTCTGTTTAGTAAACACAATTTTAAAATCGGCCAATCCATTGCTTAGAGCTGATTCCGATAACATGTTGCCCCGAAACAATGAGCTTGATACAAAGTACATACAAAGTAAAAATGTCATCACTATAGGAACAAACTAAATTGTTTTTAAAAACAACTAATTAAGAAACTAGTTTAAAATAAACTAGTATATGAAGTTCTTTGAATTATATTAAGGCGGGATCCACTTTAATTCTAAATAGTTTTTATTGCATTATATATGAAGTAATTGAAATACTACTTAAAAACAAGTGATTGATAAACTACTTTTAATTATATTAAGGAGGCAACTACTCTGATTTGGACATGTTTTAATTGCAAATTTTTATTAGATTACAAGTTTATAAATATTTAACCATGTTATTTCATCAAATATTATTAACTTTAGGCTTCACTAACATTTTGTTTCAAAAAGACATATTTTTTAATTTACGACATTAAGCTGCAAGACAGACGTGGTAAACACAATTTAAAACTGATAAACTGCCTTAAAAACCTGTGAAACGATTGAAAGTTCTGTATTATTTAAGATATTCAAATTACAAACTGGTGGTGTTTAGCAAACATTGCACAATTTGGACTCTATACGGAAATTGATGCATTGCTTAACCATTCAACAAGCACCTCATCACTTTAGTAATAAAGACGCACGACTTTCCCTATGAAGCGTCGAGTCTGCTCCATCACTTCACTGCGACTGACACTTAAAAGAAGCACTAAGCAAAATATCGGTGTGTCCATCGACCATGGTTGATGGTTGCAAAGCGTGGAAAATTCCGCTGACACGCTTGCTTAGCTCATATGTTGAAATGAAGCATCAAAAAGATGGCTCGTGTTAAATAACAGGCGCAGTATACATAACGTGACCATTTATTTTTTGTGCCAAAGCGGGACACCCCATCGGAATTATAAAAAATTTGCGTTTTAACATTTTTTATTTAAGAAAGAATACTAATATAAAAAAATAAATGAATGATCAATTTTAATGAAGAAAAAGAATATTAAACGAGTTAAATTGACTTTTAGGAATTATTTTTGTATTTATCGGATACACAGATCCGTTTTAAAATATCTGGCTCAAATAGAGCTCATTACAAGATTTATTTATATTTATCTTTGTAATCAGTATGGCTTTTAATACTGAGACGCTTAACTGCGTTTTTTCACTTGTCCATGTTCTATTCATTTGCGAAAAAACTCTTTCGACAGGTGCGTTACTTCCAGGCAGACACATAACATATTCAATAATTATAGACATGTTCGGTAAGTGGATGTTGTTGGCACGAAAGTGCTGGAATAATTCTACCCAACGGTTTTCAGCAGTAACGTTCTCAGCATTCCAGCCAGTGGTTTTTTGTTCCGTCAAAAAGCAGGAAATAAGCGAAAACTCGTCGAATACTTTTGTATCTTGATTAATAAATCCTTGCTGGATTAGCATATCCATGACATTCTGTACCTCTCCCCATGTAGGTGCTTTGGTCAAACTTGCCCATTCAAATACTTCAAGTTCTCTGTTGAACTGAGACCATTGCTCCAAGTATTCTTTGCTTGTCTTATAAAACTCAACCGCTGCAGTTTGTATCTTCTCCTGGTCAGCTATTTGTAGTTTTAAAAGAATATTACGGACAGTGCGAGGAAGGAAAACCGAACTCTCTTTAAGTGCCAGGTTGTCTCGGAGACGATTGATTTCTTTTGCTGACTCTATTGCTGACACGTTTTGTCCCTCGATTTTCAACACGGCATCATGAAAAGTAGCTGCCTGTGCATTAGACCGTATCGCAAAAAAAAATTTCGCCGTACACCTTCTATTCTGAAGCATTTATGCAAGTTAATTTCGAAAATTTTTTTTTTTTTTTTTTTACCGAACGTAGGGGTCGCGCATTTACATTTTTGCTTATAACTTCGTCATTTTACGTCAGATTTTAAAGTATGTTATATCATAAGTTTTTGTCTCGAGGAGACCAATATTATTGTTTCAAAGGTCATTGACCTCAGACCCCCCATTCTAGTACTTACTCACCAGATCTCAGTTCCTACCATGCTAACATGCCACCCTGATTTCAGAAAAAAAAGCTCGCAAAAAATGTGTAAACTTTTGTCAAGGAAGTATATCGATTGTTTCAGTGCAAATATTTTTAAAAATTTTTTTAATTTTCTTTGACGAAATTAGGTTATTTTTACACTGGAATATATCTTAAAGGGCTTAGAGCTACCTTGAAGTGCAATTTTAAGACAAAAGGCTATTCATAATCACAAATTAACAAATGAAATAAAACTTTATTGAATTCAGAAACCATTGGAAAACCTATGATTTTTGATCTTTTGAAAAACCTCCATAAAATTTAAAAGCAACAAAGTTTTTGCTGTATTAGAAATTTGGTACAGACAGTTGACTTAACAAATATTACAGCAACAACAACAATAATGATCCAATATAATACCCTTACCCTTTTTGAAAAAGCATCCAGCTTTCGACTTCGATCACTATTTTGTTGCAAATACAATAAAAAACTAATCACATCGCGCTCCGTTGGCAACTGTGTATTATTAAATTTATTCACAATAAAAGACATTTTTTATTTTTTAGGTCGTGAAATTTAAATACACAAAACACATTTGATAATTATAACCAAGATTTATAGCCCGAACACAATTCACGCAACGAGCGACTAGCGCCAATTGTCAAATTTTTTTTACACGTATTTCTTATGAGACGACTTTTTGGAGACTTTTTGATGATGTCAAAGTGTGTGGTGGTGCTGCCACTTATTTTTTTTGCTTGCTTTATTTTGGGACAAACACTTTGAGAGGGAGTTTTAAAATCGGGTAAAAGGGATACAACTATGAAAAATCCCATCAATCGTGCATATTAAAATGCATTTCGCAGACTTTTTCCGAAGACTTCAATTCCAATCCACAAGAGTCTTTCTACCTTTTCCTACATAGTTCATTTCTGGGAACCTTGAAAAAACTTAAATTTTCTTTGTTCCAAGTACAGCGGCAGATAGCACAGCTTCTAGAAATTTTCTTTAATTTAATGTATATTTTACTGCACTGAATTATTTTGGTTAACACACTAGACGCGTCTTGTAGATTGAAGGCAATAAGAAAGTAGAAATTTACCATTGGATTTTGCAATGGATTATAACATAAAGAATGGCATGACTGTATTTTGTGATTTTGGTAGCACCAGTTGGTCTATTTCAGAGATGTTGTGGCTAGGCGTGTTTTTAAATTGCAATTCAAGGTAGCTCTAAGCCCTTTAAGATATACTCCAGTGTAAAAATAACCTAATTTCGTCAAAGAAAATTAAAAAAATTTTTAAAAATATTTGCACTGAAACAATCGATATACGTCCTTGACAAAAGTTTACACATTTTTTGCGAGCTTTTTTTTTCTGAAATCAGGGTGGCATGTTAGCTTGGTAGGAACTGAGATCTGGTGAGTAAGTACTAGAACGGGGGTCTGAGGTCAATGACCTTTGAAACAATAATATTAGTCTCCTCGAAACAAAAACTTGGATATAACAAACTTTAAAATCCGACGTCAAATGACGAAGTTATAAACAAAAATGTAAATGCGCGACCCCTACGTTCGGTCAAAAAAAAAAAACATTTTTTTTTCGAAAACAACAGACAAAAATGCTTCAGATTCGAAGGTTTACGGCGAACTTTTTTTTCCCCCCCTATAACGTGATACGCTCTACTGTGCATGCAAAAAGTATAACCACAATTCAGAGCTGGGGGTTTCGAAAAACGACTTTAATATATTTGGGCATTTGTCGATGCTCAGAAAATAATTTTTTAATGGCTGAAACATTTTCAAAACTCTTTCAAGTGCGGGCAGTAATGCGAGCCACCTTGTTTTACTGTAGCCTAGCATTTTGTGATACTCTGTGTCAGTTGCATTACAATACAAAACTCTTTCAAAGCTTCTACCCGAACGCTGTAGATGTAGAAAAATGAATAAATTTTCACAATAATGCATTCGAAGTCAACAGGAAGACAATCTGCGGCAGTTTTGATCGCATTGTGGACTATGTGCGCTACACATCCAATCCCTATGAGTTGTCTCCCGAGTGATTGGTTCAGTTTTGAGTATATATTATTTTTTCCGTTTCTATTCTTTCCTCCAAAGTTGCAGTTTGTGTTGTCTCCACAAAATGACACAATTTTCTCATTCAAATCATTGCATGATAAAACTTCCTTCAAATAATTGAAAATTATATCCGATGTTTCGCCTGGTTGACTTTGAAACTCTAAAACCTTGATTTTCACGCCTTCGCATGGTAAAAAAAAGCGAATCAAAACTGGAAACAGCTTTATTGAGCCATGGCTTGAAGCATCCGTTAACAAAGTTATGCAGTGGGCTTGGCGAAGTTGCTCTTTCAAATCATCGGTTGCCATAGTCGACAGCACATTAACAACAATAGCTTCTGATTTTGTACGAGCACATCTAAATTTTTGCTCAAAACATGCTTGAATCAAATGGGAGGCACAGTCATTTGAACGAAAGCTATAATTTTCCTGCACCGTGTGATATGCCCACGCACCCTCAGCTGCGGCTATATCCAAATCTTTTGAAGTCGGCGAATCGGTTCTTTTGAAAAAAGTAAGCACTGACGAGCTTGAAGCAGCAGCCTGATCGGAACGCCTGTGTTTTTCTGATTTTAAATGCTTTTCAATGTCGCTGGCACCACCATGTCCAACACTAAAACCAGTTAGACATTTTTCACGTTTGCGGTATTAACACTACTTTGCTTTATAAATGGATACTTTCGCTGCAAAGTATCATTAAAAGAACACTTTCGTTTAGGCATTTTTATTAAAAAACAATCAATTAATTGTTCTCAACTTTTTAATATTTTTCGTTACGTCCAATTTGAACTAAAACAAAGCACTGCAGTCGTTCACAAACTGTTGCTGTTTTTTTGGTTTGTTTAAGGAGCAGCTGTCAAAATTGACAGCTGAACATTTAGAAAATTCAAAAGGCTTGTGACTTCGATAAAGAAGGGCGGTGCTGCCAATTCAAGCTCTTGATCAACAGGTGACTCAAAAGTTATTTAAAGCAAGAAAAATACTACAAAACTGACACGTACTTGTAGTAGGCAAAAAGTGGCTTTTAAATCGTAAATTTAATTATGATTTGGTCTGCCTACGAAAGCGGGACATTTATGCCCTCGCGGGGGACAGCGGGACAGACAGCCTAAAAGCGGGACTGTCCCGCCCAAAACGGGACGTATGGTCACGTTAAGTATACACACAATTCCGATCAATTGGATCGGCACCTTCGCTCAAGTACCCAGGCGGTGGCGTGCCCGTTTTTGTAAACTGCTTCCGTGGTAGGCTTGCTCACATATACGCGCAGAGTTCCTCCAACTTCTGGAACTATCACCTGTTGGAAGCAGAAATAGACCAATGAAGAAAGGAATAATGAAATTATATCTACCATCGTAGCGTACTTCTGTTGCGCTCCTTAAATGTAATTACTAGTCCTTTCTTGAATTAACTGGCAATGAGGTTTGGCATGAGTCACTTTTGAATTAATTTAAAATCAATTCAAACACCACAAAGAACGACATTTCACAATTTTCCATTAAATAACTCTGATCACTTTTAACTTTGTTTACATTTTGCGTTCAGATTTTATATTTCAGAATTTATTTGTGTCGACCAGGCATGATTTTTTTGGCATGATTTATGTATTTTTCAAAATAGTCAAATAAATGATCTCTTTGATGCATAGAAATTTAAAATTTTTATGCTTTTAAATTCATCTTTAGTAAGTGGAATATTAAATAGTTTTCAATTGGTTATTTTAAATTAACTAAAGAAGTAATTTAAATATAACTAGTTTAACAAGTAGTTGAAAATATATGCAGACGAAAGTCAATTGACTTATTTAGCGGACATAACTATAAAAAATATGTTCGTTCTATGGAAAAAAAGTCAGAATTTCAACTAGTTGTGGTGGACAAAAAACTTTTTCAACTACTTTTAAATTAGTTGATTTTCCTACAGGGATGTCTCAAAGAAGTTTTATTCTTATTACAGAAAAAAAACACACATTTTGAATATTATTCAAAAGGTAATTTAATTTTAACTAAATATAAATTTTTCAAAATTGGACATTTTAAAGCTGTAAGGGTGATGTTATGCTGACGGTCAAATGATCCCTGGTCACGTCACTTTTTGCGCTCTTTTTTCGCTTGATGCTCTGTGCCCAAAGTATGTTATACTGACGGTCATATGATACCAAACATTACCATACTTTTTGCTACTTTTAGTACTTTATCCGAAAAAAAGTATCATCGTTGAACAAGGTTGAGTGTTGCTGTTAAGCAGGTTTCATTACTGCTTTCAGAAATTTCGCATTGAAATTGTACTATTTTAATGCTAAAACACAAATGTTGTGAATAATTTACCATCGCAACGCTGTTTTGATCCCGTGATTTCATATTTTTATCGAATCATTTGGTGACCGTCGTGGACAAAATTTATTCTCTCGCTCTCGCTCTCAATTTTTTAATTTACATTGAAACAACAACAATGCATACCCATGACGTGCCCATGACCGCCAGCATAATATAGCCCTAAGATAATTTTTATAGTACCGAAAATTATTATTCGCTTGACCAGCTCGAATAAAAAACTTCATTGACTTCTTTTAGACTATTTGCAACAATTAGAAACTAAGTTATTTCCCTGGTTACGTTTAAAAAATTGTTTTTTATGTTTCTCTTTAATATTTTGCCGTTATAAAATTTTTTTTTTTTAATATAGATTTTTCAGTTCAAATTCAACCTGTTATATTTCAAATGCAATTTTTTGCACTTTAAATTCATCTTGCATCTAGTGTTTGAATTGTTTAAAAAATTTAAAAAAATTTAATTTGATCTATTAAAAGTTGTATTTGAAATGTAAAAGATTTCATATAATTTTAAAATATTATTTTAAAATAAGATAAGATTCGATTTTAAAATAAGATTTATTTATATATTATTTTCATAAAGTTAATTTTTCGTGTACACAAAGTTTTCTACTATTTTTAATATTATTTTATTATTATTTTATTATTATTTTATTAATTCACCACACATTACTACATTTGTTTTGTTGTTGTTTATTGTTAGTATCTTTTTTTGTCATTAATTACAGAGTTTTTGTCGCACTTTACATGTAGGCGTTCGGCGTTTTTCTTATCGCTCATCGCGCGGCCACCCTTTTTATATACTTATATCTAATATTATTATACCAAGTCGCCGCGGTCTTGTTTTCTGATAAATCTGACCAAAATGATACATTGTTGTATTTATTTAGTATGTTAATATAAACACACACACACACACAAACACTCATAGATACAAATTAAGAATGATTAGTTTGTTATTTAAGTGACAGCATAATTTAGCGGCGGCCATACAAAATAGTGGTGCGACCCGCTTTAAGTGCCGCCAACAGCGCCTTATGGTGTGGTACTAAGTACACCTTGGAGATTAATTAGGTCTGGACGTGCGGCGTCATGTTCATTAGTTGCATTTGGCATTCGTAATAATCGCACAGTAGATCGATACCGTCCAACTTAGTGGACACCACTGTCAGACTACATTTGAGTCTAACAAAATAAGTTTTACTAAAAACCTTGAAGTAAGTCGAATCGTTATTTAATTTTGCGCAATGTCACATTTTTCGTTTGATTGATTATGAGTTAATGATAGAAATCTTGATAATGTTGAAAAATAGTTTTCGTGACATAAAGTAAGGATAATTAAACTTTGAGTTCGGTACGGAACAGCAAGGAACTTAGTTGAAGG
The DNA here is from genome assembly GCA_914767935.1 of Coremacera marginata. Taxonomy (NCBI): domain Eukaryota; kingdom Metazoa; phylum Arthropoda; class Insecta; order Diptera; family Sciomyzidae; genus Coremacera; species Coremacera marginata. The sequence goes on from OU612045.1 coordinate 50,364,525, forward strand.
TGTTTTCAAAGCTTAGTTGAAAACAATTAACTTCTTTTTTTTTGGTAAGGTCTTTAAGTAAATTAGGGATGTATTAGGTTTTGGGGATTGTTGCCAGATTTTTTTTCCAGCAAAATGGGACAAAAGCGAAATGAGACGATGACAAAACGGGATTAGAAAATTTAAGAGGGCACAGTTATTTCAACCTTCATGAACTCGGGATAGTGTGTAATCAGAAGTCTACATTTATAGCATTTGTAGCAAGCCTGCATTTGAAGCATGTAAAGATGACTTCAAAGGTTGCGAACATAGTGAACGCTACACAGTGTTTCGAATGGCCTAGTTAGACGGAGATAAATCTGTAACTCGGGTTTGAGGGAACGGAATCGTTTGAAATTTGGAAATAAGGCTGAGTGGCATATCTTCCTTCCATGAAAATTTCATACCGATAGTTCATGTGGAACCGAAGTTACAAAAATTTGTATGGGAAAATAAGCGTTTCTCTTGTTTTTATCACGATTTTTCCACTTTCACTTAAATGTCATAACCCCGAATGAAGAGCTGCACAAACACCATAGATCCTTTGTTATAAACGCTACAGTATGTACATTAGTTTCTTAGTACATCAAAAAATATGTTATCCATTAATTGTACCTTTTTTTATATATAAAACAAATTTTATTTTTAAAGCTAAAAATTTTTTTATTTTTAAATATTCTAAAAAAAAACTAGCTTTGTTTACTAGCTAGCTTAAAATTTTTATATTCATAAGGTTACGATGTCTATTTTTATAATAAAAAAGTATAGGCTTCTCGTGACATCAGATCATATTTATTTTTATTTTTTTTCGTGCGGTATTAAATTGCAACCTTCATAAAAATCGCGTGTAAAAGTGTGGTCCTCAAAAATGTTTTCTTCGTGCTTTTTTTTCCAATTCGTAATCGGGCCAATTATTTGGAATCTGATGTGTTTCAACGTCTCCCCCTAAAAATGTGCAAAATGGAGGATTGATAGACCCCCTCTATTTGGGAATCTCAGAAATGCGCCCCCCCCCCCTCTAGAAACCCACAAAAAATGGTTAATTTTTACCTATTTTGCTTCCCCTTCGAGATATGGCACTTTTTCTATTTTTTCGAAGATTTTTCGAAGATTTTTTGAGAATTTTTCGTTATCTTTCTATTTTATGTTGTTCCATATCTCGAAGAAAAAGCAAAATAGGTAAAATCTAACCAATTTTTGGGGGTTCCTATTTGAGGAAGCATTTTTATGACACTCAAATAGGGTGTATTTTAACTTCCCCCTATTCGGCAATGGGGGAGTGACCTATAGTAACCCCCAAAAAATGGTTACATTTTACCTACTTTGCTTCCCCTTCAAAATATGGAACTTTATAATCTCAGAACATCATCTTCATAAGATTAGAATCCAAATAATTGATCAGACTTAGATTGCATACAAGGGAAAAATCTGTCAAAATCACAAAAAAGTATTGTTACGGTCCACCCTAGTGTCCAAACAACTTTTTATATTCTGACATCAGAATCGCAATCAGCGACCCCCAAGACAACAAGCTTTCCCAATTTGAACTATTTCAACTATTTGGATACTTGCAAGCTTATAAGCTTTTGCCGAACATATCAATCTTTACAAGTATTTTCTCGAAAATTTCAAGCGCTTCAAGTTTTTGTACGCAGCAGAGCAGTAAAGCTTGGGATTGATTAGTTTGATACGAAGCTTGCTTTGCTTAGTTTTTTCAAGTTCAAACCAAGTGAATTTTCAAGTACTTGAAAAAGCTTGATTTTTCAATTACTTGATGCAGGTCTCTGTTCCGTATGACAAGCGTCTGATATGCAATTTACCACAGTCAGTAAGAGCTACTATGAATTGAATACTTAAGAATTTTGTCTTTAAAAATTTATTTGGCATTGTTAACCGAATCATTGCGAGGGAAAAATGTTTCAATAGTTTTTATAAAAATCAATTACTGGCTGTGTGTTTGTTGCATGGGGGTTGCCACACCCACTTGTCCAATTGAGTCTACATTTTGGAAATTGTTTAGTACTCATATAATTGGCGTCTACCTTTGATTTCGTTGTTGTAGCTTTTTTTATTTCGTAGATATAGCCTGAAATGTGCTTTAGTTGTATGGGGGCTGCCACGCCCACTTGTCTGATTGCGTCTAAATTTGGGGAATAGTTTAGTACGTATATAATTGGTGCCTATTTTCGATTTCGTTGTTGTAGATTTTTTAATTTCGAAGATATAGCGTAAAATGTGCTTTAGTTGTATAGGGGCTGCCACGCCCACTTGTCCAAAATTTCTGAAATACTTTTTTTTTTAACTTTCCTACGTATTCCTATACCTATACCTGAACATGGTAGTGGCGACCGTGGCACTGTGATTAGAGTGTGTGGCCCATACGCCAAAGAACCCTGGAACGAATCCCACCCGACACAGAAAGTGTTTTCAATTGAATTAATTTTTCTGTTCGGTCGTCACCTCTCTGCAGACATTGTCATACCTCAGAGAGTAAAAACTGCCATAAAAAGCTTCTTGAGAACATAAGCCGTTCGGAGTCGGCATAAAGCTGGTAGGTCCAGTTCTCGATCATTTGTGTTCAAACATTTCAAAACACACACAACACAATTGGGTCATAAGATGCTCAGTCAAAGTCCTTTAAAGGGCTGAAATGGCCATTTCGTTTTTTTTTTTCTTTTTTTATACCTTAAACATGGAAAACTGAAGAAAAAATCCGCAAAATCATTTTCTCCGTCTAACTTGTATGAAACGCAACACTGTACGCCGGTTCAGACAGGCAGGCAGATCAGATCAGAATACACATAAGAGCAAAAGCGATGCATGACTTAGATTCTTAGTTTGCCTGCCTGTCTGAGACGGCGTTCACTATGTTCGCAGCCTAAATCGTCAGCTCTAGCTGGCTTATCAGCATAGAAGTGAGTTGACGTACCTCTCACAATTAAGAATCCAAAGGAGTCAAACCACATGACCTAGGCGGACAATTGATAGGACGATTATAACTAATTTTACTAAATTATATTGCACAAAAATGTCGAACACATATGCAAATTCTAATACTTCTTTATACAGTTATCAATGTCGGATATTCTGTACCTCTAAAAAATATTATTTATTTGTTTGAAAAACCTTTTTTTTGACATCATTGCGAAATACTTATTCAAAACAGATAAGAAAGCACAGATATACACTAGACTGTTTGAAAAAAATTAAAATATTAATTTTTCCTCGGGTCAGGGGCTTAAATCCTTTAAAAAGGCATAAAATTACGCGAAGATCTTTTTTATTGTGATCGGATAATTTTTAGGACATGCTCGAACCGCGCAAAGCATTTATATAAAAAATACTTCATTCTTTTATCATTTTTAAAAAATGATAATATGAAATAAAATGAAATATGAAATGAAATGAAAAATACACTTCATTTTTTTTTTAACAAGATTCAGAAAACACGAAAAAAAATTTCACCCGTTCAAAAACATTTAACTAATGGTAAAATTTGCAATCAAGGTTTTTTTCGGAAATGTTCAACTTCTTAGTGCTATGGTATTTGGGAATTTGTAATAAAACATATTATGATTCTGAAGCTTTTAGTCCACAACTTAATTCAGTGATTACTTTTTTGTAATTATTATCAAACAATAGTATAGAGAATGTATATTATTGCACAAAATGTTTTTTTTAATAACAAAAGTAGTAAAACACTTTTTGTTTATTATTAAAAGTGCATTTGTTTGCGTTGGAAAATTTTTTATGCTGTCCCTTGCAACCTGTGCCCACCAAATTTCGTCATCGTGGCCACTAGAGTGACCCCAAAAGTTTTTTTTTTACGAAATGTTTTAGTTTCAATAAAAATAATTATCACATTTGATCTCAAAACTAATGTCTACAATTTTGAAGTTGATTGAAAAAGTGTAACACGTGCCGTGCCGCATTGACCAGCTTTTTTTAAATTTCATTATTTAATTGTTATTTTCCAAAATATCACAAGAATTCAAATATGAAGGCATTCTTATGAAATCTATAAGGGATATTTGCTTAACACTACGACTAATTTATAAAAACAAATTTGAGCGATTATGTTTCAGAACCTAGCCGCTATGCAAATTTTAGCTTGTAGTGCAATTTTTCGAAAATATCGAATTTGAGTATTTTTACAAAAAAAAAAAAATTCCAAAAATCCAAAATGCTAAATTTGAAAAAAAAAACTTCACGGATAGTTTTAAAATAGTCTTGAGTTGTTTTGCACAAAAACTTGAACAAACCCAAGCACTACAGCAAAAGATATAGATGTTGAAACCTACAATATCATAAATGTGTTTTCATTTCTTCCGTGACCGACTGGCTCGCAGCAACCTTTAAAAAATTAGCTATTCGTGTCAAATCTCTAAGTTATTTCTAGCAGTTTTTGAAGCAAAAGGTGCAGAGAACCAAGCCTTGGCGTATACTAAACTCACAAACATACTTACAATGTCACCAGATTGTCCTCAATAAAGGTAAAAAATAAAAAAAGTAATAAATAGCAAATGGTAAATAGCAAACCCTATGGTAAAAAATTACATAATTTTCTGTTGTTCTGATAACGGATTCGGATTCAGTGACCCATGTTTGTCTACAGTGTGCCCTAGCAACGAATTCTTAAAAAGAAAACAATTTAAGGTGGCAATTCTAAGGAAAAAATAGAAAAACAATGAATTCGGATTCAGTGACCCACTTTAAGGTAGTGTTCGCCCAGCACCGAATTCGTAAATTTTTAAAGATTTAGGTGGCAAGCCTATGGTAAAAAATTACAAAATTTTTGAAATTTTGACAACGGATTCGGATTCAGTGACCCATTTTGAGGTAGTGTTCGCCCCAGCACAGAATTCGTAAAAAGAAGAAAATTTCAAATGACTACTCTAGAAAAAATTACCTTACTTTTAAATTCTGACGACGGATTTGGATTCAGCGACCCATTTTTAGCTTATGTTCGCCGAGCACCGAATTTGTAAAAATGTAAAAATTTTGGTGGTAACGCATCATAAAAAAATTACATAATTTTTAAAATTCTGACAATGGATTCGTATTCAGTGACCCATTTTTAGGTAGTGATCGACAGAACACCGAATTCGTAAAAATTAAAAAATTGAGGTGTCAGCCCTATGAGAAAAACGTAATTTTGAATTCGAAAAAATTTAAAAATATAAGTGACAACCTTATAGTAAAAAATGGCATAATTTTTGAAATTCTGACAATGAATTTGGATTCAGTGGCCTATTTTTATAGAGTGTTCGCTCACTGAATTCGTAAAAATAAAAAATCTAGGTGGCAATCCTAATTTTTTTTAGTTCATGACGTTCGCGTCATAATTATCTACATTAAAAAAAAAATAAACTAAATTGATTGAAAATTACGGGCAGCAGAGGGAAACAAACGCTTTTTTCCACTTTGTTTTATATAACATATATAGATGCCTTTATTCACCCCCCCTTCACCTTTTATATAGGTACATCTCAAATTCCAAAGTAATCGATCTAGAGGAGTAAGCTCCAGTCGTGCGACGGAGCTGACACATCTTTTTTTTCAGCTATAAATATTGTATACATACAAGGGCGGACTTAGGTGGCGATAGGAGGGGATGCAGCCCCCGACACCGATCAGGCGGGAGCCCCGCAGGCGCTTCTGTCAAAATCTCTAATTTGATTTTTTGAATGCATTCTTCGATCCAGGAACAAAATTTGCGTTTTCTTAAATTTTGTTCCTTTTTGCTTGCGTCTATTATAGCAAAAGGATATAATATCAAGAAACATTTTTTGCCCTCTATGGGTATGAAAATCATACCTCATCGCATGATAGTTTTATACACTAACCACACGCAGAGAAAAAATATGTTTATATATGTTTGGTTTCAAAAACGAAATATTTAGAAGGAACCACCTAATGATTAAGAACATTCCTTCAATAGCATTATTTTTCGATATAAGAAGATATTAGGTGTGTCCAACATTAATATAATTGCCTTAGCTAAAAAACTAACGTCTACATTAATATGCTTGTAACAAAATAGAATTTTGTGTTTCTACCCAATAAAAATATATTTGCATCACTGTTAAACTCAAAAAGAACAGAAATCTGCAAATTTAAAACAAACAGAACTACTTTCTTTTATGTGTTTCGCCTAGACATACATATATCTGTTTCTTTTGCACTTGCACGAAATATAGCGGAAACCTTGTTGCTTTATGCGCTTGCTTTTAACAGTTGCCAAGTCTTGGCGGCATTTTAAGTTTCAAGCAGCCGCGCCAAACGTGTTAAAAAGTTTAGCTCTTGTGAAAGGGTTTGTGAAAATTTTTGTTTAAATTAAAAGTGTTTGTGTTTTCAAATGAATAAAATAAAAAACAAAATAAAAGAAAAATAAGGCGGTTCAGCAGTAAAAATAGGTGAGTTTTGAAGCAACTTTGCTGATAAAGTGGGTGCTTCGCTGGCTGTCGGATAAACATAATATGGTTACTTCTCAACATAATTAAATCCGAGAAAAACTTATTTAATGTTTTCTAAACATATTTTGTTACCAACAATTACTTCTAAGTAAATATTTTGTAATCACAGTGAAAAAGTTTCGGCTTTTCGTTTGCTAAAATATATTTCCAAGTAAATATAGTGTAATCATCGGTAAATATAATATGTTGTTCTTAATTATCGTTTTGAAAGTAATTGCTTGACTGCAATTAAATTATGTATTCTCCAATTAATATATATTTGTCCATGAATATTTAATGTTATTCTTGACTAAATTATATTTCCAAGCAAACAAATAGTAATAGGCTAAAAGTGTTCTCAGTCCATTTATAATCACAGTATATTTATATGAAAACATACTTTCTTTAAAACAAATTATATTGTTTTTAAATTCAAACAACAAGTGCTTAGGTACAATTAAATAATGTTAAGATGCAAATATATATATATAAAGAAAAATTGATTACTTGTTTCCAAGAAACATATTATACTTCCTGCAAATTATGTTTCGGAAGGCCTATTATTTTTCAGCGTGCACCAATCCAAAAACCTTCGATAAGCAAAGTTGGTTACATTAGCAGCTATCCGAACCAAAAAAAAATGTGTTTATGTGAACGCTTTTTTTCATTTGCATGACGAAAAAGAAAAACTAACATTAATGACATAATGCGACATAATTGCGTAAATATTAATATTTTGATTACTAAAAGATCCGAGCTAAATGCTCTGTCCTTAAGAAAGCCACATGTCGATCTTAGCCCCAGGCCCCGCTATGTGTTAATGCGGCGCTGTATATATAGATATTTTCCACAATTTTTAGTTCTTTTTTCCCATATACTTAGCTTTACTATAAAATTACTCTTCCATTCCCAGATGCTTCGGAATCACAATGGCCTTAAAGCACTAAATAAAGTAAACCTTTTTTAGAGCCTTAATTTTTTGCCTCCTGTCAAAAAGTTCTAATTACTATTTGTTGCTGTACTTCATATTTCCTGACTTATGCTTGATTTATCAGTTGCTCACGTAGGCAAAAATTATTTATCAGGTCGCAGGATAACCACGAAAGGACGACCACAAGGCAACAACAAGTACAGCAGCAAGAGGTGACCGTACTTTAAACAGAGTTAAGGAGAGAGCGGTATAGCAGAGAATTATCAAATAACAGCAACAGAAATAGAAACAGCGATTAAAAAGTTTTTCAAACACATACTCCATCCAGAGACTCTCGTGGTCGCTGCCACCTTCCGGCTCCCACTGCACTGAGAATATGAGTTGCCCAAATCGCGTAATCGCAGTGAAAAATGAAAATTATTATTATCATGCGCCCATGTGTTTGTGTGTGTGTGTGTGTGTGTGTGTTTTTGAGCAGAATTTTTTGTGTTTTTCTTAAATTTTCCATTTGTTGTTGTTTTTGTGTTTCGAGTTTTTCTTCGATTTTGTGTTCGGCTCTCAGTTCGCAACGTTCGTTCGCGCACCTCTTTGTTGTTTTCAGTGTTTTTCGTTTGTTTTCATTTTCGTTGCCTTGTTGACGTCCTTGCGTTGTTTTTGTTGTTTTTTTTTATGATATTTGTTGATGTTTGTTTTGGTTACCGCTACCGTTGTGGCTGTTGTTTTTGTTTTAGTGTTTATTTATATCATTATTGTTGTCCTTGTTTATGTTGGTATTTTTTTTATTTTAGTGTTTCGCTTGCCATCAGCAGGAAGAGCGCACTTTTTTATCCTGGGGAGCACAACAAGTCGTGAGACTTTTTGAGCTGCTGTTCGTTGCTGCTAGCCTGTTATTTTTCCTTACAACTAACAACAACAATCAAACACGTATATTATCGGTGTTGCCAAATTGTTTGTATACAATTTGTTTGCTTGCTAGTGTGTGTGTGCCAATGCGAGTGTTATGTTTGTTTTTGTTATCCTTGTACATATTTATATTGCGTTGATTGGCTTGCTGTACGTTTTTTTTCTTCTTCTTTTTTATCGAGTTTAAAGGAATAACACTAGGCTTGATTTCTACAAACAACAACAACATGTAGAAGTCTCATTTTGATGTCTTTGTTTGATTGTTTGTTTTTATTTCTCCCAACTTTCGTGTTGTCGTTGCAATCATAAATATTATTATTAACTGCTTGTTGTTGCTACTAAGTAGCTGTTATTATTATTAATGTTTGTTTATTCCCTTTGACTGCTTATTTGTTTGTTTGGTTGTATTTATTTTATTACTGTTGCTCCTGCTATTGCTGTTGGTTTTTCGCCACGTTTTTTTTCACTCTTTGCTATTGTACAAAATATTGTTGATATTGTAACAGTTTTTTTTAGATTTGCTGACAAGCAGTTAGCCTCATTCTATGCTTTTTTGTTTAAATATGCTTTTCTTTATTTTTTAATTTGAAGCATTTAGAAGCATTACTAGAAGAGAGTGCCCACTTACTGGCACGGTAAGGTCTTGAGACCATAACTTTCATGTGAAACATAATTTGGCGAGATTCTTGGTTTCGCTTGAAAGCTGAGTTCAATAGCTAACAAAACGGAACTTAAAAATTTCAAAACATACAATTTTGGCAGTCGATTTTGGAAAATTCTCGAAAATCGATCCTCCAAAAAAAGTGTCCAGGTACTGGCACCCCTTTACACTTCGCTGTAAAATTTAAAAAATGAAGCATAAACACTAGTTTATTAATTTTTTTTATGTGTTATTTATTCTTTCAGTGGCTTATACTGACTATTTGAACTGAAAAAATTATTTGGAAGGTTTTATTAGCAAATTAAATAGAAATAAATAAAAAAAATTATTTGAAAATGTGTGAAAATTATGTTTCGCTGAAAAACGTATCTGAAAGTGGACAAAAATCACAGTTAGACGACAAATAAACAATTTAAAATCGTTTAGAGCACCATTCGCTATCACAACAATGACAATCGTAAGCTTTCACGATGTTCCGTCAAGGGTACCAGCAGGTAGGCACTGACGCTATTCTGACATGACGCGAAATATTTTTTTTCTATTTCACAATAATGTTCGATGGCTCGTGGAATTTTGATGAATAAAGAAAAAACTAAGAATTCCACTCATTTTTACCTTTTTATATTGTTGCGAAATACTTGAAAATTCACTTAACAAAGATAGCCGATATTAGATCAACTTAGAATTTTTCGTATTTTATACTTTTTGACGACCGTGCGACTACAGCAACACGTGCATACAACTCAATGATTTATGAAAAGTTAACACTTTTCGAGATGATACTTTGTCACTAAGCACAAAGTCACTGTCATTGCCACAGAAGTCAGAACTGATGGGTGCCAGTAGTTGGGCACTCTCCCCTACTGTATTGTTTTTTTCCTATCTTATTGCTCCGATTGTATTGCTATATAATCAGCAATTCTTTTGTAACAATTCTTTTTTAATTGCAATGCACGAATTTATAATTTTGGTATTAAAATTAGCCCTCTCTTTTAAAGCGACATAAAAATTCGAATTTTATCCATTTTAGTTCACAGTTCAAAATTTTGATTTCTGAATTCAATTAAAATTGTTTTTTTTTTGTTTTTGTTAATACTATTTAAATAGTGTGAAGGTAGTATAAAGTCTTTTGGCAACATTTAGATTTTCAGGTTTGTTGATTTTTAACCACTTCATGATATTATTGAAAGCAATAATATGCAGTATTCGCAAATGTAAATATAAGAGTTAATTAATTTTTAAGCTGAATTCAGAAAATGATCTCTGAAAAAAATTGGGGATGGTGTTATAAAATTTAAAACATTTCGGTCGTTTCTTCAATAACGTCAAAACTCACAAAATCTTATTTTTAGAGAGAACCATTTTAAGTTTTGAGCATATAAAGGAAATTGCTTCACCACTTATAAAATACATATAACCATTACACAAAATATTCTTCTACATTTAAAATATTGTAATCCTTACACACTGACACAGACAAATAAAAAAATATGATTTTCCATCTCTTTTTGTGGGTAAATTAAAAATATATTGAGCTTAAGGTTCTCATCTAGAGGTCGAAAAACACGGTGATGTTCCCAATTTTTTTTTTTTATAAAAGGAAGTAAATGAACACCTTGAACTTTTGGCATTTATTTACAGATTCTTAAACTGTAGGAAAATATTTGTTTTGGTAAATAAAAGTGTAATATGAAGCAGGCCCGTAGACAGTTTTGGGTGTTCAAACCCCCCCTTAGGCTCCAGAAAGTATAAAGAATTAACACAAATGAGACTATTTAATTCAAAATGTAATTTTTTTTTTTAGATAAACTGTGATAATGATGTTAATTTTCTTGAAAACTTCTCTTAATTATTGAAAAAATTTTTTTGGCCAAGTGAAAGATTAATTTTGTTTATAAGAGTCATAATCATTATATTGGAATTCATCTCCAAGGAGTTGGTACATTAAAAATCAGTTTTAATGCTCAAAAAGTCCCTGATATCCAGTAAAATATATATATATGAAAGTTATACCTAGAACGAATATAATTTTGTAAATTGAAGAAAATTACTTAGCTTGACATTTTTTATGCTATATCTACCCAGCAAGCCATAGTTGACGACTATGTCGAAATTCCGATAAATTCGTCACTATTTTGAGCTGTCTTAAAGAAATCATTACAATTTCGTTACGAAAATATCGGAACAGTATCACTTTTTATACGAATTTATATAAAATTTTAAACTTTTGAATTTATTTAAATTGTCGAAATCATTTCCGAGAACAGTAATATTTTAGCTCTTAACGATAACTCGAACTAGGGTTCACACAGGTTCAAATAGTTGTACACAAGCTGGGGATCAACAAAAGCGTAAGATAGCCAAAAAGAAACCAAATCTAAAGACTAATTTTTTTTTTCTCCCGTTTATATGGAATGTCCATAAAAGTTGTGAAAACAGCTTCACCAGCTGAACTTATTAAAAAATGTTTGCATTTTCCATAGCTAATTTTAATTTTTATTTAAATAAACTGCAAGGAATCTAACATATTTTTACTGTTCACATTAATATTGTTGAATTAGTAAAATTTTGTCACAGACATTTTTACTTTTTGTGCTAATTTTCGGAATAATACTTCTTAAAAGATATTAAAAATTCTCAATTTGGACCATTTTTCAACAAACTATAGGCAAAACACTTAGTACTCACTTAGTACTCAGAAAACAATACTCAAAATTTATTTGTAAAAAAAAAAATTAAATAAACACTTCTCATCTATCTTATGGTCATTTAAAAACAGGCATATTCACAAATAGTCTTAAAAGAAAACGGATTTGCTTAAAAATGTTCATATCCTTTCTTTCAGTTATTACTGGTATCTACTTTTAGATTTTTTTATCAAAAGCCCCCCCTCAGGTAAATCCTTGCTACAGCCCTGATATGAAGTGTCAATACGCCGTCAAATATCACGTTTAACCCTGGATGGTTATGCTTATTTTACATACGTTAAAACAAACCCATAAATCTACTATTTTTAAATATTTTTTTGCCACAACGATGCGTTTTAATTAACAGCTTAACAACAACTAACATTGTAAGAAAAATGGAAACGTACGACGATTAGATACAACAACAATACGATAAATATAATACTAGTGCTTCGTCGATTCGACCGGTACACAAACGGTCTCCATCGCACAGCGCGATCATGTCATCAGAAATAAAAAACAAAAAAATTTTATAAATTATATTATATTTTCTGGAGCTTTATACCTATAATATCAACAAATGGTTGAAAAATTAGAAAAATGACAGACATCTGAATATAATAACTACCGTTTTTTGTTAATTTTTTGCGCTTATACATATTTAGGTATAGGATCCAATAAATTGTATCTGCTTTAAAATAAAAAAAAAACCAAGTCAATCCATAAAGTAGTCCTTGAGATATTGTGGAGATCAGTTTTCTAAAACATGGTTTTTCAGAAAAGGCGTTTTAAGATTTGGTTAACAACTATTTCGAGTTTTAGCTTTCCAGTTTTTCAACGCCATAGCGCATCTAGAGCATCTAGCGCATCTAGTGGTGGTGCCTGAGGTAACTATTCCTACCACAGTATGGTAGGGAATAGAAGCGTGCATTACAAAAAGATTGATGTGAAATACTCATTTTTTGTTAAATACCCTTGATTCCTTTCTTATGTGATAACTTTTCTATGCAATCATTATCAGCCAAACCGATTTGGAAACATACGCTACAGTTGAGTTTCCTGGTCGAGTTTCACGAGAACTTCCCCTTAATTAATTACATATTCTGTTCTCACGCGGAAAGTTAAAAAAATACTAATTTCAATTTAATTTCAATTTATTAAGTAATAAAGTTCACATGTAAGACAGAGTTTTTTAAAAGCAGTAAGAACAACATAATAACAACGAGTTATAAGCCACTGATAAATAAATACAGCTTAAAAAAAGTAGCAATTTAAAATTTTACGAATTAAATATTTAATTAAAAAGTAATACAAAATATTATAATTAACAAGTGACCTAATAACAAAAGTTATTAATCATTCATATTCTAAAAGATGAAGAAAAGGATAGTATTAAGAAAAGTGTTGTAAAACTTCATACTTAAAGTTGCGGTTATTTTTAATGCATTTTATTCTTAAAGGCAGCGAATTCCAAATTCTGACGGCGTTTACAAAAAAGAGTCTGTTGGAGTTTAAAAAATTATATAATGGTGTTATAAGGTTCATATTTCTGGTTGATCTACAAAATTGTATCTTCTCAAAAAGGTATTTAGGTGTCTTTGTGTATAATAACTTATGTAAAAATATGCAGTTCCTAGCATCAAGATAGTTGAAAATATTGCAACCGAGTTTCTTACTGCTCAAGTGACTGATACGGTCAAATTTGGGTCAAGTGACTGATCGAAGGCCAAATACATATATTGTGGCGTTATTGAAAGCTAGTTGTAGCTTAAGTTTGGACCTGGAATCAAGTTTGCTATAAGCAATATCTGAGTATGAAATGAAAGGCACTATAAGCAGCAGCACTAGCTTTTTTTTTTTCTAGTATCGACAGGTACAAATGACGCGGTTCAACTCGAGTTGAACCAACAGAATTAATGTGATCTTCACAATAAAGTGACGAGTCAATCCTAGATTTTTAACTTTGTCAAGAAAGTCCAGCCCAAAACCGTTTAAATAAATAGTTGGTATATTGAAAACAGAATAACTAGTTTTGCAAATAGGCAAAGCTTAAGCTTATTTTCATTAGCCCATTTAATTATTTTATTTAAATCCTCATCCATCCTAACACATAAATTATCAACAAAACCAATGGGACTGTCTAAATACAGTTGCACATCATCAGCATATGTCTGCATGCTAACATGATGACATCTGAGGAAAATATTGTTGATGATTTTTTTACATTTTACAATTACACACAGCATGAATCATGGCATTACACAAGTTTCTGCATAATAAATTAAATTTTGACGTTTTTGATTATGACTTTATTGAAGAAAACGTTAGATTTAGGGTAGCCATGTTCTAAAACAACCAGAAAGTGAGCAGTTAGAGAGCAGACATGCTGACTATAGCAATCTCCAGTTCTATACTGATGATTCCAAAATAGAAAACAGAATTTGATCGAATGTATATTACGAGACACTACAAATCAAAGAGACAAATTACTGTAGCGTTCTTCAGGCGAAAATATATGCGATTGAAAAAGCTGTACGAGCCATTCATAAAAAAATCTCACGCCAAGCCAAGCGGTCATAAAAGCGCTGAAGAGTAGAATGACGAAAGACACGAACGGTAAAAAACTGTAAAAAAGCCCTGCAATACCCATAGCTTCACACTCTGCAGGGTTTCCGGATATAGCAATAACGAAGAGAACGAGGCGGCGAATGAACTGACGAGGCGTGGAGTAGCAGCAAGTGCAAACAGAGCTGATATAGATGTGTACATTCCAATTTTAACAGGTCGTATCATCTTTAATTACCAGCATGGGTTTTTCCTGGTCAATCTACTACAACCAATTTAGTTTTTTTGTTTTCGTAATACTGTATATCAGCATTTTTTAAAGGATGACAGGTTACTGACGCTTTTACGGATTTCTCCAAAGCGTTTGATAAAGTTTCGCACTTACTTTTATTTAAAAATTAGAAAAATTGGGCTTCCATTATAGCTTTTTAAGTTGACTTGAGTAGTATTTATCAAAGAGGTAATATGTATAATTGGGGTTCTTATCCGAGGCTGGTTTAGTTGGAACCTCACTGTACTGTGCCCTATACTTAAGAAAGGAGACCCTACAATCTGCGCCAATTATAGAGGTATCAGTCTTATTTCCATCGCATATAAGGTTCTCTCAAGCGTACTGTGTGAAAGATTAAAGCCGATTACAAAAACACTGATTGGACCTTATCAGTGTGGCTTTCGACCTGGTAAGTCCACCATAGACCAGATTTTCACGCTACGACAAACCCACGAAAATCAAATTGACACACACCATCTCTTTGTCGATTTTAAAGCTGCGTTCGATAGCCCGAGAAGGGATTGCCTATACGCAACAATGTCTGAGTTCGGTATACATACCTGCAAAGTTGATTAGACTTTGCAGAATGACGTTGAGCAACACACGCAGCTCCGTCAAGGTAGGAAATGACCTCTCCGAATCCTTCAATACCGAAAGAGGTTTCAGGCAAGGCGATCCACTGTCTTGCGATCTATTCAACATCATCATGGAGGGGATCGTACGAAAGGCCGGTGTGCATCATAATGGCACCATTTTCTATAAAGGTGTCCAGCTCCTTGCGTACGCTGATGATATTGATAATGTTGACAGAACCAAGAGAGATGTTACCGCTGCTTTCGCCGCTATCGAAAAGGAATCAGCCAAAGTGGGTTTGACGATAAATGAGGGTAAAACAAAGTATATCCTGTCTACAAATAAGGGAGCGCGGCGCTTAGACTCCCGCGTTTCATCCGGCAGCTATAACTGTGAAGTAGTCAAGGAGTTCGTTTACCTTGGCACCGCCATTAATGCCAAAAACGAAATCAGCCTGGAGATAAAGCGAAGCACAATAATTGCTAATAGGTTCTACTACGGGCTCAGTAAGCAACTAAGTTCCAGAGCCCTCTCTCGATCGACAAAACTAACACTCTACAAGACGCTCGTTCTACCTGTGCTGCTTTATGGCGCTGAGGCATGGGTAGTTTCGCAAACTGACGCAGCCGCTCAGGGGGTGTTCGAGAGAAAAGTTCTTCGCAAAATCTTCGGTCCTGTTCGAGTCGGCGATGACTATCGCATCCGAATGAACCACGAGCTGTATGAGCTCTACGAAGACATTGACGTAGTTCGGCGTATAACTGTGCAGCGTCTACGCTGGCTGGGTCATGTCCATCGTATGGACGACGAAGCTCCAGCGAAAAAGGTGCTCGAGGCGAGGGTCGCTGGGCAACGACGACGAGGGAGACCATGCCTCCGATGGATGGACCAGGCTGAGGAAGCCCTAACCGCACTTGGTGTATCCAATTGGAGAAGGCGCGCGCAAAGCAGAGGCGCCTGGCAAAAGCTGATGAGGTCGGTCGAAATCCGGACACGGGTTGTTACGGCCACCTAAGTAAGTAAGTAAGTAATATGTATAATAGTTGCCTTTGACGATATTATATCGTAGACATTTTTGGCAACATCAGGTCCTCCGCAAGAAATTATTTCAGGGCCCCTACTAGTTATGTTGCTTATCAACGACCTTAACTTAATGTGTGTTCAATGTAAATATTTGCGTTATGCAGATGATCTTAAGATTTTTCTTAAAATCAGTTACATAGCTGACACTGTGCTCCTACAAAATGGCGTTGACGCTTATAATTGGATGCTTTATAATTGGTGCTGCAAAATCTTTAACTTTAATAAATTACTTTCTCTAAGTCATATTTTCTGTTCATCCGCGTATCATATCGCCAACTCTTCTATGGCATCTGTTCATCAATTTAAGTATTTAGGTATGGTTTCTGATCATAAATTTACTTTCGTATATCATCGGTATAACATTATTCTATGCCATGCTAGCCTTCATTAGACGAAATATTGCATGTTTTTCGGTTCCATATACGTTGAAAGCCTTCTTTAATACTCTCGCTCGTTCTAGATTAGAATATGCGTCTATTATCTGGAATCCTTTTTATGAATGCCACAAGCTGCGGCTTGAAAGGATTCAAAAATCTTTCACGAGGTTTACTTTGTGTACTTTTAATACTGTGGTAGTTTTCCTCCTTCATATAATACCCGACGTCTTTTGTTTAGATAAAAATCTTTGGAGAGCAGAATAAGTGTCTTGTCTTTGCTTTTTGTTTTTGAAATAACAGTTGGTTTGATTGATTGCTCTGCACTGTTTGAAATGATGGACTTCAAAGCTCTTGTAAGGATTCTTAAAAATATTCGCCGGGTGGGTTACATATACATTGACACTTGTGTGTAATTTTCGGCACAATATTTTAGTAACATATCCTTCTTATGTTTTAGTTTCGACCAACATATCACACGTAATCTGACAGCTCAGATGGTAATGGAAGAACTTGTAACCAGTATTTTGTGTGTTAAAATGCCTTACAGTATGCTAATGTTCTGAAAAAAAGCTACGTTCAGATTCAAATTTTTAGACCGCATTATACTTTCAGAGTATTGAACGAAAGACTCAATTCAGTCATAAAAGAAAGAGAAAACTACTGATTGTTGATTAAAAATAAGAATGAGCTACTCAACTAAATATGTCTACGTGGCCGAGTGGTTAGAACAGCCGACTATGGATCACATCGTAATGTGATCAATCCTCAGTGGAAGCAAAAATATCAAAAAATTTAAATTTGAATAGTAATTTTTTCGTTTTTATACAACTAGCGCGGCGAATTGCTGTGTTGTTGTTGTTTTCATAAGAACCATTTCGTCTAGCTCGCCGTATTGTTGCATACGCGGCTGTGAAAGTTTCACTTCAAAAATTTGTGCCGAACAACGGTTACGGCCACTTATTAACTTTCATTAAGTGTCGTTTTAATCCTTAGCGGGGTACAAGGGGTAACTAGTTACCCCACGCCAAGAAAACGAACGCTCAAAGCGCCGCCACGCATTTTTTCGGCTTCCTATGTAATGGATGTCATAAATTGTATCAATTTCAAAGATTTTAGACCTCTAATTTCACTTTTTTCGAGCCTGGGGTAACTAGTTACCCCTTGTGGCTGCTAAGGATTAAAACGACACTTACAGATCGATTCTGTCGCGGTAACGTTAATCATATTACCGAAGAAACTCACCTTTTGGTAACATTTACATACTTTTGGTATTCTATAAGCAAGCGTTACCAGTGAATATTGTTACCATCTCCTTAGGTGGTAACAAGCAAAACAGCCAGATGCAAGGAAAAGAGTGTTATTTGTTCTTAAAAGAGCTTACGGCTTTTGAAAGCGTTACCGAGTGTACAGAATACCGAATACTAAGACCGGTAACAAATTTCGGTAACAAGATTACTATTACCGGTAACGCGCAGAATAGATCTGTTAATGAAAGTTAATAGTCCGTATTTAATATGAAAAAAAAAAACATTTTATTTTTATAGTTTTTGTATTATTAAAACTTTTATAAACTTCTTTTTGTAATGGTAAAGATTAAAGAATTTATTTTATGTTACTTAAAACTATCTCTTATTAAATTGCAATAATTTTCTTTAGTTTAACTGCATTAAGGGCCTCCGGAAGTTTTTCGATGAAAAAAAGACACCATTTTGAAACATTTTTTGAAGCGAAGCTTTTTACTCCCCGTTCTGTGATTTGCTTAGAGTGAAATCTGAAAAATTTTTGACAGATTTTTTCTTGGAATTTTGGTAGTTTATTTGTTGCTGGCGCTTATTACAACAAGAAAATTTAATACTTAATATTAAATACTAAAAATATGTTGGGGTTCCCGTGGGGATCTAACCCGTTCCCTCTTACACGATAACCCAGCACGCTACACACTAGGCCACAAAGACTTGTGAAAACTAGTTGTTAATTTAATATTAGTTATAACAGCAGCTATGCTGCAGTAGATCGTCACCATCTATCAATAGATAGAGGATTGTGTATTTGCTATGCTACAAAAATTTGCTTTTATTTGCCACAAGGTGTCTCCAGCATCGGTGTGTTTGTATTGTGAATGCGTGTGTGGTGTTGTTGGCATAGAGTATAAATTATTATCTAGAGATTGCATCAATTGTGCTAAATCTCTGGCATGTGTTAACAGAGTTTCTTTTCTTCATGTTTTAAGTGAAATATATCTGTTAACACTGTTAGCAGAGTTGATGCAATCTCTAGATAATAATTTACACTCTATGTTTTAAGCGTCAAAAAAATAGATGATATCAATAAATATGGAATTAAGAAACGCATGCATGAAATCGGCAAGGTATCTAAAATGTTTGTTAAATTTTGTTTCGTGTGCGTTCTTTAATATATATTTTTGAAGCGAAGTTTTTTACTCCTCGTTTTGTGATTTGCTTGGAGTGAAATCTGAAAAATTTTCGACAGATTTTTCGCTACGCAGTACGCTGTTGAAGGAAAAAATTTGTTCAGTGCAGCCAAGTTCACAACCATGTGTGGAGAGTTAAAATGGAGAGTCGCTGGCATTATATGCCCGTATATGTAATTGGCGTGGAAATTTGACATTCAACAATAAAAAATAAGCAGTAAATTTGTTTTCTGTATATATGTAATAAATTTTATGTTATTTTAAAGTTTTGAATTTAAAATTTAGTTTATTAAAAAGAAAAAAATTATTAAGCTATCAAATCTATGTAACTGCGAAAAAGCTTCGGTTCTCTCGTGTGTCCAACGACGCACCTGTGTTTTTTTTTAAGCTTTGTTTTATTTTAGACCAACATTTTTTTTACATCATGAAAGTACACCTATTGAGGATTAATCCCTGACATTTTGGTCCAAAAATATTCGTCGATAAAGTTGAAAAGTGCAATGCCGCGAAAGACCTTAAATTTGCGGTAAGCAAGATGTGTGGAGACTGGCTGACTTTAAAAAAAATTGTTTTTTTGTCGGTTTGTTAAATAGTTCTGGGGCGTTTAATCGTTGAAAATAATAATTTTTAAGAAAATGGCGAGCGTAAAACGAAAATTTTCATTTGTTATGCACAAAATTGAGGTTGTTTTAGGTTATAAATCAAAAAGTATGTATCCAAAAAAAAAAAATCGAACGATTAAACGCCCAAGAGATCTTAACTAAGCCAAAAAAAATTTTTTTTTTTTCAGATGAACCAGTCTGCAGATATCTTGCTCACCGCAAATTTTTAAGGTCTTTTGAGGCATTGTTCTTTTTTTCCTTATCAACAAATATTTTTGGACCAAAATTTCAGGGATAAATCTTCAATAGATATACTTTAATAATGCAGAAAAATGTTTGGTCTAATATGAAATCCAGCTTAAAAAAAAAACGGTGTCTTTCTTCTTCGAAAAATTTCCGGAGGCCCTTAAACAGCATATATTCATTAAGATTCGGAAATTTTGCACAAATTAAAAATCCAATGCTGTGTATAGACTTTTGTCGGCCACTGTATGTCTTGTGCAAATGTTATTTTCTTGAATATGCCCAATTGAGGGTGTTGCTTATTTGTGTATTGTATCTGTAACTTTAATTTGAAAATAAAGTCAAAATATCAACTAAATATACTGAATACAAAGCTTGCAACTTTTTTTTTTTTTTTTTGCTTGAACCGCAGACATGTGTGCAAATCGGAATTTTCAATCTTAACCGAAATAAAGTTTAACTTTTTGATATTGAGTGCAATCCCATTGTACCATGGAATGACTTTGCAAAACTGCAAGGCATGGTTTTGCTTGCCAATACTTTTGCTTTCTGGCCGATGCTACCCAAATGATAACGACTTAAATTTTAGACTTTATCGAAACTTGTATACAGCTTTCTTGCTACAATATTAATTCGATTACCAGCACATGGGCGGCCAGAATGTGAGCTTCTTTTCAAATACACGCTAGATACATTCAGAAAATTATATTAGTAGTATTGGTTCAAGTCGAAAAATTTTATCGATTTTGTAGGAAATATAACACAAAATAAAACAAGATTCAAAAAAATTTGGATAATTATAAAAAAAATTATTGGAAAATCTTTTATATTTGTTCGATTTCTAACAAAATTGGCTAGAAAGTTTCAATTTCCAAAAACAAATGCAGCTAGTTATATAATATGAGCCAAAATATTTGCTTAAAATCGCCATTATTTGTCATTTTACTATTGATGACATATTTTCTCTCATTAGCTTAACTGCAAAGCGAAAAACTTTTAACTCAGTTTTGTTGTTGTCAACAAACTCACCTCGAGACGCTCAATCCTGCCTGGTCATGGCTGTGGCTTCCCTCAACTTGATCTTTGCAAATGATTAATTAAGATTGATTAATAAAAAAAAAAAGACCGCACTGAGCGAGCAAAATAAAATTAAAAGTTTTTTTCCCATTTTTCGATGTAGAATAGGTAGTATAAAATAAAAATTAAAATAAAATAACAAATAAAGCTAAAAACTTTTGCAGAGTAGCTCTCAGTTTATGTAAAAAAAAAATGCACTAAAAGTAGATTTCATTTCGAGATAACTCATTGCTTTTTAAAGCTGCAGATATAAAGATTGCCACAAAAAACGCCTTTTTTATAGATTTTGTTTTTTTTTATGGCTATTTAGTGGATGATGCTATGTTAGAGATTTATCAGCATACATTTTTAGCTCTGGTCATAAACTTTTGTAGCCTTGTGGACGTTCGATAACGAAATTGTTTTTAAACTTCTGCCCGCACATGACGCAGTATTCGCCCTTTAATTTTGACGATAAAAATTGATTTTGCGCGTTTTTTTTTCTTTTTATCGTAAACTTCAAATTACAGAAAGAGGGTGTAGTTAAACTTCTAGATGAAATTCTACTGAATTCTATCAACTTAATTATTTTATTAAAATAAATATATTATTTTTGTTCTTTTATTATCCCAAATAAGTCAAAGTTATTTTTTTATTATTGCTTCATTTTGGATTTTCGCCTTTTCTGCTTTAAGCAAATTCCATTCACGTTTTTCGCATTTTCTTATCTTTTAAGCGTATCTGATCGCTTGCTAGCGATTTTTTGGCAGTGTGAAGAAGCAAAGTTAAATGAATAAAAACGCCCACTTTTGGCAACACTTTCTAGTTTTTTTGCTGCACTGCTTGTTATGACGAAAAAGGTGTTACCTGATTTTTTTCATAATGACAATCGACCTAGTATTAATTATGTATTATAATTTTAATTAAGTCAAATTTTTAAAATTTTCTGCAAAAAAGGTTTGAGTTGAGATGAAAAAAGGCTTAAGGGTTACATAAGAATTTAATATCAATCAACATTTTATGTGTATTTTGTTTTGCGCTCTAAATTGCTCAACATTCAAAATGGTTCAAAATATTCTATTCATAGTTGACTTGGAAACTGAATATGCACTATTTTTCTACTAAAATCTAGAGGTTAAGGCGACTGTTCCGGGTTGAGGCATGTTTTCAAAGGCGGTTTTTAAGGGCTGGAGTTTTTTTTTTGTTTTGAAATTTTAGGAGTTTTTTAAGTAGGGATTGTGAAAAAACGGTAAGAAATATTTGAGTTAATATATTTTTATTGTTTTACATAAGCATTAAAATTAAGAAAACCATTTTTTTGTTTATTTCCGCGACGTCACTTCCGCGTCACACGTGCGCAAATAAAGCAGTATCCTGAGTTTGGCTTATCTGAAACGAAAAAAAAAATTTGGTGAAATTTTAAATGCTTCTGTGAAGATAGCCCAAAATCTTTAGCCTAACTTTTTGCTCAATTTGTCGCGAAATATATCTGAATTTTGGATTCCCCGCAAATACGAGAGAAGGTATTTAATGAAATTTTAACTTCAAAAACAAAATATATATGCTTAATTTGTTCCTTCCTAATTTGATATCACACCGCAAACGAACTTTAAGTAAAATACTCGGTTCAGCAAAATTTGTTTTTTTCAGTAAAAAAACTAAAAAAAAAGGACAGAAGATGAAAATTTCTCATCCTGAATTTTTGCTGAAAAATAAACAATTATGCAGAAAATCGACTGGAGGTATTCAAAAGCTCCAGTCTATCGTCCTTGGTACCGAAATCTTAGCCGAATTGCGAAAAAAAGTGATTTTTATATGATAATCAGATTTCCACACACCAAAACTTATTCCAAAACAAAAGTTCTCATCCTGGATTTTTTCTCAAAAATCAACCTTTATATGGAAAATTGACTAGTGGTATGCTCAAGCCCGGGTCTATCGTCCCTGGTACCGAAATCTTAGCCGAATTGTGAGAAAAAGTGGTTTTTATATGATAATCAGATTTCCACACATCAAAACTTACTCCAAAACAAAAGTTCTCATCCTGGATTTTTTCTCAAAAATCAACCTTTATATGGAAAATTGACTAGTGGTATGCTCAAGCCCAGATCTATCGTCCTTGGTATCGAATTTTGGGCCAAACTGCGAAAAAAAGGGATTTTCGTATGATAATCAGAAATCAACACCGCAAATCATACCCCAAAACAAAAGTTCTGATCCTGAATTTTTGTTTGAAAATCAATCTTTATACAGAAAATCGACTGGTGGTATGCTCAAGCTCGGATCTATCGTCCTTGTTACCGAAATTCGGACCGAAGTGCGAAAAAAATGTTATTTTTGTATGAAAGTCATAATTCCAAACCCCGAAATTTACCCCAAAACAAAAGTTCTCATCCTGGATTTGTGGCATGTGATAGCTGATGCCAAAAGTATGATTTTGTGTCTTCTTCCCAAAATTGATAGAACCGGAGCTTTTGAATACCACCACCACCAATTAGGCAAAAATTCAGGATGATAACTTTCTGTCCCTTTTTTTTTTTTTGATTTTTACTAAAAAAAAAATTTGCTGAACCGAGTATTTCTTTTCTAAGTCGTTTTACGGTATGAAGGACGATTGATAGCAATTTTAAAGAGTTAGGAGGGGACGCGAGAATAATAAAGCCATCTGTTCAATTTTAGAAAACAGATAAATTTTGATTTTTTCATTCACAAGGGGAAAAATCAATAATTTTAAGCATCAAAAAGTTTTTTAAATCAAAACCTTAAAAATCGGGCCACGGCCTTAGGTCTTTAAATTAAATACATACCTTTCTTTTCAGATGACCCAGTATGGATTTATTTGTCCCACGGGAATAGTAATATTTTTGGACGTCAATTTGCAACGCTTACATGTACATACGAATTTTTAAAAATAAAATATATTTTTTTTTTGTTTTCTTGAATACTCGATTAAAATAATAACAAAAGTTTGTTTAAATATCTGCAGTAGCTTTTTTTTTCCATCAGCCTCTAAAAATCGCCTTTAAAAACACACCTCAACCTGGAACCATTTTGTTCGATAATCTGTTGATATTTTGAAGGCTAATGAGGATGCTTCTTCCTTAGAAACTTGACAAAAAAACTGGAACAGTCGATTTTCACAAGCTTCTCTTGAGGCGACTGATTTCCAGTAAATTATTCGCCATAGACAGGAATAGATGGAAAACTTGATGTCAGGTCTAGACTTTAAGGTGTATGCATAAAAACATCCTAACCAAGCTACACGGTAAGAAATCCTAAAATAAACTGTCATGCAAGCGAAGTATTACAAAGATTTTTAATTAAAAAAGTATTAAATTTATACTATTCAATACATAGATTACAAAATTGTAAAATAAAATTTACATTAAATTTAAATACTGTTCAAATTACGATATTTTTTACCTTTTGGAATAAGTTTGATACTATGATGAATATTAAAATTTCAAACCATGCTGCATTATAGTCAATAACTCCCTTCTTAATTTTCAGATGTTTAATATTTAAAAGTCTTATGATTCAGAGTTACTTTTTCGGCAAACAAAGCTTTATAATACAATTTGTGTGGAACATTTAAGATTTGATTACGATGCATAAGCAACGCTTACTACTTTAATTTAAATGATGACGTGAGTTCATCAAACCTACAATAGGAGACAATTTAAAAATAATAGCATAAGAGCATATAATACGTAAATTGTATATCGATGATTCCATATCAATTCGACTATTTTTGAACAAAATCTGACCTTTGTGATTCCGATTTTTTTTAAACTTTGTAGGTTAGTAGTGCTCGTGAAAATAGCTTTAACTGTGTTTTTGGTTTTTGCGAAAACAGTTTCTTTTTTAAGTTTTACACTGTAAAAAATTGGAAAATATCTCCAAAAATACAAGTACTGCATGTATTATAACAGCTGTAACTTCGAAACCGTAAGTCGTACAGAAAAAAAATTGCAGTTATTTTAGAGACCTTGAATGGGTATTTCTTGTGGTGTCTTTTTTTTGGACTGCTCATATGAAATTTTTTAAAATTTTTTTTTGGCTGTTTTTCAAAAAATTTTTCACCTTTTGAACATAGTATCGTTATAATAGTATCATTGCAGATTTTAAAAAGAAATTAAAATAAAAATAGAAGTATGCAGATATAATATTTTTCAGAAGAACTATCAACCCAGAGTTTCAAAATTTTTAAAAATAGTGATGTCAGAAACGTGGGCGTTTAGATATGGAATGACCGATATCTAACAGTTGGGCTGAAAAAAAAAATCATGGGCTAACATAGTAACAAAACATTTTTTTGGTAAAATTCGATTTTATTATTCAACATACTTGCCTTCGAGATCGATACAACGACTATAGCGGTCATGAAAATTTTGATACAATTTTTATAGTACGATTTCTCTTTAGCCTCAAAATAGGCCTTTCAGTGGTTACTTCTTCATTAGTGTGGAATTTCTTTCCAGCAAGTATTCTTTTGAGGTCTGCAAATAGGAAAAAGTCACTGGGGGCCAGATCCGGCGAATATGATGGATGAGGAAGCAATTTGTAGCTTAACTCATGCAATTTTGACTCTGAATCCACGACACGTTGATGGTTTTGATCAATTGTGAGCTCATCAATTGTGTTTATTATTGATGCTTCTTCTGACGACAATTTCGGGATACTTGTTTTGGGATAAGAGATAACTTTTCGGACAATAAAGCGCTTATTTAGTATACTTATTATTTTTTTTTTCCTGCTTCTAGCAAGATTATTTTATAGTTTTTCTTCGTATCGCCACAAGCTTATTATCTTCTGTACCGTAGAATGTGTTCTTCCAACAATTTCCCTATATGATTTTCCTTCACAGCACAGTGTAATAATAAGTTTTCGAGTGGAAATATCTGTTTGTTTTCGTCTGCAATCGATTTTTGTAATATCTGAAAAAAAACAGAGTATAAACTGCCCAATTACATTACAAACTGTGTCTGCTATTGTTGTTTCAAAAATTTTTCTCAATGGCGATAACGATAAACAAAGTAGATGCAAGTATATAGGGATGTGTCATTATAAAAGGGATTTTTTTTAGTTTTTCTTCAAAAAGGTATGTATTATTTATTTTTCTTTTAATGATGCAAATCAAATATAGTAACTTATGTTAAATTAAATATGTTAACTAAAATAAGAGTAAAAAAAAATTTGAAAAACTGCTTTTAATACTGCTTAAACGACAGCTTTTCATAACTTTTAATGGTGTATGCTCAATTTTGTGAGCAACTGTATGTGTCATCCTACAAACTTTTCAGCCGAACTGTCAATACGAAATAAAATTAGTTAAAGTAAAAGCTGTATTTATATTAAATACGAACTAGAATTCAATTTGATACAAATTTATATTAAAAATTAATTTTAATATTTGGACAGTATTTTACTTTAGCACAGTATGATTGGTGAGATCATAAGTATGTGAGAGCCCAAATATATTGGAATTTATTCGAAAATTTTTGACCGTGTACCGGAGCTTTGGGCGAGTCACTATTGATATATGTAGCCTGGCGTTGTCCTGATGGAACAGAATTTCTCTCCAATTGGCCAAAGCAGGCCGCTTCTGGTTGATTGCTTACTTCAGACGGTTCAATCGTTGTTAGTACAGGTCCGAATTAAGAGTTTGGCTGTAGGGGAGCAGCTCATGGTAGATAATTTCGTGGCAATACCACCAAACACACAGAAAACTTTCCTGACTACACGGTTAAAAATCTTGGAGTAATTTTTAAACCAATGGTTGGAATAATGTATTTTTTAAAACATTTTTTATTAGAATTAATAAATTTTTCATATACTAGAAACAGAAAAATTTTCTACAAAATAACTAAAAAGTAATAAAATCGGTTTCAAAAACTAGTACAATTGGAATAGATTTGAATTAAGATAGCCATGATATTAGATTTATATTATATTATATTTCTATACTTTCCGTCCTAATTTTCAAATTGTTAAGATTCAAAAGTCTTACGATTCAGAGTTACTTTTTCGGTTAAGTAAGCTTTATAATACAATTTTTGGGAAACATCTTTTATTTGATTATGGCGCACAAGCAACGTTTACTACTATCATTTCAATGAAAACGAAACCTACAGGACACCCTTTTTTAAAAATTTATAGAGGACCCCTGCCATTACAGCACTATTCCTCTGAGTCCACAGACTGTGGAGTTATAGTTCATGAATGATCAAAAGTATTAAAAAATACACATCCAAAAGAGGATGTGCACCTGTAATACTCTTCACAGACCTGTATTTTACAAGTGACATTAGAAAAGCAACCACGTACTAGATGTCACATTCACAAACACAATAGCATTACTCTGTGCCCTAATCTGTAAAAGCAGTATGCAATAAGAATTCCATACTGCCCTTAATAGTACTAGAATAGCTACCGGTAGATGGCGTTCCTTCAGTACCATCTACTGGTTGAGACAACGAGATCTATCCTATCTCTTGGATACTAAGCAGGTATGCCAGCCCGGTCATACTACTACGAGACCCCGCCGGTCAATCTAGACCTGTGCAAGCGATGTGCACAAACCACAGCCAGCACGAGTCTCCCCGAAGGGCCCACCCATGATAGTCACCTGGGCAACTCGGTCCCGTCGAAATGGGGGTCTACAACATCCCAGCAAAGAGACAAATAATTCTTATATACATATATAAAGAATGGTTTAATCTTATATACATATATAAAGAATTTTTGTTTTTGACTGTGCACATAGCACTGTTTCGTATATGACTGGCACTTCCATTCAAGGCATGGTACCCTCACCATACCCTAAACGAAGTTATAATTTTAAATTTTAAATTCTCAAAGCCGTGGATAGATAAGGTCACCTCATTTATTCGACGGGTTTGACTATCCCCGTGCTAACAAGTTTTATGGACCATTGCTATTCCATCGCAGGCTTTTTTCACAATGATTTACATAGTGACCTGCTACCAAGATGGGTGCCACCCCGAGCTCTTGGTTGGCTCTAACCTTTTACGGTATGGGACGTATCCCATTACCAACCCTCCTCCTTAACCTGGCTTAGGACAGGCAGGCGCAACTGAGTTGCTAACCTGGCGGAGTTACGAAACCTACAATAGGAGTTCGCTTAAAAATTATAGTATAAAAGAAAAAAAAAGAAATCAATTGTGTAAACAAAACCACAACCATACATTTCAAGATTTTTAACCGTGTATCAATCCTGGCATGGCCACTACCATGACCCCGACTGTTTTCAGTTAACCTTGTCGTCAGTGATCCACTTTTTTCACTCTTCACCATCCTCTTTTTTTTTTATTGTCCCAAAATTATTTATACATTTGTGAATTCTTACGAATATATTTAACATTTCCTCTCATTTAACCATCCTCTTCAGAAATGGGTCGATTTTGTTGCGATTCAACAGCGATTCGCAGATGGAAACTAGGTCCATGAATTTTTTTTTTGCGTTAACTTGTCCTTGCTCAAACTTCATTGATCCTTATTCATTATTCCATTGGCTCCAAATGATTTAATTTTTCACTTTTTATGATTTTATAGACACTTTCAACAATTGGCCTTCCAGAGCGTGGTGAATCTTTGACATCAAAATTATCGGAACTAATCGACGAAGCCGAAATTGCTCATGATTGGCTATTGTGAGCTTGCAGTACAGTATCAGGATCATAAGCACTATTTATATTTTCACCCACTTGGCTTGCGTTTTTGCTTTTTCTGAATAAAAACTGTAAAATATGTCGTATTTTCTCTTTGCTGGTGTCGATCTTTGACGCGCGAGTTATGTCTGCATCCTGTATAGCGGTGCAACGTGAACATACAGACAGTCGAAGATCTTAAAGCTCCCTACGGGGAAAAGAACCGGTTCTGAACCTATCACGTGATATGTCCCCAAGGGGTGGGGACCTGTCCCAATTCTGCCACCAACATATGAAACCGACCGGTCACTTTTACATGGCGTTGTGATTGACAGGGACCAATTTCCACCTGCTGCATCACCTTGGACCGGTCCAGTAACCGGTCAAGCAGAGTAGATTGATGACCTGTTATGACGAAAAAGAAACCGATTCAGAACTTATCATGTGATAGGTGCCCAAGAGATAGGGACCTGACCCAATTCTGCCACCAACATATGAAACCGACTGGTCACTTTTACATGGCGTTGTCATTGACAGGGACCAATTGCCACCTGCTGCATCACGTAAGACCTGTCCAGTGACCGGCCTAGAAAAACAATTTGTGTCCTAACCTACTGAGATCCAACACCCACAACTTTCCATATTTTTATTATATTTTATAATTTTTTTATATATTTTTAATATATTTTTTATTTTCACACGAATACAGCTTTGACTTTTAATAGATCTGCCTCCGATTGAATCATTCAAAATTGGTCCCGTGCTGAGTAAAGTTAAATCTGTTCCGTAACAGGCACAAAAAAAGCTGCTGCGTGACGAGTTATATCAGACCTATCATGTGATAGCTGTCCATTAGAGCTGTCACGGGACCAGTCATTTAAGGGCAATTGACTCCTTTTTCCCCGTAGGGCTACGTGACTTTAATTGCACAGTCAACTGAAAGATTGAGACTTCAGCCAGAAACAAACAATGCATAAGAGAAAAAAAAAAGAATATATAATAAAACTCAAATAGGATTTTTTTTTGACTAAATAAATAAAAAACAGTTCAGATTTTGACTCAAGACAAATAAGTTTTGTTTTTTTTTTTTTTAAATACGTAACTCGCGCTAAAACAAAACAGAGTCAAGCAATCACAAAGCCGTCTGAGAAGTACAAAATCTTATCTTTCTAACGCCACTTAGCACATCCCGATCGCACTTTGAAATATATAGATTACTAATGCTATCTTTTGGAAAAATAATGCATTTCTTGTTACTACCGCATCATGTAAGACAAGATCGACTTAGGATTTAGGGACAATAAAGCACTCGCAAAACTTAAAATATGTGCCAGACACTGGATCCGCGTAGCTTGGAGTAACTTGGTGCAAGGTAAGGCAACAATTTTTGTTCTTAATTGTTACTCTCTCCACTTACAGCAGTGCTAAGCAGCTATTTTGGTTATTGATTTTTTAAAATTTTATAACATAACAATCTGGCAATACTAAGCATAAATATATATCACCCAACATTTATCTGCTTTGCTATCAAATGCTGGAATCGACGCCAAACGGACGCCCCACGAATGACAAACGAACGCATTTTGGATACAACAAATAATTTGTGGGGGCGCTCACGATAAACGCTCTGTTTGTTTGTTGTTCAGAGGGCTGAGATTCCGGGTGCGGTAGGGTTAGTGTTCATAAAGTTACAAAGCCACCAACAGCTTTATCAATCAAAGGCAATCAACAAACCATGAGCTGCCGATGCCATCAGCAACCTAGTTTTTGGAATCATTTGTCAAAAAAAAAAAAAAAAATACATCACAGTAAAAAATCCACAATTAAAACAAAAAAAAATGGCGCTCCTATCAACTTTATATCGAATTGGCAACACTGGCAAATGACTTAACTGCCTTTTTACGTTTCGCTGCGCCGATTGCGCTAAACGTGCTTTTTTAATTCATTTACGATAAGCATCGAAAAGCCAAACAGAAAAAAAGCTTATCGTAAAAATTGTGACTGGCATTGGAAAAAATACATACAGTGTGTATGTGATTGCGGGTGACTTTGGGTGACTGGGTAGAAGTTTGCGAACGAAGCATGATGTGATAAACACTGAATGTGGTGAATGAACGACTCGAGGGATCATGGGGGCCAGTTGAAGGTCGCTGCTTCGGGTGATTTGCTTAGATGGATTCGAAACTCATTTATTAAATGAGGATAAAAACCCGCTTCGAACGCCAGATGAAAAACGTACAATGTTGTTATCGGAGCCAGCATTTCTTTTTTTTTTTTTGCTACTGTTGTCGTTGTTGGTTCTTATTGTTGTTGCTATAATTAATTATGGCAACTCTTTACTGCGTTTCAGATTTCTTTTTGCTTGATTTTGTTTTTATCAAGTAGCGATATTTTTTTTTTTTAAAATTCGATAGCTTACTTATTTTGCGCGCATTTCTGTTATCATCTTCTTTTTTTTTTGAAATGCATCAAAAGAGCACGTATTGCCTTTTGTTGTTGGCTCTATGACGATATCGTAAATATCGATATCGTTGAAAATATGCACACAACTTGCAAAGTTATGCAAAGATAAATATTAGTCATGGAGTTTATTTTGTCAGCTCGTTGCAACTATTTCGTTGCATGCTTTATCGAGTGAGATATTTGTTTTGTTTGTTAACAACCCTCTAAACCTGGCACGTGTTAGAGTTGATTTTAAAACATGGCACGTGTGACTTACGGAATGCGATGTGCTTCCACGCGTGTTTGAGGAGATATTTATAATCGTAATGGAATTTGTTTCAAAGTGAGTTGAAAATTTTAAAAAATATCATTCATTAAGGTGGGACATGACATTCGCGGCAGAGAAAACAGACCTTTTTTTAAAAATGCATAACTCAGTCAAAAACAAACATTTTTTTTTAACAAACTACAAGAAAAAAAATTCAGTAAAATATATTTTTCACTCCAACATGGTTTTATACAACTCCAAACTGGCAGCAGAGAAAAAAACGGGGCCTCGTGCTTGCAGCGCTGGGAGTTGTAAAAATTGTCCGATCTGGAAAAAAAATGACTTTTTTAAATCTTAACAAAATTGGTTTTCGTATGACACGAGCTTTTTTTTTAATTTTTTTTTCAATTTTTGGTGATGTTCCAAATTTGAAAGTGTGTTTTTTTGAAAAAAATATTGACTTTAAAAATTTATAAAAAATCGACAAAAAATTTAAAAAAAAAGCTCGTGTCATACGATAGCGAATCAAGTATAAAAAATTAAAAAAAAAAAATTTCGTCAAAAAATTAACCCGCTAGTGCCGCAACCAGTACGAAAAACATGGTTTCGAGATAAACGCGTTCAAAGTTTGTGAACAAAGAAAAAAAGGTTACCTTCAATCTGACATGCCTGCTTCGTACTGTATGCCTTCGTTATCTTGTGTTGTGCTATTTCCTTTAGTTTTTTACAATCGTTTAGCAATTCGGGCTTCACCCTTCAAGTAGGTACGAAATAATAACCACCAAAAGTCAGGTAGCAAGTAAAACAAGTGTAAGCAGTGGTGAAAGGCCCATTTATAATGAAACCCCTATTACTGATTTCAGTTTTCTAGTAATTATTGAATCGGAAATTAAAGATAAACTATTAAGCTTAGACTTTGAGAAAAAAATGGGGCCTGATAATGTTCCTCCCTTGTTCCTCAAAAAGTGTGCTTTCAGAGTAGCTAAGCCGTTAGCAAATATTTTTAATCTTTCTATAGCTAAGGGTGAATTTTTGGAAGAATTGAAAGAACCCCTGATAGTACCTATTTTTAAGACTGGTAATAAACAGAATATTGTAAATTATAGACCGATTTCGAAGCTTCCCTTGATCCCCAAGGTCTTCGAATCGCTGGTTAAAGAGCGTATATATGCTAATGTTAAGAATTGTATATCAGTTTGCCAACATGGATTTATGAGTGGAAGATCAACTATTTCAAATCTAGCCTTATTTACGCACTTCGTCAGAAATGAAATGGAAGCCGGTAATCAGGTCGATGTTATTTTTACTGACTTCGCTGAGGCTTTTGACAGAGTACAGCACAGTATTCTATTAACGAAATTAGAGCAAATGGGGTTCCATTCCTCACTGCTAAAGTGGCTCAAAAATTATTTGACTGACCGTAAGCAGTTCGTTCAAATAGGTCAAACCAAATCAAGAATAGTTTTTAATTACTCAGGTGTTCCACAAGGGAGTCATCTAGGTCCAATTCTATTTCTGCTATTTATTAATGATTTGCCGAATTATCTTAAGAATTCTGCCTGCTTGATGTATGCAGATGACGTGAAAGTTTATAAATCTGTGAAAAATACTTCAGACTATTGCTTCTTACAGAATGATCTTAATAACCTCTCCAGTTGGTGCGAATTAAATAGATTATTCTTTAATGTCTCCAAATGTGAGGTTCTTTTTTTGGTATGCTTACGAATATAGAAGAATGTAGCTACTCAATAGATAGTAATATTCTACCGAGAGTAAACATAAAATCTGATTTAGGGCTTTTATTAGACCAAAAGCTTTATTTTATGGCACAATTTGATAGTATCATTTCAAAAGGAAATGCTATGCTTGGATTTCTAATGCGAAACTCAAAGGAATTTTCAGACCCTTTCACTCTTAAGTCTATTTTTATGTCGTTAGTGAGGCCTATTTTAGAATATGGATCTGTTATATGGGAACCTATTTACAAGCGTCATATCACTAGGATCGAAAATATCCAAAAAAGATTCACACGCTTTGCGATAAAAAAACTTGATTGGGAATTAACAATCCCGTATGACAGCCGCTGCGCTCTACTTGGGTTGAAAACATTGCAGACGCGCAGAAAATATTTCCGAATTTTATTTGCAAGGGATATTCTAATGAACCACATAGACTGTATACCTCTTTTAAATCTTATTAAGTTATATGCACCTGAAAGATTTATTAGGCAGCGAAATCTTTTCTTTATTGAGTTTCACTGAACAAACTATAGCGGTAATGACGCTATTACTAATTCTTGTGCTGCGTTCAACTCGGTATGCAATGAAATAGACTTAAGTATTGATAGAGAGTCTTTTAAACGCTCATTGTTATGTATTCTTAGGAATTAAGGTATACATGTATATATATATATATAATTTTTATTAACCTAATTGGTATCTATCTGATAGTTCGACAGATGAATAAATGAATAAATAAGTATATACCAGCTGCAGTACCTAGGTAGCGCAAAAATTAAAAATGCGCTCTGACTAATCCGGCTGTAACTTTTGAACCCAAAGGAATTTTTCCATGAAATTGAAAATGGAAATTTTTTCTTAGAATCTTAAGAATATTTACTAAAATACAAAATTATTAAAAAAAAGTCAATTTCAAAAAACTGCCAATGTCATGTAACCCCTTAAGTGCGACATGTATATACATGAAAAAGTGTAGATATTTCGAACAGATGTTTCTATAGGAAGCAATTTACCAATTCGAACAATCTTCGGTTTGTTGGAAAGGTCAACACTTTAGGAATTTGTAAATTCTTAATGCTGGTGGTAGATTCAAATTTTTAACTTTACACATGCATCGTTTAATGTACTTCCAACTAAACCTCTCACGCAGAGAAAAAATATGTTTATCACAACCATATTATGAGAGCATCAAAAAATGTTTGGGAATACATATGGTTACAAAGATCATGTTTCTACAACGAATCGCTGAAGCAGAAAGTGGTTCAACAGTTAAGTCGGCATAAAGCGTTACTTCGATAGTCGAGTTGGTAGCGAAGGAAAACATTTTTTCTTTCTTTCTTTTTTTTATTTGTAAACACATAAAAAAAGGAATGAGACATTTTTTATTTTTGACGTAGAATAGTCTTATTATGTGAGGGTCCTTTTGCAAATTTTTTCAAGCACATGTAACGATTTTGTTCACTTTTTTGGCTATACCTACAGCACTCAATACTCATCGTACAAAAAATAAATATATGGCAAAATATCACTTACATGACGGATGAAATGAATATCTAACTTCAAAAGTTAGGTTGTTGGTTTGGCTTGTGCCAAAATCAGGAACACAACATCGTGTCCTTTGTTAAAAGAAAGAATACGGTACTTTAGGTTAGTACCTAAAATACATATTTGATTTACACATACAATATAAAAAAAATATACTATTATATCTATTACTATCTTATCCCCTAAAGAGGGCGTAGCTTTAGTCAAGCCATGCTTTTATAATAAGTTCGAACCGAGTTTCATTTATGTGTGGCTCATTTCGAAAGCATTTCAGCTGGGTGCTGAAAAAGTACCACGTCCCTCGTCCAGCGCCCTTAAAATGTTACCGGTGGAACGGCATATGTAAATTGAGGTCGAATACTGAATTCCGAGGCTGTGCGACCTATAACTTCAAAACTGTTCGATATCGAAAATGTGAGGTGTATTTAAGGTGCATTTTACGATCGGCATCAGACTTCACAGAAACACTCTCAAGGCTTTGGTATAATAATTGGCTTAGCGGTTTCAGAGTCTTTACGTGATATACACATATACCCACATACGTATATACATTAAGTCGCCACACGCTCCTAAGAAAAAAAAAATTGTTCAGTCCAGTTCTTCAAAATAATCCATGGCTTATGTTATGATGATCCCCAAAATATTTCGACTAAAAATATTGTCTGGTATGGCAGTTAAAAACAAGAACAAACGGTCAGAAATAAGATTAATGAGAAAGTTCTTTTGCGTCAAAAAATCTTAAATTTTTTACGTTGGACCAAAAATAATGCGAATTTTTATGGATTGTTTTAACTTTTTTCATATTATTTCCACTAAAATTCAAATGAATTTTTTCCCATACTACTTTTAGTCAAATAAATTGTAAAATGTAAAAAATGTGTTAATTTTTTTGTAATTTCATTCAATTTAATTCTTCACTTTACACTATATTTTATCATCAATAGATAATTTGTTTGACTATAAGTAACATGGCAAGAAAAAAAAAATTTTTAATTTGAATTTTAGTGAAAATATAAAAAAAGTTTAAAAATTAATGAAAATCCGCATTACCTCTGGCCCGACTGCAAAAATTTAAAATTTATGGATGCAGATTGAAAGAACTATTTCATTACTATTATTTCTGACCGTTTGTTATTTTTTAACTACCACACCAGTAAATATTTTTACAGAAAACTCGATTTTTAGAGCATATTTCAAACCATTCCCTGGCATACTGGTTGAGGTGCGTGGCTTGTATGCCATAGAACCCAGGTTCGAATTCCATATAACGCAGAAAGTTTTTTCAATTGAATTAATTTTTCTATTCGGCCGTCATCTCTATGCAGGCAATGGCAAAGCTCAGAGAGTAAAAACTGCCATGAAAAGCTTTTTGAGAACATAAGCCGTTCGGAGTCGGCATAAAACTTGTAGGTTCAGTTGTCGATCATTTGTGTTCAAATATTTTACAACACGCACAACACAATTGATCATACGAAGCTCGGTCAAAGTCTTTTCTAGGGCTGAAATGGCCATTTCGTTTTTGTTTTTTTTTTTTTTTATTTCAAACCATTCCAGCTCACGGATGGCTATCGATGGAGTCGAAATATTTTTGGAATCATCATAACATAAAGCATTATTTTGAGGAACCGACCCGAACAACTTTTTTTCTTGAGGAGCCTGAGTATACGTATATACATACATACATTTTTTACAGATAGATACATGAGCAGAAAAGGTAGGCATGGCAACATTTATATATATAGTGACCGCCAGTTGGTCCTATTGCACCTACATACCAAGTTTCACTATCAAAACGTGTACAGCTCAGAAATTACAATGATTTCTGAAAAGTCGGCGTAGATAAAGTTCGACACGCCCATTTTCTTAAGGGTTCTGGGAGTAACCATATGAACGAATCTACCAAATTTTAGTCTTTTACTGTAAAAAAAGTCTGATTATATCCTTTTACGAATTTGTTGGACGTTAAAAGTGGGCGTGGCAACATTTATATATAAAGTGACCGCCACTTGGACCCATAGCACCTACACACCAAGATTCACTATCAAAACTTGAACATCTCAGGAATTTAAATGATTTCTGAAAAGTGGGCGTATATATAGTGTGGCCATGCACATTTTTTGCAAAGCTGTCGAGAGTAATCGTGTGAACTTAATTATCAAATTTTAGTATTTATCGATGAGAATCGTCTGGTTTATAGAAGTTCTATTGAATTGTGGGTAAAAAGTGGCGGCCGTGGCGTAGTGGATAGAGTGTGTGGCACATACGCGAGAGAACCCTGGTTCGAATCCCAGCTGACACAGAAAGTTTTTTCAATTGAATCAATTTTTCTGTTCGGCCGTCACCTCTCTGCAGACAATTGCAAGCCTGAAAGAGTAAAAACGGCCATGAAAAGCTTCTTCTCAATTCTCGATCATTTGTGCTCAAACATTTCACAACACGCACAACAAAATTGATCATAAGAAACTCGGCAAAAGTCCTTTCAAGGGCTGAAATTGGCCATTTCGTTTTGCTTATTTTTTATTTGTGGGTATTAGAATTGGGCGTGGCAAATTTTATATTTATATATATATATATATTGACTGTCACTTAGAGCACCTACATATCAAGTGTTACTATCAAAACGTGTACAACTCAGCAATAAGCATGATTTCAAAAAAGTGGGCGTGGGTATGGTGCAACCACGCCCATTTGTAACAGTTGCCGACAGTGACCATATGAACTCAATTACCAATTCTAGTCTTCTACGGTAAAAGCCGTCCGATATAAAGCATTTTTACTGATTTGTGGGCGGTAAAAGTGGGCGGGACAACACTTATATATACATAGTGACTGCCAATTGGACCTATAGCACCTGTATATAAAGATTCACTATCAAAACTTGAACATCTCAGGAATAAAAATGATTGCTGAAAAGTGGGCGTAAATATAGTGTGACCACTCCCATTTTTTGTACAGTCACCGAAAGTAACCATCTGAACAAAATTACCAAATTTTAGTTTTATTTGATTATAATCGTCTGTATATAGCATTTTTTTTTTGGTTAGTGGGCGATAGAGCCAATTTGGGTTGTATGGGAGGTACCACGCCCCCTTGTCCAATCAACACTAAACTACACAGGAACACTTCCAGAATGTCGCTTCAGTATCCCTAAAAATTTTATGAAGTTCGGTTCGGTGGTTTTGGAGTCTATACGTGATATACACACATATCCACATACCCCCATACCCACATACATACATTCATTTTTATATGGATATATATGGAAGATAAATAAAAATATTAATTTTCTAAAAAATACGTTTTTTATTAAACTTAAAAACAATTTAATAAATGTTATTTTTTTATTTAAAAATTATGATCATGGTTTTCACCATGATCACAAAGGGTTAAGCTTAATTTAAAGCTTCCAAATCCAATATGATCTGTTGATCAAAAGTAAAGATTTTGTATAAGATAAATAAAGTGTACACTTGGTAATAGAAAACGTCGTAATAAAAAAGACAATTTTTCAAATTTTCGAATAAAGTAAATTAATAAACAAATCGCCACCGAACAATTTTGTAAAAAAAAACAATATTTTAAAATTTAGTTCATCAGATATAAAAGCTTTGTTAATTTTGAACAGAAAAAAAAAATAAAACGCGTAAAAGTAAAAAAGAAAATTTATTTTAGATAAAATATGGAAAAACCGCATTCAAAGTTTTTCAAAAAAAAAACATTTTTAAGTTTGAGCAGCCCTTATTTTTTGTACGTACAAAAATTCTTAAATAAGTTTTCGTTTTTATTGAGACTGATTTACTTATTAACTGATTTACTTGAAAACTGATGTTTCCTACGTGCGAGAGTTCGATTTTTTCCTTCACTCAATCCAAGAAATTACCAACTTTCGCATTGACCTCTCTATTCGAGATTCAACCTGCATAAAAAGATCAATATTCAAAACCTAACTTTGACATTCATGAAAAATTCTTTGTAAAAAAATACCTCTAATTATTTTTAATTTTATATTAAAACCAATTTAAGTGTACAAAATTTTATATTTTTCTAGGAATATAATTATTAAATTTGTTGCATTCCATTCAATAGCTTTTTATGTTCACTTTTATAAATTGCCCTAATTTTACCCAGAAAGCTTGTTTAATAAATGCCTTAAATTCAAATGTGAACAGCAAGAAAATCCTCATCAATCAAATTTTAAACTCGACCAAACTCCAATATCGTAAAATACTGAATGGCACTCATTCCGGCGACAGAAGATGTCGAAACACTAGCTAATCAACAATTGTCGAATTGCACACTCTCATTCGCATACAGAATAGCTTATGGCCAGCTATAATGCCTAGCCCAGAACACGTAACACATACAACACACACAGACACATGGGCGGCCGCAGAACTTTTTTAGAGGGGAACAAAGGTCTACATGAAAAGTTCATGTTTTTGAGAACGATTCTGCAATGCCCATAAATAAACTGTGACCTATGAAATTCTGTTTTCTGAGTTCTTCGGAGCGAATTTTGCAAGCATTCGCCACACCGTTCGCCACATGCTTGCACACATAAGAAAATCCTAAATCCTTTATCCTAAACTGTTAAAATGAAATCGCATAAATTACTTTAAAGCTCATCTTATGTGATCTTTTGGATGGCCTACATTTTAAACTCAATTTTCCGTTATTTGCCCTGGGGTGTCCGACTTTTTTTGGAATGAGTTGCTGCCATCGGAGTATTCCCTAAACAAGTGACAAGATCAAGAACCTAAAGACATGAAGCAAATTAGGCAGATCTTAAAATTCAAATATTCGTTACTCATATTCATTACAAATGATGATGGTTACAAAAATGGTTAATTCTCGTATACCTCAAAAATGTTAAGTTACTTAATTTTTTGCATTCATCAGCTGATATTTAAGCATACATTTAATTTATAAACTAATAAATCATTCCATTTTAAAAAAGTTTTTCTTGATTTATTAAAAAACATTAAAAAGTGCAAAATTACAATACAATTTTAGAATATTTCTATGTTATATATTATTATATGAATTTCCGAAGTAGCTACACCGGGGAAAAAAGCAATAGTTAAATCACCTAAGTCGGCTTGGGTAAAGAGAATTGTATGGAAATAGTATGTATCATAAGTATATAATGCTTATTCACCTAAGCAATTTATTGTTCAATACATTGCTTTGAAAGCATATACTTCGATACCCTGCCAAAAAAAATGTTTGATTCACCTTAGCCCAAAATCCAAAAATACAAATTAAAAAAAAACTAGCATGAATGGCTTTAGCATAGTTTTGCTATTTTCTTAAAAAAAAAAAAACACAGGTGCATCGTTAGACACACGAGAGAAGGATAGATTGATAATTTAACGGTTTGAGTATACATTAAATGTGTATAAATAAATTAATAAATTTGTATTTGTTCACAGTAAATTTGTATAAATTTAATGTATAAATTATCAAATACTTGGTTAATTTATCACCCAAATAAAAATTGTCAAGTTAACATGTAAAACTTAGGCATTTTGATGAAGTACTTGGGAGGCTGAAAATTGCCAAAGTCATTTTATAAATTATACTGGGTTTTTTTTTTAATTTAACATAAGCTTTTTTCACGGTGTAGAGTCGGCAAATCAGACGTTCTCTACTTTTTTAACTCTTTTAATAAATTTATGCGTTATTGAATGTATAAACTGCTATTTTTTTAATGTATATATAATATATTTCTAACACAATTACTTTGGTTGGGTAATCGTTATTTGGCTCGGTAATCGGTTGGTAATCGCTTCGGTAATCGGTTAGTCATCGCTTTTGTAATCGTTTGGTTATCGCTTCGGTAATTGGTAATCGGCTGGTAACCACTTCTGTAAATGGTAATGGGTTGGTAATCGCTTCGGTAATTGGTAATCGGTTGGTGGTCGCTTCTGTAAATGGTAATGGGTTGTCAAACGGTGCATTAATCAATAATTGCTTAGGTAATCGGTTGGTAATCGCCTCGGTAATCGGTAATTGGTTCGGTAATCGGTTGGTAATTGATTCTATAATTGGCCTGGTAATCGGTAATCACTTCGGCCTTTGGCTTGGTCGATGCTAGGTTATGCCTAAAAAGGATTGATGTACATCAATAATTTCTGTTACGCTAACAACGTGATGATATCGCTAACAGCGTGATGATATCACTAACAGCGTGATGATATCGCAAATCTATCTAAGCGCCTAAAGAAGTTAAGAACTTAAAAAATAAACTAAATGCACAGGTACAGTTTTTGAATACCTTCCATTAATACAAAGGGAATTTCTCATGTGCGCTACAAAAACTCCGATTATTTCGAACTGTTATTTAAAAAATTCAAACATTTTTTTTTCTTAAATTAGACATAACTAATTTTGCTTAAGTCAGCTTAGTTATGCTCATTTTGTATGAGCCTAAGAAACTTCTATTAGACAAAGAAGTTTTATCTAATTCGGCTCCCACATGTTATGTGAAAGCATATCGTCTTTTTTCTGCACTACTGTAGAATTTTATGTCACCGTGTGTGAGTGTGTATGTGCAATTGGCGGATACGGGGTATTGTACGCCCAACAACGATATGTTCCGCATTAGCTGTTGATATTGATTGTTCCGGGTCCGTATTGCGTTGTTTATATCTATCACAAAGAAATTGCATGTCACTTGACGTTTAACTTGGTTATTTATTCCTTAGTTCTTGAATTAAGCAGTCAATTTTATTGTAAAGCTCTAAGATTGAAAATAATATAATAAAGTTAGTGATTTCAATATTTTTACTTATAATTTTGGTCATACTTCCTTTTTAAAAATTCAATGTTAAAGTGTAGCTAATATACAGCAATATATGCCAGTAAAATGCATCTCAAGGTCATACTATCTTTTTAAAAATTCAATGTTAAAGTTGAACTAATAAACAGCAAAATATGCCAATAAAATGCAGGTCAAACAGATCAGACAATAAAATGAAATTAATTTTTGTTTTATAAAATATATAAAATTTTCTTGATTGAAGCCTAGGGGAGGAGCAGTTTCTACCGTCTAACCCCTTGCATACGCCCTTGCACTCAGACAACTCGCACACACACCCACACCCAGCCGTAGTTGTTGCTGTCAAAGTCTAAAAGAGATAAAAAAAGAAGTTCACATCTACAACGTTATCTCATGAAAAAACAAAAAGAAATTTGAAATTTTGCTATCAAGGACCAACTGTTATTTTGTTGTTGTTGGTGCTACTGTAGCATTTGCTGTCAATTTACATGCATTTACAGGCAACAACAACAACAGTACCAACAGCAACAAAAACAAATAGGTGCATATTTTTTGGCTCAATTCATACAATTCGCACACAATTTGAATGTGTTTTTTTTTTTGCTTGCTGGATTGGTTATCGTGTGATTGTTGTTGTGTTCACTCTTAGTGCTATTCCCACTGTTCTTATCTATTGCAAGCAACATTGCCAGCAACTACTCAGCTGAGATTGTTTGCTGATGTTGTTGTTTATACCTGCTGCTGTATTATCTCTACCTTAATGCTGGCCGCCTGTTATCCTTGCTGACGTAGCCTGCCACGTTTTGATATTATTTGTACATGTGTACAATAACAACACCAAAACAACAGGAACACTTCCGTTTGTATTTGTTGCTATTCTTGCGAATATTTGTACCAAGAGTTCTTTCTGTATTGGTATGATTCCCACTGTTTGTGTGAGTTTGGTGTGCCTGCGTTTGTTGCACGTAGAAACTAACACAATAATAATGACAAAAAAGGCGCCAACCTGCGCCACACACTAGTGCAACTTCTTCGGCATTCTCTTTTTTTTATTATCCTTGCCATATCGTCATTCATATCGCAACGTGCAGTCATATGGGTTCAGAGAGAGAGAGAGAAAAAGAGAGTGAGAGCGCCCGGTAGTGGTTGGGTGGTATATCATAGGTGGGTGATTCGGAAAACTCCTTCGTTTATCAGTTACGCCATATCTACTAGGTAGAGGAATACATGGATGGTATGCCAGCTATGAGATAAGCACTACGAGACAGTGGCAGCAACGACTACTCTGTTGTTGTTGTTGTTGCTTTTGTGTTGTAGTTGCTGCTGCTCTTGATGGGTGGTGAACTGGTTCACTGTGTGCTGCATCGGCTTGCAGCGCCATTGAAACACGTTATCGTAATAAATATTTGAAAATTTCGCATATCAAAATGTCGTTTATATGCCAGCCACCACCTTTCTTTATGTCAGGATAATAATGATAATGTCCTTGGGTGTGTGTTTTTGCTTTAGTTTGGTTTTATTATTTTTATGATTTTTTTGTTTTGTTTTTCCTTCGTTGACTACCAGCAGTGAGTAAAAAAAAAAAAACATTATCTTGGGAATTTGTGAATGTATTAAAAATACGTTTAGGCAAATAAATTTTGTAAAATATCGTAAATTTCTGCTGGAATGTTAAAGATAGCAAATAGTTTCAAATTTTTTCCAATGCCACAGCTTTGCAAAGGAAATGTAATATTGGAAATTTTTGTTTTTTTCAATGTATTATTTTTACTACAATAAATATCGTAAGGATTATGCTATGCTAAGATTTTTTAAATTAGAAAGTTAAATCAAAAATTTAAGTGACCAATAAAAAGATTATATAACAGGCCTTGTCTTAATGTTATATATAAATATCTTACATAAAAAAATCGAACTAATTAGCAAGAATTATAAAAGAGCAATAATAAAAATTCAAATCGATTTCCCATACTTTATTTATTTGATACGGAAAAAAGTCAGCAATTGCGAGACCGAGAACTTATATTTGTTTCGAATGCATAGCCAAAGTACACTTTTAATTATGGAAAACATTTTCAAAAGTATTTCTATTTAAATGTGCGACTTTTAAGTGAAAATTGTTTTTAACATCTTATATTATTAAATGTGGGTTTAAAAATGTTAAAAATAGAATTAATTTAATACTTCTGTACATTCTCATCTTTAAAAAAAAAAAAAAAACATAATAAAAAATTTACGCTTACAATTATGATTTGTAAACAATTCGATTTTTTAAAATGTACGATTTAAAAAGATTAGTTTTTTAACTAACTATTTGTTTATAAATTGAGACTTTCTCCCGTTTGCGAATTCGAAAAAGGAATTTTTAATGAAATTCTTTATTAGGTAAAATGCCTGAGAATCCAGCTTATTTTGCTTGATTGATTTATTTGGTAGTAATCATAATGTTTACAGTTTCTCCATTATCAAAATAATTGAAATTTTTCATTGGTAAAGGGATGTAATAGTAAGGGGCAATAGTAAAGGGATGGGCTTGGTTAGCAGCCCGAACATGGCAACGATCAAATATATCGCACGACGTTGAATTCGGTCAAGAAGCTCCAAATATGATCTTGAAGCCCCTGCTCAAATTTGCGACTCGTACTCCTTTTTTGTCCTAATATATCGCACACTACATACAAAACAGTCACCACTCAAAATGTTAAAATTTCTAGGTGAAGAAAAAAACATATTTATTTTTGAAGGAACTCCATACAAAGCAATGAGACAAAACTTTTTATTTAAACTATAGAGAAAGAAGATGTGTACAAAATGTATTTGTACACATATGTATTGAAATGGAAAACTTTGTAAATTTTGAGTTGTGACTGTTTTGTATTTAGTGTGCGATATGAGGTATTGGTCAAACGAAGATCCGATGGAGTGAAGTATTTCTTGCACCGTTTTAAAAAACCGAGGCACTTGGCTGCTTTTTTTTGACACATCAAAAATGTGATCATTCTACCGAGGATCCAATTGTATTGATATTTATGCCCAGAACGTCAAGAGCATCTGACTCCAAAAGATCTACACCGTTCATATTGAGGGGAGCTAAGAGGGACAATTGATTCGCTTGTGAACAGACAACACTGGGTCATGCTAGCATTAAATTCTACTCTATTAGAAAGACCCCACTCGCAGATTTTGCTGAAGTCATTATAAAGTGTGTCATTCGGGCGTATTTTGAACGAATATGAACTGCAAATGCCACTGTCA
This sequence comes from Coremacera marginata, assembly GCA_914767935.1. Lineage (NCBI taxonomy): Eukaryota > Metazoa > Arthropoda > Insecta > Diptera > Sciomyzidae > Coremacera > Coremacera marginata. The sequence continues at coordinate 50,409,081 of OU612045.1, forward strand.
TCCCCAAACGAATGAATTGGGTTGTGAGTCAACGACTGAAGATCGTTGATCAAAAATTGGCGATAGGACTTGATAGGTGTTGATGGCGAAAATCAAATTGACACACACCATCTCTTTGTCGATTTTAAAGCTGCCTTCGATAGCCAGAGAAGGGATTGCCTGCCTATACGCAACAATGTCTGAGTTCGGTATACCTGCAAAGTTGATTAGACTTTGCAGAATGACGATGAGCAATAAACGCAGCTCCGTCAAGGTAGAAAATGACCTCTCCGAAACCTTCAATACCGCAAGAGGTTTCAGACAAGGCGATCCACTGTCTTGCGATCTCTTCAATATCATTATGGAGAGGATTGTACGAAAGGCCAGTGTGCATCGTAATGGCACAATTTTCTACAAAGGTGTCCAGCTCCTAGCGTACGCTGATGATATTGATATTGTCGGCAGAACTTTCGCCGCTATCGAAAAGGAATCAGCCAAAGTGGGTTTGACGATAAATGAGGGTAAAACAAAGTATATGCTGTCTACAAACAAGGGAGCGTGGCGCTTAGACTTCCACGTTTCATTCGGCAACTATATCTTTGAAGTAGTCAAGGAGTTCTTATACCTTGGCACCGCCATTAATACCAACAACAAAATCAGCCTGGAGATAAAGCGAAGAAAAATTATTTGCTAATAGGTGCTACTACGGGCTCAGTAAGCAACTAAGTTCCAGAGCCCTCTCTCGATCGACAAAACTAAAACTCTACAAGACGCTCGTTCTACCTGTGCTGCTTTATGGCGCTGAGGCATGGGTAGTTCCGCAAACTGACGCAGCCGCTTTGGGGGTGTTCGAGAGAAAGTTCTTCGCAAAATCTTCGGTCCTGTTCGAATCGGCGATGACTATCGCATCCGAATGAACCACGAGCTGTATGAGCTCTACGAAGACATTGACGTAGTTCGGCGTATAACTTTGCAGCGACTACGCTGGCTGGGTCATGTCCATCGTATGGACGACGAAGCTCCAGCGAAAAAGGTGCTCGAGGCAAGGGTCACTGGTCGTGGGAGGGACGACGAGGGAGACCATGCCTCCGATGGATGGACCAGGCCAAGGAAGCCCTAACCGCACTTGGTGTATCCGATTGGAAAAGGCGCGCGCAAAGAAGAGGCGCCTTGCGAGAGCTGATGAGGTCGGCCGAAACCCAGACACGGGTTGTTACGGCCACCTAAGTAAGAAGTAAGTATATTTATGAGTGGTAATACCTTCTGCAACATTTATATATAGTGACCACCACTTGAATTGGTAGCACCTACACACCAAGTTTCATTGTGAAAAATTCTACCTCTTAGAAGTTATAATGATTTCTGAAAGTTGAGCGTAGTTATAGTGCGACCACTGCCATTTTTTGTGCAGTTGTCGACAGTAACCATACAAACTAAGCTACAAATATTTTAGCCTAATACAACCAAAACTGTCTGAAATATAGCAGTTTTATATATTTCTGGGCTGTAAAAGGGCGTGTGACATTTTTTTATATTAACCGAGATATAAACCTTAATAACAGATATAAATTTGGTGGCTTTAGGTGTTACCGTTCCTGAGATCTTAAGAGACACCGCACAAACGATTTTATATAGATAAAAGACGCTAAAAGTAGGCGTGGCAACATTTATTTATATAGTGACCAACACTTGGATTCGCATTTCCTACACACTAGTTATGTTAGAAAGGGACATTTAGAAATCCCGAAAGTTCGGGAATTTTTCAAAGAATATCCCGGGATTTAGGGATTAAAAAAAAATAAATAAACTTACGAAAAGAGGTAGAAATTAGCATACAAAAATAAATTAAATAAAACTTTTTTATATATTGTCGTAAAAATTTGTAAGAAAATTAACTAAGTGTGGTAAATCCCATGGTATGGGAATAGGTCCTGAATTCTAAAGGCCAATTTACACGTGTCAAAAAGTTCATATATTAGAAAAATCTATTGGAGGATAGCACCTGGCTGCTAACGGAGAACTTACACAGCTCACTAAAAACTCGAACTTTTTTACATTCTTTTAACATTAGCGGAGTTCACGATCTTGTTACAAAATTATGCAACATTTCAAACATTTGCTATGAATCTCAAATCTATATATTTTGTTAGAGTAGTGCAAATATATGCACTGAATTCTTGCAAATGCACTGATGCAAGACCATTTGCACTAAATCCTGAACTACCCTATTGATCTCTCGTCTATACCTATGATATAAAACGAATATTTAAGCTCCATACTTTTTTTTTATATAAATATTTATGTGCCTTTTATCAATTATTATTCCCACAAATAAAAGATGAATTAAAAAAATGCTAAAACAGTTATTTCTGCATTTCACATCAGAAGAATTTTCAAAAACTGAAAACCACACCGATACCGCCATATTAAATCCATCATTAAGAATTTTTAAATTTCGACTTCAAATTCGGCATCAACGACCTTCAAAACTCCCATATATCGATTTTTAGTTACAAAACATATAGCCTTATTGCTGGTCAAAAATATTGATCAATGGAACATCGTAGCATTCTGGGCCGGTCTGGTCAATTAATTTTGAACTGTCATTAATTTTAAATTATCTGGTATCAAAGTTAAAAAAACGACACCAGAAACATAAACTCTTTTGTTTACTAGTACCTGTTCCTAATTTCACTACTTTATGCTAAAAAAATTTTCTTTTATAAAGTCCCGATCTCGTCCAGGAATCCCGGGATTGCACAAATCCAATCCCGAAATCCCAGGATCGCCGAAGTGGTCAGAAGTCGACATCCCTACTACACACCAAGTTTCATTATAAAAACATGTTGAATTCAGGAATTATAATGATTTTCGAAAAGTGGGCGTAGTTATAGTTCGACCACGCCCATATTTAGTGCACTTGCCGAAAGTAAACGTACAAACTAAATTACAAAGTTTTTAGTCAAATACATCCAAATTCGTCTGAAATAAAGCGTTTTTATTGATTTGTGGGCGTTGATAGGGCGTGTTTTTTTATTATTTGAGATATTGGATTAGATAACACATGTTGTAAATTTAGGTGTTACCGTTCCTGAGATCTTTATATATATATATAGATTGCGACGAAAGTGTACCGGTTGGAAACAAGTAGATGGATGACAATCAGAATGTACTGGTCGTAGAGATATGAAAGATACTTTTATGACAGTGATAAGTGAGTGGTACAGGATATTGACAATGTGAGAACCTTATATGACTCCAGTTTAAATTCCGCCAATTTATATAAACTAGAGTGGTCAAAATTCGACCCTTTTCGAAATACCACCCCCGAGCGACACCGCATCTTCAATTGGCCGAAAGAATATTTTGAATTTTTATAAATCAATGGAAAAATAATTTTCTCCTTTGGAATCAAAGCACTTTTAGGTACAAAATGGTTTCACGTTACATACTACAAAAATCCATTGAATGCATATAACCAGAATTCTACAACCATATCCTAAAAAGATCCTAAAAACACAGAAAAATCAAATCGAAGTCTTGACAAAGACACATATAGAAACAAAATAATTAAAAATAAAAGCTTTTTTGGAACCGAAACAACAAATAAAATGATAAAAAACCAAACGCACATTTGATGAAATTGTTGAAATTGTTGACCCGTGTAGAAAGGGGGTGTGGAGTAGTGGTAGTGTCGTCTGGTTGGAGTGCTGCTAGAAGTCATAAACCGTTTTGTGACACGTTCAAAACAAAAAACACTCCCTATCTGCCACCCAATCGCTCACTCTTTCATATGCTCCCAATCCAGCGTATTTCTCTTAGTTTTCGAAATAAATTCATTGAATTCCTTGTTGTTACGTATTTTGAGCTCCTGTTGTTCTTATCAGTTCAGGACTTTGTGTGTGCCATTCTATGGCTGTGTCGGTGTATGAGTATGGCTACGTCTGTGTGTCAGTGTGTTAGTGCATTCTTTTGCGATTTGCGATAACAACGAAATGTATGCGTATTTGCATTGCGCTGGCTGCTTAGAAAAACATATACCAACCACTCACTCCACTCCACCCAAAAACTACCACCCCCCCTCCCTCCACCCCATTAAAGCTACTCAATTTGCACCCACTCAGTTGTAACTTGTCAGGCTGCCAAGCCAACAGTTATCATTGATGGCGTCACCCACTCAGCGCCTACACTTTATCCTTTGCGCTCATTGCGCTCCTGATGCATCATGCTGGGTGCTGGGTGCAGCATTCGTGGAAGCGTGATAACGTCATTCGTGCGCCTTGCTCTTGTTGGTCGCACAGCAGCATCAACTATTTCCAAAAGAAAGTTAAAAAATATACATGTACAAGATGCGCGTGTGGGAAAAGGACTTTAGGGATTTTAGTGCCTTCAGCTGCTCTGAGTGTTCCATAAATTCTGTGCTCCTAGATGCTATGCTGCGCGTATCACACACTAAGCTCGGTCGGTTGTTCCCTGAACTAAGTTAAGTGTTGTTCCCATTTTTATCACTACGAATTTTAGGCATTTCTGTACCGGCGCTATCCATCCTGTTGATGACTCATTCTTTCCACTTTGGTCATTGTTGTTCTTGTTGGAATTCCTTTTTTGTTTTTTTTTTTTTTTTTTTGTTTCGACTACCCTTTAACAAGTACGAGCGCCGCTTTTGTGACACCTCTTCGCCCTCACTTTTTGCTCTGCACCGAATGCGTTGTCACCCGCACCCTTTCCACCACGTATGTTTCAAAAATCTTCCTGCTTATCGCCGCATTTCGCCTGATTGATGGCCATAGATAAGCTTTTGCGCCAGTCGCTCGTCCGTTTTGTATGTCGGCATCGTATCGCATTTGCTGTCACCCGCTCTTGCATTCCGGCACCGTGTGCTCCATTGTTGTGCCATCGTCGGTACGTCGGTATTACGTTCCATTCGTTCGAGCTCGTTACCCATTAGCGGACTCTTATCAGTGACTGTCGTGCTGCTTCTGCTGCTGCGGATTCCTTTCGAAGCACTCTGGCTGTGGCTGTCCCACTGGTGGTGACTGCTGACTCAGTGTTTGTTGCTGGCGAGTAATAAGTGAGTGAGTGAGCGCTGGAGTGTCGTTGTATGTTTGTTTATCTTTTTGTGTGGGTGTCCGCGTCACTGAGTAAATATGTGTGTGTGTGTGTGTGTGAATGTTTGTGTGTGGCAACGATGCGATAAGAATGCAAAATATAAAATATAGCGCCACGTTGAGGAATGTCCTTTTTGTGGTTTATTCATCGCACAGTGTAGCACAAAACAATGGGCACTGCAAAAAAATATTTTGTGATAAAGCAATAAACAACTTTTTTACGCTTGCTGGTTGAAATTTATTTACAAGTATCTCATTGATATAAATGAAAATTTATAATATATACGTTTTATATAAATCAAATATATTCAATTTGGTCAACTATTTAAAATAATTAGATATTGAACCTTTTTTTTTAATTAAAGGCATTTACAAAGAGTAGCTTTTGCAATATGTTTTTAATGTGTTTTGTTGTAAAAATATTCGAAAAATGTAAAAAATGGTTTCTGGAATAATCTGATAATGACAATTAAAAAAAAATTTCCAAATATTTGCTAGAAAAATTCTTTACCAATTTTTAGTAACACAATAAAATAGAAATCTTTCATTTTTTGCACAATTATTTTTTTTTAATTTATTAATATTAATATTAAAATCTTTAACAAATTTTGTTTCTTAAACTTAGATTTTACTTACATTGTATATATCAACAAAATTAAGTTTAGAATAGGAACTCAAGGTAAATTCTTGACATATTTTATATACTTCAACATTTGATCATTTATTTATTTTGAAATAAAAGACTTTTCTTAAACAAGCATTATCTTGTTTAAAAATAAATCATAAATAACACTTTTTCGCACTTAAATTAGTTTGTAATTGAATCCTTATTGATGCTTTTTTGCTCCAAAATAAGTAAATGAGTTCGGAATTGAATAAGTAATGAAGTATTTTTAACCCTTAAAGGTCACACAATTGCAATTTTATACTGTCAAAAAATGTTCTCTGCCGGCATTTTTTTCCTATTTGCTCTAGAAATAGAACCATGAGCTCCCAAAAATCATCTAAAACAAAAAAAAAAAACGCCAAAAAAGCTAGCCGAAAAGTTGTTAATTGACTTTTTTCAAAATAACAGTGATGTACAAAAACATAAGGATCCTCACCTCTGTCAATTGAAGATAACTTGTGTAATTAAATCAAACAACCCCTTAAGAAAGTCAAAAACCACCTTACGAATGCAGATCTCATAACCTTTATTCGTAAAAGAATTCTTAGGGCGCGTTTATAGTGCCGACTGGTTGCTGTGCCGGGCCGAGCTGAAAACGCGTTATGCTTTAAGCAGCTGGTAGTGTATCAGGGCCGTAGCTAGCGAAATATCGGTCGCAAGACTTACAAATTTTTTTCAAAATTAGAAAACACTAAAATAATAATAAAAATGGAAACTTTAAGGGGGGCGGTTTCAAACTAAAATTTTTTTTAAAAATTATTTTTGTGATCATTCAACAAAAATTATGTATATTAAACTCATCGTAAAATCATTAAAAAAAATTTTGTCGACATTCGGGAAAGCATATTTATCAATAATTTGTCAATTTGAAGCAAAACGTATCGTCGAAACTATTTATAAAAAAAAAAATATTTTTTTTAAATTTTTAAAATTACCAAAATCACAGGGGTAAAAGTTTTCATTTTTATTTTTATTTCACCGTTTTCTATTTTTTAAAAAATTTGTTAGTTCTAGAAGCAAAATTTTTCTAGCTACGGCCCTGGTGTGTATAGTACGTACTTTTCGCCGCCGACTTGTTGTAGCTGGTTCTTGACTATTTTGGGTTTTTTTTTGTGAATAATAATTGTTTTTTGGTTCGCGAGACTTTGTGTATACTTTTTGCTTTCTTCAAACCAGCGGACAAAAAGTAAAGAGATAAAAATACAAAAAAAACACTGCTGAAACGCGCTTTTAGCAACTGCCAGCCGCTTCAAGCCACTTGCCGTACAAAAAAATACAGTCTGTCCTACAAGTTTTTCTCCAATTCGTACTATATGCGATCTCACTCACACCAATTGAGTCCATGCATTCGTACTATTTGAACTGCTCTAGTTTTCATTTCCAATGACAAAAATTGAGCAAAAATATGAAGTATCATACAGGCTTAAATAGCATACCACAAAAACTGCTTGACTTTTGCGGCAAACCAGCCGTTGAGCCATTTTCCAACTTTCTCGAAATCGCTGAAGTGCTGCTCTGCGAGCGAGTGTCCATTGATATAAAGAGGTGATAGTCAGATGATGCCAGTCTGGGGAGTTCGGCGGGTGCAGCAGGATGTCCCATCCTAGCGATTTCTGTTCCCACCAGACACAGAGCATGGTCTTCTTGTCGAAGCGATTTGGCCTCAGTGTTGAAGGACCGGCTTCGCCAGGTGAAAACGACAATTGTTTCCTCTTTGAGTTTAAAAAATAAATCCATTTGTCTCTCGTCACTCTTGTCACTCGTCACAATTCGATGCCAAAATGATTTGCATTCGTGGCGTTGAAGCAGCATATCAGAAGTGACTTTGCAATTTTCCATTTGACGTTTAATCAAATCACACCAATTTACCGAGTTTATAGATCTTCCAGCTTGTAAACGTCTGCTGATTGTTTCTTGCGACACATGTAATGCTTCTGCCAATTGCCATTAAGTTTGAGTTGAGTCGTCATCCAATAACTCCTGAAATTGCTCGTCTTCGCATTTTTGTAGTGTGCTTACTGCCTTTCACATTAAAATCTCAACTTTTAAATTGTCGAAACAATGTCTCACATGTTCTAATTGATGGATCGTGTTCATCATATGTTTTTACCAGTAAACGATGACCTTCAACAGTATTTTTCTTTTGATTAAATAAGAAAAGCAATCGTTGCCGTAAATGTTATTTTAAAGGCAAAAAACTCGGCATGCTCACTGAACGATGAAACAAAGACGCTAGTTTTTGGCGGACTCAACTTGTGTGTGTTTGTAGTTAAATGTCAGACAAACAATACGCTGCGTACTTTTCGTCATCTGGCGCCATCTCTTAGTGAAACTGAAAATAACTTATGCATACACCTGTTAAATATTATGAGACTTTTTAGCTCTATAGTATAGTCATTTTTGTTGTTGTTCTATTGCTCTTGTTGTGGTTTTTTTGCAACCAAGCAAAAAGTAGTTCCTCCACTGATAACGTTGTTAAGGTTGGAAATTCTAATTCGTTGTTTTATTTTATTTTATTCAATGTGCGAGACAGCGATTGAAAAAAGTATCATTCGTAATGAAGAAATATGAGATATGTATGATATGAGAAGGTATTAAAAGACCCGTTGGTAAAACTTTGTCGGCGCTTCGAATGTATTCAATTCTATAACCAATCCCTTTCGAATATTTTATATTTGATCCTATTGCAATGCAGAACTGTTGACGGAAAATATAACACTACTCACTTTTGTGTTGTTGCTTAAGTAACAATTTGACTTCAGTCGCCTTATCACCACAAAGTCTTTTCTAACAAGTACTAAGGAAGTGAAGTGATATTGTGATAAGAGTTAGATATAATAGATTTTTTATATAAGCTAGCAGGCTATAGTGGTCCACGGCTTCGCCACAGACGTTTTATCTTTAGTCATAAAGAGCGCTAACACGTTTTTGTTACTCTTTGAACGAATGCATAAAAACATAGGCTGGATAAAAAATTAATAGAAGATTACTAATAATTCTAAGAAAGGATTGCGATTATAATTTGTTGCATTATTTACTTTCGTCTGTTTTGTTTCGGTGTGCTATCTTTAGTTTTCGTTGCGTTTTTAAAATAGGCAGAAATTTCATTAAATGTTTGTGTTCTCTTCTGCGTGCGTCATATGCAGCAAACCTATTGCGTTGTCCACTTTTTATGTCATCAGTGTTTTGGCCGCAATGTACGAACAAATGTAATAGAGAATTGTAAACATTCGTTCAAGAACTCGCTCAGCTACATTGTATTTAAGAAATATATAGTAAGTTTTGCAGTGCTTCCATTTGGCACTGGGATTTATATTTAAATATTTAACCAAATTGAGCAAAAATTGCAAAATTTTTAATATAATGCAAATTATAATATAATGTTTTTCTCTACTTTTAAGCATAATATCAATTAAGTTAATATTTTTTTCGGTTTTTTTCTACTCTATGCTATCTCATGACCGCAATCTAACTATTCAATTTATTATTTCTTTGTTCTAAAAAATTATCATAACTCAGTTTATTCAGTATTATGATAAAATATATCATTAGTCTGGCTTATCTCTGAACTGCAATCTGGTTAAAGTTTTTGTTTTATTCCATATAATAGTTTTTTTTTCTTGTTTTGTTCTCTGATAAAATCTTTATATCTTTTTGAAAGACAGCAGCATGCCTGTGTTTAGTAGACCATAAAGTCCTGTCCTTTTTTTTCAACCACATCATGGTCAGTCTTGCGAATTTTATTGAAATGTTTGTTTTTATGATTATTATTATTTTTATTACTATTATTATTGCTGCTGTCATTTTAAGTCTAGGTTAGATATTCCTTTTATTGATATTTTTTTTAGCGCTGCATGTGAGAGTAGATAAAATGTCAATAATATTAAGTGAAAATTATTTTTTTTACATTAGTCGTTATGAATTAAATATTTCTTTTTATGAACGGTAAACAGGCCCTATAGATTATATTTCATCAATGAGAAATAAAATAAAAGATTTTACATGTCTTAATTGAGATATTCGCAACTCACATTAGATCGAAAAAAAATAATATAGAATCTTGGCTAACAAGCCATTATGTAGATTCCCATTATGCACCATTATGTAGCTAAAGCGACTCTTGTTTAAACCGAATTTTGTTTTTTGACTTTCAGATTACTAGTCAATGCAAAATTTTCTATATTTGAATCTGGGATCGAACGAATTTTAGATTATTAACTATTTTTAAACTAATGTTTTCTAATTTCGGATTACCTACCTACCATCATCATTCTGATCAAAATAAGTTTTTGTGTTACATCTACTTAAGACACAAATGTTTTTGTCTCCAAACATCTTATACCATTGATTTGTTTCCTTTCTATGTTACCATCATAAAAACATTTGTATGCTTCTGCACATTTTCAAATCTGAAGTAAGCTTTGAAATTTGACATTGTCTATGCAAACTTGTTTTTATATTCAACTTCAATGTGTTTGCAAGGCCGTAGATAGCAAAATATTGCTCACATAACCAAAAAATTTTTTTACAAAATAGAAAACAGTAAAATTAAAATAGAAATGAAAAATTTAAGGGGGAAGGGGGTTTTTTGTACTAAATTTTTTCTAAAATTAGTTTTATGATCAATCAACAAAAATCATATCGATTAAATTAATCATATAATCATTAAAAAAATTTTGTCGATGTTCGCGAAGCCATCAATAGTTTGTCTATTTGAAACAAAACGTGTCGCCGAAATTATTTAAAAAAAAAAAATGTTTTTCTTTGATATTTTTAAAATTACCCTTAAAAAAATTTTGTTCCAAACTACCAACCCCCAACCCCCCCTTAAATTTATCATTTTTATTTTAATTATACTGTTATCTAAGTTGGAAAAAAATTCTTAGTTCTGCGAGCAATATTCGCTATCTACGGCCTTGGTGTTTTGTATTCTAAAATGTAAAGAAACGGAGTTGTCAAATTGGAGTTGTCTCATTTTCATATTCAGAGTATTTATTATTTGAAGAGCGAAGTTGTTTTTCTGATTTCCGTGTTAAGTGATTCTTAAATAATGTCAGAAAAGTGTAAAAATTGTCCTAACAAGTTTTGTTACATTTGCGGCGACATTACTTTTAAGACACAGCGAAGTAATTTGACGCCATTAGTAACAGACAAAGCGTTGGTTCCATACATCTTTTGTGTTACATGTGTGGGTATTCATCCTGGATGTGCGACAAGATCTCAATCTATGCCTTTTCCAATTCCTATAATTTGAGCAGAATCAAGGAGCCACTCAGCTGATTGTTACTTTTGTCTTACTGATACAAAAGTTATTACTATTAAAACAAAAAGTAAAGTATCCTGACCTGCCATCTGCTAAAAGACTGAAACCTTGTAGTGAAAAACTACCTATACCAGAATCACTTCAATGTTTCGATATGACCGCTACGCCTACAGCAATCAAAAACGAAACATTATACCCTGACTTTCAAGAAGCTTCCCCATCTAATAAGCCACATCTAATATCTAAAGAAGATCTCAATGATACGGTACGTGACATGCATTTGTCTAAACTAAAGGCAGATTTTTTTATTCTCTCAAACAAAATAATGGAATTTATTTCAACCAAAAACAAAAGTATGCTACTTTTGCAATCGAGATGAAGAACTAAAAGGTTTTTTGTTCACAAGATGATCAGCTGGTATTTTGTAATAATGTGGATGGCATAAGGAAGGTTTTAGGCAAAAGCGGTTAAAATGAAGGCAGACTTTAGAAGATGTTTTCTAAAAAAGTTTATTATATATACAAAAAATTCCATTTGCATGTTAGTTTGTTAAGATATATTTTGTATATATAAATATGGCGCTGAAGTGGTGTCCTTCATAGCGCGACTCCAGATTGTCTAAAAACAAAAAAAAAAAACAAAAATGCATTCGAAAATAGACCTCTGAAAATTAAGAAAATTGTGAATAGTAGAAAAAAAAAGTCGGAAAATTTACGTATATTTTGGCCATATTGTTGTGTGTAAAAGCTAGACAAATTTTTCAAAGACGCTCATTTTGGTAAAGACTTGTAGAATAACATTACGTACAGGTAAAAAAAAAAATTAAATTGGACCATTAGTTTTTTTGCAGTAGTGTGAGCCGATTTGAAAAAGTATGTTTCGTGAAAAACACATTTAAAGCTTCAATCTTTTAAAGCATCAAAGCGGTCGAACTTCAAATCAAAACTGATTAAGGGGGTCCTCTGGTAATCCGAAAAAAATTTTTCGATTTTTTTTTTTCATATTTCTATTGCTCAGATACTCAAAAACATTTTCCCAAAACGATTTTTCAAAATTCGAAATAGTTTAGGAGATACAGATAGATCTTTGTGTAGGTATGTTTTCGTCAAAATAACGCATCAGCAAAGTTGTTTATTTGCCTGCAGTCATTAGTCGAAAATTCTGTGGAATTCTTCCAAAATATGTATTGATATTACAAAATATACACACACAGTATGTATACATGCAGTATGTATACATGCATGTTTTGATTTAGGGGTTGAAATGATTTTGAGCCCAGGTGTTCACATGAAAGAAGCAAACGAACGAGATTCAGTTTATTTTCGAACGCTGAAAGCTACGCGTGCGCGATAACTGCTGTTGTAAAATAAAAGAAAAATCGTTTTGTGTTTTTTTTTTTGCTATGGATAAAAAAAGCCACCCAAACGCGCCGCGTAAGTACGCGTATCGAACAAAAAAGAGGCATTTCCGTGGAAACCAGCACTCCCAAGTAGAGGACACCGACTTTGCCAGCACATCGGCCAAAAAATTGAAGAAAACGCAAGACAATGAAGTCATCATCGAAAACAACCTCCAGTTCTGTTTCTTGGAATTTTTTTCATTTTTCCAAACGCTTGCTGCTCTGGTTATCTGCGCCCAATGTAAACAAAAACTTCGATTTGGAAAAACATGTATGCGTGGAGTCGGCTTCAAAGTGAGTCTGCAGTGCCAATGTAAAGCTACACAGTATATTAATTCTTCGCCGGTGGTCGGTAAATCTTTTGTTGTAAATCGCCGGTTGATATTTTCCATGAGATTGCTTGGAATAGGGAGAGAAGGTATTAATATGTTCTGCGGATTAATGGACATATGCCAAGGATTGTGCCTTGATGCGTACTATGGCACCTTGAAAAACATGCATGTGTCTGCTAAAGCAGTTTACAAGCAGTGCCTGTTGAATGCGGTTAAAGAAGAGCAGGAACAGCAGAAAGAAAAAAATCCTGACTGTGACTCCTCATTGCTGACCGTTTCAGGGGATGGCACCTGGAAAAAACGGGGATTCTCGTCTCTTTTTGGTGTCACTACGCTCGTCGGTAAACATACCAAAAAAGTGGTTGACTCCGTTGTCAAATCAAGCCTTTGACAGGCATGCAAAATGTGGGGGAAAAAAAATGACTCTGCAGACTTCGAAGAATGGTACGAATCGCACCAGAAAACATGCACAAACAACCACAGTGGGAGTGCGGGCAAGATGGAGGTAGATGCCGTGAAGGAAATGTTTGCCTCATCGGTCGAAAAATATGGCATAAAATATGAAAAATATATTGGCGATGGCGACAGCAAAACCTTCAAGGCCATTATAGACCTTGATCCGTATAACGGCGACCCCGTTGTCACAAAAAAGGAGTGCATCGCTCACGTGCAAAAACGCATGGGCACACGGCTGCGCAAGGCCAAAAAAGAAAACAAAGGCATCGGTGGAAAAGGCACTGGCAAACTGACAGACAAAGTCATAAGCGAGCTGACTACTTACTATGGACTTGCTATTTGACGTAATAAGGACTCTGTGGAAAACATGAGAAAAGAAATATGGTCAACATATTATCACAAAAGTTCAAGTGATAGTAATCCACAACATATGTATTGCCCACCTGGTGAGTCCAGCTGGTGCGCCTATCAAAAGTCAGCAGCAGAAGGCTCATTAGCCTCATTTCACCACACGTACGCCCCACTTGATGGAAAGGTTCTGCAAGTAATGAAGCCCATATACGAAGCGTTATCATCCGACGATCTACTCAACCGATGCACTGGAGGTGAAACGCAAAATTGTAACGAATCGTTCAACTCGCTTTTGTGGACCTTTGCGCCGAAACATATCCACTGTGGTGCTACCACAGTCGAAATCGCAAATTTTCTGGCAACCTGCATTTTCAACGAAGGCTTCACAAGTATTTTAAAAATAATGTCAACAATGGGTATTGTCATCGGCCCACAAGCCGAGATGTATGCTGAATCTCGCGACGGAAAACGACTTCAACGCTCAGAGCTAAAAACGTACGCATCATCGAAAGAGGGTCGCACAGCCCGCAGAGCCAAAAAAGCCATGGAAAACTCGTTTTATGAGATGGAGGAAGGCACACTTTATGGGGCTGGAATTGCCGATTAATATTCGTAAGTATTGTATTAAAAAAATATGTGTTAATGTCATTTGTGTGCCTCAAAATTGAAGTCAAAACTTTAAACGCGTTTTTCTCGAAACCATGTTTTTCAAAACTTTGCTCAAACAGATAACTCAAACAGTTTTTGACCGATTTTGATATATGAGGCATGAAACGACGCAGAATTTATGCCGCTATAGCCCCTACCTCAAACTTGCCGAAAAAATAATGTTTACTATTTTTTTTCTACACTAGACTACAAAAAAAAAGGTCGAAATTCGATTTTTCATTTTCAAAGTGGCGGCTCCCCCCCTAAAAAAATTTCGATTTTTGTTTCCGAGGTAGGGGCTATAGGGGCTATAGGGGCTATATATTCATTCTAAGTAACTGAATATTTTTCAGACGATGTTTACACTTGGAATCGTGCGCAATTTGGACCCACCTTTTTTCCGGAGAACCTCGTTACCAGGCCGAGAACTTTCTGAACGGTCCATAAATTCACTTTTTCAAAATTTTGTATTTTTTTCAATAAATTAAGCTACCTAAATCAAAAAACGGAACTAAAATATCTTTACTCGTTCTCTTTCCACAATATTTTGAAAAAAGGCTAAAATTTGGCATAGATTACCAGAGGACCCCCTTAAAGATTTTTTTTTTCTCTACAAGGTATGGTTTATATAGTAAATGTCCAGCTAGCATTTGGTATCGCGGAAGAGCAGAAAGCGAATCTTCTTCAAGAACAATTTTTCGCCGGCGAGCTCGTTATCTTATCACTTTCTGCTCTCTCATGGAAGAAAAATGTCCATCGTGGCGAAATCTTCAAGAAAAGCAGAAAATGATTCTTTCTAAGGAGCAGAAAATAAGTCTTCCTACTGAGCAGAAATTTTTTAAATGCCTCAATGATATCGCTTTTTTCGTTTAGACGTAAAAAGGGCAAAACTGTGGTGTGATTTTGAAAAAAAAATGTATCATCCAGAAGTTATGATACCAAATCGCTTTCTTTTCGCGCAAAAAGAATCTCGCCTAAAAATCTTCCAAAAGTATCGCTTTCGCTTCGCCTCGGCGAAAGGCGAACAATTTATCTTCCAAATGTTGGCTGGGTGCATATACATAGAAACATTGCGTACACACATTCACTTTTACATACACATAGAGCAAACATCATGCGTTTTAACTGCTCCTTCGATTTAATCAATTGGTACTCTGGCGCACCGGGCTTTAAGCGCTGTAGAATCTGTATTATAGCGGAATTGATTTGGAAAAAAGTTTGATTTTCAAAAAGTTGTTTTCCCAAAACCTCCCATAATGACTGTTTTGGGTATAGAATACAAATCAGAAGAGTGGAGTTTATTTATCGATAGTTCAAACGAAAATTTTAAAGGCTGTTCTTTTACATAACGGCAATGATCAGCCTCTATATCATTTGGGGAGGCTTCTAACATGAAAGAGTCTAATGAAACTATTAAATATATCTTGGAAATAATTCAATATAACGAACACAACTGGAAATTTTGCGGTGACTTGAAGGTAATTCCCCTAATTTAAGGATTACAACTACAGCCGTGGCAGTGGGTAGAGTGCGCGGAGCATACGCTAGAGAACGCTGGTTCAATTCCCACCTGACACAGAATGTTTTTTCAATTGATTTAATTTTTCTGTTCAGTCGTCACCTCTCTGCAGACAATGGCAAACCTCAGAGAGTAAAAAAACTACCATGAAAAGCTTCTTGAGAAGATAATCCGCCGTTCGGAGTCGGCATAAAGCATGTAGGTCCAGTTCTCCATCATTTGTGTTCAAACATTTCAAAACACGCACAAAAAACTTTATCATAAGATGCTCGGTCAAAGCCCTTTCACGGGCTGAAATTGCCATTTTAGTTCGTTCGCTATACAAAGTACTGTTGTTTTATTAGTGAGTGGAGCAGCAGAGACCGAAAAAAATCAATAGGGGTGTTCACGAGTTGATGCGAAAATGCAAGATTGCAAACTTTAGCATCATTGCAACAACAAAAATATTGAAAGCAATTTTGCAAGACTTCTTGAATAACATACTGCTCAATCCAATTGCGAGAATGCACATGCAGTGATGCTAAATAATTGATTCATGTTTTTGGTATTTTGCAACATGTTGCCTCTTGTGAAAAATTTTAAAAAAGTTAAGTTTGCATGTTGATTTTAATTAATAACTTTTTGTGATTTTAATAAAAGGTGGCAATATATTAACTATTCTATTGCATTTATTTGTATTGCATATAATTCAGCTTCATACACTAAAATGGTTACAAACAAAAAAAAAAATAAGACAGGTATAGACGTGGTCAGCAGCAGAAATTCCACAAATTCTGGTTTATCTGTTAGAAAATCAAAATGTTGAGGTAAATTTTTTATATGCATACACAGAGAAAACAAAACTAGCTACATGGAGCATGCAGAAATCTAATCTTACACGGAACGTGTAGAAAAAGTATTTTTCTTACCAAATTTTTACATGTGACATGTAGAAATATGAACGCTAAATGTATTTGTAGAAAAACCACTCAATCGTGATGGAACTAAAAAGTCGCATGCAGTGTTGAAGCTCATACCTGACTCTCATATCTCGCGTATTGAAATCTTCAACCTACACGAAATTTTAGATTTTCTGCACGAAATTTTGAAAAAATCATAAGCTACATGCCCGTGTTGAAAAGTTGCACGAAAAATTAAGCTTTATGTTGTATAATAATTTAGCTCATTGACTGTGCATGTGCATGTTTTCCTGCGAAGCTATACTGTTCATATTATTTCAATCCAATATTATAATTCACATATGGTTTTCCATCAATTCTACGTTTAATATTCCTTTATGTTCTTCCCTTTCGATCCAAGACCAAACATTTGTTGTTTTATACGTTATGTATTATGGTTTGTATACTCGTAGTTGTCAATTTACTTGAACTTTTACAGGACAACGAATTTTCATTGATTTTTTTAAATTTTTTTGGTACGGTAGAGATCTACAACGTCCTTGTAGAAAAGCTAAATGTAGATGTAGTAACGCTAAAGCTACATGCTCATATAAGAAACTTGCATGTCGCGTTTTGATCTACACTTTCTACACGTACGTGCAGAAAAGCTACACATAGATGTAGAAACCCTAAAGCTACATGAGCATCTAAGAAATCTGCAAGCCGGGCCTAGATCTACAGTTTCTAAAAGTACGTGCAGAAAAGCTGCGAAAAAGTGATGGTTGCTAAATCCCGGTCAAAACGTGTAGAAAAGCTGCATATACGTTGCATAGCATCACCTCCTGAGTCGATTTCCGTGTGTCTGACTGTCTGTCCGTCTGTCTATCTGTCGACACGATTACAGCCTTGATTTTAAGGCTATCGCAATGAAATTCAAAATATAAGCTTCGTTTTCGAAAATGAAATGAGCCATCAAGTTCGAAAATGAGCCAAATCGGATGAAAACTACTCCTACACCGAGAAAAAAACAATAGGTAAATCACCTAAGTTGGTAAAGAGAATTGTATGGGAATTATAAACTTATGCTTATTTACCTAAGCAATTTATTGTTTAATACATTGCTTTGAAAGCACATACTTCGATACCTTGCCAAAAAAAAATATTTGATTCACATATGTTAACAGGTGGAGTATGTCGCAGTATTCTGTTAATAGCTGCAGCATAGCTTAAGTTGTAATTAATATTGAATAAATACCTCTGCGTAACGAAGCAGTTTGGCTCAATGCGTAGTGTAGTGACTTCATACATCGTGGTATCGGTTAGTTGTTGGTTCGAATCTCAACGGCATGCGAAGGTAAAATTTTTGTATTTGATATTTAATTTAATTTAATTTAATTTAATGTTCTTGTTATAATTTCTAAGAAAAAAACGGTGTTGATAAAAGAAAAATTTGTGTTGTTGACGATTACAGTCAAGCAAATCACAGAACGTTAGGCGGCAGCTTCAAAAAAAAAGGAAAATAAAAAAAAAACAAAACCCGAAAAAAGTTATATTTTTGAAAATCAATAATTTTTTTTTAAAGTAGTGTATCAAAAATTATCAAATACTTGGATAATTTATCACCCAATAAAAATTGGCAAGTCAACATGTAAAACTTTTGATAAAGTACTTGGGTGGCTGAAAACTGCCAAAGCCATCTTATAAATTATACTAGGGTTTTTTTCAATTTAACATAAGCTTTTTTCTCAGTGTACCTCCTATACAGAGTGACTTAATTTTTACAGTAAAACCTCTTTAAAATCCACAAAAATTCAAGAAATGTTTTCACGTAAGCTTTGCACGTAAGCTTTGATCTCCAATATAAATCCTGACTATGAAATTTGGGAAAATCGGATGAAAACCACGCCTATCTCCCATACAAAGTGGATTTATATTAATCGTAAAATTTCTTTAAAAGCTGAACAAATTAAAGCAAGGTCTTGAAATTTTCCACAAAGGCTTTGATATTTAATATAGACTATCACTATATTTGACAAAATCTGATGAAAACCATGCCTACCTCCCATACAAAGTTACTAAATCAAAATAGAAAAACTTTCGTTTTCCAAATTCCACCCACCTCGTTTATCCAACCCATACCAAATTTTGCACATATATTCTATGTACACATATGGTGTAATGTTAAGTCTTTAGACTTGGAAAGTGGGCGTTGAATTTTACTTTTAATCGAACTTCTTCAACACCGTGTGTCTGACATCAACCAAATTTTGCACATATTATCCTTGGTAATTTGAGCAGTCTTAAATTTATAAAATTGTGCGAAACTTAACAGGGGGCGTGGCACTTTATTTTTTTTATATATTTCCAACTACACCGTTTCTCCGATTTCAACCAAAACTCCCACATATATTCTTTAGTATAATGCGAAGATTTAAGCCTACAAAAGTGTGTGAGATTGGACAAGGGGCGTGTCAATTTTAATTCCAAACGAACTCCTTCTACGTCGTTTTTCTGATGTCAACCAAAATTTGCAAATATATTCTTTGGAATAATGAGCAGTGATTAGTTTAAAAAATTGGGCGAAATTAGACAGGGGTGTGCCACTTTAATTCAAATCGAACTACTTCTATAGCCTTTGTCCGACTTCTTCCAAATATTCCATATTCTATGGATTAATGAGCAGTCATTTGTGTAGAAAATTGTGTAGAATTAAACGGGGGCGTGTCACTCCAATTTTAAACGAAATTGTTGTACACCATTGGTATGAATTTCTACTTACCAGTCAAATTTTGCACATTCTTTAGCATAATGAGCAGTCTACAAATTACTCTATGTGGCAGCCAATACCCGCGGAGGTGTATTTTAGCTTCAGTACCCTAGTTTTTTTTTGTGTTTTACACATTTTTGAATATGAATCAAGCGATGATATTCAATATCAATAAGTATCTATCACACACGTAAAATGAGCAACTCGACATCATAATTAAAGCTCGGTTGAATGGCTTTTTTCCCTTATTGACTGTCGCAACGCCAAACACGCTTTTGTCTGTCTATCTTTCCACCGCAACATCTTCTCCTACCATTCATGTTTTTTGCCTGCTGATTGATTAGTTTATAAGGGTCTTCTGCTCGAAAAAAATTCATCCCAATGAAATATAGTACAACACTGCAGATATAAAGATACAATACAACAAGGATGTATCTACTAGATACTTAATATTTAGCGAACAATTGAAGCAAGGCAAAAGCAATAACAATGACGACAACTAAAACGACAACGACGACGACAATGACGACTACTACGATGACAACTCTTCAGACAAGCATTGAGACGGACCATAAAATAGGTAATTGCCAAGGACCTTTTGAGCATTACATGATGATGATGATGATGATGTTGTTGTTTAAGTTACTGAGGTCGTAGGTGATGACGGCGGCATAACATTTAGCATGATTGACTTAAATAACAGCGAGTTGTGAATGTTATGTGTCGTAAATAATGCAAGAAAGAGTGGCGACAAGGACGAAATAAAAATCGGCATATGGTAATAAGTATAAAGACAACGCTGTTTGGAAGACGGCAATATTTATGGCACCGTCATTATTTGTCTTTTTTTGGTGACATCATCACAGCGCTATTAAGTAATGATAAGTATTTAAGAGTCGCGCCTTATTGATTTCTCTGTCTCGCTCTGCCACTTCTTTGCACTTTCATTCATCCATTTCGTCATTTCGTCGCTGATCAAGTGGATAAAGCAAGTGTTGCCAACTCCATCACAATACTTGCCACCTACTGTCTCAGTCGCTGTCAGCGTCAACGTCGTCGCCATCGTCACCATCACCTTATCACAAACGGAAAAGCAACATAAAAGGAAGGTGCAATAATAAAAAGGGAAAAAAAAAACACAACATCAAGTCAAGTGAATGTCAGCTTTGTTGTTGTCGTCAAAAGTAGTCGGAAGGAATGTGTTGTTCATAAAAGTATCTAGATATTCACAACTCAAGCTCTGCAATTGAGTCACCAACCAGCGTTTGGTGTTTTTGTTTTTTTATTTTTTTCTGTTCCGCTTGTTTATGTGTGTGTCATGGCCCAAATATATTCCATGTGCAATTTTATTGTCAATTTTTTGTAAATCCGCCGATGAAAAAAATAAGGCGGATATTATTCATAAAATTTATTGAAAGGATATCAAAAGATTTGCTGTGTTGAGTGGTGGTAATGAAGCTGTTGTCAAGTTGATTAAAAAAAGAGTTGTAAATAATTAAATAATAACAACCGGTAACGCGTTTTCTGTGCATTCTGTGTAAGGACATCGGGTGCTGTCCTTCATGTGCTTGAGACTGTAACATTCCTCCATATGGAACTGTCACTATCAGCTGATAGATAATCACATCTTCGGATCTGTGCATTCAACATACAGTGTTTGTTGTTAATCAAGCTCTCAACGAGTAAATAAGCCAGTCGAGGCTGCACTTTTTTTTTTAGATATTTTAAAAAATTTGTAATTTTTTTTAAGCTTGTGCTCAAATGAGGGACATATAAAGAAAGCCTTATTAAATATATAATCAGGACAAATTCTGATCAAATAATATAATATAATATAATACAGTGGCGGATCTAGAAACTGTCCGTGGGGAAAAATACCAGAAATTCATAATTTTTCACACGAATATAAACATTTGTTGCGTAAAGGCAGCTCAGTTTTATGCAAAATATATATTATACCAAAGTATAGAAAAAGGTGTTTGTTTCAATAATAAGATATTAAAAGATCGTCAGCAAGTATTTTTTTTAAATTTAACATATGATAATGCATATGAATTTAATAAATATGAATGAATAAATATGCATATGAATAAATAAGTTGTTGTATGACATACAACAAAAAAATTACTGAAATAATTTAATTAAAATTCATTATATAAAACATTTTTGAAGTTTATTGGAGTTTACACCTTTAGAATCGATTTCATACATTGCCCGCGGTACGAAAATTTGATGGCGAGTGAAACCGAGCGTTATCTAAAAATCAACCGTTACGCAGTCAGCGTAGCAAAGCAAAATTCCAACAACGAAGAAATACGAACAAAATACACACAGCAGCAATCAAATTTTTGTAAAACTCAAAAAGTACTGGGCCCATTTTTATGAAATAAGTTTTAAAATATCATATTTGTGCTACAGCACAGTATTTGGGTATTTTCGTTTTTATATTTCAATACTAAGTTTATTTAATTAAAATATAAATATTTGTATGAAATCATCCCTGATGCCACGCATTGGTTGGTCGTTTTCTTTTAACCAGCTTGTGCTTGCGAGAGTTTCAATAAACTCCATGTTGCTCTCTATCTTCTCTTTTTATGTTCAGCTAGCCACAGCACAACAAAAAAATTGTGTGGGTTTGTGCGTAGCCGTTGCTCATACGAGTAGTTTGTATTAAAGTGCGCTTTTATTATAAGGGAACAGGGGGCGAACCTTCACATGGCAACGTGTCTGACCGCCTCAACCTGGCGAGGCCAGCATTATCCATGTCGAAATCGTCTCAAGTCGACTCAAACCTCCACGTGGTGTTCCCTGGGCAACGGAAAACTGGCATCCGTCAGTTTGATGGCTAATTTGAGCGGCGGGTCGCTCTATAGACCTTAAACATGGAATGTGCGCAGGGTTTGGGTCCCGCCACACTACAACTGCCCAATGAAAACTAAACCAGCCTCGGATAAGAACCCCAATTACGTTCACGACCACCGCAAACGAAAAACGGACAATGATTTACGGATATGCACCTGGAATGTCCGAACCCTTTATAGGGAAGGTGCCATTATCCAACTGGCGGAAGCCCTCAAAAAAATATAGGCTGACATCACCGCCATCCAGGAAATGCGATGGAAAGGGCAAGGCTGCTCTAAACAAGCACACTGTGATATCTACTACAGCTGCCATGCGGAGAGGCGCGAATTTGGATGTGGATTCGTTGTTAGCCGGAAACTACTTCACCTTGTTTCCCGGTTCACACCTGTGATCGAAAGATTGCCACGATCCGCATCAAGGCAAAATTTTTCTCCATCAGCCTTATTTGCGCGCACGCCCCGACGGAGGAAAAGGACAAAGCCGTCAAAGACGCTTTCTACGCTAGTCTTAAGGACGTATACGACCACCTTCCGGTCCATGACGTGAAAATAGTCCTCGGCGATTTTAATGCGAAAGTCGGAAGGAGATTGTGGAGACGGCCCTTCTCCAATTTACTTACTGGCGACGATTCTACCAATGCCGCCCATGGAGAGCGCAGTTCAGAGCCACCAATCAACGATGATGGAGTGGAAGTACCACCACCTAGCCATGAAGAGGTTCGAGTTGCTATTCAACGACTCAAAAACAATAAAGCAGCGGGTGCTGACGGCCTGTCAGCTGAATTGTTTAAAACCGGCGGCGATGAATTGATAAGGCGCATGCACCAGCTCATCAGCAAAATATGGCTAGAAGAAAGCATGTCCGACGATTGGAACCTCAGCGTACTGTGCCCTATACTTAAGAAAGGAAACCCAACTATCTGCGCAAGTTATAGAGGTATCAGTCTTATTTCCATCGCATATAAGGTTCTCTCAAGCGTACTGTGTGAAAGATTAAAGCCGATTACAAAAACACTGATTGGACCTTATCAGTGTGACTTTCGACCTGGTAAGTCCACCATAGACCAGATTTTCACGCTACGACAAATCCTGGAGAAAACCCACGAAAACCAAATTGACACACATCATCTCTTTGTCGATTTTAAAGCTGCGTTCGATAGCCCGAGAAGGGATTGCCTATACGCAACAATGTCTGAGTTCGGTATACCTGCAAAGTTGATTAGACTTTGCAGAATGACGTTGAGCAACACACGCAGCTCCGTCAAGGTAGGAAATGACCTCTCCGAAACCTTCAATACCGAAAGAGGTTTCAGGCAAGGCGATCCACTGTCTTGCGATCTCTTTAACATCATCATGGAGGGGATCGTACGAAAGGCCGGTGTGCATCGTAATGGCACCATTTTCTACAAAGGCGTCCAGCTCCTTGCGTACGCTGATGATATTGATATTGTCGGCAGAACCAAGAGAGATGTTACCGCTGCTTTCGCCGCTATCGAAAAGGAATCAGCCAAAGTGGGTTTGACGATAAATGAGGGTAAAACAAAGTATATGGTGTCTACAAACAAGGGAGCGCGGCGTTTAGACTCCCACGTTTCATCCGGCAGCTATAACTTTGAAGTAGTCAAGGAGTTCGTATACCTTGATACCGCCATTAATACCAACAACGAAATCAGCCTGGAGATTATCGCATCCGAATGAACCACGAGCTGTATGAGCTCTACGATGACATTGACGTAGTTCGGCGTATAACTGTGCAGCGACTACGCTGGCTGGGTCATGTCCACCGTATGGACGACGAAGCTCCAGCGAAAAAGGTGCTCGGTGCTGAGGAAGCCCTAACCGCACTTGGTGTATTCGATTGGAGAAGGCGCGCGCAAACCAGAGGCGCCTGGCGAGAGCTGATGAGGTCGGCCGAAACTCGGACACGGGTTATTACGACCACCTAAGTAAGTAAGTTTATTATAATTGATTATAGCTAATATAAAAGCTTGATTAATTATAAATCCAGCAAGTGTTATTTCATCGAACTTAGTTAAAAAGTTTGTCGAGTTATTTAATATTGAATTGTAAGCATTAATCCGTTAAAAACAGCAGAAAATCGTTGTTTTCCATGCTGTTTTACCAGAACTGAGTTTTTCGCAAGTTATTATCAGACAATAAAACATTGTTATTTAGGTGATTTTGAAGTGAAGTAGAAATACTTTAAATAGAATAACTCGACGAATTTTCAACCGATTTCAATTAAATATAACTTTCTGTATTAACAATTAGATTTTTTATTGCTACGACATACCGAGACATTAAATACAAAATATGTCCACAAATTGATCTTAAAGAGAAAAAATATGAGAAATTTAAGCAAATTTTCAATTGTTTCATCGTAGAGACGAAGGATTGACCATAATGCAATTTTTTAAAGAAGTCGTTAATTTAGATTTAGGTTCTGGTAGAACACTGGGAACGACTAGATATGGTGCAACCATTGATGCAATGTTTTCACGATTACCTTAAACCTAATATTAAAGTATTTAATAATGACGTTACTATTAGGCAGACCTATTACTATTAGGCGTATTGCATGAAATGAGATAATGCATTGATGATTTTTCCGTAATTAAATCAAATCAATGATAATGCAAATTTATTCAATAACCATTAAATATTACAGATTTAGTACACTACATTAATTTGTTATCAAAGTAATGCACTAATATTTAACTATCATTAAAGTGTATGATAAATAATGCACTAGTATTGCACTATCACTAAACCGTATTACGAATAATGCACTATTATTGCAATATCACTAAAAAGCATTATGGGGCATCGTAAATATATAAAACTGAAGTTCGTCGTGTCTGTCGTGGCTAAAGACTGGCTAGAGATTGCCAAAGATCCTTCCTTACTAGTTTTTTATTCAATTTATTTTTATTGAAATTCCGTAGCCTTATTTAAAAGCACAATATTGTTATATTTGAATTTATTTCGTTTCTTTTGAGATGTACATTTTTTTCTAAATATTAACAACAACATTAACAATTAAAGTGACCCTTTTTTATCACTTTCTGACCATTTCTGCCGTTATCTAGCAACTTAATTATGCCATATTTTTTAACCCTTCTCCATCTACATCATCACCACTTCTGCTTCAATTTCCGATTTATGCTAATAAAGTGGCAACAATTATTTTTGCAAGCAGCATAAAGCGGTTGATGTTAAGTTCATCAACAGCGGTTAAGTGCTGACAATGCGACTGTCTGGCTGACAGACCGACCAACCACTGTGCAATGATGAATAATTATGTTGTTAAGCATTTTTACAGCTAAAGCTACACGAACTCCAACAGTTCATTCAAAGTAGTGACGAAGTTAGGTGTAGCAGTGTGACTGACGACTTTATTAAGTTTATTGAATGAATGAATAAATGAATGAATCATTGAACGAATAGCTGGCTGAATGCATGTAAACAAACAAGTTGAGCTTGGTAGCTACGTCATTAGCACAAATTTTGGTTGAAATAAAAAACATTTAAGCAATACAACAACAACAACACTAACAACGACAACAATGAAATCGACGTTGCGACGCACGTTTTAGCACATAAAAATGCTTATCTTTTGACTGCTTATCTTTCTGGTGTGCCAGTATAGCCCGGTTAACTTAACCCTCATGCTTGGCTGGAATCTCCCAGTACAGCTCAAGAATACAAACTTGGAACTTGTGCCACCGCAGCAACAGCACAACACAAACTTGACTTAACCATTGCTGCCTTTTTGAATTTCATTTAAAAATTTAAACACTTTTTATGACTGTTGTTGTTGGACCTTTTATTATTGTAAATCGCTATACAGATGTTTATCTAAAGCTATATAAACTTCCCTAATCTGGCCATCAATCAAAATTAAATATTTAAAAGAGGAAAAAAACAGACCATTGAAGTTGAGCGCTTCGCTGATTTCCACCACTTAGATAGATTTTTTTTATGTTTTTAAACAGATTAAATAATTTCTCAAAATTAACGATTTTTACAAAACAAAAATGGTAACAGTTTTTAAAGTGTTTCATCAGTAGGCAGACGGGAATTTTTTTGGTATTATATTTTTATTTGTTATTATTTTTGTTTTATTTGTTTTATGTAAATGCAGGCTGTTGTTGATGTTGTATTTTTTTAATGTTTGTTTCATGGTCACCCATTCGTGGGGTCATAAAAGTCCAGCTGATCATACAATAATTTTTCGTTTTTGCATAATAATATTTATCGCTCTCACCTTTGATACATTTTTAGAAGTTTTTTTCACATCACACACATTTGAGAGGCTATCTATGGGACAGTATCTATTCGAAGGCAACAACACGAAAAAGCTAGGAAAACAAAAAAAAATGAAGTTTTGGTAAACTTAAACTTGAAAGATTTACTTGCAAGATATAAAACAAAGAGAGGATCATTTTTATAATAAATTTTTTTTATTTTAAATTAAAGTTTAACTTAAATTCAAATTAAATTTTAATTTTTTCATAGTTTAATAATATATGAAAAATTTTAAATTCTCGAAAATAAAGCAAATCTCAAAAAAGACTGAATTTTGTACATTTTTTTTTATTACCTTACCTTAAAGTCACAATAACTCAAAAACAATTCAACATATCAAACTGAAATTATGTGGGACTTACTTTGGCAACTAATGCGTAAAGTCTGTATAATTTCGAGGAAATTCATCGAAAGGTATCTGAAATAAAATTTTGTACTTAGAGCATTTTCAAAAAGGTGTGCCCATTTACACTTCACCTGCTCTCTAAACTGTTTTTTATTTTTAAATAAACTTAATTGAATGTGTAAGCTAGAAATTTTTTTTTTTTTTTTTTTTTTTGTTGTAGCTCAAATATGAATAAAGCTATTGTACCAAATTTTTGTGTGTTAGAGTTTTGTATAAAATGCTGACAGTCTATAAGATTTCAGTAAAATTCACCGAAAGGTTATTGAAATAAATTTTATCACTGGGATCATTTTGTAAAATTTACACTTAAACTTTACAAGAAACTGAAATTTTTTAAAAGAAAAAACTTAGCTTATACAAAATACAAAAAAATGTTCATAACTTTTTGTTGTTGTGACTCACTCAAATCGCTAGCAGCAACAGCAGCTATATACAATTGCAATCGATATAAATTAAAATTTCGCATTCTCTCTCTTCATTTCTCGCCGCAGACTGCCTCTGACTGCATAAACAATTTATTTATGTTATCAGCAATTATAATCAAGAACGTCATCATCATCATAATCATCATTCCGATACAATATAAAACAGCAACACAACAATAGCAGATATATATATTTCAGTTGAGCTCAAATAACATCAACAACAAAAACAAACAAAACAAGAGAAAAAAATTATAAAATAATAGATTGAACGATAAAAGTTTTTTTACTTCTGTTATTTTTATTATTTTATTTCGCTTACCGCAGCGCATATCAGTGCTGCGCATCGGTAACGTCTATAGCAACAACAACAACAGCAACTACTACAACAGAAATAACAAATAAAAAAAGTAACAACAACAATAATAACACTAAACCGAAAAATGTTCGTTATCGTCTCAAGAATCTAATCATTCAAAACAATCTGAGCCAAACTGCTTTCGACTAAGCGAAGGTTAGCAGTATGGGTTTGAGTGATTGTTTGTATCTGTGTGTTGCTGTATTTAAGCCAGTGTGCATTAAGTGTTTTTGTAATTGTTATTTACACGTGTGTCTGTGTGTATCTTGTGTTATTGCTTTTATACATTCATAGTCATCGCATTGCCTGCAGCCAGTTGAATTCTTGAGTATTCGTTTTATTTCGACTAAACATTGATATAAAATCCTGCACCGAGTTCGATATCAACAACGGAAATGACTGTAATGAGAATCATTAATCAAGAAAAAAATCCTTGATTAGTACAAAAATTTGTTTGTTAATACTTTAGTTAAGCACTAAAATAAAAAAAGTGCACTAGTACTTGTAGAGAGGACTCGACATTGCACTGGCTTCTGTTTAAAATACTCATTTCAATCATGATTTCTCTGCTTTGAACTTATCTTGCTTCAACTTTCTCATTGTCTATACAATTCCAATGGCTGAATCATGATATTTTAAAAGTTTTGAAAATATTTGAAACATCGATTCATAAAAATATTATAAAAACTAATTACAAACCAAAAACACATGGGAAGGATTGGACAACGGGGAATGGTTTCTTCCTTAAAAAAAAAATTAATTAAAGTCATTTATTGAAATTTTTCTTATCGTCATAGTTCAAAAACTATTATAGATATCAAACTGAAAGTTTGTGTGTTTAAGATCAGCAGCTAATGCTTATAATCTGTGCAATTTGAAAGAAATTTATCGAAAGGTACCTGAAATAAATTTTATCGCTGAGAACATTTTGAGAAATTCCAGCCCATTCCTACTTGAACTTTTCAAAAGGCTGAAAGTTTTTTAAAGAGCTTAACTTAAACCAAACGCGATATCTTGAAAGTTAATTTTGAAATATCAGTTAACATAATCATAACTAATCACCAAGACAAAAATGGGCGGGATTCGGTAGACCAAGGATGGCATCTCCTTTACATTTAACAAATTTATATAGGAATATCTATTGTGATAAAATTGAGAACGTGGCTAAATGATACCAGAAATGATCACCTACAAGATAATGGCATGGAAGTCGACATCTCCGAACCGCACCACACCCATACATAGCCTATACCACGTTACCACGTACATTTTAACGAGTAATAAGTTATACTTGCATTAAAGTATTAAAAGTTCATGCCCTGGCATAGGTTTCATCTAGAGAGACAATGAAACCTAATGATTTTACTCAGATAACATCTCTAAGGATCAGCGTCATAGGATAGCTCTATAGAATCAGCGATATTTTATGCATATATATATGCAGATATGTTTTGCATATCAGTGAGATTGTATCGAATTTTTTATAGATTTAGCAAATTTTTTTGGAAGAAGTTTTATATCTTTCAGTACTAGTAATTCGTTCAAATTCTTGATGTGGTGCGAAGGTTTTATAATTTTTTTTTCTTAGGTAACAATCATCCATACATTTCTTTGGTTTACAATCTTCATGGTTCAAGCCAAGGTGAGGAATAAGAAAATTGTTTTTTTTTCTGACATTCTTACAGTAAAGTTGTGGAAACTTAGTCTCGTTCTTATAAATCGAAATATAATATTTCAAAGTTCCTTCTATCCTTCGATAGATGTACAACACATTAGAAAAAGTCTTACATCAAAAACCCTGTGCGATACACTTTGCTGAAAACGAACTTTATTTATCCTGGCGCGATCGCGCAGAGACTACAAGACACTAGTGGGTATTCTCACGGGTCACTGCATGGTGGCAGCTCATGCGAAGAAGATGAGCATCCCCATGAATGACAACTTTAAAAAGTGAAAGAAACCAGACACTGCTGATGCCCTGAAACACCTCTTATGCACTTGCCCCATCCTCCTTAGTTCGAGACGTAAATACCTTGGCTCACCGACATATTCGTCACCAAAAGATGTAGCCAAAACCCCTCCGGAAATCCTCCTAAGATTTGCGAATTCAACGCACCCAGCTCACCCAGACTCCCTGTACCCAGTACCACCAATAATCTATGTGAGTACATATCCGCCAAGAGACAACCAGATTAACCTAACCTAACTCTCTTCACTTTGAATTAATTAACGTTAAAGAAGTAACTTTTATAAAAAGTCTTATAGAGAAGTCTGTGGCGGCCGTGGCGCAGTGGGTAGAGTGTATGGCCCATATGCCAGAGAACCCTAGTTCGAATACCACCTGACGCAGAAAGTTTTTTCAATTGAATTAAATTTTCTGTCCTTCCGTCACCTCTTTGCATAAAATGCCATTATGCCAAAAACTGCCATGAAAAGCATCTTGAGAACATAAGCCGTTCGGAGTCGGCATAAAAATTTCGAATCGTACAGTTAAGTCCGGTTCACAGAGTGAATGAACCTTTCTTTTTGACCAAGGTAGTCAGTTTAAGCAAATAAAACATGTGGCACTCGAGTTAAGATTTCATCTAAGCTGCGAATATTAATTCGGAATGACTGATTTCTTATTTCTTGTGGCGGCCGTGGCGCAGTGGGTAGAGTGTGTGGCCCATATGCCAGAGAACCCTGGTTCGAAACCCATCTGACACAGAAAGCTTTTTCAATTAAATTAATTTTTCTGTTCGGTTGTCACCTCTCTGCAGACTATGGCAAATTTCAGAGAGTAAAAACTGCCATTAAAAGCTTTTTGAGAACATAAGCCGTTCGGGGTCGGCATAAGGCTAGTAGGTCCTTTTCTCGATCATTTGTGTTCACAACACACTCAACACAATTGATAATAATAAGTCAAAGTCCTTTCAATGGTTGAAATGGCCATTTTCGTTTCGTTCGTTCGACTTATTTCTTAGAAAGCAATTTGTTTTGGCTATAAGCCTGGATCTCTGTCTTTCCAAATGAAGCTCTTACCTCTGGAAGTTTACTATGCTTGATGGAACCTTAAAAGTTGATTTAGGTCGTAGTTGGGTTAGGTAAGGTTAAAGGGACAACTTAAAATTACATACAATGGGTCAATTGTAGTTCCCTATATTTTCGGTCCTACAAGAACTTTTTAGAATTGCGATTTATTAAACAGAGCAGGCCTGAACTACCACGTGCTCTATATTACACGTATATCTAAACATCAATAAGTACATTATTGATACTTCTACGTAGCTTTTCGTAAATAGCGAAGTTGACGTTGCTTTCGATTGTTCCTTAAGTAGAACAACAGATTACATATTTCTGCAAACAATGCAAACAATGGAAATGTTTTGGTACGTGTATCAACACTTTTTCTATGCTTATACGTGTATCAACACTTACTTCTATTTCCTTTATCTCAAATATAGTATCATTCGATGTTGATTAGTTTCAGAACCTCAAGCCAAAATCTACAACCGGATTATTAAATAATCCTGCATATAAATCCTAGTCGTACTTCGATTTTATCTTGATAGTATTTTCAGACTGGTATAATGTACCTTTTACTTAAAATTTCGTTCTACAGAAAAAAGGTATCACTACGGTTGAACACATTTAAAAGGGGTCTACTCTTGAATTTGCTTTCATTTTAGTTAGTATCAACCTTCAAACAAATAAAATATCAATTATCGAAAAAGGTGTGTTAAGATTGGTCCAGCATAGTGCAAATTTCTTTATTTGTAAAAGTGTTTGTTAAGTTTTGAAAATCCTTTGAACAATTTTCATCCATTTAATCTATACAATACGATATTTAGTTTTGGAGTTCTGCACACGCAAAGAAATTCTTTCGTTTACCGCGACTGAAAAATTCACTAGCTATACTTCGTTAGCGACCTGTAGTTACCGCAAACGAATATTCAGTTGCCTCTAACGAAAAATGTCGAAAAAATAACGAAAAACAAACAATTTTTTTACTCATATATTTAATTTGATTTAAAAAAGAAATATATTTTCATCCATCGTTAGGAATCGAACCCTAACTCCGTCGATGGCAAGTTTAATGCTCGCTCTGCCTAACACAATCCTGTTACAACAACTGTATTTTCAGTCGGCTAATTTTCGGGTAGTGCTGCTTATTTTTTTGTGTCAAAAAATAAATTTTTTTCGAGAAAAAAGAAGATCGTTCCCTACAAACGAAGTTTTAAGTTACAACAAATTAATTCTTCATTTGCCGCAAATGAAAAATCGAATGCGTTTATGACAAGCAAAATTCATTTCCTGCAACTAAATAACCCGTTTCCCGCAATTGTTTTCGTTTCTCGTAACTGTTTAAACAATTGCAAAAAACGTTTTCAAGCACAATAAACGAAGTTCGGTTGCGGCAAACTGGCGATAAACGTTTTTTTCTTTACGTGCACTTATATTGTTCTTGAGCGCATGATATAATAATTTACAAGATAGGAGTGAGAGATTTTTGTCGACCGTCAAATTTGTTAAAAACGCATAGAAAGAGAAAACGAATACGCAGCAAAACAGATGAAAAATTAAATTTTGTATTAATTTTGACAAGTGTTGCTCGACGCTCTGAGAAAATAGGTAGTTGCCACTACCTTGTAAATTATTATAGCATGCCTGAGCGCTTTGGTATACTTGATAGGTCAATGATCACCCCTATCTCCCCTACAATGTGTTAAAATGCTTATATGGGTGATAGGAGAGAACATTTATTGATCACTTCCATTTTTTGATTATGACCCTTTAGCTTTATTCGCTTGGTCGTAATCGTAAGTTTAACAGACAGGCGGATCAACAGCGTGTTTAAGAGCTCAACATAAAAATCGGAAAAGATTAGAAATGGCATTTGGAGCCGAGTAATGTAAGGGTAATGTAATGTAACCACTCTAATATATATATGCATAATTTAATTATTTCTTCGATTTCTTATATGTAATGTAACCACTCTAATATATATATGCATAATTTAATTATTTCTGCGATTTTTTATATGAAATATTTGAATTAGAACACAAAAACGCAAAACAAAAATGAATTTTTATTTTTGTGACAAACTATAAACTATCTTAAATATCTATGCCATAAAATCATGTCTTTTGCCAACATTATGGTTCCAAATACATATTTTATTAGAAGAAAAAATTACTTATTCGATGTTCCAAAGCCAATAAATGATAAATGATAAATGATAAATGATAAATGATAAATGATAAATGATAAATGATAAATGATAAATGATAAATGATAAATGATAAATGATAAATGATAAATGATAAATGATAAATGATAAATGATAAATGATAAATGATAAATGATAAATGATAAATGATAAATGATAAATGATAAATGATAAATGATAAATGATAAATGATAAATGATAAATGATAAATGATAAATGATAAATGATAAATGATAAATGATAAATGATAAATGATAAATGATAAATGATAAATGATAAATGATAAATGATAAATGATAAATGATAAATGATAAATGATAAATGATAAATGATAAATGATAAATGATAAATGATAAATGATAAATGATAAATGATAAATGATAAATGATAAATGATAAATGATAAATGATAAATGATAAATGATAAATGATAAATGATAAATGATAAATGATAAATGATAAATGATAAATGATAAATGATAAATGATAAATGATAAATGATAAATGATAAATGATAAATGATAAATGATAAATGATAAATGATAAATGATAAATGATAAATGATAAATGATAAATGATAAATGATAAATGATAAATGATAAATGATAAATGATAAATGATAAATGATAAATGATAAATGATAAATGATAAATGATAAATGATAAATGATAAATGATAAATGATAAATGATAAATGATAAATGATAAATGATAAATGATAAATGATAAATGATAAATGATAAATGATAAATGATAAATGATAAATGATAAATGATAAATGATAAATGATAAATGATAAATGATAAATGATAAATGATAAATGATAAATGATAAATGATAAATGATAAATGATAAATGATAAATGATAAATGATAAATGATAAATGATAAATGATAAATGATAAATGATAAATGATAAATGATAAATGATAAATGATAAATGATAAATGATAAATGATAAATGATAAATGATAAATGATAAATGATAAATGATAAATGATAAATGATAAATGCTAAATGATAAATGCTAAATGATAAATGATAAATGATAAATGATAAATGATAAATGCTAAATGATAAATGATAAATGATAAATAATAAATGATAAATGGTAAATGATGAATGACAAATGATGAATGATGAATAATGAACGATGGATGATAAATGATGGATTATGAATGTGAAATAATGAAATGTGAAACATAAAATATCTTACATAAAATGTGAAATGTAAAATATGAAATAATGAAATATAAAGTGTGAAGTATATAATGTGAAGTTTGATATTAAAATTTTTTATAAGAAAAAGGAAAAGATCTAATATTAGTTTATCTAAATATGATTAATAAATTATATACAAAATGTGATATGTGAAATATGAAGCATAAAATGAGAAAAGTGCATTGTGAAATGTGAAATTTGAAATATATCATACATAAATATAATAACTGAAACATGAAATATAAGACGTAATGTAAAATGTAAAGTTGGAATGTGTAATGTGAACTGAAATGATAAATGATAAATGATAAATGATAAATGATAAATGATAAATGATAAATGATAAATGCTAAATGATAAATGCTAAATGATAAATGATAAATGATAAATGATAAATGATAAATGCTAAATGATAAATGATAAATGATAAATAATAAATGATAAATGGTAAATGATGAATGACAAATGATGAATGATGAATAATGAACGATGGATGATAAATGATGGATTATGAATGTGAAATAATGAAATGTGAAACATAAAATATCTTACATAAAATGTGAAATGTAAAATATGAAATAATGAAATATAAAGTGTGAAGTATATAATGTGAAGTTTGATATTAAAATTTTTTATAAGAAAAAGGAAAAGATCTAATATTAGTTTATCTAAATATGATTAATAAATTATATACAAAATGTGATATGTGAAATATGAAGCATAAAATGAGAAAAGTGCATTGTGAAATGTGAAATTTGAAATATATCATACATAAATATAATAACTGAAACATGAAATATAAGACGTAATGTAAAATGTAAAGTTGGAATGTGTAATGTGAACTTGAATTGTGAAATATTTAGTATAAAATATCATAAATAAAAACTGACATATAATTGATAAAAGATTATATTGTATAATGATAGACAATACACAATATTAAAAACGTGCCCTCGTTGCGGATTATCGCATCTCTTGAGTTCTAAATATCTGTAAACATAAATAGAAAAAACCAAAATCGTAAACATGCTTTCGTTTATTGTGGGTGTTGATTAAAACGTTATCGCATCAAACACGCATACCACCGGACGGAAACTCAAGCATAGCACCAACACCAACACCAACACCCAATCGAAGACCAGCCAGCCACCCAACAAACATTGCCAAATCAGATCAAAAATCAGCTCAACCCTAAAATATACAAGCAGAAATCTAATTAAAAGTCAACAGATTATAAAATCGCAATGTAATGAGTGGATGGATGAATGAATGGGGAATCAGACTAAAACCGGATAGCTGGCAGCAACACAAACACAATGTTGATGCGAGCTAAATCCGAAGAGAGCACACACATTAATTAGTAGGCAAGGAGAGTACATCAGCAGACTATCACGCAGGCGCAACGAAATGGCAAAATCAGCTGTTTCAAAATCGGCAAAAAAGAAGAAAAAAAATAGAACGATAAAAGTTTTAAATAAAGCCAAAGGAAATGAAGTCGTAGATAAGCTACGAGATAGTCAAGACGAGATGAGACCAACGCACAGCACAGATACACTTAGTGCGCGTACTCACAGATACAGACGAGCGCACAAAATGCTGCAATGAGATAGATCAAGGCAAAGTGATAAAGTTACTCAGAAGTAGTAGAAGTGGCAGCAGCAGCAGCAGCAGCTTAAGAACAGAAGATACGAAACGAGTAGAATAAACTGCCTACACAAACGGGCGACTCACACGCTGCTGGCTGGCTCACTAGCTGGGCTGGCAGGCTGACTTGAGCGTAGATATGGCGCGATAAAACATGGTTGGATAGACAGACATACTCAGGGATATGAGATACCATACAACAACAACAGCAGAGTTTCGACGTTACGCTTATCACTGCAAAATAATCTGAATTCCATTAGCTGCAGCAGCAGCAGCAATTTTATCGCTAGCCAAGCATCGCTAACTTCAACTTGCAACCGCTGCCTCTCACTCGCACACTCCATCACTATCTCCTCCGCACTCGCTCACTTGCCCTTTGTGCGCCCTCGCATATGCTGCGCTAAAGTATCTGTATCTGTTGCCTGTATCTATGCATTGTATCCGTCTGTGTATTCATCCGTCCGTCCGTCTCTCAGACTGTCAGTTGTTTATTATTATTATTATTATTGTTGTTGTTGTTGCTGTTGGTTTGATGTTATCTCACTGCGCTCTGCGCGCTCTTATCAGAGTTTTATCAGTTTTGAGTTTTTGTTTTTGTACGTTCGTTCGTTCGTTCGCTACGTTCGTTCGTTTAGCTCATTTCAAAGATACAGTATCTCATTTCTTATTCAACCAACCAAGCGAGTAGACGCAGGTCTACAGCACATATACACACACATAGCCGACAGCTGACACACACAAACGCATAAGCAGGAGCGCGCTAGTCGCAGCGCAGTGAGAGTGAAAGAGCATGAATTAAAGATAAACAACAACAACAAGCAGCCTTGTATACGTATCTTTGTATCTCGGTTTTTCAAAAAAAAATTTCATTACTTCAACTTTTAGTTTGTTGTAGAACGCGAAACGAGCAACAATAATTTTTGTTTAATGGAACAACAGCAATGAAAATATGACTGTTGCTTAAAAACAAACGCGCGCATTTATATTAAGTAGAAAAAGTGTTGCCACATAGAGTGAAATTGTAACAAAAAATTTTCAGTGTAAGTGAAAAAGTGTCACAAAATAATAATAAACAAAAAACGCTTCAAATGTTTTTTGCAAATAAAAGTGAAAAAAGCAGCAACAAAAATGAAACCAACAAAGTGAAAATTGAAATAATTATTTAATAGATTCAAAAGAAATTTAGTCGTTCATTCAGCAAAAAAACCTTACAAATGCATTATTTAGAAAATTCGTAAACTTGCCCTTATCTTAAAAAAACAAACATAAATTCTTTGCAATTTAGCAACAACAACAACTGCAAAACGAGTTATCAGTTAATAACTGCAGTTTTTTTTTTTTTGCTTAACTGCTGCGCTTAGCTATTGGATTAAAAGTCGCGCACAGCATAGCTCAGCTCAGCACAACCCGCCAGTCAGCCAACCAGCCTGCCTGCCTACAATATCGCGTTGCTTATCAGACAGCTGGCTATCTTGTGGATATATTTATGAACACACACTCACGTACGTATTGATGGGTATCTCTCTACATGCCATCAAACCAACAACTGCGGATTATTTCAGTTTTTTTTTCTGCTGTTATTATTGTTATTTAAATTCCTTGAAATGTTTATCACAAAATATAATCACACTTAAAGTAACAAGCAATAATAAGAAAAACTTCTGCCATTTTTATTGCAAATGAATGTATGTGTTTAGATAAAATAAACGCACACGTGAGCTTAATTAGATTTTTAACATTTAAATAAACATTAGCCAGCTAAGTTTGCACTATATTCTCTTAAGACAAGCAACAAAAAAAATAAAAAAAAGAACAATGTGAGCAACACTCGAGCCAACACATGTTCACCAACACTCCTTTGAATAAACACAGACCTGAATGTTGAACACCAATTATGTAGACATAAAAGCATTGCAAACTTACATTTGCGATCTGCGGCTGCGCACACTCATGAAAATAATTGATCAGATTTTTATCTGATATGATGAAAATTATTACATAAAACATTGGTGATATTTTGCAATAAAACATATTGACGTCTTATCTTCTTTTTGCCGTAAATTTGTCTCAAAAAAGTGGAATTTGAAAAACATAAACCTAAATGGCCATTTCAGCCCTTGACCGACTCTGACCGAGCTCCTTATGATCAATTGTGTTGTGCATGCACACAGAAAAATACCTACGGCGCACAGTGGCTCAGAATAGGTTTTCATAGGCCAAAATTCTATAACTTTTGAACCGATTGAGATGTTTGAGTAAGTTGAGACTGACTGAGTTGAGTTTGTTGTGTTTAAAATTTTGTTAAAATCGATTAAGTACTTATTGAGAAATTCAAGGTCAAAGTTGAACTTGAAATTTTGAACTCGTAGTATGAAATTATGCTTCCGCATATGCTTTGCAACCAATTGCTGCTGGTTGCGAATGTGATACATGTTTATAAAGTGAGCACAGGTCATAAAGTACACATGACTTGCAAACATATTTTACAGAGTACGAAAAGATCCGCTCGTGTATGCACACGAGCAAGTACACAGCTCATTTTGGCCCACGCTCGTGTATCTTTTATAACGTCTCACGTCCGTGTACGTGAACCAAATTTTCAAAGCAATATAACTTACTCATGAACTTGAACGACAAAAAATATTTCGCGTAGTTATGGGACGGTTCATGAGCTGTACATGGCAATGATTGCAAAAAGGCCATTGTGGAGCTTCCAGGAAGGTAAAACGAATTTTTATTGATTCTATGGACTCCTTAGACAAAGTCGATCTATTTTCGGCAATTTGGTTCCATTTTAATTTTTTTGAGTTTGCCTTGGACAAACATGTTTTGACAAATAGTTTCCATTTGGACAAATACGTTCCAATTGAAGTATTTTGAATTGAAGATTTTTATCCAACGAGTCAACAGAACCTAAAAAAGTTCCAATGATCCAACTAGTACTATATACTATTTAAACCATATAGAAAGATCTTGATCTTTGTCCACAGTCTACTGAAATCAAAAAAGTTGCAATGTATTCTACTGGGAGCTAAATTTTTCTCTAAACTGCTCAGATTTCAGTCCTGCCTTTAATTTTCGTGAGTGGCTCATGAGACAGCTCATTTACGTTCTCGTCCACGAGCGCGTTCGTTTTAGAAGGCTCATGTAATGAGACCTCCTTTCAAAGTCTGACCAAAACGTACGCGCTCTTGGACGAGAGCGATAAAATATTTTCTAGAGTATACGTCCGCGAGCGCGTACGATTTCATGTGTATAGCGTGACCAGAATGGAATATTATATTCCACTTTGGAATATTTTACCTTCTGAAAGCATATTTGTTTTTCAAAAATATGCAGCAATAAAAGTGAAATATTTTTTATATTCGTATATTTTCCAGATTTCACAAAGATTGCCATAAAAAATTACTATTTGATGTTTTGAATTACTATTGAATTGAATTTAACTTTGATTGAATTACTATAAAATGATAATTTTTTTGCTATCAACATTTTATATGTTTTCTTCTCCAAACCATCTTGTAAAACGTAAAGTAAAGAGTTTGATTTTTCGTGTTTAAACGGGGCTACATTTAAAAAAAAAATGTGTTGCAATTCCTACCATATAACTGATAGTAAAAAATTTCTATGATAATAATAAAAGCAACAATTTAAGTATTGATCTCGAAAATGTGCCTTAATTTTAATTTTGTACATTTTATATCATTAATTTAAATCAGTGTGGGCAGCTTTGCGCACTTGAGATTGTGTTAGTGCAGTAAAATACCCTGTAGGAAAATCAACTAATTTAAAAGTAGTTGATAAAGTAGTTTTTTGTCATCCACAACTAGTTGAAATTCTGACTTTTTTCCATAGAACGAACTAACTTATTTTGTATGGTGATGTCCGCTAAATAAGTCAATTGACTGTCGTCTGCATATATTTTCAACTACTTGTTAAATTAGTTACATTTAAATTATTTTTTTAATTGCTTTAAAATAACCAATTGAAAACTATTACTGATGGCCAAAAGTTAATAATATTTGATGAAATAACATGGTTAAATATTGGGGGTTGGAATTAATTTTAAAGGTTTTTTTTCGGTTTTTGAGCATTTATTTAGAAACAACGGTACAATGTATATTATTCAAAGTATTGTCCATCGTTAGCTACAACATTTTCCCATCTTTCTGGCAGCATATGGATTCCGCGCCGGAAGAACGACTCGTCTTTTGAGGCAATCCACGAATCGACCCATTTCTTGGTATCCTCGTAAGAAGTGAAGCGCTGCTCAGCCAAGCCATGCGTCATCGATCTAAATAGGTGGTAGTCGGAAGGGGCTATGTCTGGGCTATAAAGCGGGTAGGGTAGCACATCCCAATTCAGCGCCTCCAACGTTTCCTTGACGTTTCTTGCAACATGTGGCCGTGCGTTGTCATGTTGAAAAACCACTTTGTCGTGTCTTTTGCCATATTCCGGCCGTTTAACCTTTAATGCTCGGCTCAATTGCATCAATTGTTGTTGGTAGCGTTCCCCAGTGATGGTTTCGTTAGGTTTTAGCAGCTCATAGTACACGACACCCTTCTGATCCCACCAAATACACAGCATAAGCTTGGCGCCATGAATATTCGGCTTGGCCGTCGATGTTGATGCATGGCCGGGTGGTCCCCACGATTTTTTTCGCTTAGGATTATCGTAATGGATCCACTTTTCATAGCCAGTGACAATACGATGCAAAAAACTCTTCCTTTTATGCCGTTGAAGCAGTTGTTCGCACATGCAAAATCGCCGTTCAACGTCTCTCGGCTTCAACTCGTACGGCACCCAATTTCCTTGCTTTTGAATCATTCCCATGGCCTTCAGGCGTTTGCCGACCGTTGATAAGTCGACTCCCAATGATTCTGACAATTCTTGAAGGGTTTGACACGGGTCTTCATCGAGCAAAGCCTCCAATTCCTCATCTTCAAACTTTTTCGGCTGGCCCGGACGCTCTTTGTCTTCCGTATCAAAATCACCACTTTTAAACCGACGGAACCAGTACTCACAAGTAGAAATCGATGGAGCATAGTCCCCGTAAGCCTCAGTAAGCGTGCGTTGTGCTTCAACCGCTTTTTTCTTCAAATGGAAGCACAACAGTAAACCTTCCCGCAAATTGCGTTTTGTTGGAACGAAAGTCGACATGTTCACAGAGAAAAAAATATATGTTGTTTACACTTCAGTGGAATGACACATACTGAAAAATGAAGCTTAGACAATGTGCTTTGAAATGAATATAGTCACAGGTGTGCCCGATGCGATCTATTGATAGTTACGCCATCTCTTAGAAAACCTTTAAAACTAATTCCAACCCCCAATATATATAAGCTTGTAATCTAATAAAAATTTTCAATTAAAACATGCTAACATCAGAGTAGTTGCCGCCTTAATATAATTCAAAGTAGTTCATATACTGGTTTATTTTAAACTAGTTGTTTTTAAAAACAAGTTAGTTTGTTCCTATAGGGTATGTATTCATCTCACGTACAGAACGATCAAAGCTTCAGTGTTCAAACGAACGTCAAGCAGGTGCCATCTACGCTTGAGTGTTCTTTGAATGACGAATCTTTGATGCCGAAAAGTTGCGAGATTTTACACTGGAAAAATTTTTTGTTTGGAAGTATTTATGAGCACAATTTTTTTTTTTTTTAAATAACAGCATTGCGCCATGGTGTGTCAAAAAGGGGTAATGTAGAAAAAAATTATGCATTGGGAGACAATAGTTTGCATTGCCAATATAAAGTAATTGTAGGGGATGCGAGAAAGAAATGATTTAAGAACGGCATGTCCACAAAATATTGATTTTGATTCAAAAATCGCCTGCCTGCAAGTTAATTTTTCTGCTTGAAACAATAACGTGTATCAAAGTTGTGAGTTGTGAAGGAACCAACTTTTTTTCCAATAAGTGATCTGCATGGCCATAACATCTTAGACCTTTTTCTGACTTCGCATCATGAAAAATATTATGTGAGTGTCAACGTACCTCTTGGTAATTCGGACCATTGCACCATCTCCACTGTTTTTCCATATTCTAACCTTCGCACCTCTACGCCTGAAGCCCCGAAAAGGACTGCATGGTTTTATGGAAGAGCAAATTGAACTGCACTAAATAATTTTTATCGCAACTTCATTTGGAAATTAATTATGTTTCGCTGACAGAAATGTGAATGTCGCAGCTGTTATGGTGCAAAAAATTATCTTACTGGATATGCGGTCTTTCATCCCCATTAAGATGAGAAGCATCAAACTAAAAGACCACTCATGGTTTAATGAGAATTGCAGGATTGCAGTCAGGTCCAAGGAGGAAGCCTTTCAGAATTGGCGCTCTGATAAGAATGCCGATACGTAAAGACTTCGCATTGAGGCTAGGAATCGCTGTAATGCAATTTTAAAACTCGAAAAGTTTCTTCACGAAACTCACCTCAGAGAACAGAATCTTCTCTGCCCCAAAGGGAGCAAACATTTTTAGTCATTTGTTAAAAGAGTCAGACGTCATCGACTATTCCAACCCTTTTAAAAGATGATCAAATCTTCACGGACTCGGCTAATAAAGCGATCCTGTTGGCCGGATTGTTTGCACAATCCCAGTAAGCAATCGGCCACTGCCTTTCGTTGAAAGAACGTCTTCTGTAATGCAGGAGATATATTTTCGTACGAGAGTAGTTAAAAAAGTCCTTGCAAGCCTCAACATAAACAAAGCCTCTGGTCCGGATGGCATACCACCACTTGTGCTTAAAGCGTGTGCTTCTAGTCTGGCTCGGCATTTGCATAATCTGTTTAACATCTCCTACAGGACAGGAGGATTTCCATCTTGTTGAAAGGTCGCAAGCCGTCAATATGGTTTTCGTAGGGCCCGCTCTACTGGTGACCTTATGGCGTTCTTAACTGAAAAATGGAACCAATGCGTTCACTTATTCGGTGAGAGCAGAGTTTTTGCTCTGGATATTTCAAAGGCATTTGCCCGAGTGTGGCATAAAGCGCTCGTGTCTAAACTGATTGCTTTAATGTCGGTGGTAACTTTGCTCGGTGGATCACGTGCTTTCTTATGAATGGAACGATCCATGTTGTAGTCGATGGCATATCGTCCAGAGAGCACGCCATCAACACAGGTATACCGCAGGGCTCAGTTCTATCGCCAACTTTGTTTCTGGTTGTTATAAACGACTTTCTGTCGTTGACTCACAACCCAATTCACTCGTTTGCGGATGACAGCGGCATTTGACATTCATATTCATTTAAAAAACGCCCGAGCTCTTGATCTATATCTCTTGATCTTGATCTATACCTCACACATAAGCCGAAAATGGAGTACAATTCGCACATTTGGGCAGGGGCTTCAAGATCATATTTGGAGCTTCTGGACCGGATTCAAAGACGTGCGAGATATTTGATAGGTGATGGAAATATTTCAACTTCTCTCAACTCTTCTTCTGTACGCCACCAGCTCGTGTGTTTCCAAGATCCACTTGGGAAGCTCTCCAAGCCCATCCCTTTACCATTGAACTTTTCCCAATAGAACATCGCATTACCGAGATAATTCGTTCTTCGGTTGCTCAGTAAGATTGTGGAACAATCTCCCTGAGATCTCTTCTCCGACACTACTCCATCTTTCCACCCTCCAACTAACTATCACCCGTCTTCCGAATCAACACAATGCTTTTGCATTTATAGGGGGTATCCCCTGAGTGCTGGTTAAGTCTAAAAAAAAAAAAATATTAATTAACCCTGTTGCTCCTAAAAATATGAAAATAGACACCTCCCCCTCTCATACAATTTTTGTCTCAGCTTGACATAATCTTTCACCTCCGTAAATAGTTGCTCTCAATTGCGGGACGCCCTGTATAACTAAATATATATATTTTTTTTATAAATATTTATATATATAAATTTTTAAATATATATTATATATACATTTTTTATATTTATTTATATTATTTTTATATTTTATATTAAAAATTTGCCTTTTTTGAAAAAATATTACCTCAATTAAAAATTTTTGAAGAAGACCCTTTAAAGGAAGGTTAAAAAATAAAATCTAATTTTTATGCTCTTGCCCCTATTTTAAAATTTGTTTTGATATTTTTATTGAAAAGCTGCTTTTTTTTTTGTGTGTGTGCTATGCTTTGGTTGTTGTAATTGCTATTACAGAAATATCAAATGTTGGGTATATATTTTTTATATTATTGTGTAAAATTTATATAATTTAGAGAGTTCAAATATGAATTTTTCTCTCAGTGAGGTTCAACCAGACCAACAAGTGCTTACAACAACATTGTACGATCAGTAATTTAAGCGCTCCAAAGGACCAAAGTGTGACATAAAAACGATTTCTGATCGCAATCAACCATCCTACTAACCTCCGAGAACGACGTAATTCTACGTTAAAAAAAAATCATTATTTAATTGAGCAAATCTTTTGCGTCTTCATTTAAGTCAAGAGTTTTTTTTTGGCGGAATCTTTCCTAAAGCTATTTATAAGTGGATCTGATGATGCCAGTAGGTGATGTATGACATCTTTGTTTTTTTTTTCTCTATCTTGCGTTTTCTGGAGTGATTTACCGCATGTTTATGTAATCCGAAATCAGCACTCTCGTTCAAGAAAGAACCGAGCAACAATTTTTTTTGTGTCCCACACGAACGAGAGTGCTTCTCTCGGATTTCATAAACATGCGGTTAATTTATATCTCCTGCAGTCTTTATTGCGGGCCTCTAGTGCTTCTTCCGGTAGCATTCTTATGGGCAAAACAGCTGCTGATACTATTTTGCTGCCATGCATAAGTATCTTGTGGACGGAAATTGGCATATAATACCAAGAATACAGTATATTTTTTAAAATTTTTAGAATTCTGTTTGCCATCAAAATATATATTAGCAATTTCACTATATTTTAATTCAAAATTTCCCATATTTTACTAATTTAACTTCAATCACTCAAAAACACTTCTATTACTAGCAGAATCCACTTTACTTTTGCCAATTTGTAATGCATTTCATTTAAAAAAATAACGGAGCTTAAAGAAAAAATTGCCGGCATATACGAATGATAATTTTTAATGTTTTCAGTAATTTATCGTTATACTAATCGTAATAAGTAAATAAAATATTTAATTTTGAGTTC
The DNA here is from genome assembly GCA_914767935.1 of Coremacera marginata. NCBI lineage: Eukaryota > Metazoa > Arthropoda > Insecta > Diptera > Sciomyzidae > Coremacera > Coremacera marginata. Next base: position 50,454,007 of record OU612045.1, read on the forward strand.
TGCTTTAACTTCCTATTCTGACCGCAATATATATTTAAAAAAATATGAAATACCTAAAAAGTTTTTGGCTTTATGAATAGTTTTAATTTTATTAACAGAAATTTTTACATATTTAAATAAAAATACAATTTATATATATTTTGGATGGATTATGTCATTCTTTGTGCGACTAATTATATACATTGTTGTTTTTATATAGAATGCCAATCAGTGGCGTATAAATATGGGGTATAGAGTGTTGGGATCCGAACCTCCAAAAGCAAATTCATAATAGTAAGTTCATCAACTTTTATAAATAATTAAATAAAAATTATGTAAACGTCCTTACAACATAACTTTGGCTTATATATTGAATAATAGATCCATATTTTATACATTTTTTCTTATAGATAAACTGTTAAATTAAACCAAATGTTATGACTTGAAATATAAAAAAAACACGAGCTTCATTTTAGTTCTGGTAGAGATTTATATCATACACGCATTTTCAACGAAATATTAAATTAAATATTTGACATTCTTAATTACAAAAACAAATCAAATCAATCAAAATCAAAATAAAGCTTTATACGAGTAGATTTGATATTTTTTTCCTCACTTAAATTAATCACTTTTACATGATATAATTCCGATATGTTCCCATGTAATAGTCATTTTAAAGCTTAAACTTCCAAATTACAACTTATAAAACTTATATTGATTAAAACATAAAAACAAATTTCGGCGCCCCCCATGAAAAAATCACGTAAGCCTCTAGCTTGCATAAAATAATCTGTTATGATTTTGTTGCTGGTACCATACTAGACAATATAAAGTAGACAGCACTTTCGTACGAAGTGATGGTTTGCCTAATGCCTAAAAGCATACTAAGGAAAATTATTATGGTAACAAAACTTGATACTAAACCAGTCTTTATTTTTCTCGAAACGCATTTTGGTTTTACCAAATGTTGTTCAAGGACGCAAAAAATTCCGTCAGTTTTTTTTCTGATCTTCGCTCAACTTAAAGTCCAATAAAAATATTTCTTTTTATAAAATACCGTTGACACCCGAAGAAAAAGTAATGTTTTTACTCGGCTAAAAAATTAATTTACGTTCTTTTACCAACTTTTCTTAAGAAATTTATTGCAAAAATAAAAATAAAAAATACTTTCCAAGTATGCAAAAATGTGTTTCAATAAGGCTTTTTGTTCATAAGAAAAGCCAAAGTGCAATACATTTTCTCAATTGTCTGTAATAACTCCTGAAAAATATAAATATTTTACGAAATTTTTTATACATTTTTACATTAATCGACTTTTAAAACGTCTACGCAGAAAACCTACGAATATTTCTGTTAAATATTTTGGAATCATGCTAATTAGAATATTCTTAAACAACGCAAAGAAAAATATTCTCAAAAAGAGCTTACGAATTTGGTATTTATATACCAAATATAAATTGAATAATTTGAACCACTGTGCGGCGTATTGCCTGAAATGGCTTGGATGAAGTCTAAGAAATTTGTGTTAATTTCCTAAGTTTTTTGTCAACTTAGGCATTCTAAAATTGTATAATATGCCAAAGATTACTTGGGCAGAAGCAAATTGGGGTTTTTACAGTCTTTTTCCTCCCTGCTACTCTTTCTGTCATATGCGGTCATTATTTGCTTTCCTTTTCTAATTTTGATGCACTTTGGTTTTTTTTTTTATTTCTCTATAATTAGAAGAACTTAAAGCTGCTTTATATCATTTGTACTAACGTGCATGTAATTCGCAGTAATCTACTCGTTACATTGACGCAACAAATAGAACACAAAACAGCTTAGTGAATCACAGCAAGAATCACCAAGGCTACTGATGGAGTTGACATTAATAAATAAAAATTGAGTAAGTTAAAAACAGAAAAACAAAAAAGTGAAAAAGTGTCAAACATAAACTGAAAAGATGAAAAAACAAACAAATTATAAGAGAACAACGAAAGCGCTTTTTGCAAAGGCCTTAGGAAATCTTTACTAGTATAAGTATAACTTACCTAAAGTTATGATACCCAAGTTCCTTTTTATTATTGCGTAAAATCTACTTGAACCCATTTCAGCAGAAGGCCTTCCACAGAATACAAAAGTTGTGGCATAAATTGCCTAATGACAAAACATTGCGATTGCCTAAATTTCCGTTGTTGTATTATAGAAAAACTTAGGTAACCCATTCTGGCCGAAGGTCCTAGGCAAATTATACTCGAAAATTTTATAATTTTACACTTATATTTCTCTAAGTGTGTTGTGAAATGTTTGAACACAATTGATCGAGAACTGGACTACAATCTTTATGCCGACTCCGAACGGCTTATGTTCTCAATAAGCTTTTCATTGCAGTTTTTACTCTCTGAGCTTTGCCTTTGTCTGCAGAGAGGTGCCGGCAGAACATAAAAATTAATTCAATTGAAAGAACATTCTGTGTCATATGGGATTTGAACCTGGGTTCTATCGCATAGAAGTCACGTACATTAAACAGTATGCCACGGCCGCCACCCAATCAGTATCATTATCTATATATAAAAGCCTTTGTGATTTAGATCCGATATCAGGCTAGAAGTACTGAACCCAAGCGGATGATATACGAGGACAATTTGGGAAGACAGTGAATTTTTGCATAAAAGATATTTTTCGCCAAAAAAATCGTTTTAGTTTTCAACATTTTCTCCTTTTATATTGATACTAGTATTTATCATATTTTTTGCCATTATGACAGTGCTTTTACGACTGTTCTGATAAAAGTTCAGCCTGAAAATACTTTCAGCACATTGCCTTTCAGTAAAAGGCAATGCAAAAATTTTCTGTGCATACTTTCAGGCTGATCGCAAAAAATAATTACAGTTTGAACCTTTTATCTATTAGGATATTAAACCCAGTGTTTTTTCAATAGTTTACTGCCTTCAAATAATAGGTTTTATCAAGTTTCTCAAAATAGACGTTTGTTTCAGTGATGACCACTTTATTAGACCCAAATATCTTATCGCCGATCCATTTCTGATTACAAGCTCATAACAAGCTTGGTCAAATTGCCTTTAATGCTGAATTGGCCAATTCTTTTTTTTTAACTACTGCAAGTTTTGATTTATAGGCCTTCTAAAGTTTTTTAATCGATCATTTATATAAAGTCTCCTAAACTACTTGATGGATTTTTATAAAACCTGTATCGAACGACAATAGGATATATTTATTTTGCCACGCCTCTTTTTTCACACACAGTTCACACAAAATCGCAACATGCTGCTTAGAGAAATGTTCAATTTGATTGGAATGCTATATAATTACTCAGCAATTTAATCAGGTTGTTCAATAAGTTTCTAAAATAGATATAAAAAAACATAATTTAATGGCTTGAAATGCTTTTTATTATTCCCAAAGTATATTGTCGCAGAAGCTCAATACACTTGTTCCAATGGTCCTCTAATTTATGGACTCCATCGCTGTAGTCGCCTTTCGGAAGGTCTTAAAATAGCCTTCTGTCACTGCTAACACCTCCTTATTTGATGAAAATCGATTTCCACGATTTCCACCAGGATCATGGTGGTAGACCCAAGTCTCATCCAAAGTGATGAATCAATCAATCTTTTTCAAAACGTTCCAAATTTTGCTGAGAAAGTCTCATTCGAATTTTTTGTTCCATTGTTATCGAATGTGGCACCCAATGCGAACACACTTTTATGAAATTTTATGGCTCACAGTGAATAATGAGAAGTCTAAGGCTTTACTAAATCTCTCTGTTAATCGGCGATCTTCCAAAACCATATCCTGTATTTTTGCTATGATTTTTGGTGTTGATGTACTTTTTGGACGTCCTTGACGTAGATTGTCTTCAACACTTGTACGACCACGTTTAAACTCAGCAACCCAGTTGTACGCTGTAGAAAGTGAAGGTGAAGAGTCCTCATACACTTTAAATAATTGTTCATGAATTTATTTTGGTTGTACAACTTTCAAAAATAAAAATTCAATCATTGCACTGTACTTGATCTTTCATTCTTTGAACAGCTGTAAATATAAGATTGAGTTGACAGATCTACATGACACTTTACGCGTGTTCATAAGAAAGTAGTACCATTTTTTGAAAAATAAAATGGCGGACATACAACCGTCATCTATGTGTGATTCTGGAAATTTATTGAACAATCTTGTACTAAAAATGGGCATGACCGCTCCTATGCAACCCACATCATTAACAAACAAAAAGTGATTGGGAAGAAAGGTCAGATCGAACCGTCGATATTCACAATAGAGATCTTTTAATTGCTCAAGAATTACACAAGGTAAAATTATGAAATTGAGTATGAAGTTGCAATGTATCAAAACCATTTTGAAAAGAGTGATCGGGCTGGACCTTATCCACGCCCACAAAGATCAATTTCTATAACTTGGGAAGTCGAGAAGCTAAGATGATTCGAGTCTGGATTCGGCGAAGTTTAACAAAGAAAAAACGAATACTTTTTTCACAGCGCACTTTGGGAAAAACATAGCAAATACGCTCGCATCGCCTGTTTTTTGTTTACAAAATTCTGCATGGAAGAGACTGACATAACTTTTGTTTTGTTTTTTTCACCAGTGCCTGATACCCTACAGCCGGAAGTTGTGACTTTGAAACAATTTCGCTGTGTGAAGTCCAGAAAGCTGGTCCAAAATTAAAAATACCTTGTTCAGCATTTTCAAAGTTGAGGCATAAAAACGGTTTTTATGAATTTTAGAGTCGACATAAACATTAAAACAGAGGAGATATGCAAATATCTCCATTAAAGAGATATACAAACATAAACATTAAAACAATATAAAATGCAAATTGGTGAATAAAAAAATTATTTAAGGGACGTGACACCTTAAAAAAAAAACGGCAAAAACTCAAAAAACTCAAAAACTATATTACCGATCCTTCTATCCGTATTTCATTCCATGCATTTGCAAGTGTAAAACAACATATCAGATTTTCAGTAGGACCGGTCGAGTAGTTTTTATTTTATCTCTCCCGCAATGATTTTATTAAAGTTGTTTTAAAAACATTCCAGTAACCACATATGTGATTAAAAAATTAAAAAAACAATTTTTTCTGTAGTGTTCTTTCCTCAAAATATATGTGTCATTTTTCAAAATTATATCTTAGTTTTAATTCGACTTATACGCATTTTATATGCATGTAGGAAAGATAATGACCCAAATTTGCAATAAACTGCATGAAACCATCCACAATCGTGTGTCCTTATTTTTTTCAGAAGTTGTAGGATCTCGTCAAAGGTACTGTTCAAAGTTCAAAATCCATAAAAAATATTCAAAAACTCTTGAACTTATACGGGTTTCAAGGTCAAAGATTAATTGTATCAAAAATTCATTGGAATTTTTGGGTTCAGCAAACAATTTTACATAAAAGTATGCTACAAAAAAGTTTTTGTATCGCCTTAGTGCTTATAAAATTTAAATATAAAATATTTAAAAATTTGTTCATTAAAATCACGTTTTATAGCGGCGCCCTTTAGCTTTTGGAATTTGTAGATTTTTTTTTTTGACTTACACATTATTATGACAGCTAGGATTCATATTCTGCCCGTGCAGGGAGAATCTGAAATACTTTAGTAAAATGAACCCATCTAATACCCATATCCATATCCATATCCATATCCATATCCATATCCATATCCATATCCATATCCATATCCATATCCATATCCATATCCATATCCATATCCATATCCATATCCATATCCATATCCATATCCATATCCATATCCATATCCATATCCATATCCATATCCATATCCATATCCATATCCATATCCATATCCATATCCATATCCATATCCATAGCCATAGCCATATCCATATCCATAGCCATAGCCATATCCATATCCATAGCCATATCCATAGCCATATCCATATCTATATCCATATTCACATACATATTAATATTTGAAATATTATTTCATAGAGAACTTTCTTGAAACTCAGGATTTCAAATTGATTCATGGAAATATATATGGATGTATATATCATGGAATATATTTTATTCACCTCTACCTAGATCTATCTGATATCCTCATTAGCAGTCCATATTTTCTGTCAGCGTTAAATACCTTAATATTTTTCTGTTGAAATATAATTCCCTTAAATCATAACCTTTTTTGAATAAGCTTCTTCAAACGGTGCTTATAATATATTCATTAAAATCAACGGAGTCTTTAAGGATAGTCAACCTAATGACATATTGTTATATTAAGTAATAAAATATTTATTATAGCTTTTAACAACATTTCTCTATTTCTTTACAGGTGATTGTCAAGATACAGCAGAAGAAATGACCGTCGATAGCAGAGGTGAGTTTAATGGAAAAAAAACAAATAACTTCCAAAGGCTTATATAATCTTATTATCAATAACACTAAAAAAGCGAAACCATTAAAAAATGTGATCATGACGTTGACACTAAAAAATATTCAACATAAAAATCAATCAATAAAAAAAACATTATAAAATCTATAAGCTTCACATTAAATACAATAAAAAAACAGCACAAAAAAAAATCAGTATAAAAACCATTATGTATCTCTATACAAAAGCTGACCGACGACGAGTGGCGTGTAGAGCGCGTGATAAAATATAAAAAATCGGAAATTTTATCACCTACAAGTATCTCGACTATTGCAAGCCGGCGCTTTGCCGGCTGGCTCCCATACCTTAGCAACGTGAAAGCAAATCCTTTCATGCTGGTATTTTTTTAATATTACACTTTTTTTTTTTTGTTATTTTGTTAATAATAAAAATAATGACATATTCGTATGGACAGCAGGCAAACAAGCTTATAAAAAAACTTAAAATAAAAATCATGTGCAACGGTTTTATATTGTCAATAAAAATTTAATCTGGTTTTAGCCGCACTCATACACTGACAGTGTGTCTTTTTTTATTTAGTGATTGCTACTTTTATGCTTTATCGTTAAAATGCACAAAGATTTGACCGTTCATTGGGTGTAAGGTTTTTTTTTTTTTTTTGGTTTATTTGTTGCGAGGTAGAGCAGATTTTTATAAACTTAACCCCTTTAGAATCGAACCAAAATATTTATGATACTGTTAGTTGATACTTTGGTGCTGTAAAGGGGATGTTAGATGATGGCGGTTATGGTTGTGTTGATGATACTGTTCATGAATTTGTCAGAGACAGCAGCAGCATCATCAAAATCATCATAACTGTCATCCATGTCAGCTTCAACATTAAAGTCAATGGCCAGTTATTGTAATCTTATGAGTTCAAGTGTGCCGGCGAACAAGGTTGATTGACAGGGGTCAATGGAATGCAATGGGTATGAATTCAATTTAGAGTTTATTTATATGTTAAGATATAAATGTGATATGTGTTAAGATATAAAATAACTCCTGCAGAAACTTGAGATTTCTGACAAGTTTATTCGTTTAGGGCCGGTTTCACGACCATTAGTTAACCAATTGGTTAACTAAACTAAAGGCTGTTAGTTAACTATGAGTTTTCATGATTTGGGTTTCACAATGCTTTAGTTAACTAATGGCAATTTTGTTAAAAAGATATGGCATTACTGTATAAAGCATATGTTTCCGACATTTGCCTTAAATACTTTTCTTTTGCGTAATTAAAAAAAATGGATGCAACACAAAGTGCGAGATGGGGGATCCTGGAATTTCTCTCAAAAAGAAATAGATTTTTTTTTTAAAATTGTCACTAAATACAAGGAAATCATAGAAAATAAGAAATCGGATAAATATCACGCTTATATATCCGATAAATAGCAATAATAAATATCATATATTATTTGTTTCTTATTTTTTTTTTCTCTATTACAAAAATCAGCTGTTAGTTAACTAATAGCTTAAGCCACCACCACCGGTGGTAACCATAACATAACCATAACCATAACCATAACCATAATCATAACCATAACCATAACCATAACCATAACCATAACCATAACCATAACCATAACCATAACCATAACCATAACCATAACCATAACCATAACCATAACCATAACCATAACCATAACCATAACCATAACCATAACCATAACCATAACCATAACCATAACCATAACCATAACCATAACCATAACCATAACCATAACCATAACCATAACCATAACCATAACCATAACCATAACCATAACCATAACCATAACCATAACCATAACCATAACCATAACCATAACCATAACCATAACCATAACCATAACCATAACCATAACCATAACCATAACCATAACCATAACCATAACCATAACCATAACCATAACCATAACCATAACCATAACCATAACCATAACCATGACCATAACCACAACCATAAACATAAACATAAACATAAAAAATATACATAAACAAAGGCATAAACATCAACCATATTTATATCCATATCCATATCCAAATCCAAATCCATATCCATATCCATATCCATATCCATATCCATATCCATATCCATATCCATATCCATATCCATATCCATATCCATATCCTTATCCATATTCATATCCATATCCATATCCATATCCATATCTATACCCATACCCATATCCATATCCATATCCATATCCAATCCATATCCATATCCATATCCATATCCATATCCATATCCATATCCATTTCCATATCCATATCCATATCCATATCCATATCCATATCCATATCCATATCCATATCCATATCCATATCCATATCCATATCCATATCCATATCCATATCCATATCCATATCCATATCCATATCCATATCCATATCCAAGTCCATATCCATATCCTTATCCATATCCATATCCATATCCATAATATCCATATCCATAATATCCATATCCATTATATCCATATCCATATCCATAATATCCATATCCATATCCATATCCATATCCATATCCATATCCATATCCATATCCATATCCTTATCCATATCCATATCCATATTCATATCCGTATCCATATCCATATCCATATCCATATCCATATCCATATCCATATCCATATCCATATCCATATCCATATCCATATCCATATCCATATCCATATCCATATCCATATCCATATCCATATCCATATCCATATCCATATCCCTATCCATATCCATATCCATATCCATATCCATATCCATATCCATATCCATATCCATATCCATATCCATATCCATATCCAAATCCATATCCATATCCATATCCATATCCATATCCTTATCCATATCCATATCCATAATATCCATATCCATAATATCCATATCCATTATATCCATATCCATAATATCCATATCCATAATATTCATATCCATATCCTTATCCATATCCATATCCATATCCTTATCCATATCCATATCCATATTCATATCCATATCCATATCCATATCCATATCCATATCCATATCCATATCCATATCCATATCCATATCCATATCCATATCCATATCCATATCCATATCCATATCCATATCCATATCCATATCCATATCCATATCCATATCCATATCCATATCCATATCCATATCCATATCCATATCCCTATCCATATCCATATCCATATCCATATCCATATCCATATCCATATCCATATCCATATCCATATCCATATCCATATCCATATCCATATCCATATCCATATCCATATCCATATTCATATTCATATCCATATCCATATCCATACCCATATCCATATCCATATCCATATCCATATCCATGTCCATATCCATATCCATATTCATATCCATATCCATAGCCATATCCATATCCATATCCATAGCCATATTCATGTCCATTTCCATGTCCATATCCATATCATCCACATCCATATCCATATCCATGGGCGTAGCCAGACTTTTCTATAGGGTGGGCCTGGTTGCCAAAGTTCTGAAATATACATATAAACAATGTGTAAATTAAGGCTTAATAGTAGGCTACATATTGCCGCCGAGTATCGCCGTAAAATTAAAAAATAAAATGTAAATAGTGAATCCAAAATGCTTCAATTCGTTCACTTTTTCACATGCACATTCGTGTATACGTTTATATAGTATATCCAGAGATCCCATCCATCCTCCTATTGGGAGGATCAACCTCATTTTTAAGCCAAAATTTCAAAAACCTCCGAACTTCCTTTTGCACCTTGAATCCTCCTTTTGTCCTCTAATAATTCTCATTTTATATAGAAATTATAACACAAATTTTTCGACGATAATAGCCAACAAGCGACGAGTGCCAATTGGACTTTTAGTTTGCATGTATTTCTTATTGGGCACATTTTTGGAAACTTTCGTGCCTACAATTCTAATCGTTCATCAAATCGTAACCAGACATGCGTTGCCGGTTCATCGAAATAGAAATATAATATGGCCAACGACGAACCTGTATGATACTTCATTAAATTGGTAATTTTTGTCATTGAAAATGAAAACTAGAGCAGTTCAAATAGTACGAATGCATAGATTCAATTGGTGTGAGTGAGTACGCGTATAGTACGAATTGGAGAAAAAATGTGGGACGGATTGTTTTTGCCGTTTCTTTCAATTCGTTTGTCGTTAAGTTTCGATCAAATATTTACTGTGAAATATTTTAAACAAACTATTTAAGAAAATTGGATGCTGAATTGGAAGAGATGTGTGTAGCTAAAATTAATTTATTAAATGCAGATGCTCTTAAAAACACCAGAAATAAAAAATGTAACAACGCTTATCCTCTTCTTACAAAATATGTCTGTCCTGCCCACGCAAAACTTGTTTTCGGATTTTAAAATTGGACAAAACAATGAAGTATCATACGGACTTAACTAAAATAACATTTAAAATTGTTTTCCATAGTTAAATATTGATCCTTCTTTTATCCTCCTTTTGAAATAAGAAAACATACTTTTTGGCAAAATTTGGAAAGAAAATGCTTTTTGCAAAATTGAAATGGGATGGTTAAGTATATCTGAAAATATAGCGAAAATATTGTTTCATATTTAAATTAAAAATAAATCCATAAAAAAACAAAAGCAAAACCAAAGTTAATATATACATTTATAAAACAATAATACATAAAAAATATCCATTTTATTAATGTGGGATTTAAAATAATTTGTAAAAGCTGAATAATATTTAATAAACCAGAATAATTTATTTCATAAAAAATTGTTAAATTAAAATGAAAATCTTATAAAACAACGAAAAAGACAACCGATTTGTTTGTGAACTTCATCAAACAAACTGAAAATTTTAAAAAATAAAAATCTTATAAGATATCCAAAAATCAACAGGTCCTGTCAAACTTCCTGTCCTGTCCTCGTCTGACATGTTATCCGACAAGTAACGGAACAGTTTTTTTGAGCGTTCAAACAATTCAACATGTGCGACCATGATACAATTTCAAGGTAGTAGTGACAGTTTGATTGGCGAACATAGCTTGTCGAAAATAGTATAAAGTAGAGAACGAAAGAATAATAAAAAAATACGATAGTAAAGTATGCACGCAAATGATAACCTATGATCGCCGCTTATGAGAAAATATCCTGCTGTCACTACTACCTTGATAATTTTATTATGTGTGCGACGACATCATTTCTTCATCGATTTCAAGCAGAACTGAAAAAATTTAAAATCCAAAGCATACTTGATTGTTCATGACGATAAAGTTAAATTAAAAAATAAAAACTTTATAAAAATTTTTTTAAACAAACATCAAAATATGATTATTTTGACGCCGACAATAATTATGATGATGAGTTCTTTTTAACCCTCATAGGTACAAACACGTGCACTTCAAACACATTAAAATGGATCTTAATAAAATTATGATATGATACAGTTTAGGGTTCACTAAAAAGTATATCACTTAAACACATAACGGAGACACCACAATACAAAATATTGGATCAAAGATTAAGGGTCGAATAGATCGAATTATATCAATTTATCAAATTCTAAGTTTTTATCGAACCTTTTATTCCTCAAATATTCGAGCAACTCTTAATAAGGTGTCAACTCCTTCTATACTTCGATTCGCACATATTTGCACACCATTTGGAAATTAATGGAATTCATTGCTGTTCTTTCTACATTATCCGATTACTTGATATTCTTGCCAAGCCAAATCAGCCACGTGTTGTCCTTAAAGTTAAATGCTAGGAACTCCTATAATTTACCCCTTGCTCGTTTTTCCGCCCATTTCTCTTGTTTATTTTTATCTAATACAAGCTCTCAACCATACTCTCTGATTTTGTCTTCTCACCATCAATTCGAGTGCAACCACCACCACCACCACCATCGAAGGAACTACTTGAACGAGTTTGACTTTACTGCATGTTGTTCTTTTTTCGGTTTTTCCCATCATTAATTTTGTTATAATTCCTTCCGCACTACGCCGAATGACCTTCGAGTTAATTTTTTCCCATCATCATTGTCAGTTTGCGATTCATCAGTTCATCAGCAAATATGCTGAACTGTGTGAAATCTCGATGAGTGGTAGTGGTGATGCTGATGCTACCAGTTCTGTCTTGTCTTTCTCTGAATGCTTTTTTTTTTTTTGGATTTTTTGTTTCGTTTCGTTTGGTTTTTGTTTACTCTCTAATCTTTATCTATTGTTGACACTCTGACGGAGCGCATATACTTTGTGGTTGTTCCATATTATTTTCATCTCTAATATTTGACCACTCCTTACCATTTTACCGCTTCTTACCACAGCTGCTGCCCGATTTAAGCCATCGCTCGGCTCAACAATATCTTTAAAATTCATGAATGCTTTGCTTATCTTGAAAAAATGCATGCTTGCAGCTGCTGCTCTAACTTCTGCTGATTGTTGAGATGCTCGGATTGGATGCTGCTGCTCTATGTTGCTGTAGATTCTGCTATTTTGTTTTACTTTGATGTTTTGTGATGATGTTTTATCTTAAAGCATTATTTTTTTTTTATTTTTTCAAATGAGATAAATTTGAGCAATCATATAGCAAATGCTTAAGTTTTCTTAAAATTTGCAAATGCTTAGTCTTTTATTTTAAGAAAACTTCTCATATACAGTGTCGGACAACACAATTAGAACACCCTGCACCAAAAAATATTTTTATGCTTTTTAAAAGGACACTATTTCGGGAAATTTCTTGTAGAAAAATTACCAATATGATACATTCTTTAAAAAAAACTAGGTGGCAGTACCACAGCTTTATGAGGCATTACCATCTGACACAGAAAATGTCAAAGCAAAGAGCGCGAAGGTGGACAATAAAATAAGAACAGCAAAAAAAAACTTTTTTTTTAAATATTATTGTTTAGTTTGAACTGGTAAGTATTAAAAAATTAATATTTAGAGTAATTCGAAAGATTTCAACCCAATTGATCTGAAATTTAGCAGCAGAATGGGACGAGCAAAGCACTGCAGCTAAGAGGAGCGCGATTTGGTCAAAAAACTGCGAAATGATGGACAAAGTATAAGAAAAAATAGCTAAAACTATCGGCAGATCTTCGACACTTGTCCATCAAGCCTTATTACCTAAAAAAATTGGATGCAAAATAGGAAGGCCCCGCAAAACCACATATACAGACGATGATCGCATTAAAATTTTGGCGGCACGTAACCCATTTAAGTCAGCTGCTGTAATTAGAGAAGAGACAGGTGTCCAAATTTGTACTCGGACAGTAAGGAAAGAAAGTACCATTGTTGACACAAAGACATCGAAAGTGTCGCATCGAGTTTGCTAAAGCACACATAGAATGGGATGGTCCAACAAATATAAAAAAATGGCGTAACGTGTTATGGCCAGACGGATCGAAGGTAAACCTTATTGGAAGTGACGGCAAACGTTGGGTTAGGCGCCCGAAAAGTGCAGAGTTGAACCCGAAATACACGCTAAAAACCATTAAACATGGAGGTGTAAGTATTATGGTATGGGTATGCTTCTCGTGGTATGGTGGGGGACCTCTGTATTGGATAAAAGAAACGATGGACAGGTTTCTCTACGTCCATATCCTTGAAGAGGTAATGCTTCCTTTTGCAGAATGGGAGATGCCTTTAAAATGGAAACTGCAACAGGATAACGACCCGAAACACACTTCAATCCTTGCAAGGAACTGGCTTACGGAGAAGCAAATTGATGTTATGGTCTGAATTGATGTTATGGTCTGGCCTTCCCAATCTCCCGACCTCAATCCAATTGAGAACTTGTGGAGTATAGTTAAGGAGAAGATTGGGAGTGTCAGATCCACAAGCAAAGATAATTTATGGGACCCCAACAATTTATGGATATCCAACAAGCCTGGTATTCTATACCCCAGGCTACTTGTGCATCTCTAGTGGACTCTATGCCCAAAAGGTGCAAAGCAGTTTTGGAGAACAAAGGCTATTCCACAAAATATTAGCATTAAAATACAATTTAAGATAACAACTTAATTTTTTTTTTTTCAATTACTTTTTGTAGTGTTCTTATTTTTTTGTCCTTTCGAAAAGGTGTCTTATGTATATTTTTCTTCTTTTTCTCCCTTATATTTAATTGTTATTGTCTTTATTTTAAGAATAAATTGAATAAATTAGATAATTGAATAAATTGAAGTTGAATAAATAAAAGTTAATAGTCATTGATTTTTTCGTTTCTTTAACAAACTTTTGTTTTATGTAGTTTATGTCAGAACAAGCTGTGCTTATTGTTTTGTCCGGCACTGAATGACTGGATTGACATGACGAGAAGTTGACTTGGAGTTGTCCTTAAGTTTCTTGATATTTGATTTAATTTGACTTGAAGTTAACTTGGAGTTGATATGGACTTGACTTAAAGTTGACTTAGTTTACAAGGAGCTAAGATGTAGTTGACTCGGATTTGACTTGGAATTGACTTTGTGTTGATTTGAAGATAACCTTACTCGTAAGATGACTTGAAATTGAATTCGGGTTATCTTGGAGTTCCCTTTGGCTTGTTAAGTTTGACTTAGATTTGAGTTAGATTTGACTAAAATTGAATATTGATTTTATTCTGGTTTGATATTGATTTTTTTTATTTGATTTTTCTTTAATATTGATTTGATATTAATATATCTTTGATATTGATTTATATTGAATCAATTTTGATATGATATTTATTTATTTAATATTGACTTGATGATATAACTTGATTTTGATATGATATTTTTTTTTTTGATATTAATGTGATATTGTCTTAATATTTATTTTATATTAATTACGTTTGAATTTAACATTTATTTGGAATATTGAGTATCAGATGTTAGTTTGATATTAATTTAATATTAATTGGATGTTGATTTGATATCGATTCAATATGGTATCGGTTTGATATGTAACGTGGTTATATCTATGGATCCACTTAACCTGCAGCAAATAAGAACGCAATTTGATAATTTACAACGAGTTTGCAGAATAGATTATGTAGTCGGAAATTATTGTATGTAACGAGTGCTCAGTTCTCTATGACGGGTAATCGCTTCTTGTGATGGATAATCGGTTATTATGGCGGGTTATTGGTTTTTGTGACGGGTAATTGGTTCCTTTGACATTTAATCGGTTATTATAACATCTAATCTAATCTAATTTTAATGGCTGCATAAGTCTATCATATATTCCCACAGCTTGGAAAAAGGCAAGGGTGGTCTTTATACCCAAGGCAGTGAAGACATCACATATCACCCCTAAAGACTTTAGGTCCATTAGCCTAACATCTTTGCTATTAAAGGCGTAAGAACACATTTTAGATCTGTACCTCCGCAGTAACATTAATTCTGCACTACTATCGGCTTCACAGCATGCCTACAACAAAGGAAGATCCGTGGAAACGGCCTTACATACACTGGTCGGGACCATAGAAAAATCCTTCTTTCCTAGAAAAATCTAAGTTTCCTTCTGAGATATAGAAGGATCTTTCAATAACGTAACACCACAATCAATACGACGAGCACTAGTCGGACTAGGCGTGAACAAGATCATTACAGAGCTTATAGACAAGCTACTCAACAGTAGAATAGTTCTATCGGACCTGGGCGCATACAGCTCATAAGATCTTTCTCAAGAGGCATGCCTCAAGGAGGTGTTCTCTCTCCACTTCTCTGCAATTTGGTAGTTAACGACGTACTGCTATCTCTTGAGAGAGATCGATGTGTAGTGGCAGCCTACGCCGATGATTCCTACTACTCTATGCGAAATTATGCAAAGGCCCCTTTGCAGACTTGAACAATGGTCCAAGTCCTGTGGTCTTGGAGTCAATTTGGCTAAAACAGAGCTGGTCCTATTCACCAGGAAAAATAAAATTCCGTCCTTAACACCAATCATACTAAATGGGTATGTTCTGTCCCTTGCGGATAACGCAAAGTACCTGGGATTAATACTCGATAGAAAGCTCAGCTGGCACTAAAAAAGCCACAGTGGCACTTTATACTTGCAAAAGAGCCATAGGGACAAGATGAGGGTTTTTGCCTCGTATCGTTCACTGGCTGTATATTCGTAGGGGTCGTAAGACCTATTCTTCTGTATGGAGTAGTAATATGGTTGGTTGCCGTCCTTAGACAAGGTCACTTATATGAAACAACTCCTAAAAGTGCAGAGAATGAAAGAATGAAAGAACAACACCGACTGCAGCCTTAGAGACCACACTTCATATTCTAACACTGGGCCTGGTTGCCAAACAGACAGCAGCCTGTGCGGCGATAAGAGAACTTGGTGTATGAGATAGTCTGACAACGGGTCACTCATCCATACTTAACAACTTCAACTTCATTCCATCAAGGACTGATTACTGCAAGCCCTCGCTTTCCTTCGAAGGAAGCTACGTTACGCTAATTCCGCCTAGAACATACTGGGTCAATGGTGCACCATGAAAACGGGGGTGTCTATATTTCTATACAGATGGATCAAAATTAAACGACAAGGTCGGGTACGGGATCTACTCAAAAGAGCTTGGGTATCTCTGGCTAGTAGGCTTCCTGACCACTGTTGTGTGTTTCAGGCCGAAATGATGGCAACAGGGGAGTTTGCATCATGGCTTTCAAAAAACGTTGTCTCGAAACGGGAAATTTATATCTTCTCAGATAGTCAGGCTGCGATCAAATCGTTGCAACAAGTAGTCACAAACTCTAAAGTAGCCAAAGAATGTAGTGCCTCATTTGGTGAAATGTAGAACTATTTCAGCATCAACCTAATATGGGTACCTGGGCATAAAGTTGTACGCCTTTTACGGTAACAAAAAGGCAGACGAGCTTGCTAGAAATGGATCACGAGTGGCATCAGTGGTGCTGAACCCACCGGATATCCCGTTAGCGACTCTTAAGCTGCTAATCAGTAACAATATCATATCGAAAGCCAACACTAGATGGGCTGAACTCTCGACATGCAGAGCATCAAGGCTTATCTGGCCGACACTAGATCCCGGGCGATCGAGAGCTCTTCTCTCAGTGGCAAGACCAGAATTAGCCCCAATAGTGGCTGTCATCACAGAGCACTTGTTGTTAGGCAGACATGTCTACAGGTTAGGAGTTATCTCAAATGACTTCTGTAGAAGCTGCAGGGACAAGGAAGAGGAAGAAACCATCTCCCATCTGATGTGCTCCTGTTCTGCGCTTGCCAGAAGAAGGCACAAATATTTAGGCTCTTCTTTCATGAGCTTGACGACCTGCCAACGACTGATGTCAGGCGTCTAAAAGGGTTCATCAGGAGCTCAAGTTGGTTCCATTTTTGAATGAAGGCCTGTGTGCAGCGGCATCACAATGGACCTATCTGCTCTAAGTGAGCTGGTGTATGTGCTGGTGTATTTTGTATGCACCGGCTGCCGCCTCTACCTAACCTAACCTATAACATCTTTTTGGTTCTTATGATAGGTAATCGGTTCTTATGGCAGGTATAACCGATCACCTATAACATCAAAGACCTTTTTTTTAGGCAGCAAGCTTAAAGAATGAAGCTTAGGTTGGCACAGAACGGTCCGAATTCTACTGATCGCTCCTGATGTGGCATTTTCTAACCTATTTACGTAAGTGGCTTTATGAACCAGTTGTGAATTATATGTCCGTAGATGTTTCAGTTACACGTGTCTGTCAGTATGTAGTATTGTTGTTATTGTCTTTTAAATTTTCTTAGTTTCTGCCTGTAATTATAACTTATAAATATAGTTCTGGGAGTCAGAGTTCAATCCCCGCAACTGCTTTTATTCTTTTTATAGACTATTCCGAATGATAATCGATAAGAAAATTGCATATAATAATTTTTGACATAGCTGAATTCATTAATTCAAAATTATAACTTTTAAAAAAAAACATTTAAGAATGTTTATTTAAAGATTTAATTTGAAGAAGTCATTAGTAATTTTAATATAAACTAAATAATAAATAGTTTAAATATTTGTAACGTACCGTTACAGATATTAATATAATATTGACTTGATATTGATGATTTTGGTTTAATTTTAAGTTCATTTTCTCTGTTCATCTAATCTTAGACTTTAATTGAACTAGATTTTGACTTGATTTTGACTTCATTTTGAGTTTCTGGACATTTCTTGACATCGACTTAGCTTAATTTCAAGCTCACTTAATTTCGACTTGTCTTAACTTCAAGGAGATGTCACGTGATGTGTCTAATTTTGTTTTGATTGATAATATTTGATTGGATTTGATGTCAGTTAAGCTCAAATTTTGGTTTTTTAACATGAAGTGCTTTTCCTTAATAATATCTCCCTCACTCATTTTCCTCACCGCAGGAATTCCATATAGATTTAATCGTTTGTAGCCATCGTCCACGAGCTCATAATACCAATTCATAAATTTTTTAGTTCATGTCCAACAAAGACACAAACACTCACAAACACTATCACACATAGACCTTCACCTTCTTCTCAAACACTACCACTTCCAACACTACCAAAATCATGCCTTATCGTCCTGCATCAGTTGGGCACATTTTGTTGTTCACAAATTTATTTATATGCTGTGAGTGTGTTTGTTTGTGTGAGAGTGTGTTTGTTAGTTTGTGCATGTGTAAACAAAATTTATATACATAGTATATAATTTTATAATAAATAACATTAACTTGGACTTTTTTGCTTTTAAAGTGCTAAAAAGGCTTCCAGCTTCAACATAAGCCCCCCTCCACACACACACACACACACACACACACAGTTGTACAAGTGCGCAGAAAGCATATCCTTGATATCCTGCAGAGTTTAAAATATAAAATAAAATATCCTTTTTCGCCATTTTCGCTTATCTGCCAGCATCTCGAAAGATGATGAGTTCGACTTTTGCTATAAACTTGGTGCTCGGTTAAGACTAGCAACTGGCTGGTGTTGGGTTGGAGTTGGCGGTACCGAACGACCACGTTACTGTGGCGAGTTTGTGTGTCTGCACAATTTATCCACAATCCGTACATATTCAGCCAGCTCACACAAATAAGCACACATACCAACGCAATCCGCTGGATAAATTTTTCTTATCTCTGTCGACCAGACGATATTTTAATACAATTTTATGTTGGGAATGTTCTTAGCTTCGGTCTGTTTGCTTGTATTTGCGTGTGTATGTGCTTGATTGTGTTTGTGTACATTTATCATAAAAGTATTGTTAATTTATAGATATAGAATATGACAAAGTAAAAAAAAAAAAAAAATTAAATTCAAAATTGTTGCCAGGATAATAATTTTAAAAGGAGTTTGCTAAGGGTTGTGTTTTTCTCCCTCTCTGGAGAATAGACATGAAAAAACTGCGTTTAAATCAAATTATTAGCTATTGAAACTCATAAAGTCATAAAGTTTTAAGTTATCATTATCCATCTCAGCTAACGTGACCTAAAGCTTTTATGATATTATTTGATGTAGTTCATATAAGGAAGCACACAGTTTATAGCTATGAATGAAGAAAATACAGGATATACAAAAGGCGGATGAGATTTTGGAAGTAACTATAGACATCAATAAAAGGATAATTATTTTTTTAACTTATGCTTATAAAGCTACAACCAATACTTGAAACCTTAAAAACATATAAAAAGCATATAAAATTATGGACCTTTAAGCTAAATAGGAAAAGAAAATTTTGCACACCATTTTAAAAAGCTTTTAAAACTTTATGCAAAATAATCATTCATTATTTACAAACTTCATAACTTCACAGCCTACAGCACATTTGAGATTTTTTGAAGTATCGCAAATAAGCTTTCGAAAAGCTAAAGAAAAGTTTAAATTTTTAATTTATTTTTTTTTTAAATCAAAATTATATAAAACAAAAATTATTTAAGGAAACATAATCTTAAGGAAAATTTTAATGTATCAAAATAAAAGTAAAAAAATAAGTCATAAAAACGTATTAAAGCTTAGAGGCTAAAACTTGATATAGTTGCTTATACAGTTAGAGATTTTTTTATTCAAACTTTAAAAATATCTTCAAAGCTTTGAGCTGTTAAGTTTGGAAGAACATTTTTTTAAAATATCTTATAAGCCAAATAAAATACCAATAAAATTTCAATGCCGTATGAAAATTTTAAAACTTTTCCCACTCCTAGTTGTCTTTAAAATATTTTTATTGGAGTCGTTTTTGCCTCTATTATAACAATATAAAGCGCGCTCATTTTCTGATCCAAAAACACTCTTTGTTAGGAAGAAAATGGTACCGTACACACGACTCTTCTTAAAGAGTTATTTTCGAGTTATATCTTTTTATCTTTTTTTGGTCATATTTAAGATCAAAAAACGACTCGAAAATAAGTCGATTTTTAATCATTTCTTGGTCATATTCAAGATCAAAAAACAATTCGAAAAAGACTCCTCAAGAAGGGTCGCGCGTGGGGTACCATTTTCTCCCGAAAAAAAGAGCTGTCACCATCGCGGAGATGAGTTGAAAACGATACTTATATGTTCAGAAATTTAAAAAAATTATGGCTGTGGCAAGAAAATAAAACAGTCGAATACAGCCACGCTGTGAATGAGATTCTTGAGAATGCTAAAGCAGATGATTGATCATCGGTTAGTCATGATCTGAGCTGCTATTTTGGCACTAAACGTGCCAGATTTGGCTCTTTTTCGCTTCAAATGGCATCTTGTTTTTAATGGCACTTATTAAAAAAATTATTTAATTTCATTGCACACGTTTTTAAAATATGTATTTACATTTAAATGGGGTCGTGGCGCAGTGGGTACAGTGTGTTGCCCATACGCCAAAGAACCCTGGTTCGAGTCCCACCTGACAGAAAGTTTTTTCAATTGACAATAGCAAACCTCAGAGAGTAAAAACTGCCATAAAAAGCTTTTTGAGAACAGAAGCCGTTCGGAGTCGGCATAAAGCTGGTAGGTCCAGTTCTCGATCATTTGTGTTTAAACATTTCACAACACACAACAATTGATCATGAGAAGCTCGGTCAAAAGTTCTTTCGTTTTTTTTTTTTATTTACATTGAAATACATTTTTTCCAATCCTTAGCTTTTACTACTGTTTTAGCAACAGACATTTTTTTAGGCTTAGCAGTTTTATTTCGCTATTGCAGTATAGTTTTAGCAGCTTGGTTTTTATGTTTTCGAACAAAAAATGAGCAAACAATATTTGCATTGGTACCGTGCTGACTGAGAGATAAGTTATATAATTATTTCAATTATGTATATAATCAAATTTAATTATTATAAATAATTAAAATTTGCAACTTTGTTTGCACTTTAATTTATTTATTTGGCACTTTTTTATATGGCACTATCAGACACTATACACACTAGACACTTATATCTGAGACACTTCGGCTGACACTGGTATAGATATCATGAAGATCAACTTTAATTTATTTTCAATAAAATTTCTAATTAAATGGATATTTCATTTTTTCCTTTTGTTTTTTTGTTAAGATAAAAAACTTAATTTTCCGCACACCATTTACTTTGTTATAACTTAAAAAAAAAAACATTCAGTGCAGAAGATTGTTAAAAAAGTTTATCAAACAATTGCTTCACTTAATCAACCAAATTCTGATCTACTCATAAAAAGTAAAACGTAAAAACCCAAAATAGCCCAAAACACCAAAACCAACACCTGTCAACTATAACCACCCAATCATTGAACCTTGTTGAACAACCAATTCGCAGACATTTTTTTCATTTTTTTTTTATTCATTACTTGTTATTCATTATCGCAGACCAATACGATAAGAAATTCCACAAAGTTGACACAAAGGGGCAATCGAATCAACGAGGCAATCGAATTGGTTTTAATAAAAATAAAAAATTTAACTTATGTGCAGACATGAAATTTCATTTCAGCTTAATATGATTAAACGCGAAAAGCTAAATCGAGCTGCTAGAAGTTGGGCGCGACGATGCAATTTTTTTGTCATATCAAAAGCATGTTCTTGAAATTTATAAAGTTATCTAAACTTACATTTTTTATGAAATTGCAATAACAGTTACCGAAACTATCTATAGTAAAGAAAAAAATTCGATTTTTTCATGCCTGCTATATACACTTTATTGTCATTTTCAATTGTCCATTAGAAAAAATATTAAAATTTTAATGGACTGATAATAATTTGTTAAAAATACTTTTCTAATAAGAATTGATCAGAGATTCTTTTATCTTACTTACCTAAGCTCTTCGATTCAAACTTTAATTGCCAATACTTGTATTGATCGATAATTCGATGGAAAGTTTTAGATATCTTAACATTTTTAAGCCAATTGTAGAGAATCGGTTGATAAATCAATGGTGTTAGTTTAAATATTTTCCAAAAAAACCATTTTTAAAGTTCTCCGACCTTATTATTAAAAATCTTAATCACCAACATAATCAGTCCAATTACGAAAGATTTTTTCCCGGGAGTTGTAAAAGGGGGTTTCCGTTTTTAAGACAAAGTTTAAAACCTTTTTTAAACTGAATGACTAAATATGAACCCAAATATAATCACATAAAAAAGGTATCATCGATTTTCATTAAATTTTTTTTTCTTTTTTTACTACAACTTTCTACTCTCCGTTCTACAAATCTGCCTCTTTTTTACAAAAACAAAAATTGTGACACTTTTAAAATTATTTTTATAAAAACTTTATAAAAACTAAATCGTATTTAAAATTTTTTTAAAATAAATGAAAAAATAAATTCTGGTTATCTTTCTTTCTGGACCCAGAAAGGCATAGAAAGACACTCCTGTCAATTTTGTTATTGTTGTTAATCTAGTTGTGTCAAAAAAAATTAAATAATAAGAAAGAGACTAGTTAATAAGAAAAATTAATTATTTTTTACAACTAAACTGACTTGCAGCTGGAATAATATGTCATAAAAGGCAGCCTGAAAGTAGGCACTGGTGTTTTGGAATAGTTGCGCAATATTTGCACTAGTTTTATTTTAAATCTTTCGAAATCGTGTTCAAAGACGCCGTTGTTATTGTTTAAATAATTAAAATAATACTAGACATAACGCCCAAAAATCGGGTAAACTTCTTTGGAAATCACTCTTTCTCATTCACATTGCAGCGAGTTCGTGTCTTATTAAGTCTTTTTACCATTTTTTCAACTTTAAACGTTCATTTCTGCTAAACACAACCACTTTTAAAAAATCTAATAATTTTCGGCTTACCTACACCTCAAGACCTATCCAATGATATATCAAAAGTTACTGTAGCATTTGTAGATTTGCTGGAAGACTTAGCTGTAAGCTCAAAACATTGGTCTTCTATAAAATGTGAACGCAATTAAAAGTTGACTGCGGTTTTTTTTTTATAATAGTCTCTCAAAATATCAAAAACGTAGCTTCTTTAGAGAAGTTATTTATATTAAACGTAAGAAAAATTAAAAGCTTACACGCGTCAGTAAAAAAAACGTAATATAGAATCCACGTTCATCTACTAACTTTGCCCCAAAGGTGTCGTACTCTCAATTTTTTTTTTTTTTAGCGAATTCTCAAACCAGGTGCTAACATAGACTATAATTAAAGGCAAATGATGCAAAAACAAATTTGTAAACAAAAGTGCTATCAGTGAGTATGTATGTGACACATACACAGCCTGTTACTGCCCTACGGAGAAAAAACCCAGTTCTGAACCTAGCACGTAGTAGGTCCCCAAGGGGTAGGTCCTCAAGGGGTAGGGACCTGTCCCAATTCTGCCACCAACATATGAAACCGACCGGTCACTTTTACATGGCGTTGTCATTGACAGGGACCAATTGCCACCTGCTGCATCACCTAAGACCTGTCCAGTGACCGGCCTAGAAAAACATATTTGTGACCTAACCTACTGAGATCCAACCCATAACTTTTCATATTTTTTAATATATTTTATAATTTGTTTTATATCTTTTTTATATATTTGTAATTTTAACACAATACGAATACAGCTTTGAGTTTTAATAGATCTGTCTACGCTTGAATCATTCAAAATTGGTCCTGTGCTGAGTAAAGTTAAATCTGTTCCGTAACAGGCACAAAAAACCTGTTTCGTGACGAGTTATATCAGACCTATCCTGTGATAGCTGTCCATTGGAGATGTCACGGGACCAGTCATTTAAGGGAAATTGACTCTGCCTTCCCCGTAGGGTGTTGAAGCGATTTTTTCAGTTTTTGAAGCTTTATCTTCTTTAGGTTTAAGTTATTTCTACGTACTGAGAGTAAAATGAAAAGTTAACAAGCATCAGATAGAATCTATATTCATTCACTTCCATCAACTAACTTTTGCCGATTAGATCGCGTACCTCTCAGCAATCTTTTTTTTTTGTAGATATTCAAACCAGGTGCTGGAGAAATTTGTATAAATAAACTTAAAAAATAAAAGTTGAAAACTTAAACTGAAAACCAATTGCACCAACTACCGTGGGTTAAGCCTTCTTAACCCATTAAGTCCAGGAAGGGTACCGTTTTCATAAGATGTTTGAGACTTATTTTCTGCCATAAAAAAATTGAATAAATATGTATACTATAACTATTTGTTTGTTTTTTTTTGCTTTGAACTTCAAATTCGTACTTACTTACTTACTTACTTACTTAGGTGGCCGTGACAACCCGTGTCCGGATTTCGACCGACCTCATCAGCTCTCGCCAGGCGCCTCTGCTTTGCGCGCGCCTTCTCCAATCGGATACACCAAGTGCGGTTAGGGCTTCCTCAGCCTGGTCCATCCATCGGAGGCATGGTCTCCCTCGTCGTCGTTGACCAGCGACCCTCGCTTCGAGCACCTTTTTCGCTGGAGCTTCGTCGTCCATACGATGGACATGACCCAGCCAGCGTAGTCGCTGCACAGTTATACGCCGAACTACGTCAATGTCTCCGTAGAGCTCATACAGCTCGTGGTTCATTCGGATGCGATAGTCGTCGCCGACTCGAACAGGACCGAAGATTTTGCGAAGAACTTTTCTCTCGAACACCCCCAGAGCGGCTGCGTCAGTTTGCGAAACTACCCATGCCTCAGCGCCATAAAGCAGCACAGGTAGAACGAGCGTCTTGTAGAGTGTAAGTTTTGTCGATCGAGAGAGGGCTCTGGAACTTAGTTGCTTACTGAGCCCGTAGTAGCACCTATTAGCAATTATTGTTCTTCGCTTTATCTCCAGGCTGATTTCGTTGTTAGTATTAATGGCGGTGCCAAGGTATACAAACTCCTTGACTACTTCAAAGTTATAGCTGCCGGATGAAACGTGGGAGTCTAAACGCCGAACTCCCTTGTTTGTAGACAGCATATACTTTGTTTTACCCTCATTTATCGTCAAACCCACTTTGGCTGATTCCTTTTCGATAGCGGCGAAAGCAGCGGTAACATCTCTCTTGGTTCTGCCAACAATATCAATATCATCAGTGTAAGCAAGGAGCTGGACACCTTTATAGAAAATGGTGCCATTACGATGCACACCGGCCTTTCGTACGATCCCCTCCATGATGATGTTGAAGAGATCGCAAGACAGTGGATCGCCTTGCCTGAAACCTCTTTCGGTTTTGAAGGTTTCGGAGAGGTCATTTCCTACCTTGACGGAGCTGCGTGTGTTGCTCAACGTCATTCTGCAAAGTCTAATCAACTTTGCAGGTATACCGAACTCAGACATTGTTGCGTATAGGCAATCCCTTCTCGGGCTATCGAACGCAGCTTTAAAGTCGACAAAGAGATGGTGTGTGTCAATTTGATTTTCGTGGGTTTTCTCCAGGATTTTTCGTAGCGTGAAAATCTGGTCTATGGTGGACTTACCAGGTCGAAAGCCACACTGATAAGGTCCTATCAGTGTTTTTGTAATTGGCTTTAATCTTTCACACAGTACGCTTGAGAGAACCTTATATGCGATGGAAATAAGACTGATACCTCTATAACTTGCGCAGATTGTAGGGTCTCCTTTCTTAAGTATAGGGCACAGTACACTGAGGTTCCAATCGTCGGGCATGCTTTCTGCTAGCCATATTTTGCTGATGAGCTGATGCATGCGCCTTATCAATTCATCGCCGCCGGTTTTAAACAATTCAGCTGACAGGCCGTCAGCACCCGCTGCTTTATTGTTTTTGAGTCGTTGGATAGCAACTCGAACCTCTTCATGGCTAGGTGGTGATACTTCCACTCCGTCATCGTCGATTGGTGGCACTGCACTGTGCTCTCGATGGGCGGCATTGGTGGAATCGTCGCCATTAAGTAAATTGGAGAAGTGCTGTCTCCACAATCTAAGCACACACTGTAAATTCGTACTTAGCGACCTTAAAACCCCTTCCCCCTCCTCCCCCCCCACCCCAAACATATATTTACGTAATTATGAAGCATTTCATGAAATTTGGCCGGACATAATGGATCATAATTGCTAGTTAGAGTTTAGATATTTTGTGCACTTTTGATTATGGTTTGACATCGATTCAGAAACTTTGTTGATGCGAAAAAGATTCACAAAAAAAAAAAAGAGCAAAACATTTTTGTTAGTTTTTATTTAAAATGCGCCATATTAGTTTTTAAAGTCATAATTATACCAATCTGACTGCATCAATCGAAAGAGCGAGCTCAAAAATAGTAGAATAAACATCAGAAAGCAAGTTTCAAACATCGTATGGAAATTATGCTCTTCCCGAACTTAATGGGTTAATATCGCCTACAAGGTACTGTCGAGCTTACTATGTGAAAGACTAAAGCTCATCGTAGACCAACTGATTTGACCTTATCAGTGTAGCTCCACATCTGGAAAATCTACCACCAACCAGATATTTATGCTTTAGAATACTTTATGCTGGAAAATACTCTAGAAAATCAAATCAACACCCACTATCCTTCTGTCGATTACAAGGCCGGCTTCGATAGTCTAATAAGGAATTACCTATAGTCCTTCATGCCAGAATTTGGTATATCTACAAAATTAATCCGTCTATGCTTTATGACACTGAGCAACACCAGCAGTGCAGTAAGAATAGGAAAAGACCTCTTCCACCATTTGTTACCAAACGAGGTTCCAGACAAGACGATTTGATTCCTTATCGTGTAATGGATAATATTAATGGAGAAGATCATTCAAACTGCTGATCTGAGATAGTGGCACCATATTGTATAAGAGTGTTGTGCTGCTATACTGATGATATCGATATCTTTGGCCATATTACATGCAAAAGCAGAGCATCGTTCTCCAAATCAGTGATGTGATTTGGCGAGATTTCGTCCATTTTTCGGGATTTTTGACGGACGGACGGAATTTTATGCTTCAAAGTGGGGTTTTTTACCTGTGAAAATAAAAAAAAAATCTTAGTTGGCAGAATTGCCCCAAAATCGGACCCTAAAATTGCATTGGATATTAATACAAGAGTTTATTCTAAGGATCTTCGTTCAATCTTAGATTACGTGGAAGCAAACATATTTTCACTAGAAGATGAATGGAATGATTTACCATTTTTATTTAATGATCTCAGTGCCCATAGTGTTTCGAGTTTTTGGAAGGAGGTTGTAAAGAGTTTTTTTTTCTTAGACTGGGGTATGCTCAGCCGCTCCTGGATCTCGCAACCTCTGGACAAAAATAGTCTCTAGAAAACACAATAAATAGTTTTGTGAATCGCAGAATTTATCACGGTAGGACTCGGAGGCCAACTCTATCACTAAACCCGAAGGTCTTAGCTCGGAGCGCTCACAAAATCTATTAATTTTTTATTTTTTTTAATATATCCTTTTATTTTATTTATTATGATTTTTTTATTGAAATTAATTATTAAAAATATAAGCTTAACAATAAGTTCCTACGGTTAACCCTATATATAATTTTACAGGCGGATGTAGTGGCAAAGTGCACACGGTGGCTGAGGGCCGATTTAATCAGGCGGCAGAATGCCGATGGCAGAAGGCCTTACAATACGGATACTTAAGATACGGTTGGCCGAAGCCCAAAAGCCGAAACTTGTTGGGTTTTTGTTGGTGATTAGGTGGCTAGGGCTTGCCACCAAGACTGCCTATTTTATATTTATTTTTTTTTTTTTTTAAACTTATTTATATTTTTGGAATCACCAGAAAGTTGTTTACCTGATAGACAAATGCTTTTGGTCAAACCACTTTTTGACTCGCTTATGGTGACATTGTTCTTACTATTTGTACATATATGCATATGAACAACATGCGAAGTACACGCATTCTCTGGTGGCTCAATGCAACGCGTGATCGTACTCTTTTTTTATCTAAGATATTTGTAACGATATAATCGTTACAAAGTTGCCTCCAGAAAGGCCCTGTGCTCCATTGTATCCAAATTCAACAATCGTGTTAACTTTTGCCCTGTCATTACGACGCCGAAGGAATATTGTCAGCAGCAATGGATGTAAAAACAAAAAACAAAACAGACTTGGAGAAGATACTTTAAGCGCTGTTTGTATTATTTAAACTTCATTAATTAACAAACAAATAGACGCGGTTTCATTTAAATGTAGCGAAAAGCATTTAAAACTATTCAATAAAATTTTAACTTTTTGTGATATTTGTTAAAAACTAAACAAGTTCCATATTAATTTTTTTTTTTTTATCAAGATTTGTTATGTAAGATTTTTAATGCTATATTTTTTTTTTATATACGAGTGTAATAAATTTATAAGCTTTGTGTTGAAAAAAAAAAATGTATGTACTTTTACTTATACTTTTTTGGTGGTATTTTTGGTGGGATTTTTGCTTACACATTCGGGATTTTTCACAAGGTCTGAATCACATCACTGCTCCAAATTAGAAAAAAGAGTCGAGTTGCATGGGTCTTGTAGTGAACGCATATAAGACGTAATATCTGATGTCAACAAATGTTGCTGCTAAAATGCCAATTATGGTTTAGTCAGTGAAGTAAATTGCAATGCAATATTTATGAAAGGCTTATCGTAACAGATCCTTTAAATATCTATAGCATAAATCTTGTCATAAACTCCAGACATGCTCTTCGTTAAAAATTAACCCAAATTAACAGTGCCAAAAATCCGCCAACAAATGCAGACAATCATTATAGCAATGATAATGATGATGATTTTGTGCATTTCAACAGAAGATGCGATATGATTGTTTTGCGGTATTTGCTGTTGCTGTTGTTGTGGATTTCTGTTGAATTCCTCTGATTTGCAAGCAGCAGGATTCAGGCCAGGAACAGCTACAGCATTCCAACGCATTCTGCTTATTTGTAAGATATTTATTGCCTTTGATCGTAAAACGATATCAACGAGCGCACGTAAAGTGCGCGTACTTTTTTTTCGTAGGCCGTGCAGCAAGAACAAAACTAACAGCAACAGCAACGGAATCATCGTTACATCTAAGCACTGATGTTGTTGTTGGTACTGCGATTTCCTTGGCAAAGATTTGAAGGGTCCGATAGGCAGCAAGCAACAAACGAGGCTTTAAACTTGCTCCTGCTGAAGCAACCTGAAGTGGCATCAACAGCAACAGCAACAGCAGCAGCAGCAGCTGTTGCTATTGTAGCTATTGTTGTTGCTGTTGAAGTGGGTTGAGCTTTCAAGTTTCAAGCCAAGCAAAAAAAAACACGCGTTATATTGTTAAATGCAAAAATATAATTGTTGTCAGTCGCAACAATAACAACAACAACAACAACAACAATCAAAACAACAGTCGTTTGTTAAGCAATTCGTTGAAAATTTCGCGCTACAATCTTTTAGTTTATTTTTTTTTTATTTTTAAGTATTTTAATTTTATTTTGTTTTCTTATTGTTTCAACTGCTTATCGCTGAGTTTACATCAACGTGCTGCAGCAGCAGCGCATTGCGTCGATTGCTGCGATAAGCTGTTAGTACTCTGGGCTCAGTTCTGATTGCAGTGCTTTAAATGTTTTTTTTTTTGTTTCATTGTTGTATATTTTGCTCTTGCCAAACAGGATCATTTGCTTGGAATGGCTTGACTGTGACTTGAAGTTGAAGTTGCAGATAAGGTTTTCCAAAAAAAAAAAATTTAAGGAAAAAAAATGTTTTTAAATATAATGCGAAAAATAATCGCGCTGGAGGCGTTCAATGCAATAAACAATCGAACAATTTGGTTTTTGCAACCAGCTACGAATTGTACGAGGCTATCTGTAAATCTGCCAGTTTGACGATCAGTTGGTCGTTTGAACGATCTGTTGCGCGATCTGCTATTGTGTTATTCGCGGTTGTTTCACAGCGCATGTGCGACCGTTAATGGTGCTAAGTTAAGGTCATTGTGAAGCTAGAAGTAAACATTATAAAAAAATATTATTAAAAATATATCCCAACTTAAATTCCTGATGGGTCCTTGCGTATAAATGTCTGGTTTCCAACATTTTTTACATTTCCACCCCTTGAGTGAGGATCAACAAGTTCTCTTGTGTTGATTTACGTTTAGCTTTTTTTTTCCCCCCCACATTTTTGCAGATTCCCATTTAAGCTTAGCTTAAGACAATTATCAAGATTGTTGTTTCTAGTATTTTAAGAGCCATAAAACGAGACTCAGGAGTTTCACAGAACAAAAAAAAAAAAAGAACTGAGCCGCCAACATGTCTAGCCTTTCGATGAGAGAGAGAGACAGAGTTTATAAAAGGAATTTTGTTTCTATGAATAGTGTTTTAGTTGTGCTATAGAGATAACATGCAGGCTCATAGTCAAGGAGGTTATTTGGGATTCAACCTTCCCTCCACCTCCTCTTTGTGTCCAAAATATAAGAAAAAAATAATACAAATGAGACTATTAAAAACATAAAGCTGATATTTTCTCTTTTAAGAAAAAATTTAGATAATGACGTTAATATACTTGAAGAAGCAAAACTAAATTATTCAATGAATTGCTTCAACAATGAAAAAAATTTTTTTTAAAAGTCAGTCAATAGCATTCGTTCAAAATTATGAATTTTGTGAGATGGTGCCTTGTCGTGGTGCAAAATCCATGAGTTGTCTTTTGCAACTCATCTGTACCAGATAATATTCTTAAGTGAGTATACACAAGTACATATATACCAGAAATGAAATATATGTTAAATGTAGCTTCAAATTAATTACAGCGACTTGAAAAGTAATTGATAAATGCAAAAGTCATGTAGCATTGTGATATATAGCTACTTTTCTTTAAAAAAAGTTCATTTTTAAAACCACCCAGAAGTGCAAAGAATTCGGAAATCTTAAGTGATCAGAGAACAAATTACTTAAAAACTTCTACACTCAACGAAAAATTCTTGGTAAAATTGATAAATAGCTTTTGTTATTCCTTAACAAAACCAAATTGTGCAATCGATTAAATTTTATCATAAATGCTTCATATTTTTATCAATTCGAAAGAAATTTTATCCATTTGATTGAAAACTTAATAAAACGTTAACAAATTGAATGTGTTGATTTGAAGAAATGTGTTTTATTTGTTTGAAAAATGCTTTTCTCAACTTGATATAAACTTATTCACGATAACAAAATCGTCAATCAATTGGAATAAAATTTTATAATTTTTATAAATAGTATTAACAAACTTACTTCATTGGTTTGATAAATAGGTTTGTTGTGCTGAAGAAATTATTTATAAAATTGATAATCGCTTGAGTCACGCGGATACAATTTCAATGATGAAATGAATTATGAATTTAAAAAACTTTCAATCATTACAACAAAAATAGAGGTCTGACATTTCGGTAGCGTTATTGTGGATCGCAGAAATTAAAGAAAGCTATTTTGTGTGTTGTGTGCGTTTTATTTAATTTGTGAAAAAAAAAAATGATTTCAATAACAATTCAGTGAGAGTAAGGAGTTAAGGAGTGGAACTAATGTAAAAATTACATTCTTCTAGTGATACATTATTAAATTTCGTTTTGTTATTTTTTTGTATAATTGCTTCAAATAATAAAATATTTTATCAAAACAGTAAAACTTTTTTGTATGATTGAAAAATACAATATATTTTTAACAGAAAAGCATTTTTCTATTCAACAAACCATTTTTTCAGGTTGAAATATTCTATATTCATATTGACAAATTCATTTATCAAATGTAAAATGCAAACG